>OZ005650.1:107164563-108364563 GCA_963930645.1 Salticus scenicus | reverse complement strand
GTGTTTCTACAAATTTACCCGCGTTTTATTATTCTACTACCACTATCGTCACAAAGGAATTTTTTCTCTAAGGTTTTAATGTTAAACATTACATAAAAAAGTATTGTTTTAAAATAAGGGTGTCAAAATAATAAAATAATTCCTAAAATTCCTAAAATTTTAGGAACGCTGCGAGACCTGCTGTTTCTTTAAACCTTTCATACCGTCACTTTATTGATTTTGCATCAGAGGGTTGCGTCTATAATAATGTCGAAATTTACGCTAAACATTAATAGGCGTTTTCGTTTCGTGAAAACAAAGCACATATTGGGCTTTTTCTTGAATCGATGCCATTTCGGTCGAAAATTATGTCTTCCCAACAAATGTTCCCCTGAGTCACTCTTGACAAAGCTATCCCTGATTATAAGTATTTTACCATCTACTGCACAAAACAACTACTAAAACTGACCTATCCAATGATACAAAACTTGCATTATTATATTAAACAGTTATTTTGTAATGAATTTTTATAATCAGAGCAAGACTTTTGGTTCATCCTGTATATATATATATATATAAGCGTGTGTGTGTGTGTGTGTGTGTGTGTGTGTGTGTGTGTGTGTGTGTGTGTGTGTGTGTGCGTGTACGTGTGCGTGCGTGTGTGTGTGTGTGTGTGTGTGTGTTGCGGTTAAAGTAATAAATCCAGTTTTTATCAATAATAGCTCCCGATTATTAATAATGACCGCTTCTGTTGGTGAATGTGATTAATTAAAGGGCATTAATCACTTTAACTGGTTGTTATTAATATTTACCAGAGGAGTTTGATGAATGAGATTAAATAATGGACATTAATCACATTAACCGATTATTAATTATAATTACCAAAGAAGTTTGTTTAATGTGATTAATTTTTCGTACCTTAGTAATAGAAATCTCTAGCTAAATGCGTTGAAAATTATTAGATTGAACAAACATCTTGGTAAATATATATAATAATCAGTCAATGTGATAAATTCTCAAAAATTATTCACTTTAACCAAATTTCATTGGTGATTATAAATAATAACCGGTCAATGTGATGAATTCTCATAAATTATTTACTTTAACCGGCTTATTTGGTTATTATTAATAATCGCAGTTATTATTAATAACTACCAATTAATCACACTGACCCCTAACACACACACATATATATATAGATAGATAGATAGATATAAATAAATAAATAAATAAATATATATATATGTATGTTAAATCTTTATTCATTTCCGTTTAAGTATATAATGTGAATGAATGTATCACATCAATTGTGTATCACAATGTGCAAATTTTGAATAATTTCAACAGCGTCTTGCATAACTAAATTTTTTTATTAGTCAAATGTAGCAGCTTTTTAAACTACTTTTTAAAATTACAAATACCTCGCTACTGTAAGTAGAAACTAAATCAGTAGTTGAAAGAAAGGATGCAATTTGTGAAGAACAGCTCTGTTAAAAATTGTCTAAACTTTTAATGTCTCCTTTTTGTTCTATTATATTATTTATAAACTTCGTTTTATCCTTTGCTGGCTCTATATTTATATACATGTTCTATTTGTTCTGTATTATACTGCATTGTTCCTATGGACTAAAACTGCACTTGTTCTAGTTTATATATCATTAAATTGTTTCCATGAGTTAGAATATATTTAAAATTTGGGAAATTCAAAAATTGAATTTTAAAAAAAGCTTTAAAAATAAGCTTCTTTTATAAGTGGTATAATAAGCGATAGAAAAGTGATATAAATAAGTAAATAGAATAATTATAATAACGAAAAAATAAATAAATATGAATAATGAATAAACAAATATGATGAAAGTTGATATTTTCTCATGTGATATATTTTGGTGTCGCAGGAAGAAGCGGAGGGCGATTCGCTGTACGGAACGCCGAAGGAAGAGTTGAACCCAGTGATCGGCGAAGCGAAGGCTTCCTTCATGAGGAGTCAGTTGGAGGCCCTTTTCCAGCCTTCCGACAACAAGTTAGCAATGAAGCTTTTCGGTAGCAAGAAAGCGCTCATGAAAGAGCGGATACGACAGAAAGCTGCCGGACACTGGGTCATACATCCATGTAGCAAGTTCAGGTAGGAAAAAATTAAATTATTCACACTTAAATTTTACAAAAGTAATGTAAATAAAAACTGCCATAATCGTACAGTGTTATGTAAGAGTAAAAGTCTTTGAAATATCGCACCCCGGCAAGAAAAATGACACAAGCCACAAAATGACAAATTTGATTTTATATATTGAAAAATGTGTATTAAGTGTCCCAACGTGCCCTGCACGAAAAATGTCACATCTCTATCTCGCAATTTATCCACCCGAGAGGCACTTGTGTCAATTTTAATGTAGGCTTTTCAGTGCTTTATCGTTATCTTTATTTTGTGTTTTCTGAAATACTCAACTTTTTTAGTTTTGTCGCTTTTCTTCAGTATTTATTGGTTACAGAAAAATACAGCAAATTACAGGTATTGAATTATGATGAATGAAAATTTCGTAAACCTGCAACCCTGTCTGTATTTTTTTTTTTTTTTTTTTTTTTTTTTTTGTCTGATGAAAATTTGCGCATAATTATTTCGACTCGAAATAATTGTTGCAAGGTTTTGCTTGTGAATTATTTATTCTAATACATTGATAATTCTGAATCATTCATCTTTCATACTCATTATTCATTCACGAAACCATATGTCATTCATTCATTCATAATGGACAATATTCCTGTGACGTCACCGTAGGTAAAATCGCCGAACACGTGGCCGATATTTTGTAAACAAATTAGATTCAACATGCCATTTTATTGTTACGCATAACATTTTCGTAAATATTTCTGCAGTGAAACGTAATAATAATGTTCAAACAAGAACAAAAGAGAAATGTAAACAACTGAATCGAATGATAAAGTTAAGACTATTCCATAACGTAAAATTGCAGAACATTTTATGTATACACAAACACAAACATACATATATATAATGAATAAAAGATTAATAAGAACATTTTATACACACACACACATATATATAGACATCAAAGCTTAAATAATTAGAATTTCAATCATTTTAATAAAGGAATCTATTAGATGGAACATTCATTTAAATTTGTTAACATCGCCAAAGTTCACATGACATCTTTTAATATTACATATGTTGATTAATATTAAAGTATATTACTAAAACTGGATTAAAAACAAAACAAAGTTATCACTATATCACTCTTACTTCAATTTCATATAATCTGTAACTCTTAGAAATAATATTGCAAGATAAAAATTTGCAAGCCACAATGCTTTGCTATGGTAGAGTTGAGAACTGTTTCCCCAAAACAGCTGATTTTTTATAGTCTCGAACCCAAACGAGGAATATGGTCCATTTATTCATAATATTTTTATTCGTTTTATTCATTCATCATTCATTATACATCGGTCCGATATATAGCGTCATACAATTAAAACTAAGAATTCAATGTCAAGATCATGAAGAATTTTACCGATCTGGTCAATGCCGTAGTGAATGAATCTTGAAAAATTTAACCTATAAGAAAACCGCTTGAAAAAGTGTTGTACTGAAAAATGGTCTTCATAGAGAATCATGCTTAAAAAAAAAAATGCTTTTGAATTGTATTGTTTTTATTTTTTATTTTTATCAGTAATCGTTTTTATTTACTTTGAATTTAATTTTATTATTAACCAGAATTCTTTTGTGTTGCCCTGTAAAGGAAGAATAATTACTTTTGGTACCATATTCTACCATATCATTTTTTGAATTTAACGTTTTATGAATGTAACTATAATTTTCAAAGGGAATTCGAGTGAAGCAGCAGTTCTCTTTACACCAAATTAAACTACGTCTGAAACAATTTTCAACTGCTACCTAAAGTACTGGTCGCCAACCGGCGGTCCAAGGACTATTAGTAGTCCGCAGAAAAATCATGACATTATTTGCATTTTTAAAATATTTTATTATTAATTATACTGATGTTAACTTTATCTTCAAGATTTTCAGAATTATTCATATGGGCAGAATTAGACTTCAGAATTTTCTGGATAAGAAAGAGCATGAATAGAATAATATTTTATCACAAAAATTTGAATTGTAAGTATCAGGTTGGTTGGTTGGTTGGTTGGGTTTTACGTCGCACTAGTGTTGCGAAAAAGGGCAATTGGCGACGGTCTGGGACTCACCCCTAGAGGTGGTCCGGAGACACGCCAACGCAATTTTGATCCTCCACGGAAGGGATGGCTCTCTCGCTTCGGTGACTCCCATATGTATAATTTTTGATGGGAACATGGAGGACATTGCGACCACGACAGATTTTACGTGCACCAGCCACCATTAGTGTACACGACCGACGGTCTTTGGCCGGCTCGAGTACCGAACCCGCAATCTTCCAATTACGAGGCCGGCGCTCTACCGACTGGGCTACAGCAGGCCTGTAAGTATCAGGTATAATTGACTTTAATTTCTGATCTGATCACATTAAATTTCTAATTCTTAGCCTTAGTCAGTTCTATCACTGTAGTTAAATATTTGGTCTGATATTCTTATGATATGGAAGCAATAGGAGTTCATGTTTTCCTCTATAAAACAAATTTTAAGAATTGTTCATGTGATTAAATAAATATTTACTTTTTTACTTTCTTTTACATACAATAGGCAGCAAAATTATTCGAGCGCTAGCAATAATTCCTGTCTAAAAAAAGTACACTTAATACTGCTTTGTTAAGTAAATCCTTATCGAATCATATTCTTAGTCTTGGTTCGTGAGACACAGTTTCCACAAATGTTAAGCACACCCACATAGAGAGAGAACCATATTTTCTAAAAATGCTCAAATCGTGTTCAGGAAATACCAAAGCGTGTAAATCCATCGAAAACTAGAGTTGTAAAAGTTCACGAATCCAATTCTTTCTTCTTATATACATATAGAAGAAAATAAGAATCATTTTCTGCGCAACGTAAGGTACACCTTTTAAAGTATTTTAATAGAAAAATAACTTATTTCACATTAAATGCATAATTGATTGAAGTTTTCCTGGAGAGGCAAAATATTTACCTCTGTTGAAAATGACACAATGGACGCGGTACACTATTGCATTATAATGTGAAGATGCTAACAGTTCTCGACATAGTCAAACCTCTTCAGAAAAGAAGATGTTTCATTTTCAATATTTCCTGGCAGTAAGCCATTGTCTCTTCTAGAAGAAAAGGAAGAACTTGAGATGCTTCAGAATCTCCGTGAAGAATCTTTAGAGAATAGTTTGTAAGTTGATGATCAGACAAAACAGGTCGGAATCGTGAAATTTTCGAATTAACCCGTTAGCGCCTAGTATCCTCATCTGAGGACAGCTAATAAAATGGCACGTATATTTTTTGTGGTTTCTTGGAATGATTTCTGCTTTTTAGTGACAGTTTATACAGAGGCTGTTCGCACATTTTTTAGACAATTTTATTTCGCAGTAAGAAAAAATCGTTTGCATGGAGAATTTTGTTTTCACAACAGTTATATTTTTGTAAGTTTTATTTATCTTCTGATATTTAGAATTTTTGTTTAGATGCAAAAATGCGCTTTTAAAATGGCAGTGGATGGAAGGATAGGTTTCCGCTCTTTCCAAAGATAGTTTTTAGTGAAATCTTTATGAAAAGCATTTATCAGGAGAAAAATGGAAAAATGCTGCAACAACAGATGAATCTTGGGTCCATTTAAGTGGTTGCAATAAAAAAAGGTCAATTTATTATCACAAAAGTGGAGAAAAAAAATTTGCTACATGGCTCAAAGCATCAAAAGAAAGTTTTTCTAAAGGATTTATGATTGCCACTGGTTTTTCATACAAGCGTAAGATAAAAGCCAAAAAATGTGACAAAAATGTCAAAATCAACTCTAAATACTCTCAAGAACATATTTTAATTCCAATTTTTAAAAATAAAAATCCAGATCTTTATCCACAATGCTATCAATCCGTTGAACTGTATCAAGACAAAACAAGCAGCCACACATCACAATCTTCAATTGCTTTTCTAGAAAAAAAATGGAACAAAAAACGGGAATTAAAACCATACCCTTCACTGACATTCCTGCTAAATCTTCTGATGTATCACTGTTGGATTTTTGTGTTTTTCGACTCCTAAAATCAACATTATCCAAACACCGACCTACAACGCTTTGTAGACTCTGGAAAGCCGTTCAAGAGGAGTAGAAAAATATACCTCTTCCGATATTATAAAAAGCATTATTATCATAGAAATTATCATGTAGAATGTTAGTTAAGAACAAGGACTATCAAACTGAACAAATAAAACTCGAAATATGAGTGAAATTGCTTAAGTTCACTCCATCAAAATCGTCTAAAAAATGTGCGAACAGCCTCTGTAGAGTCACTCTAAATGATCCCTGAAGGTTTTATGTGCCTACCATTACTTATAATTTCCTAATTTGGATAGTCATTTTACGATTTTTCCTTCGTCTCACATATATTTGCTTTTTGCGCAGGTATACTAACTTAAATCAAGTTGAATAATAATGTATATTATAATACTTTACTTTCGAGATCTTTGTCAACATATAATACGAAATTAATCTGTCATCTCAAAGTTTTTCTATCTCGAAGTTTTCTCGCTAGAACACTAAATGTTAATAAATGAGATATATTAAAATATTAAAATTTTTATTTAAAAAAATTATCTTTTATGATAATGCAGACGATTCCCATATTAGAGAAGTAGTATAACACCAAATATAAAAAAAAGTCCATTTTATTCTCAATATTTAAAAAAAAAAAAAAAAAAAAAAAAAAAAAAAAAAAAATCTAAGTTTTTTTTCGTTAAAAGTAAAAAAAAAAATCGATAACTTTGTTTTAAATTATCGCAGATCGATGGTTCAACCATTCGTTTTAAAGGTATAGGCGAGCACTTTTGAAAGATACCCATAATGAAAATTTACTCCCCTCGGGGGAGGCGAGACTCCTACATACACAAAATTTTTAGTTAACTATCTCTATTTTAGTTAACTATCGCTATTACTATCTCTACCCAGTTAACTATCTCTATTACAAAAAATATATATTCGTTTCATTTGGTTTAGTGCAGTCTATAGACGTTAAACTCTACTTACCTGCAACTTCCCCCATAGACGTAATGTATTAGAATTCTCTTGATTGTCCCTGTACACGAACCATTTGCTTGATCTTAACGAAAAGCTTACTGTAGCATCCCTATATGATACACATTTAGAATACCAAGTTTGAACTTTCTGCCTTAATTTTTTTTGAGATATACTGATAACAGACAGACACACACACAGACACACACACACAGACATGCACACAGATACACACACAGACAGACACACAGACCATTTACTAAAAACATGATTTTCGTATTCAGGGGACCTCAAAACGTGTAAATATAACAAAATCTCGCGTTCGAAAATTTGACCCAAAACAATACTTTCTCTACCTTATGGGTAAGAGAAAGTAAAAATCTATTTTTAAATTACTGTTTTTAGCAAGTTTGTACACTGAAAAATTAACATAGATATCAACTCTTGATTAGTACAGACATATATTCGTTTCGACTTTTCCTGTCGAGAAAAACATTTTTCTTTAACGTTTCTTGTTAATTATGATTTCTTTTTCGTTCTTATTTTATTGCTGTGTTTGATTCATAGGTATTGTATTGTGAGACATTCGGTACTAAGTTTATAAACTTTTCCATATTTACACTCCTGTTCAAAAGTTTAGCAAGATTTACAAACGATCACTTTTTTCAAATTAAAAACTCTTCTCTCAATGAAATGTTTTCAAACATTAGGTATTTAAAGAACAGGGTCTTTCTCATGTTTTTCAGTGAAGATTGGTTTAAGACAACAATTAGGGGGCCGGTAATAAATTGAGCAAAATTAATAATGTTTGTGTTCACCCTGTATCGTTGACTGTAACTTTAGGATGTTTTAATATAGACCCAGTTCAATTTGTGGATGAATTTGTGTGACGATAGCATGTTAAATAAGAGAGAAAAATACTGCATAGGTTAAAAGCTACATATATTGGACAACTTTTGTTAAAAGTGCATTTGAATAGAATAAGAGAATTGTACAAAAAAGAACTAGCTAGATTTTAGATATTTTCCAAGAGTTGAAATTTCTTAAGTGGTTTTTCACATGCCGTGTGATTAATTTTAAGATCCAGTTATTTCAACCACACTCCAAATGTACTTTTTTGTGAAAAATCCCTTATAAGCTTGTAACTCTAACATATTTTTGTTTATTTACTATGATTTGTGAGATCATAAGGGGTTTTTCTCAAAAAACAACCTTTAGAAAGTGGTTGAAATAATTGGATCTTCAAATTAATTACGCAGCATGTGAAAAACCCCTTAAAAAATTTCAACTCTTGGAAAATATTTAAAATCTAGTTCGTTCTTTTTTGTACAATTCTCTTAATTTTTATTCTATTCAAACGCACTTTTGATAAAAGTTACCCAATACATCTAGATTTCAACCTATGCAATAAAAAATGTTTTAGCTTTCGTACATAATCGTAAAATGTTCATATTTCATGAGATATTTAAGATATTTATATTCCAATTACAGTATATTGTTTTAAAAGTGTTTTTCCAACTTATCTGAAAATAGGAATAATTTTCGTTAAAAACTTTGTATATTATAAATAAAAAGCATGTTTATTTTTATTTTTATTTATTATTATTATTATTTATTTATTTATTTAATTATTTATTTTTATTTTTATTTTATTTTATAAATTCTTATATCTCCCATATTTAATGCTATCGTCACAAAAATTCATCCACAAATTGAACTGGGTCTATATTAACATATCCTAAAGTTACAGTTCATTTCGTTTAATTAACGGTGATACAGGGTGATCACAAACATTATTAATTTTGCTCAATTTTCTACAGGCCCCTTAATTATTGTCTTAAACCAGTCTTCACTGTAAATGATGAGGAAGACCCAGTTCTTTAAATACCCAATGTTTGAAAACATTTCATTGAGAGATAAGTTTTTAATTTGAAAAAAAAATGTGATCGTTTGCAAATCTTGCTAGACTTTTGAACAGGAGTCTGATTAATGTAGACGTGTTTTTGATCTCTATCAGAAAAAGTGCATTTCCGTTACTTTTGTCGGATTTAAAGACTCGTTTTGTGGCTATAGTTCCCTTTTCTTTGCATATTCTAAGTATTTCTCCTTTAGCTTGTTGTCTTTCTTAATCTTTCCGAGTTTCCTAGTCTTTCTTCCTTTTCTTCTTCTTCTTCTTATTATT
Source organism: Salticus scenicus (assembly GCA_963930645.1). Taxonomy (NCBI): domain Eukaryota; kingdom Metazoa; phylum Arthropoda; class Arachnida; order Araneae; family Salticidae; genus Salticus; species Salticus scenicus. The sequence goes on along the minus strand of OZ005650.1, from coordinate 108,355,269 downwards.
ATTATTACTAGCAGGCTACGCCCGCTTCGCTGGTCACTATATTTAAATGAATTTTCGAAAGAATTGAATTAATATTTATTTTTTTACACCACATTAGAGACAAAAACTTAAGAAAAAAAAAAAATGAAGAATAAAAATGAAACTGAAATTACTCCAAACCTTGCTTCGGGTACCCGCTGTCTACGGCAGCTCTTTTCCCGCCCGTGCTGCATCGAGGGGTCCAGGTTCCTACTGTCTGCAGAAAGATCTTTCCCGGGCACTTCAATCTGGATATTTTTCGACGACAGGGGGGATCTGCTACTATTTAAGAACTGCGATTTTAAAGATGACTGTATCTCAGCATCTATTAAATATTTTAGTTTTGAACCATGTATTTTATTGCCCATGCTATTTGCACTATATTACGATTTGATTCTGACCAATGTAATAAAATAAAATAAAATAAAAAGTAGATTAATATGTATATATATATATATATATATATATATATATATATATATATAAACAAATAAATTTTAATCATTTTAATCCTTTTTACTGATATACTCCCACTTTTCCCGATAAATACTGTAAATAAATAAAAAATTAATGAATAAAAGTTTTTTCTTTTAAAGGAATTAATTAAAAAATGAAAAATAAGAAGTTGTTCTACTATAAAAAAGTAAACATATCTGTTATAAATACGCTTTTAAATTTAAAACTAATTATACTTAATTTTTTCTACTGCATTGCGATTTTATTTTCAATAAATATAACAAATTAAAAAAAAAAAAAAAATATCGCCTTTAAATGAATGTATTAAATAAAAATAAGTTGCGTAATAGCCGTTGCTAAGATACGCAGACGATTGAAGCAAAATATTAAATTTATGAAAAATGAAACAAAGAAGCCAATATTTAAAATCGGAAAAACAATAATTTAATAAATTCAAATTCGAAATTCGAAAAAATCTCGATTAGGTGCACACTTGCAGGGACCCAGGAACCTATATGCTAAAATCTAAAAATTTAATATGTTTAATTTTTTCTACTCAATGTGTATAACTATTTGATTTCAATAAATATAATAAAAAAGATTTCTTCCTCAAATGAATTCAAATAAATAAATAGTTTAATAGCCGTTGCTAAGATATGCAGACTTTTGAAACGAAACAAATTTCTGAAAAATGAAACATTGAAACCAATATTTAAATTCGAAAAAACATTAAGAGAAAAAACATTTAGATCTCGCTTCTTCGGGTACCCGTAGCCTAAGGCAGCTCTTTTTTCTGCCCGTAGTGCATCGGGTCCAGTTTCCCACTGTCTATGAAAGGTCTTTCCCGGGCACTTCAAACTGGGTATTTATCGACGACGCGGATTTTCTGTTATTTAAGAACTACGATTTCAAAGATGACTGTATCTCAGCATCTATTATATATTTTAGTTTTTGAACCATGTGTTTTATAGGCCCCGTTATTTACACTATACTACGATTTGATTACGATCAGTGCAATAAAAAATAAAAATGTAGATTTTCTTTTAAAAGGAATTAAATACATGAAAAACAAACGAATTTTAATCAGTTTAATCCTTTCTACTGTAAACTACCATTTTTTTTCACCCAATAAATATTATAAATAATAATAATAATAAAAGATTTTTCTTTTAAAGGAATTAATTAAAAAAAATGAAAAATAAAAAGTTGCTATACTTATAAAATTTATACATAAACGTAGCAATTTATTTCTATTGCATTACCATTTGATTTTCAATGAATATAATAATAAAAAAGAAAAAAGAAAAGAAAGAAAAAAAAAGAAAATCGCCTTCAAATGAATGTATTAAACAAAAAATGAATTGCATAATATCCGTTGCTAAGATACGCAGACGATTACAATCGAAGAATAAATTCATGAAAAATGAAACATTAAAGCCAATGTTTAAAATCGTAAAAACGTTAATTTAAAAAATTCAAATTCGAAATTCGAAAAAATCTCGATGAGGTGCACACCTGCAGGGTCCCAGGTACCTATATGCCAAATTTGGAGGCTCTGCGATTAGTAGTGTGAGCACCAGAGCGCAGATACACACACAGACACACACACAGACACTTCTCTTTATTTATATAGATTACTGTCTGTGTCGAATGGTCAATATCAACTACAAAGGTAACATTTGTTTCAGCAAAAATCATGCATTAATTTATCATGTCTTTGCTTAATCCGTTGAATATCCAATACAAATGCTTTACAAGCACATATTTACTTTCCGAACACTGTAGTGAGGAAAGTATTGTAATCATGTCAAAAATCCGAATTTGAGATTTTGATGTTTCTATACGTTTCGAGGTCCCCCGAGTCCGTTTCCACTATTTTTACGATGATGTATGTATGTGTGTGTATGTCTGTGTGTATGTTTGTGAGTAAACACGCTAGCGTTTAAACGCTTTGTTCGAATAAGCTGAAAGTTGGTACGTATATTGTAAGTCACCATAGTACGAACCTTATAGATTTTGGTGAATCTAGCACTTATAGTTTTTTTACAGGGACACCAGGAAAAATTATTTATCATTATGGTCTATGGGGCCAAATTTTTAAAAGTGCGATAGCGTCTAAACGCTTTATTAATCTGAGCAAAAAAATTGTACACATATTATAGGTCACAGTTGCACGAACTGTATAGATTTTGGTGAATTTAGCACTTACAGTTTTTTTACAGGGGCACAAAGAAAAATTATTTATCATTATGGTCTATGGGGCCAAATTTTTAAAAGTGCGATAGCGTCTAAACGCTTTATTAATCTGAGTAAAATATTTGTACACATATTATAGGTCACAGTTGCACGAACTGTATAGATTTTGGTGAATTTAGCACTTACAGTTTTTTTACAGGAACACAAAAAAAATTCTTTATCATTATGGCTTATGGGACTAAATTTTTAAAAGTGCGATAGCATCTAAACGCCTTATTCAATTGAGCTGAAAATTTATATGAATATTATAAATCACTGTTGCACTAACTATAAGCATTTTGGTGAATCTAGCATTTATAGGTTTTTACAGGGACACAACGAAAAACTCTTTATCATTATGATCTTATGGGCTTAATGTTTAGTAGCGTTAAAAAAAAAAACATCGTGTAATATATGGAGAAAAATACTCAAACACTCTATTATGGTTTTCTCTCTTTTGTTTGTTTAACAACTCCTCTTTCTTTACTTTATCTACAAAACTGTTAATTACTCAATGTTCGGAAAGTCGAGTGGAGTCACTCCAGACTTTTTTTTTCTTTTGTAGAGTAATAAATAAATCCCCCCCCCCCAAAAAAAAAAAAAAAAAAAAAAAACTACAGGGTGAAAACAGGTGTCAAATGCTGGGTTTTTTTTTTCGGTTTTGTTCTATAAAATCTGTTCTTTTATTTATTTATTTATTTATTATTTATTTTTTTAAATCGCTGATCTAGTCTAACAAATTTTTAAATTAAATTACGAAAGTCAACCTTATTTTATTACGTTTTTGAATATAATTCTGATATTATGTCTGACTAAGCAACGTTTTAACCTAGAATATGTGGATTTTTATAAAAATAATAATAATAATAATAACACGCAAGACACTTACTAGAAAAGGAAAAGTGGAATATAAATTATGCATGGATTATATGTCTTATAAATTGATCTGATGATAAAGCTTTATTTTAAGAGAAATTCTTTTAGTTTATCATGGTTTATCGATGAAAAGAAAAGCTTTAGTAATAAATGGCGATATCAACCTGATAATAAAGATGACAATCAAAAGCAAAATTGTTACTCATACTCTTTGATATACATTAATTAAAAACGAAGCCCGCGTATAATTTAATTGCTAAACAATTTTCTGGAAATAACCGAGTCGGGTTTACGAAAATTATTTGCTGGCAGAAAGCCAATCACTTTCTCCGAGAAGGTAGCATGGGGTATATATTTATCAAAGTAAGCTGAGAATACAGTGACTGCTTTGACATTAAGAATTTATGATACAATTCCGACTGATTTAATCTATATTATTATATTCACTTTGTTTTTCAGATTAGATATTTTGAATCCATTGTAATAATTATTCTTTTCTTTTCTTTCTTTTCTTTTCCTTTTCTTCCTTTTCTTTTTTTTTTTTTTTTTTTTTTTTTTTGGCAAATCTCACTAAAATATATTTAGTACATATATAGTTTGTGAGAGATGATATTTTTCTTAAGATATATTTTAAAAATATATTTAAAAAAAAATTCATCATTTTCAAACATTTCAAGTCTTATTTTGTTTCTAAAGTGATGCATATTTACAATTAGTTATATACACTTTAATTTACTTATTACATGCCCTAAAGTTAAAGAAAAGACCCGTCAGGCAAAATAAAAATAGATTTGATATAAAATTAGTTGTGTCTAATATATATATATTCATTATTTTTTATTATTTATTTATTTATTTAAAAGCTTTTCGTTTAAAGTAGAAAGTTAAGTACACATTAATCTTTTATGTAGCAGTAGTACTTTAAAGTTACATTAGTTTAAAAAGTGTATAACATCCTATTTATGAGATAAATGTAAAAAATATATATTTTTTAAATGTATATACCTCACTTTAATCTCTCTATAAGGCACAAGACGCTACAAGTAGCCGTTTTTGTTCCAGAGCGGATTTTATAAAGTGCTCTCGTTTTTTTTGCTTCGCATTTTTCACGATCTTCACGTGTGTTATGATTAATTCCTATATTACCTTCAGTATATACCACCAATTTTATAAAAAAATATAAAGAAAATAAAAAGTAAACACTTATTTACCCTTTTGAAGGTTTAAATACCTTTTACGACCTTTATGTACCAGTGATACACTAAAATACTACCTCAGAAAATCCTCATTAATTGCTATAGTGAGGTAATATGAATAAATTTTATTGCGTATATCTTTAAAAAATACTCTTAGCTAACTAAAAGAATATACTTATATACATTTTTTCTATTTCATAATGCAGTAGATAAAGGGTTATATCTAAAATTTTCTTGTATAGAATTAGGGTGCTCCGTCTCCTGCTCCCTCCGCTCACCAGCCCTCCAGGGGAGCCTCATCCCCCCCCCTCCCCGACTCGCTTCGCTCATTATCCTCTGCAGGGTATTATTCGCAGCTTTGCCTCTAAGAATATCAATAGTGCATATCAAAAGACAATAGCAGAACAATATTATAGAAATCCTCATACCTGAATCTTATTGAAATACAAAATATTTAAAACTATATCTGACTTTTTCTTTAATAAATAATGTGTCAATTTATTAAATTTATTTTGATGTCTTAACATTTAACAATTTAATATCAATTTGCCACCCTTTCGAGTGAAAGCATATGCTAGATACACAAAATTAAAAGCGACGGCAGTATAGTGTAACCACGTTTCCTACGCCTAGTAGTGAGGACGAGTCCAAAAGCTTTGAGGGGTGCCACGTTCACGGTCAGGTTGGGATTTAGTAAACATTCAGTCATTCGGAGTTCCCTTATCGCTTATTTTCTCTCAACGAAAATATTATCTCCCCTATTTTAACAGTGGACACGCTGAGTCCGCCCTTGCGCAGAAGCTTCCGTGGTCGCAAAAAATGTGGTTAAAGAATATTTTGTTTTTCTTTTTTTAAGAATAGAGGGAAATTAATGGTATTTACACTAGTTAATGTTACAGGTTTAGTATATGACCCATACACATTTTGCTATTGCATGTAGATAATTTTGGACAATATATAATGTTTTATATATATTTATTTCTAATGCATACAGCTAGGTTTAAAATGGCGCTTTCAGAAATAAGATGCAATTTTTTAAAGTGTTTTTTTTTTTTTTTTTTTTTTAACATTATGATCTAATCATACACATTGAAAATAGATAATTTATGTGATTGTTGTAAATGTTTCATTATTATTATTACTTGGCTAGAGTTAAAATGGCTCTCGAGATGGCGCAAACGAAGTCTTTGGTGAAAAGCGCCCGATCTACTTCAGCACGATATTTTAAAAGTCACCAAATGGGTTCTATATTAAAGCTGCTCCGATTTAGCCAACCATTTAAATATGTTTTGAGTTAAAAAAAATAAAAATAAAACCTAATCTTTATATAAACCTGTGTACGTTCATGTCACTTAAATTTTACTTTAAAAAGTTTTTGGACTTGACTAAAAACGCCATAGCAATAGTTGTTTAACATAATCATAAATCTTTTTCGCCTGACGCTCAAATAAAGTAAAATATAAACTAATATTCATTTCATCAGGATTAAATATTAAGAAAAAGTTTAATTATTAGTTTCAATAAAAACTTGATATAATACAAACGTAAATATCGAAAATATCACCAAATTAAACGCAACAATAAATAATGGAAACATTCAAACATGCAGAACCTGGCCATCTTTAAACACTATTTGATTATTCACAAAAGAACATATAAGAAAATCTATAACTAGCATAAGAAATTGCCAGTGAGAAATTTAATTTTCTAAAAGTAAAATAAATAAATAAATAAAAGATAATAATAACTACAGACGATAAATTGCAATCTTAAATTCATTTTTTTTTTCATTAAAAATATCTAAGATGACGCGTTTTATTTATTGAAAGGTGATAATTTCTTTGTTACCAATAGCAACATTGGCTTTTTTTTACACCATGGATGATATTTTATTTTCCTTAGTCACTGTGACGTCAGAGACTGAAGCAACAGAGATTTGGAGAAACTATTTGCAAGATGGCAAAAACAGTACCTTTATTAATCCGACATTTTAATTAATAATTTCATTAATTAAGGTGTTAGAAATTTCAAATCAAGGTAAGTATGCTCCTTGAATTATTCGGCAAACACCGACACCTCTCGTGACGCTAAAGACCCTATCATTCATTAAAAAAAAATAGTGTCGCAGACAAAATAAAAAAGAAAAGAAAAGAAAGAATAGCGACGGCAGTAACTTTTTTTAACACGCAGAAAAAACAAATGGTGGTTTAAATTTGTATTAAGTAATTAAGTCTACATAAAAAATTAGACGAAAAGAAGAAAAAATGATAATAATAATAAAAATTTAAATTTAAAAAAAGACATTCTATATTAAAAAAAAAAAAAAAAAAAAAAAAATCACAGTTTAAATTTGTAGAATAAAGCTTCAAAAAATATCATGAACTTCTAAAAAGAAGTTAATATTACATTAGACGAGTTTTAAGATATAGAAACATCGCCTTTATACACAGGCGATCTTTTCGTATTATTATCTTTCCGGCACATCGTCATAGGCGTAAATGAAATTAAATTTTCAGATTTAGACGTTTTCGTCGAATATTTAAAGATTTACTTCGTGGATTCTCTTGGAACTTTAGAGGTAGAAAGAACATGTTATACCTCATTTATTCCAGCGAAAATTTTGTTTCGAAGGCCAAAAAAAAAAAAGTATAATGTTTGTTAACATCCTTTAAAAAGCAATGCTTAAAATGAGTTGTAGCTGTAGTATAGGATTATAATGCTTTTTATTATTATTATTATTATTATTGTATAGAGGGAGGACCAACATTTTAAATTTTGATATAAAATCAAGTAAGTGACGTAATGAAGAGTGGTCTGAACTGCAACGCTTCTTATATTGAAAAGTTTTGTTTAAGCAAATAAAAAAAATAGCTTCAATTATTTTTTCCTTAGATGAGCTAATTGTTCATATGTTTGGTTGATATTAGCATTTCTTGTAATTTTTTTGTGGCTGGGTCTATGCTTCTATTCTCAGACTGAACTCCTCTTGATTTCTTCTTGAGTGACAATGTATAAACTGTATGCTTCCTCCATAGTTGACAATGAAGTATTAAAGATTCGAATAATGAATGTAATCTAGTCTTTTTCACCATTAATACTTGTGAACCCGTGGATTGAATTAGATTGCCATTTCGATGTGGTTCAAGCTATAAAGAGCGCGCATATTGAAATATTATAACGAATTTCACAAAATAAATATTCTTTAACAGATTTCCTTACATTTTTAATGATTTTTCTTGTTGTTTATAAGTTATAGCGCTATCTATGAGCAAAATTTAGAGCAATTTGCATTCATACGTTACCTACTTTTTAACAAACTTACTCCAGTCTAATTAGAGCTTCACCAGTGGTCGAAGGGCTCTGCGATCAAAGCTGGTAGATGGGAAGTAACGGGTTTCGATCCCAGGTCATGCTCATCGACCTAGATGTACGAAGTTTTCTGTGATTTCCTTTGAAACTCGTCTAAATACGGGGTAGGATCCCTTAGAAAGACCTTCACTGAGAACATTCCATTCATAGTCCTAGAACCCTAGTGTAGTCAACTTAAGCCACACAACCAACCAATCAATCTAATTAACTGCTAAATTTTTCAAAACCCTAAGTTTTCCTACAAACTTGCAACTACTAGCTATTCTTCGCATAGCACTTTTACAAATCGGAGTTAAGACTTCAAACCGCTTCGAATTTTTCCTAATTCTCAACTTACGAATTGACTGTGAAAATTCTATGAGGCTTCATAAAGTACCGGTCTTTTATAGAAAATAGCGTATTTTTTTTAGGTATTTGTGAAATTCTGAATTCAAAAGTATGACTTCAATTATGTTCATGATTATAGATGAAGCAGAAATGGAGAAATGACATGTAGGCATGTGAAAATTATTGGAATAGTTGTGCATTTTAATTTTTGTTGTTGTTGTTATTTTTACTTTCTTCTATATATGTAATATAGAGAAAGTATTGGATTCTCGAAAATTTTCGACCTCCGTTTTTTGACGGATCTACACGTTTTGGGATGTCCTGAACACGAATTGATAGTTTTTAAAAAATGTCTGTCTGTGTGTCTGTCTGTCTGTCTGTCTGTCTGTCTGTCTGTCTGTCTGTGGTTTAGTGTTTTCACCGTATCTCACGAACCAATGAATGAAATTCAACCAAACTTGGTATATAGTTGGACCCTGGCGGGGCATTGTGCTGATTAGATTTTGGGATCAATAGCCCATCAGGTGGCGCTGTGATCGCATTTTATGTAAATTTTTAACATGGCAGTATAGGACAAATTTTCGTATTTTTTACCGTATCTCACGAACTAATGAATGAAATTCAACCAAACTTGGTATATAGTTGGAACCTGACGGGGCATGGTGCTGATTAGATTTGGGGATCAATCGTCCAGCAGGTGGCGCTGTGATCGCAAAATTTCGTATGTCACACCGTATCTCACGAACCGATGAATGAAATTGAACCAAACTTGGTGTATAGTTGGACCCTGACATGGAAAGGGTCTGATTAGATTTTGGGATCAATCGCCCGGCAGATGGCGCTGTGATCGCATTTTATGTAAACTTTTAACATGGCAGCATAGGACAAAATTTCGTATAAATGTACATAATGAGCGTTATTTTAAACTTGTGATTGTAAAATTAATATGAATTATTGATAATAGTAGTAGTTAACTACGAAAAAAATTTTGTGCATGTGGGGGCACCGGTTCCCTCCCTGGGGGAGAAGTACCCCCCGGGGGGGGGTAAATTTTCAAGATGGGTATCTTTCGAAAGATCTCGTCAATACCTTTAAAACGAATGGTTGAACTATAAATCTGTGACAATTTGAAACAAAGTTATCGATTTTTTTACTTTTAACAATTTTTTTTTTTTTTTTTTTTTTTTTTTTTTTACGAAACTTAACCAAACTTGGTATTTAGTTGGTCCCCGACATAAACTGGTCCTGATTACATTTAGGGATCAATAGCTCAACAGGTGGCGCTGTGATCGCATTTTTTCTAAATTTTTAACATGGCAATATAGGACAAAATTTCGTATAAATGTACATAATGAGCGTTAATTTAAACTTGTGATTGTAAAATTAATATCAATTATTGATAATAGTAGTAGTTAACTACGAAAAAAATTTTGTGCATGTGGGGGCACCGGTTCCACCCCTGAGGGGGAAGTACCCCCCCCCCCCCCCGGGGGGGGGTAAATTTTCAAGATGGGTATCTTTCGAAAGATCTCGTCAATAGCTTTAAAACGAATGGTTGAACTATAAATCTGTGATAATTTGAAACAAAGTTATCGATTTTTTTTACTTTTAACAAAAAAAAAACTTAGAAAAAAATCGTTTTTTTTTTTTTTTTTTTTTTTTTAAATATTGTTACTGGTCGAATATGTATTACTTTTAACAAAAAAAAAAAATTAGAAAAAAATCGTATTTTTTTTTTTTTTTTTTTTTAATATTGTTACTGATTGAATACGTATATAGGAAAATATAGAAGAAAGTCTTGTGGTGGCCACAACATACTAGTTACTAATGCTTTTATTATAGTTATTATTATTATTTTATGCATACTATAATTTAACCAAAAGATAAATTATAGTAACTTCACTTGTTAATATAATTTATCATCTGTGCTTTAAGAATAATTCGAAGAAAAATTTACTTATTATAGCGCTTCCTAAGAAATTTTAGAACTATTTATAACTTTGGTTTATCTTTAAGTCTGTGCGTATACGCATATTCATTAATTTTTTTTAGAATTCATTAAACATTTTCTAAACACATTTATCCATCACTAGTGTCATTGAAAAGTATTGCAAACGTATAACACAACTGAAAATACATCTCCATCAATAACCTATAATGAACACAAACACTTATGTATGGATCTGTAAATGAATCAATAATGTAAAATATGTTAGTTTCAATAGTAAACATCCCTCATTGTTTTTGAAAAAATTAGATGGATTTCGTACATTTAGCGCAATATAAAAATATAAAAATTTGCTAAATAAAATCACTCAAACGAAATGTATCTAGATTTTTATGTAAACCCTTGTATACAAACCTATTGCGCTTCATGTGCGACTTTTATAGGAAGCGTCCTACTGTATATCTGAAAAACTTGACTAACATATATAGGTTTTCATCGATACCCAAGGAGGTTTTGTGGTTGGACAGAGTACACTGATTTTCTCAAAAATGCATTTTATTATTACGACGAGCATTAAAGGAGAATAAAGTAAAGTGGCAAAATCCACTTCAGCCCAGTACATTTTTCTCTTTGATTAAAAAACTATTAGAAAATATTGACTAATTTTTACAAAAAGAACAGATTTTCTCTTTTACTTCGACTTATGTCTCATTTATATCGTAAATATCATTTACATGTCTATAAACATAAAGTCTAAATGTCAATGTCAAAAGAAAAATTCGTGACATTTTTCAGTGATTGCAAGCGATTTTCTAAAGAATTTTTCGGCCACTTTTGAAAATTCCTTCTGAAGATAAGAGTAGAATATCTTTCTTAAGAAAGACGAAAGCAGAGATGAGGAAGAAGGTGGGAGGTGGGAGTTCTCTTTTTCAAAGGAATCACTATTAGATTCCCCGGGGAAGAGTTGTTGAGATGATGTTCTATCTTTATTCAAACGGATGACATAGAAGCATTTAGTCATTACGAAATATAATTTTTTTTTGTGAGATTTAATGAAAAGTTAAAATATAGACGATTATTGTGATAGCAAAGCAAAAAGAGTGAATGAGTTAAGTAGCTTTCTAAATTTTTCTTTCTTACGCTTTTGAAAGAAACAAAATGAAACATACAAAGAACAAAGATGAAAGAGTTCCGCTTTTTCTGCCACCGGTATTTCTATAAGGAAATTTTTATCACATTTTACAGTTACTTTCGGGATTTTTATAGTAAGAAATTTTCGTAGAAAAATACTGGTGTCAAGCAAAGCGGAACTTTTCCATCCCAGAAAGAAGAAACAAATTGTATCGTGTCATATCATAGCCTTCTAAACTAGAAGCCTGTCGCGTGGCTCGAAAACTTGGCAACAGTTCAAGCGGTAGACAGTGTCGCCTGGTACAGATTGCGCGACTGTTTTATTCAACAGCCACTAAAAATTTTTAAAAGTGGGATTTGACATACATAAAAGGCGAAGAAAATCGAAGCAAAGTCATTATATATATCATATATGACTTCTTAAAATTATTGGACAACTGAATAAAAAAGTCGCGCAATAAAAAAAACCGCCTGAACTGTTTCCAATTTTCGAGCCACGCGACAGGCACCTAGTTTAGGAGGCTATGGTCATATATACTACATATTTCTGATACCGACTTTCAAACAATTACGCTTCTCAGCATATTTAAAAACAACACTTTTTATTATATATTATCTTTCTATCTATCTATCTATCTCTATATATACATATTATGAAAATCTTACCAAACATAACTCAGGATGAAAAATTACATATATATATATATATATATATATATATATATATTACGCATATTTTGCAGTGTTTTACAGTGTGTGTGTGTGTGTATAATCTAAGTCATAAACCATTAACCCCTTACCTGCCGAGGAAAACTTACGAGATTCGCTTCCCAGTGCCACAGCTCTCTCTCAACTCTGAAATGGGTAAATCCTTCAAAAACTCTATCAAGATCGCTTTCAAGGCAATTTTATTGCATTGTTAAATCGTGTCAGTAGTTTCACTAGTAGCAGCACAATACAAAGGATCGTACTTTGGAAAAACGTACATATACGCCCGGGACAGTTAAGGAGTTAGTGAACAAGTGAAATATTTATTTTTAATTTTAAAAGTAAAATTTCATCTACAAAAATAAAATAAGATAAAGTAAAATAAAAATACATATACAGTAAACTTTCGATTACCCACTCGCGTTTTATCCGCAATTTCCATCTTCCTTGAATTTTTTGCTAATGTAAATTACGATGGATTTAAACAATAACAATATGTACAATTAGATATACAATTAAGATTTTAAATAAAATAAAAATTGAAGACTAAATATCAAGGAAAATATATAAATCATTGTTGCCGGATAATATTTCAATGCCGCGGATAATCGAAATCTACTGTATATCTAATCCTAACGTTATTTCCACATAACAAATAATATAAAGAATATTAGAAAGAATAAATAATGATATAAAAAATATTTTAAAATTTTAAATTAAATATTAGAAATATCCTCTTTTATTTATTGGTTGTAGAGCAAAACGTTAGGGAAAAAAATCTGCTAATTAATGTTTGTTACAAAAGTGTAAGACCACTATATGTTTCAGCTAGTTAGGTAAAAAAGAAATAATACTTCAATGAAAATCAAAAACATTCTATACCAGTACATCAAGTATTTAATATAATGAAGCAATTAACAGAAATGGAATTAATTCTAGAAAAAAAAAATGAATAAAACGAAAAAGTGTCAAAAATAATTGTTACAAAATTATAAGACCACATGTAAACAAATACTGCTTTTATCAAATTTAATAACATGACGCCCCATCATTTTCCTAAATAACTTGAAAGAGATGATTTGGCATCGAATTAATTAATTTTTTAAGAAAGCTTCGGGAACATTGTCCCATTTTTCAATAATGGCCCACTTCTAATTCATATGTTGAACGATAATATTTTTTATTTTCATATGCTTAGCGAAACAAATAACCCCGCCGGTTTTCTAATTTATTTAGATCAGGGATTTGACTTGGCAAAGGTATAGTATCAATCTTTTCTCTTTTAACCCACTCTTTTATTGATTAAGATGTATGACTGTGAGCCTTTTCTTGTTGAAATTTCCATTTCGTTCCTTCTAATAGTGGTCCGAAGGATATTAGATTTCAAAATAACATCCGTTGGTATAGTTCAAGTTCATTTTTCCCTCAACTCTTTGGAGATCGCATTTTCCTGCATATGAGATAGCGCCCCTCACCTTAACGTAACCGCCTTCCATTTGCTTGCTGTAGAACTCGCGGGGATTTTGCCATAAGTCATGTCCTGGAACTCATTATGGAGAAATATATTATTTTAGGACGGGAAAATTTTTAATTTAGATTGTCCATACGGCACTAACTACTACTGACATGACTTAAGGCAAAATCCTCATGGGTTTTACAGTAGACAGTGGGAGGCGGTTCTATTATAGTGTGGGGTGCTATCTCATATATGTAAGAAAATGCGATCTCTAAAGTGTTGAGGGGAAAATGAACTTCGTGCAACTTTTAGGAAGTGCAAAAGGGAATTACCAACATAATAATGCTCCCACTCATGCATCTAAATCAACAAAAGAGTGGCTTAAGAAAGAAAAGACTGATATTATACGTTGGCCAAGTCAAAGCCCTGACCTAAACAATATAGAAAACCTGTGGGGTTATTTGTTTCGCCATACAAAGAGAAATAACAAACGATATCATTAAACATATAAATTAGAAGTGATCATTAGGGAGAAACGGGACAATATTCCTGAATTCCTCCTTAAAAATTTAATTAACTCGATGCCAAGTCTTCTGTTTCAAGTTATTCAGAGAAATGGTGGGGCAACATCATACTAAATTAACGAAAACTGTATTTTTACATATGGTCTTACAATTTTGTAAAAGTTATTTCTGATACTTTTTATTATTGATGTTTCACTTTTTCTGAATTAATTCCAATTATATTGATTGCTTCATTTTACTAAAAACTTGATGTACTGACAAAGAAAGCTTTTGATTTTTATTGAAATATTTCTTTTATTGCCTAAATAGGAAAATATGTTGGGGTCTTATATTTTTGTTACACACTGTATGCGCTATGATATTAATCTCTCTCGCTTTCTGTATATATATACTCAGGATGATTCTACGATCATGGAACAAACTTGGAGGGGGGTGGAAGTAGAGAACATCGCAAGGATTTAGAATTCTACAGAAACCCATTACCGCAAATGTCATTTTAGCCCTTTAAGAACCAGATGTTTCTGAATGGATATTGGCGGGGCTCTCGAATGTTGCTTTTTTTTTAAGTTTTTACATTCTTGTTTACATAATTAAATATACGTAGTAATAATTATGTTTTTTATCAATGTATTTTATCGCACCGAATGCATTAATACGAACATTGAGTATGATTTTGCGAAATAATGAAGCACGCAAAATTAAAAAAAATTACACCGTAGGCAGGTTTAGTAGTACACAGTAGCCAAAAATATCCAGTTCTTAAAGCATTAAAATGACTTTTGCGGTCATGGGTTCCTATACAATTCCCAATCATTCTGATGTTCTCCACCTCTAAACTTAGCTTGTCCCATGACTGTAGAATTAGTATATATTTCAGTTACATTTGTTTGAATTTTGCCCTTGTTTAACATACTTTTCAGTTATTATAAAATACCTAAAAATAACTAAAATTTCAACTAGAAAGGAAGAGTTTAAATTTCATAAAACATACTTTAACCCCGTCGTGTTTCTCAAGTCCCCGTAGCAATTTTTATAGTTCAGTTCTAGTTTACGTGGATTTTACGTATGTTGTAATTTTTAAGTTTTATATGTTTGGTTTTTTCGTATATTTATTAAAAGTTGTATTTGTCATAAACTTTTTTTATAAAGAAAATAATGGAAAACTTGTTTTGATATTATATATATAAAATAAACAGTTATTAAAATATTCCAAATATTTAAATTTAAGAAAACCTTCAGACTAAACAGTTAATATGATCAAACCCAAAGCCACCATGAATCTAATTAAAATCGAAACAAATCAAGACAGCAGGAAACACATAAAAGAATGCTTGAATCTTTACGTCGTCAAGATCATGAAATAAAATCAAAGCATGCAAAGTAAATGGTTTTCTGTTACAAAGAGAGCATAATCTAAAATTCTCTTTGTATCATGTCTTAACCATCTACTAGCCAGCAATCAAGAGAGAAAAGGAATTCAGAATAACCGAGAAACACTAAATTAACCGGCTGAAACCACGGTTAAAAGAATCTATTTAAAAATTTCATTCAACATATCACCACAAACAACCACTAGTCGCCATTTGAATGAAGAATCTATATATTAATAGGCAAGCATAAAATTTGTTGTCCCTTTTTAACATATTAATTATGGGAGTAGAGGGTTGAAAATGGTATCATTCGAAAGGTATGGTTAGCCGGAAGGTGCGAATACAAATATTATTTTCTTACGATGTCAAGAAGGTATTTAAAAATACATTTATTTTTTATGCATTTTCCCCCCATTTTTCCCTTTTATACACGTATTCTTTTACATTAAAAAATACCTAAAAGTAGAAAGTTGTTAAATCTGGCAATTTCATAAAGCTCAAATAAAACCATAGACACAGTAATTTGTATAATGTAGCATTACTATACGCAAGCGAAGTGATGACGTCACTGTCTGTACATGGAGCCATGAAAAAGATTTTCTCTTTTCGTCCATTGATTGTCCATTGGATTTTTTGTAAAAAATTATTAAAAAATAACGGAAATTATCTGCCGATTTTAATTCCGATATTTGGGTATACCGCTTTTGTAATGATCGATAGACGGCGCTTTGTGAACACTGCAGTTGTTAGTAAACATTAGCCACGTGTGTTCCAATAGTGTTCTTGTTATTCTACTTAATATTCGTACTATAATTTCTCCGCCATTACATTATGGAAAATTGATTGTTTTTGGAAAAAATACTTCAGTTTATTCAAAGTTCGATCGGAAGTAGATTTTTAACTGAAGTTGAAAAAATATTAATTTCAAATCATCTGATTCATTCTTTACTTCCATTAGCCGAAGCAACTGAAATTTTAAATTCGTCATTTGGAAATAAATGGAAGCTCAATTCTGGATTTCTTGATGCTTTGGATTTACACTGTGGCACACAAAAGTATGTGTTATCTTTTTTACCGTATTTATTCATTTTTATTCAATAAATATATGTGAAACTAAACATCGGCTAGCAATGGCGGCTATATGGAATTCGAATTAAACCATGTTTATTGTAATTTCACCGTAGCCCACCAGAGGGCGAGCATTTCATTACAATCGCGGATAGTTATATATAAGTTACTGTCTACATGTGTTTGATTGAGTTATTTTTTCTGTAAAATTGATAAAATTTTAATTTAAAATCACAAAACTCCAGAAAAAAAAAAAAAAATGGCAAACTTCCAGTTTCGAATGTAAACATAAACATTTCATTTCAAAGGGTGATATTTAAACAATAAATATTCAACTAATATACTAAATAAAAGGAAAATGGATTTGTTACTAACTGCTGCATGTGTAAGTAAACGATACGGAAAAAATTCCGATTTCCGTTTTTTGCTGAATTTACATGTTTTGAGTTTTCTTTACGTTTCAATTAACTGAAATTGGCTACTTATTTTTTAAAAAAGTGTCTTTATTGCTAGCTTTTGTGGGTAGAAGAATCAAGTAGAAGATACATAAAAACCTTTGATTTCCGGTTTTCAATGAATTTACACGTTTTGAGATTTCCTTGCATTTTAATTAAGTGAAATTGACTACTTATTTTTATTTTTTAAAAAGTGGATTTATTATTCTTTCCTCTGCATATATAAGTAGAAAATCTAAGATTCAGAAAAGTTTTAGATTTTCGGTTTTCGATAAAGTTACACGTTTTGAAATTTCTCGAACTCAATTCGACCATTTTTGAAAAATATCTTTTTTTTTTTTTTTTTTTTTTTTTTGTACAAACACTGTACTTTATGAACCAATCGAATTAATTTAACAAAATTTAATACTTGGTTGGGCCTTGGTTTGACATGGTACCTATTAGCTTCTGGGCTGTATCACACAACAAGGGGCGTTTTCACGTTGCGATTTTCTCTCATTTCAGGAAAGGCTAACATCTACAGAGAGAAATAGTTATATTAAGTAAAACTCTGCTAATTCAGTTAGAGTGAATATCGGCAAACAATTGCCGCAGCTGTGTTGCAATTGCATTCCGTTAAGGACAAGGCAATAACTTTGCTTTGCCTCCCTTTGCAAAAAAAATGGTCGATACTAGATAATGGTCGATACTGGGCGATACTAGTAACCATAAATAGACTATAAATCATAATAGACAATGAATACAAGACAATTAAAAACCATTGAATTAATATTTCTGGATTTGTAATATTAAGAAAAACAAGATTTACTCACTAATTTTGCACAAAGAGATATGAAGAAGTGTCAGGAAATAATTGAAGCACATGTAAGTTAATAAATAAATAAATAAATAAAAATAAAAAATAAGACACAGTCAACCATGAAAAATTACAGTTAACACACTTGAAACATGTAAAAATTAGCAGAAAATACATAATACAAGCGATGGAATTGATTAATTTAGGCTATTATATTTTTAGAAATCGTAAATTTAATTAAACTAAATTAAAATAAACTGTTTAATATTTAAAAAAAAATTATTATTATTTTTTTTAATATTGTTACAATAAAAAAAAAAATCTGATGTGGGCACCACATGACTTCCTTATACACTTTTAGAAAAATACATAATGTTAAAAAACATTGACACTGGACCCGAAACAGTTGGCTAAAAATATTTTTAAAAAAAATGAATTATCACCGTGTTCTGAGGTTTTCTGAAAGTTAGTTAAAAATCGATTGCAAGATTTGTACTGGTAACGCTGACGAAGGCAGCAGGGACCCGAAAAAATTGGCTAAAAGTATTAAAAAAAGGCATTTTCACCATGTTCTGAACTATTCTGAAATTTCAAATGTCTAGCTAGTCGGGAAGTTAGTTAAATAAATTTTCTGTTGAACCATATAAACGCTGCCGAAGGCAGCAGGGACCTGAAACAGTTGGCTAAAAGTATTAAAACGATGCATATCCACCGTGTTCTGAACTATTCTGAAAGTTTCAAGTGTCTAGCTAGTCGGGAAGTTAGTTAAATAAATTTTCTGTTGAGCCATATAAACGCTGCCGCAGGCAGCAGTGACCCGAAACAATTTGCTAAAAATATTTTAAAAATGCATTGTCACAGTGTTCTGAGCTTTTCCGGAAGTTTTAAATGTCTAGCTACTCGGGAAGTTAGTTAAAAATCGATTCCAAGATTTGCACTGGTAACGCTGCCGAAGGCAGCAGGGACCCTACACAGTTGGCTAAAAGTATTAAAAAAAATATTTTCACCGTGTTCTGATCTAGTCTGAAAGTTTCAAATGTCTAACTAGTCGGGAAGTTAGTTAAATAAATTTTCTGTCGAATCATATAAGCGCTGCCGAAGGCAGCGGGACTTGAAATAGTTGACTAAAATTATTAGAAAAATGTATTGTCACCGTGTTGTGAGCTGTCCTGAAAATTTCAAATATCTAGCTAGTCGGGAAGTTAGTTAAAAATCGATTGCAAGATTTGTCTATACCGTTTTTTGATACATTATGGCCAAAACCTATGTATTTTTGTCATTATGAACCTAATTTTTCTAAATATCTCCAAAACGGAAAAGCATACAAAGTCCAAAAAGGGAGGTGCACAACTAGATGTTATAACAAACCTATGTACCAATTCGCAACTTTCTACGTCCAACCGTTTTTGAGTTATGCGACACACACACACACACACAGACACACACACACACATACAGACGTCACGAAAAATCGCGTAAAATCCCTTATATCTCTAAAACGAGAGCTCGTGTTAAGACGACACTTGCAGGTGTGTAACTAGACATCATGACAGTCGCATGTATAAATTGGCAACATTCAGCGATCATTCGTTTTCGAGCAATTTGAAATACAAAATCCATTTCGCAAATCGGGATTACTATACTTCCTTATACTTTGTATAAGGAAGTAAAAAACACATTCTTAAAGAACTTTTTAGTAATGTCATCTTGTAAAAAGATATGTATTTATTAAAGGTTTAAATCTAGCTTTAGCTAGTGCTGCCATCGATAATATCATGTTTAAAATATTAATCATAAAATCAACCTAAAGATTATTATCATAAATGTTTATTATAGCTGTGAAATTCAATCCTAATCCGCATTTAGATCTATCAAGATATTTAAATATATATATATAAATATATATATATATATATATATATATATATATATATATATATATATAAACATGTGTGTTTGGAAGAGGGGGAGGGGTGAGAGAGAGAGTTAATGTTATTTCTTATCGAAATTCTAGATTAATCTGCAATTCTTTAACTTCGTATTGTTATAGAAAATCCTTTATTTATTTATTTACTTATAAATGTTTATTATTATTATTATTAATTATTATTATTATTATTCTGTGTGTGTGTGCAAAAATGAATTAAACTTCCCGTTAATCTTTTTAAAATT
This sequence comes from Salticus scenicus, assembly GCA_963930645.1. Taxonomy (NCBI): domain Eukaryota; kingdom Metazoa; phylum Arthropoda; class Arachnida; order Araneae; family Salticidae; genus Salticus; species Salticus scenicus. Next base: position 108,335,164 of record OZ005650.1, on the reverse strand, counting down.
TTTTATAAAGCTTACCAGTTCTTGCAATAACTCTTCCAAACTTCCAGATATGTTGCTGAAAATTACAGAGTTATATCAGAAAACTGAGGATGATATAAATTTTATTCTTTTATATTTTTTATTTTTTTTTAATCTATTTTCTTATAAGAATTTTATAAGATAGCAGTGTATCATTTGTGTGAATTAGTATTATCTTACCTAATACCATTTCTATGATTAAACTTTGTTTTTGCTTTAAAGATACGAATAATTTATATTATTTACTGTAAATCTTATTCATAACATTGATACGTGTTTTACATGATATTACTTCTATGAAATTTTTGTCAGTAATTGACACGTTTTCTCTAATTTAAATATAGAAGGAAGAGATATAATTGATATTCCTTATGTTCCCCATTAGATTGTTTCGTATTTTATGGAAGAAAAATCTTACACGAATTCTTTTTCTTAGTCTGTTTCTCTATAATATTTTACATGTCTGCTTGCGAATTCAATCTTCACAACATCTTTACTTATTACTTCATGTAATTCTAAATGTTCTAATTGATTGTTATACATTCTTCTCAAACTTACTTCAAATTATTTCCCAAAGATAGTAACTGCTCATTAAACATAGCAAAAATCATTTTCTTATGGCAGCCAAGCCGATGTTCAAATATTTTTAGCGCTCTCTTTATGTTCTTCTGGTCGCTAATGTAACTAGACATTCAGACCAGCGGACCAGCATCTTGGATATACTTTAAAATTTATAATAAAACAGGGGAATCAACAGCTACATTCCCCCATGCAAGTTGTACGTTTAGGAGGAGATTTGTCGCGTTTGTTAACCATATTCATGACACGAATCTAACGAACTATATTACGTGAAGATGCCAGCATCTGCATCTTATAATAAATTCCCTTAAATTCTCTTTTTGAAGATGATCTTAATAAAAGGTCTTCTAAATTAAAGTAAAGGCTGGCAAAAACTTTCATTCTTTCTTTAAATGTGTACTTACATACAAGGTGGAGATAATCAAATTTCTGATTCAAAAATCTGTGAGTAAAGGCCAAATGGTTACAATGTATATTTTTCTGAATATACGTTAAGCGACTGAATTTTAGTTGGCCTTAAAAGATAAACCATTAAAAATAGACTGCAGATAGCGCAATAAAGTTAGGAAAAAATGTGCTCTAGAGACGCACAACGCTACAAGAAACGTATATTTTTTCCGTAATTAGTTGTCCCTTTCTACAGCATTGTAAACATTTTCCCAGTTGTCTCTTCTAACAGTTACTTTCTGAATTTTGCTAGACATCCCATTCAAAATGGCACCTGTCTATTAGTATTTAAGATTAATCTTTTAAAACTAATTGCAGAATTCGATACGATTTTAAACTGTTTAATGTCTGGAACTTCCTAACAGCGAATAATACATAGTAATCTTCTATTAAGAAAAAAAAAATAGCTTTACGTAAAGAGCAAGATTCAAAGTTGGACCAAAGTTACGACAACTGTTATATTCACAATAATAAGAAAATAAAGCACGTATGTTTTTTAATCCCCACCAAAAATGAGGGTTGTTATAGATTTGAAGCCATTGTCTGTGTGTCTGTCTTTGTCACTTTGTACTGATATTTTAAAAATTGTGAGCTTATATATGTCCAACTTCCAAATAAAGTTTAAGAGCTGGTAACTTTCTTACTTATAAATCATGTTACATACTTAGATAAGTAAGATGATTTTTTAGATTGTAGTACAAAAACGCTTCTTTTTAAAATCGTGAGTTTTAAAGAGATTTTGACTATAGTCTACAAATAGTGATTGTGAGTTCACAGCCCGAAAATTCCTAAAATCGGTTGAAAATTAGAGATTTTTTAAAATCAATTAAAATGTGATTTTTTCCCCCTTAGATATTAATATTTCATTGATATTTTAAAATTTGCGAGCTGCCAATTTTCTAACTTTCAGATAAGTTAGTTTTTTGTTTTTCTTTCTTTTGGATTGGAATATTAAAAATCTCTTAAAAATAAATCGAGAGTTTTTAACCCATTTGAAAACAAAAATAAAATAAATAATATTTGGTTGAAACTAGTGATCGAAAAATCCCTAAATTCGGTTGAAAGTTTAGAGATTATAAAAAAAAAATAATATTTAATTAAACTCAAGGCCAATCTTATGTTGACATTTTATAATTTGCGATCTAGATTTCTTCCAACTGAAAATTAGAGATTCTATAGAAAAAATAATATTTAATTAAATTAAAGGTGTTTTATTTTTATTTATTTATTTATTTATTTTATAAAACTAGCCTTTGCATTTATGTCATATCTGTTGTAATGTCATACTTGTTTCACGTCTCTTCTTTTAATAAGAATAATATTACTCCCTGAATAATATTTCGTGTGCGACCTAGCTTTTAATTTTCTCACATTCCGTATGAAATTGACCGTAATTCATGACCGTAATTGACAGTAATTCATGAATTCATCAATACATTTTTGAAATGCATTTTTTTTCCCCTCGCCCACCAAAAATCTATTGTTTCATGCATATTCAGAATAACTATCAAGTTTCTTGGACAGATAGTTGTTTTTTTTTTACATAAAAATTATAATTCTAATCATTTTGTATATGTATGTGCAGATTAAAGATACATCAATTTGCATTGGATTCCAGAATAATGTGCATTTGTCGTCGCCCATTGCTCACTGCTTTGTTGTAACGCGACGTTAAAATTGTTCAAGCTCATCCGTGTGGTTTATTTTAATATATACATATTAACGCTAATTAGACATATTAATAATACATATTAGTAAAAAAAACTCAATTTTTAATCCAATTTTAAATGTTAACCTAATCACTAAAATTATTTTCGATAGTATTATTGATCTTACTAGAGGAATTACAGTCGGCAGCAAAAGTATCCGAGCAGTAGCAAAAATTCCTGTATAAAAGAAGTACACTTAATACACTGTTTGCTAAATAAATCGTTGTCGAATCCTGTTCTTAGTCAGTCTAAGAACAAGATTCGACAAGAATTTATTTTACAAAACAGTATTAAGTGTACTTTTTTTACACAGGAATTTTTGCTAGTGCTCGAATACTTTTGCGGCAGACTGTGTATTAAGCCCAAAGACAGCATATAGCCTCGGATTTTTTTTTTCACGGATATTATACATAAAATCATATAAAACTTCACCGTAAGTATGATTATATTTATTCCCTTGATAGTAATTAACCATACCACCTCATAAAATTCTTAATAGTTTCTTCTAGCCTTGACTAAAGCGATTGTTCTATTTACATTATCAGACATGAAACCAATTTCATAAAAAGAATATAAGTTCTTATTCGCCACAGACTTTTATTCTTGTATTATTTCACTTTTATGTAATGAAAAAGTAATATGGATCTAAGCGATATCAATTTCAAGTTCTAAATTGAATACTTTTGTATAATAGTTCACCTTGAATTTTTTTTTTTTTTTTCATCGATCATCTGAATTGAGGACAAGTACTCTAACGTTTTCACTTTTTCTATCCCTTTGTTACTCTTCATAAAATAATTCTTTTTGATAAGTAATTTGGGTCATGAACAAAAAATTTTTTTTAGGATATCTTTCTAAAGCTAACCATCTAAAACTTTATTGTGATATTAAAAGCAAAAGTATGCTTATACTACATTAAGATATATTTTGACAATTTTATGCTAGAAAAAGTATGATTCAAATTATCTATATAAACATATACATAATTGTTACACATAATTCAGATATCACCTATATTATTATTAACCCTTTGTTGCATATTAATCACCTGGAAAAATTTAAAAGAAATTATTGTGTTTTTTTTATTTAAAATTGACCCAGAAATCAGGAAAAAAATTGTTTTATGAAAATTTTGTTTATTTTTAAAGTTACAGTTTGTCCACTGTAGTGGAGAATATGCATATAGAAACTGGATATCTAAAGTAGAAGTGATGATGAAAATAATAAAAGCAGTCACTTTTTTCATCGATACACAAATGAACTTTGCATTTTACGCATGAATATGTAGATTTTCTTGAGCATAACTCCATCTTACATCTTTGAGCACTATTTGATATTTCTCTAGCAAAATGATCAACTCCATTGTAGAGGACAGAGCTTGCTTTGACTGACATTTTTTTTTGTAGGTTTTTACACTGACATTGGCCCTTGTTTACGTAAGTCTTTCTGTATCTTGTTCATCAATTACTCTTGATACTGCTTGTATTAGTCCTCTGGCAATGGACAACTTGAAAAATCCTAGTTGCATAGAACATTGTGATATGACAGCTTTGTAAAGAAGCTAAGAAATTATCACGGTAACATCTATAAAATGAAATAATACCCTTTTGTACCACTACAATGGACAAACGAAAACAGTCCTACGTTAGCCTATGTTCATAACGTCCATTGTAGTTGACAAAAAGAAAAATATATCAATTTTCATGCAAAATAGCATCTAAAAATAAGTGTTGTAATAAAACATATTCTAAAATGCCTAAAATTACTAATTCAAAATGCAAAATGTCTAAATAAAAAAGGTTTAGCTCTTATATACAATGTTTACATTGAGAAATCATACTAACTTGGAAGTAGAGGTTCACGCTATTTTCAAACTAGCAATGCAATCTGTAATTTTATATTATGCTGCTATCTATGAGCAACAGTTGAAAGCTTAAATAATACAGAAAGAATAAACATTGAAACCAAATCTGTAAAACCATTTGTGTGAAAGGAAAAGAATTTAAACTTTTGTCCACTACAGTGGACACGATGCAACAAAGGGTTAAAGTTTAAAATTGAATACAGGTCTCACCACGAATAAGAAATGGACTAGAATACCTAGGTCTACACACAGGATGATTTACCTTTCTGCTACATGATTTGTTTTATTTTCTTTAATTTCGTTTGAAATATTTCCAGTGCCTATTTTATGCATTTGATTTCATGCATGTTTTCCAGTTCTTCTGTGCTAAAGCAGATTGCGTAGAAATATAATTTTCGGTATCTAATAGAATCTGTAGACTTGAGAAAAATCCACTTACCACGTGGTGTCTTTAATAAATTAAAATGCTGACTAAAAAATTAAACAGTTCGCTACATTTTTTTCCTCGTGTGAACGAAATGGAAAAGGTATTTCAGCAATTAAACGTGCAAATGAAATGGCTGCGAAATAGTCTCGCATTTTAAAATCAATTCTCAATAATGTAGCATATTTCATAAATAGAACATCTTCAAAGCAGAAATTTCTTCAAAGCAGATTTCTGGTAAAATAATCACTTTTACATAATCAAAAATATCGAAAATGCGAATTTTGTCGATTAGCAGTTAAAATCATCGCCGTGAAACAAAATCGCGTGCTTCGGAAATTAGCCAGGATTAAATGCGATATTTTTCTTCAGTTGGATGCAAAAATATCACATTTTGTCAATAAGTGTTTAAAAAGCGCACATTTCCTCATTTGATTATTTTTTTTAAAATGGCCTTTTCTGGGGTTAATCTAGTAAAAATTCGAGTTCTAAAACTGATCTCTCAGAAAAATCAACGATCTTAAAAACAGATTCTTCACAAAATCAGCGGAATAGAACTAAACTTCATAAAAACTTTTAAAAAAACGACGAATTTGAAACGGACTCTTAATAAAAATAGCACAATTTTTAAAAGTTTCTAAAAAAAAAAAAAAAATCTGGTGTGGCATTCACACGACTTTCTCTTACCCTGAAATTCAATACTATAAATCAGATTGGAGAAATCTACGTTAAAATCAATTCAAACTAGGCTTCGGAACAGTTTTACCTGACAAATAATTCGTTTGAGGGGGCTACTGCCCTCCTCAACCCCCTGTTTCAATATTGTACCTACATTTATATACAATTCAAAGCTTTTAATTAAATTTAAAGTTCACTCCAAATTATTTATACAACTTTCTAGCGCACCTTTCCTTGAAACTTATTAATCTTAATCAAACATTTCAAGAAACAAACTTATGTTAACTTCAAAGTACAACATTTGAATTGCCTGAAATTATTTGTTTTTAAGTACTCTGATAAGAGACATAGATAAAGATCATATGTTAAAAACTTAACTTTATTATTCATGGATCCTCAAAACATGTAAATATATAAAAAGCAGGCGCTGACTATTTATCTTAAAAATACTTTATTTACCGTATTGGTATGGAGAATTAATTTTAATTCCTGAGATGTTCTCTTGGTCATGGTAAAATATTATAGTAAGCACTTCCCCTATTTACATTTAACAAAACAGAATGTTTTCGCTTAACTGTTGTCATCCCTGTATATTTTTAAAAAATTGTGTACACACCACATTGTGTATTTAAATAAAATCCCATAATTATAACACACATCACAACCTGAAATGCACTTCCATCAATTTCGAAATATTATCCCACTATAGTCTAGTTATTTTGAGTAGCTCTGTAAATAAACGGTGAATGATTTTCGTACGCTACTCAACATGAATAAGGCTTTTATGCATATAAAAATACATACATTCATTTCATTTTGTTTAGAGCAGTCTATAGATGCTAAACTCTACTTACCTGCAATTTCGCTCATTGACATAATGTATTTGAATTTTCTTGGATGTCTCTGTCAACGAACCACTTGCTTGATCTCAATGAAAAGTTTAGTGTAACATCCCTATATCATACAGATTTAGAATACCGAGTTTGGACTTCCTGTTGCTATTTGCTCCTGAGATATACTGATTAGAGGTCTGCACGGGCTGGGCTTTCGGCCCGAGCCCGAGCCAGGCCCGGCCCTCGGGCCGGGTTCGGACCGAATTTTTCAATTTGCTCTCGGGCCGAGCCGGGCTCGGGCTTAAAAATTTTTTGCAGGCTCGGGCTCAATATTTTTTGAGTGTACTCGGGTCGGGCCGGCCTGGAGGAAATTGTAAGCCCGAGACCGGTCCGGCCCGAGTCTTTTTCTAAATTCCTCGTTAATCAACGAAAAAGGAAAATTATAAAATACTTTTTCAGTCATTTATTTTACATAATTTTTCAGTCTAGTGTGTCACATAAAATTTTATTTTGTTAAAAGGTGTCTATAACTACATTTTAATTGTCTATCAGCTTGGCTGTTCGTGATCTGATTTTCCGGAAATATTTTAAACATATCTCGAAATTAATATATTTTATTTAAAGTAATATTAGATGGTTTCTAATTCAAAATAATGTGCATGTTACTACCAGTTTGCGTACATGTAACAAACAAAAGAAATTAGATACGTTACTGTATATGGCTTTGTTTTCTATGGTTTGTAGTGTTTAGGTGGTATGAAGGCTATAAAAATCCTTCCGCTGTAATTTTTTCTCTAAGGCTTCTTTTTCTTTTCTCCGGAGCACTGGATGAAAGTAGCACCAAGTTTAGCATGTGCAAAAGCATCTTTTCTATTAAATATGGTTTGATTAGCATTAAAGTTTTGTTTATCGGATCACATGAAAGATTTGGATACATTACGGTATGTAACAGGAAGTGGTTGAAAGTGTATTTTTAGTACTATTAATCATTTTAAATATCTTCCTATATTGTTTGAGGAATGCTAATATTTTCGATTTGACTTTCTGTCTGTCTTTGTGACTTCTGTACGTCTGTAATAATGAAATACCGTTTATATATAAATATCTTGTAAACATTCAGCAGTTTTGTCAAAGAACATTCTATTGCTTAGCTATATAAAACCTCTGCAAAACACATACTAAAAATCATTTTCGTAGAAAGGTTTTTTTTTTTTTTTTTTTTTTTTTTTTTTTTTGTAATTTTACATATTTTTGAATCGGGCTGGGCCGGGTCGGGCCTGATTTTATCGCTTTTTGTTCGGACCGGATCGGGCCGTACACTAGTAAAAAAGAACGGGCCTGGGCCGAATATTTCGATTTCATACCGGGCCGGGCCGGGTAAGTAAACCTTTCCAACAGGCCGGGTCGGGACGGGCCCGTTGTATTTTATATTCAGGGGACCTTAAAACGTATAAATATAATAAAAACGCAATTGGGAAAATTTGACCTAAAAGCAATACTTTCTTTACCGCATATGTGGATAAGAAAAAGTAAAAAATTAGACGAGAAAATTATTTTATTATGTAATCAGCCAAAAATTTGCAAATTTCAAGGTTTTATCGACTACTAGCAATTAACATAAATTACAGTTTTCAGATTTAAGAATCTATATGGGAACATTAACAATTAACATTTATTTTTTTAAATAATATAAACAAACGAAAAGTACGACTTAATCTCTTCTAAAGACATTGTTGTCATCAGTATTTCACGAATTTGTCTTAAAACTTATATGGTATAATACACGAGAGTTTAATTAAGTTTAAGATTCTGGAAAAATGTCTATAGTTTTATGAATAACAAAAAGTATTATCCATGAATCTGCAGCTAAATATTAGAATTTCATTTTGAATTCAATAGATCAATCTCAAAATAAATTGAATTCTCCGTTAAGATTTTTAAAGTATATATGTTTAAAAAGTATGTTATTTATGTTTAATATCTTAAAAATGTTTAAATTATCTGTATAACAGTATTAAAAATAATGAAGTAATATGTTTTGTTAAGATTTAGTATGAAGAATCAATTTTAAGTTTTAGAAACAGTTCTCTTAAACTTCTGAAAACTTGTATATTAAAAATGATAAATTCAAATTTTTTATTGAAATAAATTCGATAAAAATATTTTACTAACATAAAATTTTAATCTTTTAGACCTCCTATATAAGAATACTGTTTTATTAATTTTGAATGACATCAGTGACATTAATTTTAAAATATTTTACTAAACCTTGGCACCCATTACCCCTTTACATTGTTATTTTGGAGCTCAATGACGAAAGCTGCTACAGTGCGTGCTTAACAATAAATCTTCATAACTAAACTAATTCAATGAGTTGTCATTTAAATATATAATTCAAAAGTTAATCTAATTTATTATCTAAAGTTCATTTTAAAACAATTATTTATGTATCAAAAAAGAAAAAAAAAAAAAATGCCATTTATAATTAAAAGAAGATTGATTTTTCCAAAGTTTCCAAATTTCTTCTTAATAACCGTTTATAAAACGTTTTCACTTTTAGAAAAAAGAAATTATTTTCGCTCTTCTTGTATAAAATCAATGGACTAAGTTTTAAAACTTTTCATTAAAACTAAAATAATCTTCTTTTTCTTTCACATTTAATGTATTTTAGAATATTCAAAGTTCATTAATCCTTAATTTAAGAAAAGAATTCAGACTTTAAAAGAAAGAAAAAAATAAAAGAAATGCTATTCGGTTTTACAAGATGTGCGTCATTTTCCTCGGCTTCTCTCAGCGACTCACTGAGTCCAAAATCTTTCCAACGATGTTATTACCCGATCTTTCTTTGTATCGATCCGACTTAGGGGGTGAGTGCCCGCATGGAGTCTTCTCTACCTGTTAGCTGGAGGAAACCAAAAATAGAAACACATACGACACAAAGCTTCTGGAGGATCCGGTAACCAACTTACTATTATCCAGATTTATATTACACATAGTGTTTAGTAAAAATAATGTTATGGACACATAAAATGTTCTGGGATTTCTGTTTTTTTTTTTTTTTTTTTTGCCATATAGTATCATGGCTATCCATAAAATGATCCTTATGAGTAAGTCGATAAAACACTGAAAGTTATCTCAATATACACTGCGTTTGATGTTAATGTTGTTTAAAATAGCATGTGTTTAACTTCGTACTTTATAAGAAATTTCGTTCCTGTACATTATACTTCTCTTACTACGGAAATGTTTCGAATGGAAATAATTGATTATTGATTGTAATATCGATGGGATCGATTTTTAAGTACAAACGTTTGCGCCGAAGATAATGCGACACAATACTTACTGCTGCGATTTTTTTATAATTACATAAATTTTATCTACATAAATAAAGAGAAGTGTCTGTCTCTGTGTGTGTATGTGTTTGTGTGTCTGACTGTCTGCGCTCTGATGCTCACACTACTGATCGCAGAGCTACGAAATTTGGCAGATGGGTACCTGGGACCCTGTATGTGTGCATCTCATCGAGATTTTTCGAATTTCAAATTTGAATTTTTTTAATTAATTTTTTTTTTCGATTTTAAATATTGGTTTTTATGTTTCATTTTTCAAGAATTTATTCTTCTTTTGTAATCGTCTGCGTATCTTAGCGAATTTTTTATAGTTACATATTATTAATCTATATAAATAAAGAGACCTGTCTGTCTGTGTATCTTTGCGAATTTTTTATAGTTACATATTATTAATCTATATAAATGAAGAGAAGTGTCTGTCTGTGTGTGTGTGTGTGTGTGTCTGCGGTCATTAAGCAACGGTTAAGCTAACGGTTATTAAACAATTTACTTTTTATTTAATACATTCGTTTGAAGGCAAAATCTTTTTTCTGTTTTTAATTTATTATATTTATTGAAAATAAAATAGTAATGCAGTAGAAAAAATTAAGTACATTAAATTTAAAATTTAAAAACGTATTTATAACAGTTATGTTTATGTATAATTTTTGTAGTATAACAACATTTATTTTTAATTTTATAATTTAATTTCTTTAAAAGAATTCTCTTTTTTTTTTTTTTTTTTTTTTTTTTTTACTTATAGTATTTTTCGGGAAAAAATGGTAGTATATAGTGGAAAGGATTAAACTGATTGAAATTTATTTGTTTTTTATGTATTTAATTCCTTTTAAAAGAAAATCTACTTTTTATTTTATTTCATTATATTGGTCGGAATCAAATTGTAATATAGTGTAAATAGCGTGAGCTATAAAATACATGGTCTAAAAACTAAAATATTTAATAGATGCTGAGATACAGTTACCTTTAAAATCGTAGTTTGTAAATAATAGCAGACTCACCTACCGTCAATAAATACCCATATTGCAATGTCTAGGAAAGAGATTTCTGCAGGCAGTGGGAACCTGAACCCGACACAGTGCGGGCAGAAAAGAGCTGCCATAGGCAGCGGATACCCGAAGCGATACTTAGAGCGATTTCAATGTAATTATTTTAGTTTTTATTTATAATGTGGTGTAAAAAATAAATACTGATCCAACTCTTTTGAAAATTCATTTAAATATCGTGACCAGCGAAGCGGGGCATAGCCGTAAGCGGGCTAGTATAAAGTAATTAACGCCTGTTTTCCAAATGAATTTTCAATAGTTTTTATTTAAGTTACTTATGCATATCATTTTTTATGTGTATATTTCTTATATACATACTTTTCCCTCTCATTACTAAATACATTGTCACTTTATTTGTATGTCATTAAGAATAATTACATTTATTTATTAATATAGGACGGTAAACTTAAGCTATATACAGAGTTCAATGTTAAATATTTACTTTGAAAATGGCTAGCATCAAAAACTATCTTTCACATATACACTGTATAAAAATCATTTACGTTTATCTTTAAAAAAATAACAATAATTATATAAATTATTTATGAATTTTTAACACGTCCGTAGACAAACCGACATATGTCGTTCTGCTTGCTGGTACAAAGCCTGATATCCCATTCACGATAAGATAAAACGCAAAGTAACGTGCATCGCACTTTTTTGTACACGAAATACTATTCAAGCAGCTTAACTATCCCAGCAAATTACATTAAATACTGGAAACTCTTCGAGTAATTCCCTTCAACAGTAAAGCACGATGTGTGTTTTTAAAGGGCGAGCATCTGATAGAATATCATTTACTTGTAACGTTTTCAGATTGTGTTTTGTTTATTTTGCCTACAATTAGTTGGAAAACAATAAAAGTAAATCATTGTTTAATTATAATTGTTAAGTAATTTTTTAGCTGCTTATCATCAGTAGATTTAACACTTTCGCAGACGTATTAAATATTATATTCTGATTACTCTTACAAAACGTGTCTAATCAAAGGACGGACATTACAATTAATTTAGAAAAAAAAATCTTGTATGTTTTTTACAGTTCAATGGAATTTTTACTGTCATTAAAACACAATTTAGTGAAACAGTAAATTTATTTAACTTTTTAAAGATTTTATTACATTTAAGATCAGTTGTTAAAAGGTGATGATATGAACATCGTTTGATGCATTAACAATCACAACTCACATTTAAAATTAAGGCATCCGTTCGCTGTGAAATTTCTTTTTAAATAAAATAACAGGTACGTCAAAATAAATAAATTAATTAATTAAAAATGTTAGAATTTGTAGGAAAATAACTACAATTTTTATGTAAAAGGTCAAACGTAATGTATATTGAACGTACAGTCGGGGGGAAAAACGCAACACCCGCTGTAATTTTGTTATTAATTGACGCAGGAACATCTAATAGACGTAATTCAACAGGAAATTAAATGCATTTGTCGAATTTTAAAATAGGGGTTATCTACATTGAAATGAGCGCCAACTTTGATTTTTTTTTTTTCCAAAAGCAACACCCAATTTTGACTTCATATTTGAATTTCTGAGAGTCTGACAGTGCGGAAAAGTATACTGTTTGTATACTTTACCTTTAGTATTCATAGGGTTATAATGAAAAATGTGTTAGGGGGTTATCTGTAAATGTAGAAAAATAAAATTAAGATCCTACAAGAATAGACAAAATTTTACTGTTTCACACCGGAAATATTTCAAGAAAAAAAGAGTTATAATAATTAATAAGAACGTTAACACCTTTACAGTACCTTAATTATCCTGAATTCAGTTTTTAGATATGTATATACTTCAGTACTTTTTTAGATAATTTTAAGTATATTTAAATACATTGCACGATATACATTACACGATTAAGTATATTTAAATTCATTACGATTGGTCAGACAATACTTTTGAAAAAAGTGCAATATTTTTCAATTAAAAAGTGTCTATCATGGCTATACTAATCACCAATAAAGCTTAAATTTTCTTTCGTAGGTGTGGCATAATAAACGAACTGAAATTATATAGCTATATATATACAACAACGCATAAACTAAATCTTTTCGGATAAATTATTGTAAGGTTTCGTGAAGTAAATGTTAAACAATTTTAATCGCACTTACCAGTTTTAGGTCAGTTGAACTCTTTGGAACTGTACGATTTGTTTTATAATTTCTATGAAAATATAATTTCTTTATAAACGTTTTCGCGACTGCTGACGTAGATTCACGTCATTTGAAAATTTGTAACTCTGTCAGTGGGCGTTTCTTTCGTGATTCGTGTGTTACTTATTTCTTAAGTATGTACCCAGTGTTCATATTTTTCAAATAAAATATGCTATGGATAGAAATATAGTGATTAGAAAGAATATAATTATAATGTATATCCATTTGTAATATAATTGTGAATATAGAAAATTTGTTCTAAAATATTTTATTTTGAGAGAATAATGCCCGTAGGCGGACCTTACTGTCAAAAAGACAAAATCCTGCGGTCGCAAAATATATTTATAAAAGTTAAAATATATTTAAAAAATATATCTTAATATATATAAATCTCGTGTCACAATGTTTGTCCTCAATGGACTCCTAAACCACTTAACCGATTATAATAAAATTCGCACACCATGTGCAGTTCGATCCAACTTGAGAGATAGGATAGTTTAAATCTCAAATTATAGTCGCAATTTTAATTTATTGCTAATTATTTGTCTGTTATTATTTGACAGTCACAATTATCTGTTAACTCCAAATGATTCTAACAGATGTCGATACCTTTCGACTGGGTTGAAATGAAAGCTGAAATATATTTGGTGCTGCCATCTACACAAAGAATCTTCAACTTTTTAACCTATTAATAAATTTCGTATAATTCAATTATTTCCACTTTTTAAATTTTTGGTGTTAGCATAGCCGGCCACGTGTTACTTAGACTGAAGTGTAAATTGAATTCATATTATAATGAAGATAATACAGTGAAATTAATCCTGTTTTTTACTTATTTGTGCTTCATTGATCAAAACTTTATAATTTAATATAATATATATATATATATATATCTTTATATATAAAATTTATTATGTTTGTCCGCGATGAACTCCTAAACTAATGAGCCGATTTTAATGAAATTTGGACACTGTGTGCAATTTGGTCCAACTTGAGAGATAGGATAGTTTTTATTGCAAAATTCGCCTCCCAAAAGGGGGGGGGGAGGGGCCAAAACGTGATTTCACAAACAAACAAACAAACAACAACAACCAAAAAAAAAAAAAAAAAAAAAAAAAAAAAAAAAATAGAAATGCAGATAGACTGTTCAAAATTGGTATAGAGAGGTTTTAGAGGCCTGCAAATCGAATGAGGATATTTTCGAAAGTGTAAAGTTATTAGGAGGGGCGGGTAAGGGAACGGAGGGGCAAAAAAATAAAAATAGAGTTACATCGCTAAAAATTGGTACATAGAAGTTTTTGATACGTACAAATCGATTGCAGATATTTTCGAATTTGTAAAATTATTAAGAGGAGCGGGAAAGGGGGGGGGCAGAGGAGCAAAATATAAAAATGGAGTTAGATCATTCAAAATTGGTGCATAGAATTTTTGATACCAACAAATCGATTGCGGATATTTTCGAATTTGTAAATTTATTAGGAGGGGCGGGAAGGGGGGCAGAGGGGCAAAAAATAAAAATATAGTTAGATCGTTCAAATTGGTGCATACAGGTTTTTGACACCTACAAATAAACTGTACATATTTTCGAATTTGTAAAATTATTTAGAATAGTGGGAGGGGGGAGGGCAAAGGGGCAAAATAATAGAAATAAGAGTTAGAACTTTGAAAATTAGTATTATTAAGTTTTAAGGCCCGATAAATCGATTGCGGATATTTTCGAAAGTATAGAGTTATTAAGAAGGGCGGGAACGGTGGATGAAGAAACGGTGCGCATGGTTTGCGCAGGTATACACTGCCGCAGGCAGTGGGGGTCCGAACAGATTATTCCACCAATGAGAGAAGATTTTTTTGTATTTTATATCATTTTCCTTTCGATAATATATGGATTCATTATGAGTGTCGAACATTTTTCCCGATCAGATTTTTTTTTTCTCTTTTTTTTTCACATGTTAAAAATTAATGCAATTTTGAGAATTCTTTAATTATAGTGAATCATTTAAAAATAGGGACCAGCAAAGCGGGCTAAGTCTGCTAAGATCAAGGATGTTATCAAGGATGGTCTTTATTCGTAAATAATAATTTTAATATATTGAATATTTTACTACATTATAATTCAACGTATAACATAGCCACAGCAACGCGTGGCCGGGTCTGCTAGTATATATATAAAGTTAAAATATATTTATAAAATTTTAAAAACTAAAGTATCTTTAAAATTAATAATCCTCCCCCTACAAAGTAAAAAATAAATAAATAAATAAATAAGAAATAAGAAATAAATAAAATAAAGCAATGTATGAAGTAAATGATTAAGCCTTTAACTATGACGGTTAAGAAACGATTTTACAAGTCTGTCTTGCATTCCAATTCCATTCGTTTTTCTTTCTTTCTTTCTTTTTCTTTTTCTTTTTTTTCTTTTTTTTATTTTATTGACAATTTTTGCATTCAACCTATTTTTCAACCTATTATTCAACCTAGGGCCATCCATGGCCCTAAGTACAATTGCAATCTTTTTCTTCGTGTTGTTACAATTTCATACTTGCCAACGTACTAATTAATATTCTGTAGTACTGTTAACTCCGCCTTCTTTTTCACACCGGTAACTTTTTAGAGTATTTTTCCTCTTATTTAATCGTAATTGCATTTGGAGAATATTACTTTAAAAATTTATTGGTGTGAGAAAAAGGGGCGGGACTAGCAAGACTACGGAATATTAATTAGAATGTTGGCAAGTATGAAATTTAATTGAAAAACTTTTGTAATTAAATGAAGGATAATGTTGTATGAGGGACATTGCTTCAACCCACCACCAGTCATAAGCTTCAACCGTTGAAAAGAGGGGTGTTTGGACCTTATAGGATATACTACAGTACAGCCTGTAGTAATTGGATGCTGGCAAACCCTGACAAACCAATCACTATATATGACGTTGCTGAAAATGTTGGCAAGTCCTATCGGTCTTTACTCCTGTGAACATTCTATCAGGTTTTGTGTAACTGGCATATAGCCAGCGAATCGAAACATATTCACTGACTAGGAAACCATCCCATACTGTAATTAAAAAAAAAATCCAAACAAGCAATAATCGAAAAAGCATATATAAATATGTTTCTTGACGCATAAAACATTAGCCCTCTTCAGCTCGTTTTCGAGTTATAAATTCTGAAATTTCGCTAATAATCGGTGAAACCACGCCTAAATCGATAACACCACGGCTTACTGAAATAATGAATGAAATCCAAAACAAGCAGAGATTGAAAGAGCTTAGACAAACTTGTTCTTTGATACATTCATCAGTTACCTATTTCAGCTTTGAGATATATTCAATTGAGATATAATGCCTAAAAATTCGCTAAAATAGAATTTAATATTGATAAAAAGCCATGGTTCTAGCAGATTTTGATGAGGCTCTTCCCACTCCTTTCTCGTTACTAAATTTTTACTCAAACTTAAATATAGATTTCTCGAGAACGGACTTATGAGGGGTAACAGTTTGTGCATCAAAAATCATGTTATATTATGCCCTCTCGAATGAACATAATTTAATTGATTTCTATTATTACACTATTGGGATGGTTTCCTGGTGAGAGAGAATATTTAAATTGAAATATGGCTGAGAGACAAGCTCCCTCCATAAATTTCCAAAAAAAAGATTTTCTTCAGGAAGAAAGTGAACCAACAATGATGGAACTGTATGTCTCTGTTTCATGTCCTGTTGAAATTTCGAAACCTTCATCATCTAACATATTTTCGTGTGTCCTGCTTGAACAGGTACAACTTTTTCTGAAGCAAAATCTCGTACAAAAACTACTCAAAGAAAAGATGTGGCCATAAACCAGGAAGATTTAGAAATTTAAGAAACATTCCAGAAAAAAAAATTAAAAAGTATATGCTATTAGAATATATCCCAAAGAAAAAAAGAGTGAAAAATTCGGTTTTTCAAATTAAGGCAACATCATGACAATTATCATATGATAAATAAATGTGTTACTTGATATTGTTTTTTTTTATAAAACATATGTTTATATGTTTATTTTCTATTCATTACAAAGTGAAATCTAATTTTAATGGAATGGCCTTAGATACACTAAGGCCCTAGGTTCAATGGGGTCTGGCCCTAGGTAAGTTGAGGTCTGGCATTTAGGTACAATGTGGTCTGACCCTAGGTACAATAAGCGTGTTATACCTAGAGCCATGTGTGAAATTTATTTAAAAACCTTCTGTTTGTCGGAATTTATTATTTTAAATTTTTATAATAATCTCAATTAAAAGACATTAGTTCTAAAGATATGTATATATCAGTTTCATGATTTTTAGCAGGTCAGGGACTCTGTTTTTGGGAATTGAAAAAAAGCGGCCCTAGGTACAATGAGGGTATTGTACCTAGGGCCATGAGTGAAGTTTATTTTAAAACCTTCTATTTGTCAGAATTTATTATTTTACGTATTTATATTAATCCTAATTGAAAGTAAATAATCCTGTATTGGATGTAAATATCAGTTTCATAATTTTAAACAGATCAAGGGCTCTGTTTTCGGCCATTGAAAAAAAAAGCGGTCCTAGGTACACGGGTCTCCCCTATACATTAAGAAAATAATATAAAATTTTATCCATGTTTAAAACGAATAAACTAAAAAAGGAAAAGAAAATTTACAGGGAAAAAATCTGGTGTGAAACAACCACACGACTTCCATTACACACTATTACACATGTTATCTGCATTTGACAAAAATTGACCTAACGAAATAGAAACCTAAAATTTTTCCGGTATGAAAAAGAAAAACAAGAAAAAAATTGTAGAGTTATTTTTTGAAACACCAATTTCCGAGATCTAAAATTAACCTACCTAAGCAGGATGACTGTTAATTTTCCTGTAACAGCCACGTATTACCTAAGAAAGGATATCTAAAATTTATTTATGTAACAGTTTTCAAGAAAATCGGTAGAGCCGTTTTTGAGATACCAACTTTTACCAAAACTTGGCATATTCAGTTATTGACCGGAAAACAATAATTAGATACAAAATGACATTTAAAAGGGAGTTAATATGGCGAGTTTGAAAAAAATCCGTACAGCCATTGTTAAAGGAACGCACTTGCGAGACCATTTACATTTTGAAGAGTAGTTTCTCTGTAAAGCTTTAAAAATATTTCTAGTAGTTCATTTATTTAATTTAAGAATTTTCAAAATCGAATATATATATATATATATAGATAATCTGTAAATTTTTACTGCTATGTTTCCAATAATTTTTATATTGACGTTAAATAAAAATTTATATTTCTCTCTCTGTATACATACACACACACACATATATATATATATATATATACTAAGCCATTTCTTCAAAAAATGCCATTTTAAACCTTCATGATTTCAGGAAGGTTCAAAATGACTTTTTTTTATCTGTATTTCTCTGAGATCTAATTTTTGTAAGCCTAATTCAATCACCACGAAATTTGAACATATTGTTATTGCTATAGAACAGTATATTTGCATATTTTGCGCTTAGCGTGTTATATCTTGTTCATTGCGGACTATGAATGGCAATCGAATAATACACAGTAATATTCATTTATGGGAAACTATTTTTATTAATATATTTCTCTAAATGTATATTTTTAAAGAAGTAAGAGACTCATAAGTAAAAACAATCGTAATCGACCGAAAATTTCAGAAGGAAGATAGAAGGTATCGAGAAGATTAAAACTTACCATAGAACATGGGGTCGCAAACAACGTTAAAAGGGTGAAAATCGTGAAAAAAAAATGAGGTGGATTGGACAATCCGTATAAATTTTCCTAAGGAATCACCTTAAATTCCTCGTTTATGCGATGCGATTTTCAAAGCGTGAATTGTCGTGACTGAGGCAGACATCAAAGCACACCCGGAATTTTCGAGTGCGTTCAGGAATCGTTTTTATGTTGTTGTAGAATATACAATGGTGTCAGCAGGTGCCACTTCTAACAATTCTTGTAATATATAAACAATTTATTGCTCCAGCTTGACATCGAAATGTGCATGCGTTTTTCGCGATTTTCACCATTTCAAACCCCATGTTCTATGGTAATTTTTCATCTTCTTGATATTTCCTGTCATCTCTCTCAATTTGTTGATCGAATTTTGGAATACCCTTAAATAAATATTATATAATAATATTATAGTTTTAAAAAATTAAAGAACACGCTTTTATAGAAATGTGCACTAAAAAAGCACAAAATATCTATCTTAGTATTAAAATGCAGGGTGAGAGAAAATCGTGTGAGTGACACACCATAATATTTACATATATTTAAATCTTTAATTAAAATAACTTAGAATTAAACAAAAACCATTTTTAAAAAATCTCCCCTGACTGGGATCGAACGCTGGACCTTTAGGTTCGTAGCGCGGCCTCAACGCCACATCGTTCACGTAGGGAAAGTATTTTTATCCAATATAAATTTTTTGTTTGCTCCCATAGCAGTTACAAACATACATACAAACATACAAACATACATACAAATATACATACAAACATACATACATACAGGTGAAGCTAATAAAAGCGTGTTAAAAAATACACTATTATGTACCTCATTATATAAAAATGAATGTAAAAAATTCTGTAACTATTTCTGAAATATTTATTCAATAGTTTAATATGCCGATAAGTATAACGACTGCATATTGCAATGATATCCCAATCAAGTCTACGTCTTTAATTCTTAACTTCGATGTATTCGCTCATATCTTTCTAAATTGATTATTGAATGAAAACATGAAAATTAATTTATGCTATATATGCAGAGAAACATACATTAATTTGTTCTTTTACTGTTGCGAGGATAATGATCAGAATAAAATAATTTACTCACTAAACATATCAAGAAAGA
Organism: Salticus scenicus; assembly: GCA_963930645.1. Classification (NCBI taxonomy): domain Eukaryota; kingdom Metazoa; phylum Arthropoda; class Arachnida; order Araneae; family Salticidae; genus Salticus; species Salticus scenicus. The sequence goes on along the minus strand of OZ005650.1, from coordinate 108,315,181 downwards.
CATTGATTATTTCATTCTGGTGCGTAACTTTTTATATTTTTTACAACAAATATACATTTTGAAAAAGCTATTTCGTTTAGGATTTCAAAAAGTAAGTGTAACGTTTAAAGTAATTTTTAAATAGTTGAATTCCAGTTAAGTGAATAATTGTCTTATCTTGCTTGTTATTTATAGATTGTATTGGGACCTGTGCATGCTGTTTTTCTTAGTGGCAAATCTGATTGTTCTCCCGGTGGCCATTTCGTTTTTTAACGACGACCTTTCCACCCGGTGGATCGCCTTCAACTGCCTCTCCGATACCGTCTTCCTCCTCGACATCCTTGTCAACTTCAGAACAGGTAAACTAGAAAACAGTTCCTTGAATATTAATGCATTTTTTCACGTTCTACAACTGATGGTTAGCGCTCTGCGTCAACAGAAGCCGAATTGGTTCGAGCTTTGATTCAGACATACAGTCACAGACGTAAGTGAAGGCACGCTTTTAAATCTAAATGTTTTTGTCAAATATCTAAAGAAGTACTTCATGAATTTTCTTGAAACTCTAGGTATAAAAAGAACATGTTATACTACATATATTACAGGGAAAGCTTAATCCCGAAGAGAAACAGGGGATCAATTCAAATTAACCAAAATGATTTGTATAAAAAGGTGTTTGGGACAACTCTGTAAAAATAATGAACCTTATTTTAAATATAGATATAAATTTATATGAAAATCGCACGTATATTAACGGAGATCTAAAGATATTTTTAACAACGTCGACAATTTTTCGTACGTTTTTTTATTTATAACATGCAGGGTTTTAAAACCAAAGAATCAAACCAAAAGTCATTTTTAGAAAACTTTACATAGTACATTAGACAAAACACAACGCAATCAGAATATAAAAATATCAAAAACCTGATGAGCATATTTACTATTTAATTTTTAATTACGCATGCGCAAGTACTAGCAGAATTTCTTTTAAATAATTTAACACCCAAATGTATAAACATACTCTAAAAATGTCTCAAGAAAATATCATTGAAACTCAAAAAGATGTCATCGACAGAATTAAATTTCAAGTACTTTCAAAAATACTCAAAACTGTACGGGGATTCTACCAATATTTTCATTTTCAATCAACGTACGATAATGAATACAAATGAAGGTACACTTTCTATTTGCTCAAAAATGACGAAGCTATTTGAAAAACATTGTTTTTACTACAATACGCTGTTTAATCTTTAGTGTCTTATATATAGTCAATAGTATTTACTATATTACTGACTATTCATTTTTAAGTTTAAAGTTATTAATTTGATTATTAACTTAATATTTTTAAAATTATCCTCCTAATATTCTAAAGATTAAACAAACAATATTATTTAGTAAAAAAAAAATAATAATAAATAAATAAAAATAGTTTTTAAACATTTTCCCCATTTTCTGAGAAAATGCAAAGTGTGTCTTGTGGCCAGGACTGTTGGTTGGATCAAAATAAAAAAATCTGGAGTGACTCCACTCGACTTTCCGAACATTGAGTAACTAACAGTCTTGTAGATAAAATAAAGAAAGAGGAGTTGCTAAACAAACAAAAAAGAGAAAACCATAGCAGAGTGTTTGAGTATTTTTCTCCATATATCACACGAGGTTTTATTTAACGCTACTGAACTTTGAGCCCTTAGATCATAAGGATAAAGAATTTTTCGTTGTGTCCCTGTAAAAATCTATAAATGCTAGATTCACCAAAATGCTTATAGTTAGTGCAACAGTGATTTATAATATTCATACAAATTTTCAGCTCAATTGAATAAGGCGTTTAGTTGCTATCGCTGGTCTCATAGGCCATAAAGATAAAGAATTTTTCTTTGTGTCCTTGTAAAATAACTGTAAGTGCTAGATTCACCAAAATCTATACAGTTGGTTCAAATGTGACCTATAACATGTGTACAAATTCTTTGCTGAGATTAATAAGGCGTTTAGACACTATCACACTTTTAAAAATTTGGCAAAGAATTTTTCTTTGTGTCCCTGTAAAAAAACTATAAGTGCTAGATTCTCCAAAATCTATACAGATTGAGAATCTGTGACCTATAATATGTGTATAAAGTTTTTGCTCAATTGAATAAGGCGTTTAGATGCTATCGCACTTTTAAGATTTTGGTCCCTTGGCCATAACGATAAAGAATTTTTCTTTGTGTCCCTGTAAAAAAACTATAAGTGCTAGATTCACCAAAATCTATAGGGTTCGTACTATGGTGACTTACAATATACGTACCAACTTTCAGCTTATTCGAACAAAGCGTTTAGACGCTAGCGTGTTCACTCACATACATACACACATACATACACACATACATACACACACACATACATACATCATCGTAAAAATAGTGAAAACGGACTCGTTGGACCTCGAAACGTATAGAAACATCAAAATCTCGAATTCGGATTTTTGACATGATTACAATACTTTCCTCACTATAGTGTTCGGAAAGTAATAGGGGTAAAACCCCCTTAGCGTTTTGCATTTTTTTTTTTTTTTTTTAGTGCCTGAAAATAAACTTTCTATTGACTGTTGAGTTTTAATGATATTTACTTGGAGATATTTTAAAAATAAATCTACATTTGACTTGTAAATTATGCAAAATAATTTTTGCTAGCACTTGCACATGCGCGGTTAAATATTATTTAGTAAATGTGCTCTTACTTCATCAGATATTTATTATTTTTGTATTCTGATTGCAATATGTAGCATAATAATAATAACTCAATGTAATAATACATACTAATCTAATGTAGTATGTCAAGTTTTCTAAAAATTAAAAGAGGACTCATATACTATAGCTACAATTCATTTCAAACATTTTTTTTTTTTTCAGGGAGAGGGCAACCATTATATTTTTTGGTTAATTTCTGATACCATTTATGCCTTCGGGACAAAACTTTCACTGGAATATATGAGACATAACATGTTCTTTTTATACTTAAAGCTTCAAGAGAATCCACAAATTATTTCTTCGGATATTGGGCAAAAACGTCCATATTCTAAAGTGTGTCCACACTTATGTCGATGACTGCAGACGTTTCGAGTGTTTCACAATCCACTTTAAACAGTAGTTGCCTGTATAATAGCCGTATTGTTCAAAAAATAATAGTAGTACCACAAACAAAATCATAATATTTTATCAATCTTTGCTTTAAATATAGTAGGATTTTTATCAAATATTAGGTTCTATTAAAAAAAAGTGTATATATATTTTTTTAATAAAGAAAGAATAAATGTAGCATGTTTAGACTATAAACTTATCTTACAGAAGTTAACAACATTATCTCTGTGACACTAAAGCCTAATTACAATCGATTTTCAAGGGAATTTGTTGATACAAATACTCTAATAAAATAACTCATACAAAGAAACACTGCTGTAATGAGGTAATATCAGCTATACATCAGCAACACACACACACACATGTACGTATATATAATTTTTTTTTTTTTTTTTTTATATAAACATCTATTTATAGTCATTTTATTAAACAATACTATTTTTGATAAAGTGTTGTAAAGTTACTTATTCACACATTTAGTACTTCTTACGAATATGATAGTTCGTAAAATATTCACCAAGTGAAGTGGTAGCTCATTTTCACAGCTCATTTCCCTAGCAATGGCTGGGGTGTTTTACTTTCAAAGTCTGTAGACGGGATGTACCAGGTTCGAACCAAGGTAACACTCGTGAGTCTAGCATTTCGTAGTTTTCCGTATGTTTTCTGAAACTCGTGTGAATACGGGCCAGGAAAACTTAGAAAGATCCTCCACTGAGGGCATCTCTCTCAGCCCTAGATTCCTAGCGTAAGCAGCTATGGAAGTAATATATACGTATATCTACATCATACCATATTTCTTATTTGACCCTGAGTTTGTTTCGCTAAAAACAACACAATTCTCTTCTATGTGTTGACTTGTTGGGTCTCATGAAAGGGTAAAAACCTTTTAAAAATTTAGTGCTTGTGAAAACTCTGTGTATTTCAACTAATTAGAAGTTTATCGTTATTACTGTTATTTATTACACTATCGAAAGAATTCGCTTTAAATTACGAGACTTCCATGACATATAAAACGCCAAAAATAATTACCGTAAATTTATTGAGAAAATCCCGCAGAAAGATGGGTAAAACTTCAATTTATGAGTCTTGTCCGTTAAACACGAAGAATGAGAGTATATATACATATATAGTGTGTTGTCATCTTATAAATACCATTACCTAGCCATTATTGTTTTAATATATTTGTTGAAATTCTGCATGTCATTTCGAAAAAATGCAAATCCCTTCAAAATTTGGGAAAGGAATTCATATTAATGTATCTGGATATCCCGGTCTAGGTTTGAGTGAAATGAACTCACATTCCGCTGCACATAGTAAATTTGGGCGAATACATCCTCTTTTGGGAAAAACATGCTTGACCCACTACTGGATCTTCTCTTCAGAATCAAATGACCCGGCAGTTGACAGGGTTGTCTATCTCTGGCAATGATGACAGGGATACCTTAAAAAGTTATAAACGATAAAAATAAATAAAAAATAAATAAATAAATAAAATAATACACCATGAATGAATTCTGCATATTTATTTTAATCATAAATGCTTATTACATAAAAGATCAAAAATCGTGAATGAATTTTGCATATTTATTTTAGTCTTATCAAAAAAATACAAGAAATCATCACGAAATAAACAGATATAAAGCAAAAAAAAAATTTGGCTTACCCTATCCTAAATAATAAAAAATAACGATAAGACGACAAAAAGTTCACACTGTTTGAGTTAAATTGGTCTCATTCTAGAACTGTCGCCTCAAAATCTTCGTAATTCAAAAAAAAAAAAAAATTCATGCATTGGTAAATGTATCGGTGTTCACTAGCAGTACGTTTTACCTTACATATAATAATCCTTTACTTTTTATTTGGAAAGGAAAAAAAAAAAAAAAAAAGCGATTTGCTATAAAAATGTTGTTTCGATAATCGACATAAACATTTTATCTTATAACGATTTTTTTTTTTAAATATATTTCCTGTATATACTAAATTTACGTTATTTTCTTTATGGGCAAATTATTTTTCTAGTATGAAAGTATCAATGATATTGATAAAGAGATTTGAGATACTGGAATAAATAAAAATAATGATTTCTAGCTTTTAATGTAGCTTATTAGGAATTTTATGTTCAACATGCATTAATCTGATAGAAATTTAAATAATGATAATGACAAATTTATTAACTTGTTTTACAGACTACACAAAGTGCTTTTATTTCAACGGCGAATTTATGACATTCAAAAATCTAATTATCGCTTTTTTGGCTTTTTTAAAGTAAAATCTTATACTATATGATTAAATTTATGCTCAATCATTATCTATATGAATTATTTGTGGAACAAATAAACAATAATCTTTAACTTCTTCATCGTTTATCATACCGTTTATATTATAAGTTATAGTGGATACGTTTTTTAAAAAAGAAGAAATAAGACAATAAAATGTGAACATCATTTTATGAAGTAAAATATTTTAAATAAACCATTTGTAAAAGCAAAGTCTTAGTTCATTCAACATTATATACAGGTAGATAGATAGATAAAAATTGACGATCTTAAATTTAATTATCTTTCTAATTTAACTTTAACTGAAAATTGTCTAAGTAATAATACTATAAACTTTCTCGATTTAAAGATTAAATTAAAAAATAAAAATTTATTAACTGATTTATATGACAAACGTAAAATTTTTTAATTTAAAGTTAATATATATACACATTTTATAGTCCGTTAAGAAATTATAAGACCACTTTAATTTTGTAAATTATAAGAAAAATAAAGATTCTAATCATAATTTAAATACATAAAATAACATATTGCTCTATATTTTTTTATAATTAGTTTGCAATAACTTGGTATATAGCAATAAATCTTTAATTAAAATATATATTAGAAATAAGTAAAAAATAACCTGTTAATAAAATATAAGACCACTTGTCAAAAAACAAAATTGTATAAAAAATTAATATGATATTGGTCCTCCATTTTTCCTGATGACTTAAAACACTCTGTTTTTCATTGAAGTAACCAGGTGATTAAGTTCAGTTATAGAAATATTGTACCATTCTTTTACATTGGCTACTTCCAGTTCATTGCAGATGAAAATTGTTTATTAATAGCATAAACTTTGCGAGATAATATACCCCATAGGTTTTCCATGGGGTTCAAGTCTGGACTTCGACTTGGCCGTGGCAAAACATTATTATTTTTTTCTTTTTTAAACCACTCCTATGTGGATTTAGATGTATGACAAGCAGCATTGTCTTGTTGAAACATCCAGTTAGCACCTATAATAAAGGTCCAATCGGTATCATATGATCATATAGCGTACATGATATTGTGTAGAGTTCATATGACCCGAAATCCGCTGTAAATCACACAACCCCTCATAACTGAAAGCTCCCCAAATCATTAATGATCATCCCCCCCCCCCTTATTTGTCGACTGAAGCATTCTTTTGTTTCCTTCCTCAAGTCATGCCAATAGTGTTTGTAACCATCGGGACCATCAAGGTTAAATTTCTTTTCATCAGAAAACATAATTTGTTTCCACTCATCATTCCATGACATGGCATTTTTAGCCTATTTTAATCTTTCTTCTCGATGGCATTTCAATAACTTTGGTTTTTTACTTCAGTTTCATAAATTTCGTATTAATATTTAATTTAAGACTCTTCCAGAATGTTACATATGAAGTTTTCTTGCTGAAACGTTTCGAAATTTCACGAGTTGAAAGACCTTTTTTAGTTGACAGTCGAAAAATTTGTCTATTATCACGTGCTGTCAAAACATGTTTTTTTTTTTTTACCAGATCGTTTTTATTTTGTTTGAATAATCTTTTCTAATTATGGCATTATGAATGGCAGTTTTAGAACGATTCATTAACCTCGCAATACCTCTTTCAGATTTACCAGAACCTTTATAAAATAAAATTTTTCTCACTTCGCACTGCGATAATTCTTTACCTCGAGGCATCGTCAAATTAATCGTAGATAACACATTCAAAACCTAAGACTTTGCTTCTTAGGTAATGCTTTTACGAAATACTGACGCATGCGCTTTATATTGAGTTTGACGTCAAGTATAATATGCTAATTTTCTCAGGTGGTCTTATAATTTCTTAACAGTCGCAGTCTTTAATTTTTAGAAAAATGAATAAGTTTTAATGAAATTTAATTTAATTTTAAAAGTTGGAATTAGTATAGGATGCGTTTTCCTATCTATTTTTTAAATACGCAACTAAAAATTTGCATATTATGCTCTCTTCTTCAGAAATGCACCAATATGCTTGTGGTCTTATAATTTCTTAATGCACTGTAAATCCTGTCTTCATTCATCTGTTTTCAGAAATATAATTCTTAACCATTTATTTATAATAAAAAAATTTGTGTTTATCAAAATTTAAAAATAAAAATTTCAACAAAATTGTATATTATGGAACACATTCTGGTTTTCTCAGTGAATTTCCTTATTCACTAATTTATCCGTAAGATTCTAATCTTTCTTAAATATATATATATATATATATAACATTTTAATAATTATATATTTTTTTCTTTCTTTAGAGATGAAACAAATTTTTTTGAACATGATCGCAGCTATTTTTGTAAATATGTTAAATTATAACTCATTTAAATCCGATATATTTTTTAACTTTTACTCCCTACACTAAATCTTTGTCTTGGAAAAAAGGATCGAAATTTATATGCGCGTCCAAAAAAGTAAAGAATGAAATAAAATTAATTCTTTCACATACTCGTAATAATATAATTTATAACTTTTTCGAATATTAATTTTACATCTTATATTTATCATCACAAAATTATTGTAATTACAAGTTAACGATACTTAAGTTTTAAATTTTTACGAAATATAAAAATTTAAAACATAAATAAGAAAATTCTGAAAGTAAGTTTCATCAAGAAAATTTTTATTATTCTGAAAATAAGTCTGAAAGTTCTCAAAGTAGATTTCATGATGTTTCTTTCACAAGAAGGCTTTGTTACAAAGAGAAACGTTCAATAGCATAACAAAATACGAATTTCTGATCGTTTTTCTAAATAGTCGCCACCGAAATTGATTCATTTGTCGTACTGTGAAATGATTTTCAAGAAATGATTTTGGTAAAAATTATTTCTTAGCGATTTAAGGAACTCTTTTGCTTTGTGAGGTCTTGCGTTCAAGACAAAACCCGTCGATTCAAGAGCTTTGACCTTTTGTTTCGAAAGGTGGCTTCTTTTGAGGTAAGTATAACAATAGCTACCTCATTGCTGCATCTTGAAGTGAAAAAATATTCAAAATGACTCTCTTTGTGTCCCAGAACACTATCAACGTAACTTTCTTTGCAGACTGCGACACTTTGAAGATTTTCGGTACGAGAAAATCGGAATGTTTCTACGTCGTTAAAGTGGACTGAGGCCACTTCTGAAGCAATGAAGAGATTCATCAGGTGCTGTAGAACTTCTTTAAATTGCTTAGAACCTATTTTTATCGTGTGGTTTCTTGAAATTGACATGATGCGATATGACAAATTGCGATAGGACAAATGTATCAATGTCGTTAGTGATAATTATGTATAAAAACAGCAAAAAGTCGGTATTTTGTTATCTTATATGTTTCTATTTCAAATAAAGTTTAAAAAAAAATGAGAAAATTTACTTTTGGAATGTCCACTATACGTCCATAGAAAAATTGAGCATAAGAATATCGTAGAAAATAAATTAAAAGTAACATAATGGCTTAAAAATTTCGAATACTATTAGTTTGTTAGTTTGTAAAAAGAGTTTAAGTGGCTTGAAATCTCATATTTGATAAAAATTTAAACACTGAATAAAAGTGCTTTTTCAAAAGGGGCGAATAATTGTTATTAAGGTATAAAATTCCGATTAATTTATACATGTAGATGGTTTCTTAAAGCTTAATTTATGTACTCCATTTAAGTAGTACTTGCTATTCTCGAACACTTTGTATAAGAATAATTTGTATATGATAATTTGTGACTGACTTAGAATGAGGATTGCTTTCTTTTTTTTATTACAGTCGAACCTCATTAACGTGAATCTCAAGGAGGATAAAAAAATTGCTCATGTTACCAGTAGTTCATGGTATCAGTAACTAATCTTCATATATCTAAACTAATCTTTATTTTGAATGGGTTTGTGGAAACAATTAATGTTAAAAGTAATTCACGTTAACAGTGTTCACGTTAACGATGTTCGACTGTATTTTGATTGTATATTTAACCTGCCAGTGCACGGATGGGAAAAAGACTCAATTTTTTTTTCAATATTTGAATGGTTATAATATAACACCCACAAAATAAAATCACACAATAAAGATACGAAGTATAAAATTTTACGTTTATTATAATTGTTTTTCACAGAATCTATAAATTGTTTCTCTTACATTGTAAATGAAATGGGTCTCACAGACCCAACCCGTGTACTGACGGGTTAAGCTCCTGGAATTCCTAACACAATTTTCATTTATTTCGATTTTTTAATCCTTTATGAAAACACGTGGTAAAACCTTGCATGAAATCTTTATGCAATACATAAAAATGCGAAGTGGTGCGGTTTGCAACTTGAAAACTAAATCGATCGGTAACAACAGTTTTAATCGATTTTCTTCTCGGGGAACATGGTCATTGATTCGCTTCATTAGGTCGTCCCCCTTCCGGCAATCCTGACTCAACACAATTAGAGAATTTCTGCTTCTTATATTTAGAAAATATAAAAAGTTGAAGATTTATTTATTTTTTATTATTATTATTTATTTATTTATTTTCGCATTCATAAAACCAAAAATACAGTGCAGATGTGATATTTATCAAAATTTACTAACAAATTCTTCTTTGTGAAATTAAAAGGAATAATTTAAAAGTTTTTCGTTTTTTTTTTTTTTTTTTTTTTTTTTTCCGCCGTACTTAGGTGTTATTTATACAAGATATAAATAAAATACATTTATTTATTTATTTATTTATTTATTTATTTATTTATTTTTTGTATTTGTATTTATATTTTTACTTTTTTTTTCCCTATTTTCTTCTCTTTTTTTAACACCTATTGATATTTATCTTTTTTTTTTTTATTTACGTTCATTCTATACATTTCCTTTTATTCACTCCTCTAACCCACCCTCGCCATTCTTTAAAAGATAGTTTCACGTTTATACTGCAGTATTTTGTATTACTTTAAGTGGATGTAAGAAGAAAATATTCTATTTATTGATAAAGTACGGCTTTTTCAGTTGCTATTCAAAATTTATTACCCATAAATATGATGTTTGTAAATACACTACTCGACATTGAAAATGCAACACCAAGAAGGAATGATAATAACGGAATAAAATTTGTTGGACACATACATTATAGTAGGAAGAACAATTGATTAAAATTTCAGGAAATTTGGAGTAATATCTAGTGGGAAAACAGTACATAAAGCAGCGACCTCTGTGAGCAATAACAGCACATATTTGCCTAGGCATTGAATCGAACAGCGATTGGATGACATGTACGGGTAGAGCACTTCATGATGCTTCAACACGATGCCACAATTCATCGATCGAAGTTACTGGTGACTGGTGGGGGGCCAGTCGCTTTTCAATGATTAAACAGTCATTTTCATTGGTGCGAGATCAGGAGAACGCGCTGGCCAGAGCAACAGTCGAACACATTCTGTATCAAAGAAGGTCCGGACAATACAAACAACTTGCGGTCGTGCATTACCGTGCTTAAATTTTGCGCTACGGAGGTCTCGAATACAGGGCAGAGGGGCGGGCCTTATCTCATCAGAAATTTAATGGCCGCTGTTCAGAGTGCCAGGAATACGAACATGAAGTAATCGAGACGTGTATCCAATGGGAACCCTTAACATCATTGCAAATAATGGACAGTATGATGATATCGAATCCCAGCTGGCAATGTGCATTATTCATTATGCCGTTAAATACGGATAAGGCAATCTTGATGCTGTAAACAGGATTGTGAGTTGTCTGAAAAGTGACTTCACGCCATTCTTGCGTCCAGGTTCATCGTTGATCACACATTAATGGCGCCCATATCAGTGATGCAGTTTTGAGGGTAATCAGAATTTTGGTAACCGCATACTGAGTCACCACCTGGATAGATGATATATTGTACCATTGGATACACGTCCCGGTCAACTCTTGTTTTCATTCCCGCCACTCTGAATACCAGCCATTACATTTCTGACGAGTTAAGGCCCATAGCTCTGCCCTATGTTCAAGGCCTCCGAAGCGCAACATTTAAGCAGGACAATGCACGACCGCAAGTTGCCATATTGTCAGGACCTTCATTGATGTCGAATGTGTTCGACTGCTGCTCTGGCCAGCGCGTTCTACTGATCTTTCACCAATGAAAATGACTGTTTAATCATTGAAAAGCGACTGGCCCCCCACCACTCATCAGTAACTTCGATCGATGAATTGTGGCATCGTGTTAAAACTTCATGAAGTGCTCTACCCGTACATGTCATCCAATCGCTGTTCGATTCAATGCCTAGGCAGATATGTGCTGTTATTGCTCACAGAGGTCGCTGCTTTATGTACTATTTTCTCAGTACATATTATTTCAAATTTCCTGAAACTTTAATTGTTCTTCCTACTATAATGTATGTGTCCAACAAATTTCATTCCATTATTATCATTTCTTCTTGGTGTTGCATTTTCAATGTCGAGCAGTGTATAAGCATAAAGCTATAAATTATTTCATTCTTTCATATCTTAAACAATTAACATAAATGTGAATATTTGAATTGAAAATATATCAAATAATGATGTCTAAGATTGTTAAAATTTTGAACTTCCACTGTTCTTAGTGATCATAACTGGAATTGAACAGGGGAACTACGGTAAAGGGGGTGAAAGCATTAATATTTACAAAACGACTCTAAGTTTGACGCCATACGAAGGTGTGTTTCATGTTGACAGAACTTTTACCAGGTTGCGCTGTCAGACTGACGAGCATATACATTTATTCCTAAAAATGCTTTGTATCTATTAATTAGTTAGTTCAGGAAAATGGATAACCGTCCTGTATAAATAGGTCAGTTTAAGGTCTCGCAAGTGCGTTCCTTTAAAACGGCTGTGCGTTTTTTTTTTTTTTTTAAACTCGCCATGTTACTCTCTTTTAGTATATAATTTCCTCATCTCAAAAACGGCTCTAACGATTTTCTTGAAAATTGTTGCATAAACTCTTTTTTAGATATACTTTCGCATGTATTATTTGATTATTACAGGAAAATTAACAGTCATTCTGATTAGGTAGGTCAGTTTTAGGCCTTGGAAATTCTGTTTCAAAAAACCGCTCCATTGTTTTTTTTTTTTTTTTTTTTTTTTTTTTTTATTATTATTCGATACTCTGTTTTGTATGTCTTTACACAAGTATTGGTTTTCTCTTACAGAATTATAGTTATCTAATTTGTTATGCATATTCTATGTCTTCTAGCCACATTATCTTCAAAAAGTGCATATAATACGTGTAATAGGATGCAATGAAAGTCGTATGGTTGTTATGCACAAAACTTTACACTGTTTTTATCAGAAATTCTCTTTGAACATTTGCTGTGTCTTCTTTAAATTGGAAAGACAGTTTTGATAAAAACTTTATCTTTTCATAATTTCTCTTAACAGAACTATTGTGGGATTTTTATGCTACACACTATTCCATCAGGTGAATTAGCATACTTCTGTGAAAAAATGCTGATGTTACTAAAACATTGCAATAAAACGCTCCTTTTAAGCAATAGGGGGAAAAACTACTATTTAAAAAGTAAAGAGAACTAAAATAAATATATATTTGAAAAGAATTGATTTACCGCACAAAAATATATGACGTAAATCTCATGTGTAGCCTTTCTGCAACAGGTACAATAATTATAAATATTAATAATAAATATACAGTATTAACCTCACAGATCAATTATTAGTTCTTATTATAAATGTACAGCTGATATTTAATATATAAATCTACTGCTTTATATAAGTTTTTTGCGTTGATTTATAGTGTACTAAGCTAAAATTCCTCTAAAAATGCAAAAAATAATAGCCTTCTTAGATAACAATTACCACAGTACACGCAACATTTTCTAAACTGTTCAAGTACTCAATACTCTAGGGAGAATTATGTTGAGATTATCTACAATGGAATTCGGTGAAATGAGAAGTATCTTGCGTTGTATTTAATTGAGTCAAAACAAACAATCGTATGAGTCTTTTAGCTGGCGAGTGGTGCAAGTCCAAAAGTACCATTTTGAGAAAAAAGGACTTTTGTGTTCATGCTCACAATTAATTCTAAATAAATGCAATGGACTCTTCCCACCTGACGTCAGAGGTCACATGATAGAGGAAAAACAAATAGCAGACGAAGTCTTGTATATCTAAAGCGATTGTTGAAATAACATATTTTCTATTTTTATTTTTGATCAATCGTATTTAATCTGTGTTATTTTTTTATACATCCTCATTTTTAATCAATTTTATATCATTATTCATCATCTTTTGTTTGCCGTATACATTTACAATCATCCTTTAGTTTATACCTGTTATTGATGTTCATGAAGACACGTTTAAATACTCTGATTTTTGGTATTTAAATCAGTGACAGTGCAATATCGTACTGCGTAAATCCATTTAGACCAGTAACTAAGATAATTAACTTGTTGTAACACCTTTATGCAATTAAATTAAATGAAAACATTTTAAAATTTCAAATTATAATCCATAAACATTCCACAAAAAGCTATTATTTATTGCTAGATCAGTTAATGTTACAGTTACACTACAATATACAAAAATCGGTTCTTATAGGTAAAAATAAATAAACACATAAAATGTTTTTTAAAAATTATTAAATTTACAAATACAATTATTCTACTGTTTACAAATGCACAATATTACTTTTATTTTATTTTATATTAAATATTAAAATTTTTGTTCTTAAGAACAATATTTAATTGCATTCGATTCTCAGAATTCGATTATTCGTTTTCCTCTATCACGTGATTGAGCAGACGAAGGTGGGAAGAGCCCATTGAATTGAAATTTTCACAGTTTACACAAAAAATATGAGAAAATTAATGTATCAAAAGCAAATATAAGAAACCTTTGGTAACAAATTGAAAAACATATAAAATGCTGTCTTTAATTTTTCTTTCAAAAAATTGCCCAGCAAAACCCTGTATGTGAATAAATTTCTTAAATTTAAATGATAATTTGAACTAAATAATAATATTTCAATCAAGAAGTTATATTTTAACAATATTTATTTACTTTATTTGTTTTGAAAAAGATTCAGTTGTACAGCAGGAGAATAAACTTCATCAGTAAATGTTTAATAATTTTTATTGCTACAGCAAAAGTTTAAGAGAAATCGAGTAGGTTTAGTTTGGTAAAAATTAATTAATAACAATAAAATGTCTCTTCAAGCATTTCTTACTTACCTGTAAACGGCAGTTTACCTAATCACTGACTTTTGATTTTATGTTTGTTTACCGCGTGTACGGGCATACATCACTTGTTTCCAAATTGTGCAGCAGTCTCGTTCAGTTGACAAACAATGTGCTACTCTCAGTGGCATATATATAAACTAGGACTTACACCATTTGGCAAATGAATAGACCCCTCGAGAAACAATATTATACCTCTAACTCAATTTCGTAAATTTTGGACTTACACCACTTGGCAGCTAAGGGGCTCACATTAAACATCATTGCATAAAATGAGCTGTACAATAATTATAAAACTTATAAATAAATCTTAAGCATTTCTTTATAGATTAATAATTAGTATTTGATATAGATCTAAGATCAGTATTTAATATTAATATAATATAAGGAGATTACTGTTCGAATCGATGTTGTGTACTTTCGCTCGTGGGTTTTCCGCATGCAGTGAATTTTGAGGTTTTTCTACACAAACATAAACAATAGGTTCCTTCCATTTTTCTTTTAAAACTAGTTGGCATAGGTGGACTCTGCTCAGTTCCCCATCATATTTATGTTTTCATAAATTTCTAGTTTGAGAGATATAATCATGTTAAAAGAAATGAATTTGACAAAAACTTGATACAGTGACAGAATGAAAACCCCGCCTAATAGGCTATCCACCGTTCACTTCGATATATTTATCTTATTCTAATCTATTAATTTATTTTATCAGGGTCAATTCTGTTGTTTAGTTTTCATGTTACTATGTCCAATGCAATAATCCTCAAAATTCATATTTATATGAAAAATTTACAATTTCGCTATGTTGGTAAAATCGTAAATTACGAATAATTTAGGAAATTCTCCTATTAGAATATTTGTATTCAATCATGTTCAAACAAATATCATAAATGTAATTTTGAAGTTGTCTAATGTATTTACGATCTTCAAAATGGAAGTTTATGCTCAATTTTGCCTTATTCTGACACGTTAAGTAAATCGTAAATTCCAAATAACTTACGAATTTTTTACACTGGAAAAATCATAGTCTATGATATTCATGCAAGTATCCTAAATAATATTTCGAAATTGGTTTCACGTCTTTACGGTGAAAATATCCCTCAAGATTGACGTTTATGTGAAATTTTGCTCTGTTTTGCCATGTTAAGAAATTCGTAAATTTCCAATAACTTACGAAATTTTTATATTGGAAAATTCTTAGTCATTAATATTCATTCCAGTGTCCTAAATAATATTTCAAAAGTAGTCTGACATCTTTACGATGAAAATATCTCTCAAAATTGACGTTTATGTGAAATTTTTCCCTATACTGCCATGTTAAGAAATTCGTAAATTTCCAATAACTTGCGAAATTTTCAAAGTAGCCTATTTATAGTTACTGATGTTCATTCCAGCATCAAAACTGATATTTTAAAACTGGTCTGACATTTTTACAGTAAAAAGTTTCCATTTAATGTACGTTTAAATGAATTTTTGTCCTATTCTCCCATGTTAAGAAATTCGTAAATTTCCAATAACTTACGAAATTTTTAGATTTGAAAATTTATAGTTATTAATATTCATGCCAGTGTCCTAAATAATATTTCAAAAGTAGTCTGACATCTTTACGATGAAAATATCGCTCAAAATTGACGTTTATGTGAAATTTTCCCCTATACTGCCATGTTAAGAAATTCGTAAATTTCCAATAACTTGCGAAAATTTCAAAGTAGCATATTTATAGTTACTGATGTTCATTCCGGCATCAAAACGGACATTTTAAAACTGGTCTGACATTTTTAGAGTAAAAAGTTTACATTTAATGCACGTTTAAGTGAATTTTTGTCCTATTCTCCCATGTTAAGAAAATCGTAAATTTCTAATAACTTACGAAGTTTTTAAAATCGAATGTTGCAAATGAATAGGGTTCTTGCCAGTGTCGAAAGTAATATTTTAAAACTGATCTGACCTCTCTGCGACAATTTGTTCTTGAGATATCGTGTACACAGACTAACAAACTAACGGACTAACAGACACCCTACAGACATACACCATACAAATTTTGTCATTTTCGGATTCCTCACATCTGAAAACGTGTAGAAAAGTCAAAAAACCGAGGTCGAAAATTTTCACGATTACCTAAGTTCCCCATACCTATAGTATGATGGGGAACTAAAATTATACTTTCGTGTATTTTTGTTTTATTTGATTAATTTTAATGTTCATGTTCTAACCTTTATTATGTGTTATAAAAAAATTTTATGCACAGTTTTTTCTTCACTTTCTTTCTTTTTCTTTTTTTTTTTTTTTACTTTTACCTAACCTTTCATAGTCTATTTTAATTATATTTGTCACGCAACAATGATCAGTATTGGGTGGTCAGTATTGCATATTCGGAATTCATTTTTACAGTCCGTGGAATTTACTTATTTCTCTTTGCAAACACAAACCCGGTGTGACTGCAATATATTTTCTATTATTGTGAAAACATTTAATATTGAGTATTTGTTTTACTAGTAAGAACTCTGCATATTTTAACATGCATATTTCATATATATATATATATATGTATATATATTTTTTTAAATGTAGTGTGATTTAGAAAAAAATAACATGGATATAATTAAATGCTCTCGGAAGTAAAACTGACCACAGGGTTGAGAGTAGTAAAAAACTTCTAACATTTAATATTCAATTCTTTAGCTAGAAGGTGGTGGTTAGTGGTGGTGTTACACTTGTACTACTTATGGGCAAATGGCGATAGTCTGGGACGTACCCCTAAGAATGGTCCGGAGACATGCCATCGCAATTTTGATCCTCCACGGAGGGGATGGCTTCACCGCTTCGATGACCCCCAGAGATATAATTTGGATAAGAGCCTGAAGGACATTGCGGCCACGACGGATTTTACGTGTACCAGCCACCATTAGTGTGTACACGACGGTCTTTGGCCGGCTCGAGTATCGAACCCTTACTTTAGCTAAAAAGAGGGATTGAAACTATAATGAACGTTAATCCTCTTTCAAAAAGTTAGAAGCTAGGCGGCGTGCGAAACTCCCAAGGTGCGGAACAACCACGAATGTATCTCCCACATAGTCATTCGTATCCTCCAACCCCCTCTTCAATCTTAAAGAAAAAGAAAAGAAAGAACGAAAATACTATTAACGTGGTTATAAGACATATTTTAAACATTTTCTTATCTTTTACAAAATTTGAATTTAAAAAAAAAGGAAATGAAATATGAAAATATATAAATAAAAAAAATGTATATATGCATGCATTTCGAAATACGTATTATATTTGTTGCATTTCTTGTGTCCATATTCCTTCTTAAGGTTATCTACATGGATTAAGAGGACTTAAGAGTAAATAAATAAACATTATTTTTTTAAAACATGCTCATTTTTAATTTAAATTATCCTATGAAATAGAGAAAATAAATGTATTTTTCACAAATATTTCTTAAAGTTCGAAAAATAGATCATTTTATATAAAATTTAAACAAAGCTTTACTTTTACGCCAGACAACATACAACCGATAACTAAAAATATTTCACTTTCTATTTTACTGCACATTACTAGAACACTTAGCTGCACGATGAACTAAGAGTTTGTTGAAAAAAAAAAAAAAAAAAAAAAAAAAAGATAGTTATGGGAAAATTTCTATTTTTTGTGCCCAAACCAATGTAATCATCAAATTTACACATAGGGCTTAATTTTTCATTCCAAACATAAAAAAATGTACAAAAGTTTTAATGATATGAAATGTTTCCTGCACAAAAAATAACTAGAAAGATTAGATTTGAAAAAAGAAAAAAAAAAACTAAGTTAAAGATATTGCTCTGTAAAATCTTTTTCTATTAATATTTCACATTTTTAAAATTGCCATATTCATTCGTTACAAACTAATCTCGCCAATACACATATTTTCTTTATAAATGAATTTGATATTCATAAATTCTATGGCATTTCTAATCTAATTCTAAAAATATCATTTTCAGTTTACCTGGTTGGCTACATCCATTATAATTTTCCTAACAATAAAAGATGTTTTAGGAGCTTAAGATAATTTTAAAAAAAGAACAAGAACAAGAAATTGATTTACTTAGTTAAAAACACCAATTTTAACATAGGCAGAAGATAGATTAAAATCTTTAAAAAATCTTTTCTAAAATGCTATAAATTACTATACATTTAGATTCATAATATGCAACCAATTAAAAACATGATAGAAAAATATCCAGAAGAGGAATTACTTAGTAATTTACGTTGCTTTAGTTACACAACAATTTTCATTCTTTGATCTGATGCATATATAAATTATACACCCTCTAATTATTAGTAATAGAAAATTGTTTATTATAGACTTTATTAAAATGTTATAACAATCACGTATTTCCATAACAATTCTATACTTCATTCATAATTAATTAATAGCAATCGAATTACCCTGAAGTGTTTCAGATTTAAATGTCCTTGCCTTATGCTATGTTAGGCTTAACTTGTATAATTGAAAAAGAATAAAAAGTATAATTTAAAAAAAAAAAAAAAAGATAAAGGAAAAGAAAAAAAAAAGTAAAATGTTACTTATTTTTAAAGCAATTGACAAATTTCAGCAGAAACAATGCAGATGCTTCAAAAACTTGGCAAATCTATTAATAAAATTTCAGATAGATAGAATCATTCTTATCTTTATCATTAAAAACAAACATCCATAATTTACTTAGATGCATGTGCTTTTTTATTAATTTATTTTATAGTGAAGAATAAAATTTCAAAATCGTCTGCCTACTAAGCTTATAATACGAAGTTGTAGGAAAATCATAGATATAGTAATTATGCAGACTGATCATCGCACTCAAAGACTTCTCCACTTCACTCACAGCAGATGCCTATCTGCGTAGTAGGAGTGCAATGGCGCACATTATTCAAACTCACAAAGTTTAGTCTTGTTTTATAAAGTTAAATGAGATTTAATCTCTATGAAATATATATATATATATATATATATTACATATATTTAAAGTTTCTAAATGCATCGATTTACTTCACATATAAATTTCAAATTTTACGAAAATAAGTATTTATGAAACTGTCATTCTTATTACGAAAATATTAACTTTTGGATTAAAATATTAATTATTTACAAATTATTGTTATTATTATTATTATTATTACATGTTACTGTAGTTTAAAAAGTTTATTTTATTTCTAAAATAATTAGTCAATTATATATATATATATAATTGATAATTCAAAACAAGAATGCAATAATCTCGCATTGATTATTAACACTTTCCAACTTGTATTGTATAACCTTCAATGTTCTTTGTCTACATTATCATACAACGGACATCTGAATATTTTAGTGCAGCCCTGTAAATATGACGTTTAAGCATATCATATTCTATACATAACATTATTTTTTCTTATTGACAATAAATTTAAATTTATTTTATGTTTTTTGCAGTGGAATTCGAATTATAAAAATGTCTCTCCCAAAACGAAATGAATTGACATTTTTGAGGTTTCCTTGTACACAAGACAGTTCATTTTAAACAGAGAACAATCCATGGTGAATTTGAATTACATGTATCATTTTTAAGAAATTCTGAAAATATTTACGGATGCTGGAGGTGGACGGACGAACAGTCGGACAGACAAATACACTAACTCAAATCACAATCATACTTAAATGTTAGAAAGTGTTAAAAACGCCTAATGTAAAAGAAAATGCAATTGAGCTAATTTAAAATAATAGTCCTTAATGTAAGTGAATAATTATGTGTGGTTCTGTAAATTTTAATGATAATCATGCTATAATCTATAGAAATCATTCCTTTGTGTATATGAATAACATATTCCAAGTTCATTAAGATTTATGCAAAGTATAGTTATTAAAATATGGTTTATAGGAATAAATTTCTTAGAACGCAATGCTTGGAATACTTTCGAGTATCCCTGTACACAAACTAGTTGTGGTATTTACTCCACTTTCAATAGAAAATATTCAATAGGGAACTAGAATAATATATATCAATCTCATTAAAATCTGTGTAAAGTAAATGTATTCAAATAGGGTATATTCAAATACCTGTCATAGAACGAAATGCTTAAAAACACTTTCGGGTGTCCCTGTACACAAACGAATAGTGGTATCTACTCAATTTTCAATAGGGAACATCCTATAGTGAACTTGAATATCATATATTAGTTTCGAGAAATACCGTGAATATTTACGGAATTTAGAGCGCAGACAGACAGACAAACTAAAGTTATGAACACTTTTCAACTTTGTTGAAAAGTGTTGAAAAAAGTAAACGACAGATTTTGGTCAAGTAAAATATTTTAAAAAAGTTATGATTTAATTTAATCAGTAATTTGACTATATTAGCACAAAGTTAGCACACATATCTCTTTCACTGCTATTTAAACTGCACTGAATAACACTATTTACACAATAGAATTAACACCAATAATTATAACTAATTATAAAAATCATACTTTTCATAAGCTAGCAAAATATATAAAATACACAGCTATTTGAGGGATTTAAAAAATGTTGCTCCACTTCCTTTTAACATATCAGTTAGAATAAATATGCACATCTCAAAACTCGACATTACGAAAAATTATCAAATTAATAATTATAAGATAAAAAAAAAAATTTATATACCATGTTTTTAAATAGCTTAAACTTCTCTTTAAAACGCATTAAAAAACTCCAATAGGCAGGTAATGGATTTGGCACCAAATTTGACAACTTTTTGCACTTGGCGACTTTTTTGGCGACTTTTGGCGAGAAAATTCTTATTATCGATATTCCAAAGATGGACGTTCTAATGTGATTGGTTAAAGAGTTATCGGAAATTTGAATTTAAAAAAAAAAAGTTGGTTTTAAAAATAAAATATTAATCCTTTCCGAACAACATATATTTGCATCATGAACCACATTAGCACTTTATCATTGTGTAGAAAATCTTTAAAATGATAACGACGTCAATTTTTGCCAAATGCATAATTTAACTTTTAACAATTTTTTAACGCTCACGCTTAATTAAATGTATTTATTTTTAGGTCGAAAGAAAATGAACTCGTAAATTTTTTTTCGCAACAATTAAATTATAGTTAATATTTTAATGGCTATTTTTATTGCTATTAGGAGCTTATCATTTTCACATTTTAGTTAATTAAAAGAAAACTATTCGAAAATTCGAAAATCTGACTTCGAAGTATTGTGTTGTCACCGGGTTCTGAGCTACTGTGAAAGTTTCAAATGTCTAGCTAGTCGGGAAGTTAGTTAAAAATCGATTGCAAGATTTGTCCCTGACAAACACACAAGAATCGAAGTTAATAAAAACATGGTAAAATTATATAAAATCATATCATTTATTAAGCGGAATAATATAATAATTATATATAATAATATAATATACAGGGTATATGAATCAAATTCCCTTAATTTCAAATGTCAATAAGAAAATCTATTAATGATACTTTGTCGGTGTTAGGAAAATTGGTTGATTGATTCTCAGATTATGGCGACAATTTTCATTTTGTGCATACGACGCATATGCTCGTGCACATTCAAGCTGCAACCAAATGATGGTCCTCAGCAGGTTGTATTTGTTTTGGCGATGTTATATTTCATCGAAAATTAACTTGATTTTTTATAGACGGGCGCTAGAGGGAAATGAGTATGCAAAATATGAGGACCGAATTCCACCAATGGATTTTAACTGAGAATAGTTAAAAGATTAATAATACGGATCTTGTTTAGTATAAGAGTACACAGCGAATTTAAATAGAAATATATGCAAGCAAGACAAACAATTAATCATTTATATTTCGGCAATCATTATTGATACATTTACACAATGAAATACAAAAGGATTTTAACTTTTTGCAACTGCAAAAGACATTGTTTGACAATTTGACGTTCATTTACAAGGTTGAATTAATGATTTGGCAAAGACGGTTTAGTCATTTGTTGTGGACGTAAGCCACCATTAAGCTTTTTACAGCCAAATAAACAGTAATCAATGGGCTGCAATTGTGTTTGATGAGCATTTTTTCAAATAAATGTTTGTACTGTAGCCCTTAAAAAATGCAAAGCATATGACGTGCATATCACTTTCATAAATTTAAAACTAAAATATATGTCTTGAGAAGTAAGTTTATAACGGAGCTCATCAGCCTTTTTTTTTTTTTTTTTTAATGTGCAAAATATTTCTAATTGTTTTAATTGCTCAATATTTAGGTCAAAGTTTCCCAAAGACAAAAGCACTGTTTATATAAAACCCTCAGTTACAGCTTTCAAATGTTGTATTTTACTGCCAAATCTATTGGTAGTATCGCAACCACTTGTAGCATGTAATGGTGTGAAAATATCACATATGCCTTCACCCAGGGATTCAGCAGCTAAACGGCATCCTAGAAGATATTTCTTTGTACAAGAACCATGGAACCATAGACTTAGACAACCAATATTTTCTAGTTCTTTCCAGTAATAAATTACACATCTGTATCGGGCTGAGGATAATAATACCTCTGTTATATTGAATACCTTTGAGAATTGACGCCAAAGTATTAACACAATAAACACTGGATTCAATAAAAATGCTATCGAGTCTACTCCTTTTACTTATTGTCCCAAGCATTGCAAAATTTGTGTGTATGTGTGTGTAGATGAAATGTTCCAATTCTCAATATTAATCCTTGGAACTCTTGAGTTCTTCGCTGGATAACTTTTGCTATGAGATATATGGAATTACCGGGTTAAGTCCAATTGTATATATAGGTGAGTTTTCAGATAACAATTGTTAGAATGAAGTCCATATTCGTATTGAATTCTCCAATGATTGGCAGAAGTTGTTTACTGATTGATCACATTACAATCTGCATAAAACCTAGGGCGAAATATCAATTTGTAAGTAACTCTGAGTGTTAATTAGTAAAGAGCTACTGTCAATATAAATAGATGTTGAAGACTCCATACTTGCTTTGAAGTGAAGAATTTATTGTGAGTTTAAAGCCTATTCATACTGCTCAGCTATAGATTTCAATCTAATGAGATTTATTTCGTTTTCGATTCATTCTTGATATTATAACCATTGCTGTTACGTGTGTAGCGTTTTTGGCGCTCTTAATGTTTCTTAATTGAAATCGCTGTTATCCATGTCCCCATGAAAAAAATAACGATAGATTACTTACTATATTCTTAGGAATAAGCAATTTTTTTTCTGTATCTTCACACGCAATTGAAATTGTTACTTGTAAATCAAGCTCTTGCAATGCTTTATAGCTGCTATATCTAAACCTTTATACTCATGAACACAAAAGTTCCCTAATTGGATATACTTATTAAACGTTTTGACCTAGTCAAGCGACGAACTCATTCAGCTAAAGCTATGTGTTTCGGAGTCTGTTTCTCAGTAAGAGTAAAATATCTATCGCAAAGCACGAATATTGCTCTTCTATTATAGTTATCTCTTTTTTTTTTTTTTTTTTTTTTTTTTTTTCATCATTTAACAATGCTTGCTTAAAAATTTTCCATGTTCGTGGCAATTTTCCATTTTCTAGTAATTTTTGAAGCAAAGTTTTATCATTTAAATAATCACTTGATATTAGTTTTGTTTTCTTGCCGTCGTGCTTTTGTACTCTCAATAATATAGTTTTTTGAATTAATACTAGGAACATGATCAATTACTTCCTTCAGGGGTATATTGCTCATAAACACTAATGAATATTTTTATCTATCGGTTTTTCAAATGCATTGTGAAGTATTTCTTGGGGTATTTGATTAGAAAGTCGGCCTGCTGGATTTGTAGAATTTCTCGACAATAATCATGATAACAATGTTTGTGGTACCTCACTTCGATAGCAAACAAATCTCCAGGTCGTTGACAAATCCTAAATTGGGTAAAAACATGGTCTTCCTTATTACGTGCCATATTTAAAAAAAAAATTCCGCTGCTGAAATTTCGGAACACAAGTAAAACTGCTCGTTCTTGTTCTTCGTTAAGCAGGCTTTATAGTGGCCGTTCCGTTCCGCTGTACGCAAGAACAGAGCTAGAATATAAGGAGTGATAACTTCATATTCAATTCAATTCTATTCAATTTCTTATTCAGTAGATAGTTATCACTCCTTATATTCTAGCTCAGTGCTTGCGGACAGCGGAACGGAACGGCCACTATAAAGGCACCTTTAATTTTTCACTTACCAAACGTTTCAATTGTTTATTACTTACTGCATGTTCCCTGGATAACAAACCAGAATTTCGAGAACGTAATACACTTTCTTCGGAAAAAGTACACTCTTGTTCTTTTTTATGTAACGCTATTTGTCGATACATTATTTTCTCTTCACTTATATAGCTAACTAAACAGCCTTGGTGCGATGAAAACTCTTATCTTAGACAGTGGATTATAGAGCTTTTTAAACTTTTCAGTAATATTGTCCTTTCTTCTATTATTCTGCTTTTTTAATTCTGAGCAGTGTGGTTGATTTTGCTTCTTTAACTTAATCATTTGTTTTTATTACAATATAAACACTATAAATCGTTCGGTCTTTTTCTTTTCAAATTTACCACTTCTAATGACATTTCTTGTATTTCTTAACAAAACACGTTTTAGACACTCAAAAATAACGGAAACTAAACTGTATTTCGCGCACACGACAAACACTAGTTTTTAACACAAAGTTGTGTCGATAGACGCAGAAACGCACTGAGCGGCGGTGCGCACTATGCTTACCGTACGGGGAGGAGAAGGAGCTAGAGGGGATCACTGCGGTTGCCGGAAAAATGGATTTTTCCATTGTTTGGGGACTCTTATAAAAGAATCCGAATATAATTGCTGGTCCTCATATATTGCACACTCAACTACTTGCACTGCCTACACTATTAAGCCGCGTCGTTTTTTCAGGTGAAGCAACGTTTCACGTGAGAAACATTGGGAATAAACACAAATGCAGATTTTGGGGCTTAGAAAATCTCCATGCAGTATAGGAAATGGAAAAAAACAGTCCAAAAATTAATATGTGATGTGCTCTTTCATATGATACAGCCACAGGACCATTTTTCTTTGCTGAAACTTCTGTGAAGGCAAATATTTACCTGCACATATTGCCAATTTACGCAGTGTTTTAAATTCTTCATTTACAACCCTCTGATATTTTACAACAAATTTTGAAGATTTTCGTGCCTTAATAACCCCTACTATTGCCACTGTGACTACGAAAATGCTATAACGAACATGGATGAAATTAGACTGACTAGATATCCCCAGGCTACCAAGGGAGTTATGTAGAAATTCACTGATTTTTTTTTTTTTTTTTTTTTTTTTTTTTTTTCTAAAAACTTGTAAAGACGTTGTCTTGTCTTCCAACGTCATACTTAATGAAGTAGTGGGAGAAAGTAATCAACAGAGACAAATGTAAAACTGAATATTATATTTAATTAAATCTCAATTCAAGGGAGCATGGGACTACACCATTAAACGACCTTTTGAAATACAATTATTTGCGCAAACTTCCTCGTAAAATTATAGATACTAAATACTTTTACTAGCTAGCAAGAATATAACTCAACTATCATAACATAAATCAATAAACGATACTATATTACCACTCTTGAAAGAAACTTGACTGCTAGCTCAATGATCTCTTGAACAGCTAGATATCCTAGGCGTACTCGTGGCCAGAATTATGCTTCCAGGCAGAAGCCACTTCACTACCTACGTCACACCTAAACCACCTCCATCTCTCATCCCCGAGCACGATACCTTCATCCTTTTTATACGTTTTGCTAATTTGCATCTTTCCTTGTAACCGCGCTTGCACTAAAACTCCCTTGGCGAATCTCGTAAAATACGCAAGTTCTTTTTAAATCCTAAATCCTTATTAGAATACTTTAGTAGGGAAAGTAAAACCCTGAAAACAGTTTCGCGACTCGTACTTTGCAAAACTGCCTCCTACCTTACAAACTATATGAATTTTGTTATTTAATTTAGCATTCTTTTAAACTTTCTTTTAAGCATAGTGGCTTCTCCAAATTAGGGACGTTTCATTCGAACTCACTGTATAATTCAATACATAAAAAATCGATCCATCACTCATTCACTTAACAAGTATTTCTGCCATTCAAATGATTGTTACCGCAAAGTGTTTTCAAAATTAAAAATCTATGTTTTAGAACATAAAAACGCTGTATCTATAAAAAAAAAAAAAAAAAAGTTTACTATATCTTTAACAAAACATTATATTTAAATCGAAATGTCCCATTGCAAATAAAGCAATCAATTTAAACAAACATTTATACAGTTAGATTCATAAATATCTTTGTTAACTAGGTTGATTTCTTTAGAAATTGGCTTATTGCAATCACTTCGTTTATCTATTTATCTATATATATATTAGAAACTAGATATCAAAATTTTTTAGGAATCCTATACATTCCTGAATTGAATAGAAGAAAGTAATAATGATGTTGGAATTTAATTTGCCGAACGGTTTGGCCTAGTTGCAACAGAACAGGATAATATTTTGACACTAATTGAAGACAAATTTTCCCGACATTTTGTCTTTTTTGCATCAGAAAATACATTGTACTGTTTGGAATTGTATTAAATTTTATCTTAGAACATATTTTACTGTTTTTGTCTATTGTATTAACCAAATATTTAGTAAGACTTTTTGGTTTTGTTTTTAATAATTCTTTAAAGGAAATTAAACAGTGACTCTTAAATAAATTCATTCATTTTAAAAACTTGTGGTAAAAAAGCACTTGAAAAGCCTGGAAATGTATTAGATTGAAAAATCTAATATTTTTAATATTTTCCCGTAGTATTTCTATAAAATTCTGAATGTAGCCGAATATCTAAATCTTCAATATATTCAATACGCAAGCGAAGTATGACATCACTGACCGTCCGCGGATGCAAGAAAAATATTTCCTATGTTAATCGCCCATTGGATTTTTTTGTAAAAAATTATTAAAAATCAAGGGAAATTATTTCCCGATTTCATTCCCTATATTTAGGTATAGATATGTATTAGTTATCGTGTGCATGCGTTAGATTAATTTGTTTTTGATGTAAAATTGATAAAAATTTGAATTTTAAATTTCAAAACTCTAGAAAAAAAAAATGGCAAGCTTCCATATTCGATTGAAAACATAAACATTTCATTCCAAAGAATGATATTTACACAATAAATATCCAACTAATATACTAATTAAAAGGAAAATGATAAATATTCTATCGTAATTTGGAGTCAAATTTGTTTTCAAATGTCTAAATAAAGTATCTGATATAAGATACTAATCCGCGTTTGTAATGACCGATAGATGGCTCTTTCTCAACTGCAGTTGTTAGTAAATATAATAGCGACGTGTATTGTTCTTTCTTGTTGTTTTATCATTGTTTCAGCGTGAAAGCTATTAGTGGTGTGATAATTCCACCTTAGTCCACCAGAGGGCGATCATTTCATTACAATCGCGGATATGTTGCAGCGGAATAGGTTTCATATGTGTCATCCTTGTCGGAAAAAAAATCGCCAAATTATTTGACAAACATTATTTAATTCCTTTCAAAAATCATGATTATTTTAACAATGTATATTAAGAAAATAATCAATAATATGAAACAATATTCCGTACAATACATACTACGAAAATATACATCTGGCATGTATATTTTCGTATTACGTTTTTGATCATCAAATACAAAAAACGCCAAGGACGACAGTCTTGAAATTTAAAATTAAAATTTTGTGAATTTGAAAGCAAAATAACTCAATCTAACACACTATAACTAATACATATCTTTACCCAAATATAAGGATTAAAATCGGGAAATAATTTTCTTCGATTTTTAATATTTTTTTTATAAAAAATCCAATAGGCGATCCGCGATTGTAATGAAATGCTCGCCCTCTGGTGGGCTAAGATGAAATTATCACACCACTGCATATTCTCATATTATGCAATCGACTTTCCATGATGAAATGGCGGAGAAAGAATAATTACACGTGGCTGTTATATTTACTAACAACTGCAGTGTTCAGAGAGCGCCATCTATCGATCATTACAAACGCGGATTAACATAAGAAATCTTTTTCTTGCATCCACAGATGGTCAGTGACGTCATCACTTCGCTTGCGTTTTTTGTTCTATTTATTAATTGAAAATCAAGGAGGCACAGAAATAACACATCATAAAATTGATTGCATTGCATACCTCGCATACTAAAAAATATTCGGATAAAATCGCAAATTAAAAAATTATCGTCTGTCTCATTTTTAAACTTTTGATGGCATTCAAAAATCACTTGAATTTAATCTTTGCTTGCGTAACTTTTTATATTCTATTTATCATTTTAAAATTAAGTATAGCTTTAATTAAAAACGAACTAGAAAATTAATTGTTTTCTTTTAGAGTAGTTGTAAATCAGTTCCGAGTATCGAAAAATTTTTCATTTTATACCATTCTACGATGCAACATTTAAAAAAAATGCCTTTAAAGAAGAAAATCGGATCAAAACAAGGAAAGAAAATGTCGTCCAGCGATGTTAGTAGTTCTATGTTATTAGAGATTTAATTGTTAGGAAGCAAAGTGCGTACAATAGGAAGTTTGTATAATATATAAGTTAACAAAATTTGTTAACAAAGTTTACTGTTATTACATACTATTTCAACGAAATTTATTGCTGCATTGTTATGTTCTCCATTAGCATGATTCTGCATACATTGTTTACTCAGGTAAAAATAATACTAATAATAATAATTATAATAAATAAAATAAATGCAAAACAAATGCATTTAATCGATATACTAGTACATGAATATTCTTTTTGTTTCTTCTTTTCATTAAAGGGCTTTTTTTTCATAAACATATATATATTAGTTTTAAAAATTATTAATTAATTTTTAAAATTGTCAAACTAATATTTTCGAAAACGTCTTTCAGTGCATGAAAATTTTAAATGCATTCAAATTTTTGTCTTCCCATTAGAAATTGCACCCTTTTAACCATTTCATGAATTTGACATTCATTCAAGGTTAAGCAGAGGTATCGATGCCGAAAGTGAAACTTCTGACGCCGCCGTAATTTCCATAGCTGATCAAATAAAATAAATAGAATAACCAATGCAAAAGCTCCTATCGATTTTGTGTCTTTCTCGTCGGGGAACTAACCACCTGCACACGTGATTTCTATTTGATACAACCAACACGATAAATAAAAATAAAAGTTGAAAATTCACATAAGTTCGGAGAAAAGTTCAAGTTTGTTTCTAATTTTGCTAAAAATACTTAAAATGTGAAATGAAAAATTGTATTTTATACATGTTTACCGAAATAAGAGTAATTGAGGAAAAGTTATTGCATTCATATCTGGTATATAAAAAATAAAAGGTATTTTACCGTTTGGGGATCGCTACACTATTTGGCGACTTATGCATACGACGAGACCTAAAAATAGTGCTACATGAAGATCAAACCGTTTGAGAATAATTTTCCTGGCACAATTCATAAAAAAGGAAAAATACCAAGCCTGTTTTTGTTTTTTAAGAAACAGATATAAAATTCTGCACAAAACAGAATTCAATTTAGTACGACACGACATATTTTAATCTATCCTTCCATATACAGACATGTAGTAACTGTGTTTCATTCCCTAACATCGGTTACTACATTCCTTTCTTAAAATTTCTTTGGTATAGCTATATCATAGGAGGCCCTTTGCGGCTTTTGAATTTTTATTGCCATTTCGGCGATGAATTAAAAAGGCTATCGCAATTGCGTAAGTGAACGTCTTGGTGAGAAACATCCAAGCTTCTTCGGTGTTAAATTTCACATTTTGCTAAGGGGTTCTTTACTGATGCTGTTTCATTTCTTTAGCAGGATTATTAATATTATTTTTTTTTTTCAATTTTATTTTAATTGTTTTTAAAAAATATTTGCATGGGGTCACTTTTTTTTTCCTTCATAAAAAGAGATATATTTTCCGTTTACTTATTCATTTTTAGTTTATGAATCATAAACTTTTTAATGTACAGTTTTTATTGATTTAATAAATTTTTAATAATCAAATTTATATACCAAAAATTTACTTTCAAAAATTTCCATTTCTTTCATTAAATTTATTTTAATTTATTAGAAACTGCCATCATTATTTTAGAAACTTTATGTTTAGAAATTTTTAAAATGTTAATTATAAATAGTTTCAAATACATTTTTTAGTTATCTAATGAAATCTTTCTGAAATCATCATAAATAAATATTAACTTTACTTTAAAAAAAAATTTCAACACATATAAATAATAATAATAATAATAGTACATAATCGTTCTATCCGCGTTTGTAATGATCGATAGATGGCGCTTTCTCAACTGCAGTTGTTAGTAAATATAATAGCCACGTGTATTAATTATTGTTCTTTCTTGTTATTCTATCATTGTTTCAGCGTGAAAACTATCAGTGGTAGGATAATTTCACCTTAGCCCACCAGAGGGCGAGCATTTCATTACAATCGCGGATATTAGAGTTCTTAAATTCCATTAGCACGATTTTTCTCAATTTTATTTTAATTATTGAAAAAAAAAAAAAAAAGATGTTTGCACGTTTTTTTCTCTCTCTCTCTTTTTTTTTTTTTTTTTTTTTTTTTGACATAAAAAGAAATATATTCACTTATTTATTTATTTATTTATTTTTATAAATTTTAAAGTTACAAAGGAATTTTTATTTCTGCGCTGGAGAAAAAGAGAAAAAAAAAAGATTCAAGCCCTGATACCATTCTTGCTGATTCTGATGTAAAATGACCTCTTGAATCCGAATATGACATCCATTTTGCCCAATCATCCATCGTTTTCTTGGGACACCACCCCAACTCCCAATTTTTATCACTGTTCGGTAATTTTATGGCAACGAATTTGATTTGGAGAATGGAAAAGAATTATTTTAACACTTTAAAACAAATATATATATATATATATATATATATATAATGTATAATAAATAATCATTATTTTCTGATAAATTTAATTTTTTTCCCCTTTCTAAAATACCTTTTATAGTGTGAATTATATATAGCTTATGAACTTATATGATTTATTATATATAGTAGAATGGGAATTGAAATTCAAATCTAAAAAATAGTCCTTTTCTAAACTAATACGGTTTCTAAAATAATATACAGTTTATTAAGGCTGTAATATTTCTTTACTCTTTGAAATAAAGTTTTGACAACAGAAAATTTACATAAGATGGGATTATATATATCAAAATTTTAAAATAGATGGATTTTTTAAAATTTATTTTTTTATTTATTTTATTTTATTTTATTATAATTATTATTATTATTATTATTTTAATTTATTAACTTTTTTAGCCCTCAATAGTTATTACTTCCAATCTAGTTGAGACAATTATTTTTATTCGGTTATACTTAAAAAAATTTGCACACTAGATTACAGTCAGTAACCGACAAAAAGTGTTCCAGTCGCTGATCGTAAAAATAAAATCATGCCCGTAAATTAGTCTTTTTTTTTTTTTTCCAAAGAAGGTAAGCGGCTTTTAATAAATGGCAAATATTTCGAATTTCACAGCAATTTCTTACAAATACAGTTCCTGGACTTTTGCCCCGAAGCAGTGGCGGATCTAGAACTTAACTTTTAGGAGGGGCTAAGATTTTTCATATGTTAATCCAGAGAAATGGAAAATTTATAATCGTAATATTAGTGTGCATTCCATAGATACATGACTACGCTATGAAATTGTTGCAATGATTTATTTGTAATTATTATATAGGAATATTTTTATAAAGTTATCAAAAACTTTTTTAATAATACATTCGTATGT
Source organism: Salticus scenicus (assembly GCA_963930645.1). Classification (NCBI taxonomy): domain Eukaryota; kingdom Metazoa; phylum Arthropoda; class Arachnida; order Araneae; family Salticidae; genus Salticus; species Salticus scenicus. The sequence goes on along the minus strand of OZ005650.1, from coordinate 108,282,799 downwards.
TTGTACGTAAAACTTTAATGGGATCTACAATTAAAGAAATAAAATGCAATTAAGGTGTCTATGGGGGGAGGAGATTTGATAATCACTTAGAAAAAAAAAACTAATTTAATATGTACACATGATCTAATAGTATAATTTAATAGTATGACTTTTTTTTTTTCAATCTTTCTTTCAGCCTACTTATTCTAAATTTTTAAACATTTGTGAAAATGTTTAAGCATTTGTGAAACCACAAATAAATACTTAAAATTTGTTTATAGGTATAATTACAATTATTTTTAGTTATAACTCTTTAATGCAATCTTATTTTATTATTTTTCAAAGTGTGCGACTTAAACACAGATATTGCAAATAGTTTTCATCAATAAGTCGTAAAAGAAATATTTAGATTCTATTTTTGCATGACAAACTAAATAAATGGTAATTAACATATGCCTCAGTTTCTACGTCAAATATATTGTAGCTTAATTTGATAAGCTATGTGAGTTCTGTTTAATATGAAATAATGCCTTTACATTATTAAATTAACTTCCAAAATTTTCCTGCCCATAGATCGTAATGCATCCGATTTTTTCTTGTGTGTCGGAGCATGCAAATAAATAAAAATTGGCACTAACACTGTTTTCAGTACCCTATACGGAATCTTGATAACGCAAGTCAATTTTGTCATTTTCCAATAATTTGCATTATTTTTTTATGAAAGTTAAAGCACACGATTCAGTAGATGGATAAACAGACAGTTAATCTTAAATAGTTTGTACATTAATCTTAAAAAATATATATTCAAAAACTAAACATTTTGATGTTTATGTCATGCTTTGCCAGAATAAAACAATCAGAATATCATAACTGCCAACATCCTAATTATGAATCGGAATATTTTAATATACGACCCCTTTATTCCATAAAACTTTATTTTTAGAGTAAAGGGGTGTGGAAATGTATTTTTATTATCTCGAAATGTAGTTACGATTAAATAAGTATAAAATTACTCTAAAATAAGACTGGTGTGGAAAAAAAAAGGCGACTACGAAAAGTCTTATGATTATGAATGAGATGGTTGGCATGGCATGTATGGAATATATGTCATTTCAATGATTTTTACATAATAACTATATTCACATGGAATTGGAGAAAATAGGCAGTCACCGTTTAAATTTGGAGAAAAAAAGAGAGAGAGAATATCATAAAAACTGATCAGTCAAAGATGTATTTATCAAAAATATACTACCTCTTAAATTTGAAATCGAAAGAAGGACATTCAAAACGTTAAGTTGGGATTTTTTTCTTTTTTCTTTTCTTTAAACTAGGATTCTAATAAAAGTTCTATGAAAATGAAAATCGGGACTTTTTCTATAATTTTAATTAATTTTACCGATTGTTGGACACATTTGCTAAATTTATATATTTCTTTCTTTTGCAGCATTCAACGATATATTAAAATAAATGTAAAATGTAACATCATAACCAATCTTAGAATGAGATAAATCGCCTTCCTGTTTATTTTTCTTAAAATATAACATAAGATCTTGTTACTTTTTTTTTTTTATTTTTTTTTAAAGGTATTCTAACATTTAAAATCAAAGTTAGTCTAAACAAAAGAGAGACTTTAATAAATGTACATTTTAACTATAAATTATATCTATCGTATTTATCGACTACACCCTAATTAAGTGATTGATTTGGCAATGGGCTCTTCCCACTGCCGTCAGCTCAATCACGTGATAGAGGAAAACGAATAATAAAATTCTGAGAATCGAATTCAATTAAATATTGTTCTTAAGAACAAAAATGTTAATATTTAATATAAAATAAAATAAAAGTAATATTGTGCATTTGTAAACAGTAGAATAATTGTATTTGTAAATTTAATAATTTTTAAAAAACATTTTATGTGTTTATTTATTTTTACCTATAAGAATCGATTTTTGTATATTATAGTGTAACTGTAACATTAACTGATCTAGCAATAAATAATAACTTCTTGTGAAATGTTTATGGATTATAATTTGAAATTTTAAAATGTTTTCATTTAATTTGATTGCATAAAGGTGTTACAACAAGTTAATTAACTTAGTTACTGGTCTAAATGGATTTACGCAGTACGATATTGCACTGTCGCTGATTTAAATACCAAAAATCAGAGTATTAAACATGTTCTTCAAGAACATCAATAACAAATATAAACTAAATGATGATTGCAAAGGTATACGGCAAACAAAAGATGATGAATAATGATATAAAATGGATTAAAAATGATGATTTATAAAAAAAAAAAAATAACACAGATTAAATACGGTTGATCAAAAATAAGAATAGAAAATATTTTATTTCAGCAATCGCTATTGATAAACAAGACTTTGTCTGCTATTTGTTTTTCCTCTATCATGTGACCTCTGACGTCAGGTGGGAAGAGCCCATTATGAAGAAAGGTGCTCACAATTTTCTGCTTGTAACAGGTGGAAATTTAAAGACAAAACACTAACTTTTCAAATTCACAGCATCAATAACAGTGGGGGGAAAAAGAAAAAGAGAGAAAAAAACATTGAAACCTTCTTGAGAAAACCGCCCATGATGCTGTAAAAATTGGCCCTTTAGAGAGGTCGCCTTTTACAAGAAGTCGTTCAGAAAATCATAATTCAGGAAAAAAAAATATAAGAATGAAATGGATTTAATTATTCAAATGTACATTATTTGTTTATACTGCTTTGTAATAGTCATTAATATCCGAATTTTAGTTTTTTTTTTTTTTTTTTTTTTTTTTTTTCAATATATATATATATTTATTTATTTATATAGGGTAAGTGCAACGGTAATTGACACTTTTAGAGAAATCTCTATGTTTTTAACGTTCTAGTCATCGGAAAATATTTTTAAAAATCTTAAGTTAGTACATATGGTATGAAAGACATTCAGAACCACATATACGTTAAAATATATACATTTGATAACAATTTTTTTTTTATGAATTTTTATTTGACACCCACTCAATGTTCCAGTAATTGACACTGCCAGTTTTTCTTTTTATCAGTAATTGGCATCCTATGCTCCAGTGTTTGACACTGCTAGTTATTCATTTAACCAGTTATTAGCACTCTATGCTCCAGTGTTTGACATAAAATGTTAAAATTCTTATATGTAAAATATATTATTTTTTTATTTTTCTTATTTATTAATTATTTTGGGATAGATGTCAATTACTGGAGCACCTACCCTATATATATATATATATTATTTATTTATTTATTTTAACAATTCTTATCAAACTGATCAACTTAATATCATTTATGAATGAATAAGAAAAGAAATTTTTATTAAATCCACTGAAAATTCTTGGTTGAAAAAAAAAATGGTTTAGCTTGTAATTTTAATCTAAAGTACATTTAATAGTTTAATTTTACTTTCTTAGAAGCTTTTAAATTTATTACTTGAATATTGGTGGGTCACAAAATTCACTCGTCCCTACCTGATTTTCACTCATAATATGCACATTATGAAAAATTACAGTCGTCTGATACTAAATTAAAACCTGCATACTAAATTAAAATCTGATACTAAATTAAGACTTTTTTTTTTTTTTTTTTCATATTTTAAACTACAATGTCGCAATCCATATGATGACACAAAGTTTATCTATGTATTCGATTACGGAATATTATTTTTTATCGTATAACACACCGCAAAATTTATTACATTTTATTTATGAGTCAAAAATTCTTTTAAACTGTGCGTTTAAAATAAATCTAAGAACTGTTTAAACTTTTACATAAATTGCTTCATTGTAACTATTGATAATGGTTATTTTCTTATCCTTACTGGATGAATTATCTTCAATGGGATATTTCGCTTAATACGTTTCATAGATCAATCACCAAAATCTTCAATTGAAAGTACACGATTTGTAACACCCACGGAGTAATAAGACAGGAGAAGAAGGTAACGCTGAAATTTTGTGATGTTGTTTTGTAATGTTTACAGATGGCGCCAGCGTGCAATCCTTCCTTCTCTCCAGCTTCCGCAATGTTATTCAATGGGGAAATGTATCGTTTTAATTATTTTTTTAAAAATAATATCAAGATGAAAAAATTTCGATTGAAAGCAAATTTCATTAAATAGAGTATTTTAACCAACATGTTTTTTTTAAGAGCCATTGTATACTAATTTTACTTTGAAAGAAAGCTTTTAAAAAATGACGATTCTTATGAACCGAAGCTAGCTAAAACAGACAATTGGGAAGAAGGAGAATGGATGAAATTTTCTAAAGAAAAAAAAATAAACTTACTTTAGGTGCAGAAAACACGAACTCGGACATTATTTCTCTCCTAGAGCTTCTTTTTTTCTTTTCTTATCACTATCATAGCCTGTTTTAACTCTAGGAACGAAGCATTTATTTGAAACATCTGAATTATGCAGTTTTAAGAACTTACAAAGAAATTAAGTTGCTTAAAATAAAAAATTTTAAATGTACTCCAGCAAAATTCTATTGAAAACAACAGTATATCCGCACCGAGGTAGGGAGGAATGACAAGTGGCGCCCTCAATATTTACCAAAAATTTAGATCACAGTTTCGTAGCTTTCTCCCATTGGACCTTCAACTCCTATTAATATTACTCCGTGGTAACACCACATACATTTCTTTTAACCTCACGCTCATTTTCTAAAATTCATTAATTCAGAAATTAATCGCATAATATTTTACAAAACAACTATGTCAGAAAAAAAAAAAAAAAAAAAAAAAAAAAAAAAGTCAAAAGAAAATGCACTCTGACTTTTAGTCAATAACTAATTATCGAAAGAAAAGGGAGGGGTGTTGTTATTTATAGACTGAAAAATGCGGTTAATTTATAAAAACATGACGGCATTTTCACAATCAGAAGAGCTATTTTCGTATCAGTTTATTTTGTTTGTTTTGCTCTCTTTAGTTGTGTTAAATTAGGTGCATTTTTCATGAGAAATGGGTTTTTCTAGATTAAATTATTAGTTGATATCGGAAGAGGGCACCAAAGAAATATAAGTGATGTAATTTATACTCATGGAGTTTTGTTTAGAGTGATAAATAAATTAAAGAGCTTTTTCATAAGAAGGTAACTATTTTTTTTTTTTTTTAACAAAAAAAAAAAAAAAAAAAAAAAAAAAGTAGTTATTTCTACGTGTGAATGGTTTGTTTCCACTTAGTTTTTTATGATATTTTTAAATGGGGAATTTTCAGTAAGTAAATTATAATAAAATTTGGTCAATAAAAAAGGAATGGGATCATTTTAGAGAAAATGAAGCTCAATTTCATTTAAACTGGTTTTTGAAATAAAAATATTGTTTAAAATTTAAAAAGTTTTTTAGAGACAACCTTTACTGTATTTCTGATAAGATATAAATTATTATTTTTTATTTTTTTCTGTCCAAACTTGATGCATTTGTTATTTGTCCTTTATATTTTTATGTATTTTTTGTGTTTTATTTGTCTCGGAGATATTTACAACTTATAATAATAAAAGAAAAAGTTTGTCTGTCTGTATGCGACGTACAGAAAAATCTATGCGGTTTCTAAATTTTTAATTTTTTTTTTCCCAGATTAAACAATGCGTGTAGTTTGGCAACATAACTTTAAATTTTCGATATTCTAATCAGAATTTTTTAAAAAATTATATTTTATGCAAACTTTTACTTTTTTTTTCTCCCTGACATTTTCTGTGAGGTGTAATTTCAAGCTGTTGCCAATAAAAAATAAAATGCTCACAACTTTTTATTTTATTTATTTCTTAACATGAAAAGAAACATTTATTTACACGTGAGGGAAAAATTGAAAAATTAGCTGTATTATGAAATTTTTCTGATAAAACTTACATCATAATCCGCGATTGTAATGAAATGCTCGCCCTCTGGTGGGCTACGGTGAAATTACAATAAACATGGTTTAATTCGAATTCCATATAGCCGCCATTGCTAGCCGATGTTTAGTTTCACATATATTTATTGAATAAAAATGAATAAATACGGTAAAAAAGATAACACATACTTTTGTGTGCCACAGTGTAAATCCAAAGCATCAAGAAATCCAGAATTGAGCTTCCATTTATTTCCAAATGACGAATTTAAAATTTCAGTTGCTTCGGCTAATGGAAGTAAAGAATTAATCAGATGATTTGAAATTAATATTTGTTCAACTTCAGTTAAAAATCTACTTCCGATCGAACTTTGAATAAACTGAAGTATTTTTTCCAAAAGCAATCAATTTTACATAATGTAATGGCGGAGAAATTATAGTACGAATATTAAGTAGAATAACAAGAACACTATTGGAACACACGTGGCTAATGTTTACTAACAACTGCAGTGTTCACAAAGCGCCGTCTATCGATCATTACAAACGCGGATAGCTTTAAAATATTAAATATACTTGCTGGTGGTAAAAAGAATAAATAAATATACATTTCCCTTTTTAATTTATTTTATTTTGATTTTTTTAGAATTTTAATTAATCAAATGCTCTAATTTGTATTTTTCTTGATTTTAGCTTCTGCAAGCTAATGTAAACGTATCTATGGTTTATTTTAAACTAGCAGGCTTTGCCCGCTTCGCTGGTCACTATATTTATTTTATTTATTTATTTATTTATTTATTAGTAATTGAAATGTTTAAACAAATATATTTCGATTGGAGACTATTTTCGTCACAGCTTTAGTATGGGACCTCCTTGGCCATATCAAATATTTTTTTAACTTCTCGAATCTGTACAACAAAACCATTATTAAAACGAATATTCTCGAAAGCAGTCCAATAGTAGTGTTAATGCTTTGAAAATTCTAAAAACATTTCAAGCTGTTACTCGTACAGCAAAATCACTATTCAATGAATGTTCTGGAACAGTCCAAAAAACAGTCACTTGTTCCACAGGAATAAAGTAAATAACATCAAATACTCCAGGTACAGAAATCTGTGTTTATTCACGAAAAGTGTTCAGTCGCTTAGAGCTCAATCCCTAAAGTGCAATCACTCAGAATAGGTCTCTGAATCGCAGTGACTACACACTTTCTTCCAGAAATCAACTCACTTCTATTTGTAACTTTTGGCGATGGGACTTGGTGTTGATTCCATCGAGAATCCCATGGAAAGCTCGAGATCTATGCTCCTGTGTGTCGGAGAGCTTCGAAACTTCAAGAACTCTAAAATATCCATTTTTCACCAAATGGACAATATTCCTCGTTTGGGTTCGAGACTATAAAAAATCAGCTGTTTTGGGCAAACAATTCTCAACTCTACCATAGCAAAGCATTGTGGCTTGCAAATTTTTATCTTGCAATATTATTTCTAAGAGTTACAGATTATATGAAATTGAAGTAAGAGTGATATAGTGATAACTTTGTTTTGTTTTTAATCCAGTTTTAGTAATATATTTTAATCTTAATCAACATATGTAATATTAAAAGATGTCATGTGAACTGTGGCGATGTTAACAAATTTAAATGAATGTTCCATCTAATAGATTCCTTTATTAAAATGATTGAAATTCTAATTATTTAAGCTTTGATGTCTATATATATGGTGTGTGTGTATAAAATGTTCTTATTAATCTTTTATTCATTATATATATGTATGTGTGTGTGTGTGTATACATAAAATGTTCTGCAATTTTACGTTATGGAATAGTCTTAACTTTATCATTCGATTCAGTTGTTTACATTTATCTTTTGTTCTTGTTTGAACATTATTATTACGTTTCACTGCAGAAATATTTACGAAAATGTTATGCGTAACAATAAAATGGCATGTTGAATCTAATTTGTTTACAAAATATCGGCCACGTGTTCGGCGATTTTACCTACGGTGACGTCACAGGAATATTGTCCATTTGATCGCCCGCTCGCTAAGTTTGTCAACAAGGCTGACTCCACTGAAAGTGAAGGAACTGTCCTTTTATTTTCATTTTACCTGTAAAACTACTTTCATTGCAACATTACAAGTGATGCAGGGAAATGACTTAATCCCTTGTAACAATATGCTATGAACACTATTTCTGCCGTATTTTATAAACTAACGTTTTTATCGTTATGTATATTTTCAATTAAACATTTTTTTATTTAAATAATAATGTGAATTAATGAAATATTTCTGCCCGGCAGTGAGCAAGTGCAGTCAGTCACACACAGCAGCAAATTTTAATACAAACGTATTTTTGCGTAGCAGGATAATTAAGTTGAAATAATTAAAGGTCATTTACATATTATTAATGGCTGTAGCTCACAGTATTTATTTACTTATTTTATTTATTTACTTTATTTTTTTTTATTTTTTTTTTCTTTATTTTTTTTCTTTATTTATTTTGCCATTCATTGATAACGCTTATACATCAGATTTGTATACTTGACTTGAAGTCTACTTGTAAATCTTTGTCAGATACAGAAAGACAGAAATACAATACGAAGGATTGGAAAAACATCCAGGGCCAGCGCGGAAATCGAACCCAGTCACCTACCCCCGAAGACACAATCGACAGCAAAATTATTGAAGCACACATCCACATTTTTCATATATAATATATACATTAAGAGACAAAAATTTGCTGCACTGCAGAAAAATTGACTTATGCCTTTTTTATTTGTAATAACTTCAAAACAAATAAAACTGTCATGTTTGAATAATACCAAAGATACGAAATGATACCTATGTACATTTTCGATTTAGTAATTCGTTTTATTACACTCTACAAAGTACTTAATGAAAATCTATACACACACACACACATATATATATATATATTATTATTATTATTATTATTATTATTAAACTTAATACTATAATAAAAATATACTTTGTATTCCATTATGATTTATTATAGGAAATAAATAAGTTATATTTTAATATATGAAATAAAACTGTTTACTTGTTAGATCTAAATAGTTACTTAATAAAAATATGTATTCTGCATTAAGTTAATTCCACCTTTATATGGAATTGCTGCTTTAATGCTCAGTGACATAGTATTATACAGTGTTTTAATATAAATCTCAGAAATTTCACTGTTCTGAATATGATAAATAAATTGTTCTAGTTCTAGCAGAGTTGTAGGTTGTAAATTTCAAATCCTCCCTCCTCTCCTCTCCACTTTTTTATAGGTTAAACATTTTCGAGTGGATTGAGATTAGGACTGTTTCAGGTCTGGTAAAGAAGAACTTCATTTAACTTAAAGTGAAAAAAGATATGATTACTTACAGAATTATAGGTACGCATGGGAATGAATAGGTAATTTTAGAAATTTGAATCAGATAAACGTATCGTAGACGTCGTATAGCAAGGTGCATTATCATCTTGAAATGCTGTTTGCGGAAAAGTCTGAGATACCTTCAAAATAGTCGGTCAGGCGCCACTTTTAGAATAGCCGTGTTTTATTTTGAGTTAATTCATCCCTTGAGCATGAAAATTTGTCTGACTCCTTGAAAAGTTATGCGCCTCCGTACCACAATGTACGGAGAATGTGTGACGGTTTTAAGAGTGCGATTTTCATTAAGTCGGTCACATTTTCATCGTTCTGCTAGCCTTTTTCATCAGCTCGAAATAAATAAACTCGACTCATCAGAGAAAACAGTTCAGACTAATAATTAACTGATATATATTTTTAAAATTTTAGTCAACTGAAGCTTTTTCTTTTTTTTTTTTTTTTTTTTTTGTAAATCTTCTGCTTTTTAACCTGCTTTGTTTAATTGTTCTTGCAGTGTTTTTGAAGAAATTATTTTGCTATACGCTTTTTTTTTAAAACCTTTTCTAAGTTTTGAACATGATACAAATCGATTTTTTAAACATGTGCTTTTTAACTTGCAGTCATCTCACTTGGATGAGCAACGTGGCCGCCTAAAGATAAATTTTCAGTTTAAACACTTAAATAATTTTATGTCTTGCTAAAAAACATCTCACCTATATTTCGTTAACATTTAATTATTTTACCGCCTCACGCATTCAAACATTTTTTTTTTTTTTTTCATTCTAAAATTAACATTTTTTTTTTTTTTTTTTTTTTTTTTTTTTTTTTGTGGCATTGCGTTAATTGCCTTATCCTTACCATTTTTGAAATACTTTCAAAAGTTACAATTTTCTTGACAGTTGCATTTTGTTTTTAACACTGGGTACAATCCTAAAGTTTACGTGAAGGACCACGTTAAAAAATCTGTTCGAAAATTTGCTTTTTAAACGATAAAATTAGCGGTTGCAGAAAGGTTGCGAGGGCGGTTGCTTCCTCGATCCGCATTTTTGTCCGATTTTTCATGCAGAGCACATTTTAAATGATATTTACTTTTTGCTCGAAATCTTCAAGTAACCACCATAGATTTTCAATGTTTTGTTAATTGGACAGTGAAAAAGAGTATGTGGTATAACAAATTAAAAAGTTTTGCATTTAGGTAACTTATGTTTGGAGCCGTTATCTTGCTAGAATATAAAATTTTATTAATTAAAAATTCAAGTTTTCATTCATATATTTTTCAGTGTATCTAAACAAATTTTAGAGTATTTTATACTGTTAATGAAAACAAGATTTCTAATTTTGATTATACACTACCCATAGACCTATTATAAGAGTGGACGGAGCATTCCATTATTAACCCTTTGCGGCGCAAGACAATTTGAAACATTTAAATTATACTGCCACCGGAATTCATGAACTAAATTAAACTAAAAGAAATTTTAAATTTTAAGGTTTAAAAAACCGGCCTTTTCTGATATGTTACAAACGTGAATTTTTGCTAAAATATTTCCGGAATGAATTTTTGCAGCTGGATCTTAAATTTTGCGTCCTCGTGGCGAGGACACCGCGCGTTAAGGGGTTAAGGGAATATAAGTAAAGGTGGCAAAGATAAAACACGTGACTGCTGAAAAAAGATTATTTTTCTGGCATTTATCGCGTTATTGACGATTTTTTGTTCTGAATTTTAATATTATTATTATTATTATTAAAAGATACAGCAAGCAAACCTCCTGTAAAACACTAAAGCTGCTGAAATGTACTTTTACCTTGTTATTAAACACTTTCCAACAAAGTTCAAAAGTGCTTATAACTTCGGTTTGTCTATACTCGCTTTAACTCTCATAAATAATCATGGACATTTTTGAAATCATATAAGGTATAATATATTTAAACTAATTCAATTTAGAGAATTAAGTATAGCAATTATAAACATTTGATAAAAATAATTACTTAAAAAGAACGAAATAATAAAATATTAAAAAGAATCTTACCTGTGAAATAAAATCTTTATTTTACATAACTTATAGGGCTTTTAAAGTACATCTAATTACTATTTCTTGCTATAAAATTCTTTTTAAATTCAAAACAATCTAATTTCTAAGATGAACTTTAAAAAAGAAAATGAAAAATATCGCTTGCTTAAGAAAAAGCAGGAATGGCGAGAAAATTTCAATATTGGCCAGTTTAGCTTCCTATAGTTCAACAGTCACGTGACTTTTTTATGAGTTGTCTTTGCCACTGAAAAAGGTAGCCATTTACCCGTCCACTTTTATAATAGGTCTATGACACCACCGTACAGTAAACGATTCATTCTCGTCCACTGTTGTTTCGCATAAGTTTTTTGTAATTATAAAGAAAAGCTATTTGGTTTTCTTGAAATATTGCAAGAACCATCACTATCAAATTCATTAAGTTTATTGTCTCTGATTTGAAGCGAAAAAAAAAGACTGCGCTCAAAACTTTTTGAATCTGAAAAATATTTAACAGTATTTACTTTAGAATCTATGTGGACTTTTTCCGCAAATATTTTTGTTTTAGAAATAGCCTTCAAATTTATTTATTCCTCTTTTAAGCTTGATTATTTCATTTTTTTTTTTTTTCTATAGGCGTCATTATTATTATTATTATTATTATTATTATTATTATTTTACAAATGCATGGCTTTTAGCTTAATTTAATACTACAATTTTTTTTTTTTTTTTTTTTTTAACAATCTTTATATTATTCAATTTAAGAAAAGCACTGCAAACGATTACCGAAATTTACTTTTAAAAAGTTATATTCAATTAAGGGATAACCAAAAGCCATGCAAATGAATAGCTTCATATAATTATTGTCATTTCACAATATAAATTATTATTTATTTATTTATTTATTTATTTTGCTTTACTTTATTCTTCATTCAATAGAAGAAGGTGTACAATTCGTAAAAATTTTCGACTTTCAATTTTCGATGGATTTACACGTTTTCAGAGAACCAGAACACGATCTAACCATTTTTAGAAAATGTCTGTCTGTGTGGGAGAGAGAAACAAAAATATTGTGGCGACTGTATCTCAGTAACTACTGCACACAATTGCATATAAATTATATGTAGATGCACCTTGACCTAAATTAGTATCTTTCAACTTTTGGTGTCAATCACTTAACAAGTGGCGTTGTTAAGTGATTAACACCATTACAGCGATTTTCGCAATTTAAGGGAAAGCCATATCTCTGGAACTACCGCACAAAAATGCACATAAATTTATATGTAGATGCACCTTGACATAAAATAGTGCCTATCAACTTTTGGTACCAAACGCTCAACAGATGACGCTGCTATATACCGACTTCCACAATTTAAGAGAAAATTATATCTCAAGTTATATTGCGTATAATCAGGCAAAGCTTGATAGGTAAAAAGGCTCATAATGAGACATTACACTCATTCTGTTTGGAAGCACATCGGCCAATATTTGGCGTTGCTATACTACAATTTTTCTCGAGAATAGGAAAGCTATATCTCAACTTCTGTGGCATAAAACTGTATGAAACATGATATGGTAGACAACCATTATGAAAAGCGTTATTTAAGATGTTATTTATAGAGAATAAAACTGTTTTTCTTTGGATAGTTGCTGTTAGTTTTCTTGAAGTTGAAAATCGCCTGCATTTATCATGGTATAATATTTTAATAAATAATAGTTTTAATAAATTATTTGCATTCAGTGAATTTGTATAGGAAAATATAGAAGAAAGTCTTACGGTGGTCACAACATGCTAGTTTTAATGTGTGGTGCTCTGGCTTTACTTTCACACCACTATTTCGGACTAGTATTTTTCCTTTTTTCAATTACAAAAATTTGTTTATAAATGATTACTGAATGAAAATAATGGAGTGAAAGTAATTTCTTTATTTGATTTTTTTTTTTTTTAATTCAGCTTAAATTATAACAAACATTAGGCAATTTAGACTTTCAACTGTAATTATCCTCTATTGTAAAAATCTAATTTGAAATGAGTTTTACAAGAAAAAAAAAAATCATGTGAAGTTAAATACGTTTATAAAAAATTCATGCTTTATAGTCAGACTTCTATTTATCACACTTCTTTATAATAAAATCTGGATATTTTTTTTTTCTTAAATTAAAGAAAGAAACATTAATTATAAACATTTTATTTTTTTATTTAGAAGCAATTTTTTTTATTTCTGGGATTTTACTTATAATGTTGCTTTTTTATGTTAACATTTTAAAATACCCCTTGTTTAAAATTCTCTAAATGAAATGTATTGACATTCAACCTGATTATGCACATATATTCTGAATACCTTTGTATTTAAAATTATATTTTAGTATAAATATGATATTTGTAATTTAATCATATTTAGAATGGTTATTTTAATGTATAAATGCATTGTACATATTTCCTATTTAGACAGATTTTGGACCACTTTCATTTTTAATATGTTATGCTCTTTGGTAATTGTACTTAGTTAAACATTTTATTGTATCTGGTGTATGTAATCCTTAAAACGTTTAAAAACGTCAAAAAACCGAGGTCGAATATTTAATGAATACAAGTTTTCCATGCCTATAGTATGATAGAGGACAAATATTTCTTTTAATTTTGTGGTGAAACTTTAACGATTATTTGATTCAAAGAGAAAAAATAAATAAATAAATAAATAAATAATAATAATGATGATAATAATAATAACTAGCAGGCTTTGCCCGCTTCGCTGGACATTAAACTTAAATGAGTTGTGAAAATGCCATACCTTTATTAATAACCTAAGTTCTCGCTGTGATTGGTAGAGGTTTTCTCGCTCCCAATGTGAGGAATATGGGTCCCTACTGTCTTCGGCACAACTTACCCACTTCTTACTTCCCCACCCTCAGCGGGTGAGTTCGAAGTTTTGCAAAATCCCACTAATGTACATAATGCGTACACTGTATCAATATCCACACACCAAAATTCGCCAATCTAAGATAATTCAAAGCGAATTCAAACGGAAAATCATGTTTTTACACATGTTTATTGCCCTCCGACTCCGAGAAGGGGGGGGGGGGGGGAATTCGAATTTCGTGAAATGCAGTTACAATAAGTGCCGGATGCATACAAACAATTTACACACCAAATTTACAGTATTATAAATAAATAAATACAGAAAGCACAGCTTAAGTATCGCAACCCTTTGGTGACTTTAAATATTTTAAGCCATTTTTGCGATGAACTGAATTGGCTATGTCAATTGTGCAATTAAAGATCTTGGCGAGAAACGTCCGAGCTACTTCGGTGCCGAATTTCAAATTTTGCCAAAGGGATCCAATACTAAAGCTGTTCCACATCGAATCTGGGTTGAAAACGGAAAAAGGGTAAAATAAATTAGAAATATCAGACCTATATTTATAAATTTGATACCAAATGAAAGGGCCGATTTTTCTGAATCCAGGGGTGCAAACAGATTTTCGATGCGACAATTAGATTTTTAAAAAATAACTAAAGTATGGAATTTAAGTGGCAACGGAAAAACGGAAAAGGGGAAAAATAAATTAGAAATATTAGACCTATCGTTACAAATTTAGTACCAAATGAAAGGGGTGATTTTTCTGAATCCTGGTGTGTAAACAGTTTTTCGATACGACAATTAGATTTTTTAAAATTAACTAAAGTACGAAACTTAGATGGCAACACTTCATTTCAATCTTTTCATAATTTGTAGTGCGAATCACGCGAATAAAAAAGTCTTTAACTTAAGAATTTATTTTTATATTTTATTTTTCCATTCAAAGCGTTTTAGCGAAAAAATATTTATGCGCATGCGCAGGCGTTTTTTACCCACAATTTAATCACTAATCATAATTTTGAAAATTTATATAGATATAATTTTAAGTTGGGTTAAGACCTAAGTTTCTGCCAAGCGCCGTTGAATTCCGTCCTGCCGTTCTTGAGTGATGCCCGGACAAACGTGTTTTAGTCTTTTACCTCCCAGGGGGGAACGGGGTGGAATTTCTGAAAAGTTGATAGATATAATTTTAAGTTGGGTGAAGACCTCAGTTTCTGCCAAGCGCCGTTGAATTCCATCCAGCCGTTCTCGAGTGATGCCCGGACAAAAAAAGCGACGGACACGATGACACACACACACACACACACACACACACACACACACACACACACACACACACAGGCAAAATTTTCTGAAGTCATTTTCGGCTTCCATGGGGTGTGAAACGTGAAGATATCGCAAAATTTTTCGATTCCGACAAATTTACAGACAAAAGTCTGATTTTATTAATATAGATAAGTTTTATCATTCACTGTAAATTAATGATGCCAAAATTTCAAAATTTCAATATTATAGAGGATATATATTTTTCAAGGCTTACAATGTAAAATAAGCAATTATAATAATTAGACTTATCAATTAAATCCGAATGATATAATTTTAACTACATTACTTTTTATATATGTAATACCGATATGTACACATACCTTAATATAATATAAAAATGCAATTTTTTATAAATATGATAATATATATAATTAAATACTTATTATAATGTACATATATACATTAAGAAAAATGTACCAACTTTATATCGATATTTTTGAAATAGAAATGTATTTTCTTATCAAATGCGCAGCGTACAATATCTACAGTGACGTTGCCTGTGACGTCACGATGATCAGCTGACGTGAGAAGAAAACGATCCGAGAAAAGGTCGCCTCCCACTCATCTCGCTATAGTTGTCTCTTCTTCAGTTGATGCTGTCTTCTTCCAACGAACTTTATGCGGTTTAATTTGTCACATAAGGAGATTCTTTATTAGAAATGATATTTTTATCATGTAAGACATTGAAGATTTTAAATATTCTTGTATAAACATTTTTTTTTTTTTTTTCTGCCAAGGTGTTTTATTTTTATGTTTTTAAATTAAGCTGTTGTTTGGATCTCTTTTTCATCTTAATTTATTAAAGATGAGAACAGTTTTTCTACCATATCGTACTTAAGATAAAACTAAAAGATAATTTAAAAAATAATAATTAACCTTCCTAAAAATACAAAATAGATACCATGTTTGATGAATTTTTCTTTTTCTTCACTGGGAAAAGTTCCAAATTTAGTTTGAATAAGGATAATATCTTCATTATCTTCTCACTAAAATGTTTTATGTACACACATAAAATCACTCAAATATTCTATACATGAATATATGAGTGGATATCGATATAAATATATCTACATGCGTTAGTCACTATATGCATCCAAATATATTGAAAATCTGGAATATCAACGTCATCATTTACATATCAATCATTTGAAATAATCTTGTATGTGGGAGAAGAAGATGAGATTAGCTTATAAAATAAAATATAAAGAGAGATCATATACCTATTAAAGTTTTTTTTAAAAATCGGAAATGTAATATAACAATAAAAAATAAAAGATTGCCCTGGACCATTTCGTTGAAAAAGAGTAAAAATCTCTAACAAACGTTTGATATCTATTATTTCCATGTCGATAATGAAATGAATCATGTTCTTGCTAAATAATTTTCTTTCATTTTTGTCCGGATTTTTCATAATTTATCTTCTGTAATCAAGTTCATAGCGAAGTGCTGACATGAAGTATAAACGATGCTGAAAACATTTTAACTTTTCTCTCATATGTATAGAAAAATATTATAATTATAAAAAAGACTATAATATTTTGTTGAATTCAACGCTTTAAGGTTCATTTTTATTATTTTTACGGAAATGTACATATATACAGTCACCGACCTAAGTAAAGGCACACTTTCGAATCTAAAAGTTTTTGTCGAATACCTAAAGAAATGCTTCATGAATTTTCTCGAAACTTTATGGGTAAAAAGTACTTGTTATACCACATATATTCAAGCACTGAAGACGGTATGCTAAATGCTACCGAAACAGCTGTCTGCTTTCCTATTATTTTCATTTGGTGTTCTAGACGTTGTTGTTTGCTTCAATTTTATAATGACAAAATCGATTTGCTTGCCAGATTCATTGGGTGATTAATATGCATAGAATCTTTTATAATTGGATTCACATCTATGATTAACAACATTGTAGTTTTAAGCATATAAAAGTTCAACAATTGCTACAACAAGAAAATCTTTTTTTTTTTTTTTTGATAAACCCATCTCTTTGAAATACATTACTCCTTTTTATATATATTTAAAAAAAAAAAAAAAAAAGAATAAAAGAAAAGAAAGAATCTTCAAATATTTGTCTTGATTTTCCGTAATCTTTAATTTTAGATATTTCAATAAAACAAATCACAAATTGTAGTAAGAATCATTTTTGTCAACCCCTTATGAAATTATTCTTAGTTAAGAATCTGCTTAAGCTCATCTTAGGCGAATATGCTGAAAATGGCCTTTTAAAATACAGCTTTTGACTACACATACACTAAATAATCGAATGAAATTAGATGTATTTCTCGAAATTGTACAAATAATCTTCAATTTTATATCGATAGAAATTTAAGCTAAACAAATTGCAGGTTGACAGAAAGTCTTTATGAACTCCTTATTAATATATTTTTACTTTCTTTTACACATATATATGTTAGAGGAAGTATTGTTTTTGAATCAAATTTTCGAAATTGTATTTTGTTATATTTACACATTTTAAGGTCTCCTGAATCAAAAATCATGTTTTTAGCGGTTTGTATGTGTGTGTATGTCTTTGATAAGCATATCTCAAGAATAAATAGTAGCAGAAAGTCCAAAATGAGAATTCTAAATCTGTATGATATAGTGATGCTACAATAAACTTTTCGTTAAGATCAAGCTAGCGGTTTATGTACAGGGATATCCAAGAGAATTCAAATACATTACGTATATGAGGAAAATTTCTGGTAAGTACAGTGTAACATCTGTAGGATGCCCTGTACAAAATGGAATGAACATATTTTTTTATATCCATAAAAGCATGTTTTGTGTAGACTATGGTATAGAAATCATTCATCATAAGCTTACACGGCTACCCAAAATATTTGGAAATATACTTGGCTATACTTGAAAATAACTGGAAATATATTTTATTTTGTGTTAGGTGTTTTCCATATAAAAGTAAATTCAATTACGCAATCTAATGCGCATATAGTTTGTAGGTTCAAAAGAGTTGTTGAACTTTCTCAAACAGCTCTAATTTAACTGGTTCAAAAGAACTTTTACAATTAAAGTTCTAACATAAATGTTCAACCAAGAACTTTTATTAAAAAAAAATTTTTTTGATAAAAAGTTCTTTAAAACTTACCAAAAGAACTTTTTAATGAAAGTTCTGTAAATGTAAGTTTTTACCAAAAAGTTTTTTGTAAAAGTTCTGATAATAGAAGTTCTTTTTAAATATATGTTCTCATGTATAATTTCACAGAGATATGGCTCAGGATTTAAAGTGCTACCATTGAGTAAAAACATGGAGATACAACGGTTTCAGTGGGATATCTTAGTGTTCAAAGTGTACAATGGACACTTACTTACAGCAGCAAACTATTTTCATTCATTTTCTTTTTTTTCTTTTTTTTTTTTTTTTTTTTTCTTTTTTTAATTTAAATGTCTGTGTTACTTCTCTAAATGTAACAAACTTACTTGTAAGTCTCACAAAAATATTCCGATGGATAAAAGGAATATTTTAATTTTATAATTAAAAAATAAATAAATAAAAATATTAACAGCAAAAATAATTAACTTTAGCAACTGCCTTTATCGGTTAAATTTCAACCTCAAGTATATACTTATCATATTTTGCACTGCGATGGGGAGAAGGGAGAAGTTGAAGATTGGGTGAATTACACATCGACACATTTGAATTTATTTTCACCTAATAAATATCACATACTTCATATAGCAAATAGCAACTCTTACTCATCCCCCGTCCTAAAGAGTCAAACAAATCGAAATATTTTGTATTTTTTCATCTTTACCTTTTATGTCCCCCATTTAGAAACAATATGACTTCGTAGGATGTTTTCAGTTTTAAAGGAATCGTACGAACATTTATAATAAAAAAGTTATAAAGTCAAAAAATTCTTGAAAGAACATTTATAATAAATGTCTAACATACTCTTGGATAAGCTGCTTCAAAAAAGTTCCTAAATAACAGTATAAGTTAAAAGAGGAATTTTTTTCAGAATAAAAGTGCATAGTTATTTTCGAACCCTGAATCCCGATTCAATGTACTTTATCTAGAACTTTGGATGTAGTATCCTAGAACATTTTTCACTTATTTTGTTAGATAGTTTTATGTGTACATGTGTCTGATTAATAAGTATAAAAGTTTGAATAAACACCCTAAAATGCAATAAACTCGCAATAATTGTTTCGGATCGAAAAAACACATAACCCTTCGTCAGGGGAACAGAGTGCTACAATCAAAATGGCAACGTTTTTGTGCGTTGCCGCTTTGATTGCAGCACTCGTACCAATTTTGTTCGCTTGACGAAGGGTCATATGTTTTTTAGAACTGAAACAATTGTTGCGAGTTTATTGCCTTTTATGATATTTATTCAAAGTTTTGTACTTATTACTTTAAAACGCCTGTTCTGTGGGGCTTTCTTATTGTATGTGTTTGATTGCTTTGTACAGGAAATTTATTTGTTGTTTCAGGTATAATGAATCAGGACAACTCGGAGCAGGTGATACTCGATCCAGGAATGATAGCAAGACATTACTTGCGGACTTGGTTTTTTCTTGACTTGATCAGTTCTATTCCTCTGGATTATATCTTCCTCATTTTCAACCAGGACTATCAGGAAAACTACCAGCTTTTGCATGCTGGTCGTGCTCTCCGGATACTTCGTCTTGCCAAAATGCTCTCCTTGCTCAGACTTCTGCGGCTCTCCAGGCTTGTCCGATATGTTAGCCAGTGGGAAGAAGTTTACGTGAGTATTGTCAGTTAAACAATTCTCTCTTTTTCAACTTCAAATTTCTTGAATCAATAAGCGAAGATATAACTAATGAATCATTATTTAAAAAAATGTTTACATATAATTTTTATTCTAAAAACTTAGGGGTTTGTTAAAAATATTGCTTGAATTTCTAAATTCAGTTTCTACACAAAATATTACCCAAACCTAAAATTCTCATTTTGTTACTTTTATGTTACATTATATTTCAAAACATTAACCTCAATTATTACTAAATAATGTCCCTAGTTAAAAGAATATTAGTTTAAAGCAATATTTTTCAATTTACAATATATTTTAATATGCATTTTAATTTGTATAGAAATTTAAATTACCATAACCAAGAGAATAAATAGTTAATTTTTTATTTACTTTTTATTTCATTCAAAATTAGCAAGTGTTAAAAGTTTAGGTTAGAAGACATAGATATTCTCTGTAGCACAATAGGTTGCAGTTAGCATGTCTCAGTTTCACAGTGAAAAAAAAAAATTCAGATAATAGACGCATCTTTAACATTTTATAGATTTAATCAATAATAATTTAAAGCCATATAAATACATAAACAGAAAGATGATCAATATACAAGTGTGTACCCAACAGTCTATTATAGAGTAAAATAGTAAAGGTAAAATAATGGAATAACAATTTTAGAAATATTACAAAAAAAATTTAACGTGAACACGTTTTATATAAACGAATAAGATAAATAATTTAATTTATAGGCCACGGAGTTATCAAGTTCCTGTCAACAAATGTAACTTGGAAATATTATATTTTCAACATTTCTTCTCGTTTTCTAAATGAGTATGGTTCCCAATTTAGAGATCGCTCTATGCTTTTCGAAACTTGGTCTAGAAAGCGGTTTTGTCATATGCTTAGTTGAGCAGTATTCAAGGTCAAAAATACCATCTACCCTGAAATTTCGTAATCATCAATGAGTTTTGTTTTTGAGCGGTGTTTTTCAGATTGCAACATCTCTATACACAATTAGTCGTATTCTCCATGAGAATTGGTAACTTCTGTTTCAATTGATTAGTCACTTTATCAAATTTGAATACTACATCTTCGCCAACCTTGGCGTACCCCTCTGGCTGTGACATATATACATCTTCTATAAGATCATCGTGTAGGAATTCTATTTTTATATCTATATGTTTCACAGTAATATCTTCATGTATAGCCATGGAGAGAAATACTCTTATAGTTTTGACCAGAGAATAGATCTCATCGTAGTCAGTGCCAAATGTTTAATCGAATGCCATGGAGACGAGTCTGGCTTTGTAAAGCTTTGAGTTATGTTAACAACAAATGCACAGATATACACTATCTACCAATAAGTATTTGGACACTTTCGAATTTAGACGTTTTCACAAATATCTAGAAAAATTGTTTAGGAATCATCTTGAAACTTTGGTAGTGTAAAGAACATGTTATACCTCATATTGTTATTAAAAATTGTGTCATGAAGAGGAAAAGCGAAACAATAAAAGATTAAAGAAATATCAAAATGTTTTGGATCACCCTGTAAAAAATAATGCATTATATGCATTTTAGCATTAACATGTGATTATAAAGATTTTTCTCATTATTTGTTTACATTTTTATGAGGCTACCACATATTTTCATGGAGATATAACTTTTTTTTTTGTTGTTTTCTTAACTTCAAAAAAATTTTCCACTGTTTAATTTATAACACGGAAGGTATTAGACCCAGTACAAAGCCATATTTAGGAAATTCAGCATACTATATTAGACACAGTATACTGCAATCAGAATGCAAAATTGTTAAATATCTTACGATATATGAACGTTTTTATTGAAGAAATTTTAACTACGCATGGTCAAGCTTTTAAAACATTTCGTTTGTATACACCCCGCGATAAACAAAAATAGGTACAAAGAGTTTTTCTTTGATTTTTCATAAAATAGCATTATCTAAATTGTGCTTATCATTTATTATTATCATAAAATAACATTATTCCCGGACTAATTTTTGTTTTAAGACTAATTTAGAAAAGTTATAGGAACAAAGGGATTTTTTAAATTTTTCATAAAATAATATTATCCAAATTGGGCTGATCATTTGTTATCATAACAAAATATTATCATGTCAAACACATATTAAATATTTGAATCATATTCAAAATATTCATATTCAATATAATCATATTCAAAAATTAAAAAAAAAAAAATTGTTCCTGTCTTTTTCTCGCGGTGTGTAGTCTTAAATTAGAAAAAATTTAGTCTTAAAATTTTTCTAAATTAGTCTTAAAACAAAAATTAGTCCGGGAATAGCGTTATTTTATGATAATAATAAATGATAAGCACAATTTAGATAATGTTATTTTATGAAAAATCAAAGAAAAAACCCTTTGTACCTATCTTTTTGTCGCGGGGTGTAATTTAATAGCCAAAAGTATTAAGCAACTTATATGAAAACCCCAAACAAATAGTGTGTAAATTCGAAAAATTATGAGAGATAGAATGAACAAAATTTCGGTTCTTCTCAAAAAAAAAGGAAGATGATAAGGGGTTTTATCAATATTTATTTGCAATCAAGAAACACTTTGAATCAAAATAAAAATGTGAGTAAAACCCCTTATAGTTTAGCTTTTATTCTGAGAAAACTGAAATTCTGTTCATTCTACCTCTTATAACTTTTTGAATTTACACGTAAGTTGCGCAATACTTTTGGCTGTTAAATTATTCGAATGAATTTTTTTAAAAGCTTGCGCATGCGTATTTAAAAATTATTTAGTAAAAATGCTCATATTTTGTAAGATATTTAGTATTTTTGCATTCTGATTGCAGTACGCTGTGTCTAATGTAATACGTCAAATTTTCTAAAAATGTCTTTGCGCTGGGTACCCTCCATGTTATAATAAAAAAGTAGATTTTTTTTTTTTTTTTTTGCAATTTTTAAATTAAACCGTTATATCTCCATGAATATATGTGAGATAGCTTCATAAAAAAAATTTATACAGATAAGAAGAAGAATCTTCTTAGTCACATGCTACAGCCAAAAGGCATTTAAACCATTACTTTTTACAGGGTGATCCAAAAACATTTTGACTTTTGTTTAATTTTTTACTGGTCCCCTTTTCCTCTTCAGGAACAACCTTTTCTGAAATAGATGAGGTATAACATGTTCTTTATACTACCATAACTTCAAGATGATTCTGATAGAACTTTTCTAGACATCTGACAAAACGTCTAAATTCAAAAGTGCTCAAATACTCAATGGTAGATAGTGTACAAACAAACCGCTATAAACATAATATTTGGATTCAGAAAACCTCAAAACGAATAAATATATCAAAAACACAGTTTTGAAAATTCGACCCCAAAACAATACTCTCTCCACCATGCATAAGTAAAAGGAAGTAAAATTTGCGCATTTTTAATTATCTCTCCTATCAATCCTACTTGATTGTTTTCGAATAAAATTTTGTATAAAAGCTTCAAATGAATGTTTTAAATTATTTTTGCTGGTAAATAAAAGCGTTGTCACCATTTTGGTTTGACCACTTGGAATAAAGCAGCATACCCCACAACATCCAATTAAAAAACTATTAATTAATTAAAACAAAATTAATTAAAATTAAAATTAGCCTGTCGTTCAAAATTAAATTATATTTAGAACAGAATTTTAACGTATGAATTGCTTGAAACAAAAATATCCTAAATGCAGTTATCGTTCGGTTTCGTTTTCTATTAATGAAATCAACTATTTTATGTATATATTTATCCTTTATTTAATTATTTGATAAATTATTCGTGTGATTACACTGGCCTCGAAAAATTAAGGTACAACCTGTTTTCTTGTTTTGTTTTTTTTGCATATAATTTTGAAACAAATGAATATAAACTTGTACAGCATATTCGTTACTAATGCATTAATCGAATTTTATGTAATTTTAACATAAGTAATAATTTTTAAAGTGATTTAACTTCAAGTTTTATTAAAACCAGATATTTTTTTCCTGTATTCACTTATTATTATCTTTTAGGTGAATAACTTTTTTTTTTAAATGTACATACATAGGAACATAAAAATGAAAATTGGATGAGATCTTCGCTCTACAATTATTTATTGATATTTTTATTATGTTCATGACGCTCAAAGTTTACAAATTAGAAATTATATTTTTCAAAAAAGTCCCTTGTGAAAGAAAAAGAAAAGTGAATCTAGGTAGAAAAATCCTATTTTAATATAACATTTGGAGGCATGTGTACCTGCTCTTACCTGTAATGCACCTTTGACAGCCTTTCTCGTTTAATTTCCATTGCTACAATTGTTTATTTTTTTCATTTCTACCAGTGCTTACTTTCGAGAAAATTTGAAGTCATATCCGTTTAAAAATTATTACTTATGCTAAGATTATATAAAATTTGATTAATGCATTAATAACGAATATGCCATCCAAATTTTATATGTTCATTTATTTTGAAATCGTATGCAACTAGTATATTATGGCCACCACAAGACTTTCTTCTGTATTTTTCTATACAAATTCACTCAGTAACAATATTAAAAATTAAATAAATAAATAAATAATAAATTAAATAAATAAATACGATTTTTTTTTTCTTTTTTGTTAAAAGTAAAAATAAAATCGATAACTTTCTTTTAAATTATCACAGATTTATAATTTAACCATTCGTATTAAAGATATTGACGAGACCTTTCGAAAAATACCCATCTTGAAAATTTACCCAAAACGGTACTCCCCCCCCCCCCAGAGGGAAAGCAATGCCCCCACATGCACAGAATTATTTTCCTAGTTAACTACTACTATTATCAATAATTTATATTAATTTTACAATCACAAGTTAAAAATAACTCTCATCATGTTTATTTATACGAAATTTTGTCCTATACTGCCATGTTAAAAATTTAGCAGAAAATGTGATCACAGCGCCACCTGTTGAGAGATTTTCCACAAATGTAATCAGCTCCAGTTTATGTCAGGGACCAACTAAATACCAAGTTTGGTTAAATTTCGTTATAAAAAAAAAATATATACGATTTTTTTTTCTGTTTTTTTTTTTCGTTAAAAGTAAAAAGAAAAAAAAAATCGATAACTTTGTTTTAAATTATCAGAAATTTATAGTTCAACCATTTCTTTTAAAGGTATTGACGAGACCTTTCGAAAAATACCCATCTTGAAAGTTTACTGGAAGCGATACCCCCACATGCGCAGATTTTTTTTTCCTAGTTAACTACTACTATTATCAATAATTCATATTAATTTTACAATCACAAGTTTAAAATAACTCTCATTATGCACATTTATACGAAATTTTGTCCTATACTGCCATGTTAAAAGTTTACAAAAAAATGCGATCACAGCGCCACCGGTTGAGCGATTGATCCCCAAATCTAATCAGCACCAGTTTATGTTAGTGTGCAACTAAATACCAAGTTTGATTAAATTTCATTCGTTGGTTCGTGAGATATAGTGGACACAAAATTCGTGATACACACACACAGTCAGATAGACATTTTCTAAAAACTATCAATTCGTGTTCAGGACATCCCAAAACGTGTAAATCCATCAAAAAACGGAGGTCGAAAATTTTCCCGAATCCAATACTTTCTCTATATACATATAGAAGAAAGTAAAAAAGAAAATGAGAAAAAGTTTGTACCTTAACTTTTGGTGGCCAATGTACAGTAAAATTTGAATAAATGATTTAATGGAAAATTTCTCAAAACAAACATTTACATGTTAAAATAACAAAAGTAAATTAATCAAACAATAATTTAAAATTAATTTCAAGTTTATTTGGATACAGACTGGTAGATCATAAAATTTAGATTTTTTCAAGCGATAAATTAATGTTTATGCATCACGATATTATTGTACTATACGTGTGTTTCTAACGTGACTTTCTTTAATATATATATTTATTATTATTATTATTATTATTATTATTAAATGTTTCAGAATTTAAAAGTAATTCGTTATGTGTCATTTCAGTTTAAATAACAAATTAAAATATTATAGATAATCAGTACTAACCTTATATAAAAATATATTTCTTTAGAATTTAAAAATGATCCTTAAAAATAAAAATTATTTAATTATTCTATTGATTAATTCTTTGTTTTAATTTTTATTTAGAGTATTCGTTTATTTATAAACTAGTTTAAAAAAAAAAAAAAAAAATGCAATTAGTAGGAGAGGCCAGAGGCTAATGGGCATATTTTGCTTTTCTGCTGTTAAAAAAAATAAATAAATAAATAAAAAATAAATGCAATTTACAAAATTTGTATTATTTTTTGAAACATACAACAGCATTAAATACTTTTCTATTAATGGATACAAAGTGTTAGTGACAGCTTGATTATTAAAAGAGAAAATATCATAATTTGTAATATGAAACTTAGTCCTATTAGATCCCAGGTATAGTATCTAATAGGACTAGTTGTAGGGTCTATAGGGACAGATTAATTAAACAATTTTTTATTCAGTTTACTGCACATTTATTACTGCCATTATAATAAAAAAAATTACAACATAACATACTATTCAATTTTTTATTTTTTAATATTGTCAGAGAATTTAATAAAATATGCTCCTCGCAACTATACACTTTCATTGTCTAATGGTGTTAAAGCAGTTTCCATGTCATTAAAGTCAGTCCAGTACCCGTCTACTTTATCTGGATAGAAAATTAAAGCAAACACTTTTCTTCTTTAAAATTGACCTGAACTTCTGTGTCAGGTAAGTTAATTTCATTAACAATGCCTACAAAATATTTAGAAGTGATTTACCTAGCAAATCTCGCCATTTAATTTCAAAGCCATTTAATTTCATTTTTAATAGGGTTTCTCTTCCTCTGACGAGTCATGCAGGAATTTACTAGTATCACTATCTTCTGTCTTCCACACTTTTTTTTAAATGTTTTTTTCTTTTTAATTTATTATTATTATTATTATTGATTATTTAAAATTAAAACTGGTCAAGTGTTTTTTTTTTTCTTTCTATAACTATTTTCAATTTTCATTTTCTCAAGCAGATTTGTGAGGCTAAGACTTTTGGATATGGTCAAACTGTTTCATGTGTAATTGGTTTTAACAATAATGTTTCTTCAACATTAATGTTAGAAACATGTTAATGTTAGAACAATGTTAATGTTCTTCAACATTAGTGTTTTAACAATAATGTAACTTTCGTCTTTTCTGATTCAAGTTGCTGAGAGCGATGATGTATAATGTATATTTACTTCAAATTCAGGATTCGGACGATCCGTTACAAATTATGACATAACATCTTTACCAAATGTATTACGATTTAATGAATAATTTTCAGTAGCAGTAAACCCAGGAATTGTATTTTAGGTTCTCCTTTTAATGCTTTACTTCAAATTTCAGTTTAAAAAATGTATATGACGAAGAAATATTTACATTTTTCTTACTTTGTCAAGCTTTCAGCAAGAATTAATTAAAATAGTATTGTTTTTTTTTATGTAAATGAAAAAAAAAATCATATTGGGTTATCAATTTAACATTCATATTAGATACAATAATATCAAAAGATTTATGTTAACCTTACTTTTAGTTCTCATAGAACATATCTCACTAGCCCCCAACTGAAATGTTTCATTAGTCCACTTATCAATTTGAATTGCATTTAGGCTTAATGTAAATTAACTATTCACAATTGAAACAGAATAAGGATAGGAAATCAACAACATTGAATAAAAGCTTTTATAATCACATGTAATACTGTGAAAATAGACTTAATTGTCAATTTAAACAAGTGTTTTATTGAATAGAAAAAAAAAATCATTTTTATCCAAAGAATAGTCTTGTCTCATGTTTTCAACAAGTTTATAAAAAAATTATCTCAATGCATGTGCTTTTGTATTTCTTTTATTGATAAAATTCTCAACATTTGGCGCATTTATATTATGGGATAATTCACTTGTCCCATTAGTCCCCAGTCTTTATTTCCTAATGGGCAAGTACATTCTATATTTGACATAATTTCTTATACTTAGATTTATGTCTTAAATGGAATATTAATAGTTATGTTATTGTGGCGTTTGCTACTAATTAAAGCAAAAGGAAGACAAATGGTTTTTATGAATTTTGGGCATTAAAATAAGGTAGTTTACGCACTCAGACAAGATAAAAATTAAGTTTTTAAAGTCAAGTTATCTGGGAAATTTATAAACTTTCTTCTATTTTCTAAAGTTAAATGAACATTCAACTTATATATAATTAATTTTTTTTTTTTTTTTTTTTTTGAAATTGTATGATTTTGGTTTTTATTATAAAGAATTTTTTTTTTTTTTTTTTGTAAAGGTAAGATGTTTATTGTATAACTAAACATTTCTATTTTGAAAATAAATTTCAATATGTTTGTTATAATTGACAGCAGTATTATAAATTAAAATGACACCAGTATAAAAAAAAGTAAAAAATTAACTTTTTCAATAGTAAATTTAAACGGACTAATTTCTAAACTCGCAAGGTATTAAAAAATAGAATTGTGGTTACGCAGGCCTACGATGAAAAAAAAAAAAATACAAGGGAATTGATAGCTGAACTTTATGCATTTTTTGGTGCTGATTTCAAAACATATATCGAAAAATTTCTATCACGTCACGTTTTCTTAAAAAAATTCAATTTTACTTCTATTTTTAACACATGCATAATATTTGTTCCTCTTGGTCAAATCGTCTATTTTATGTAAATTACCTTACTAAAAAAAAAAATAAATAAATATTATGTTGGTAATTTACTAATAGAAACTGCACCATACTTTGATGTAAAAAGTACCCAAGGGAACTTTTCGTTTATCTTTCGACCAAAGGTGGCTCTTGCGATCTAGAAACAGGGATTTTCCTTCATTTAAACTTATAAAAAATAAATCGATTGCTGAAAAATCAATTTGCTAAACCAAGAATCGACCATTTTACATAGGTTTAAATGGAGAAAAACCACTGTTGTCAGATAGTACATGCAATATTGCTCGAGAAAAAAAAAAAAAAAAAAAAAAAAAAAATGTCGATATCGATTTTACAAAAACTTCTGACATGATGGAAAGAAATGGAGGTCATTATCGAAATCAGCATATTAAATAACAAAAAACTCCTCGAAAACTTCTTTTATATTTTTCAAAAACTTCAATTTCGCCGGCCTGTGTTATCTATAAGGATATACTAATCACAAGTGTTCACATATTCATTATCGGCTAGGGTTCTTATATGTAAAATCGAAAGAAACTGTAAATACAGTAACCGCCGCTTAATAAAATCACTGGTTAATAAAATCAGCCGCTGAATCTGATCAGATCGCCAGGACCAGAATCAAATCAATACAAACAACTTTTAAAGCTGCCGCTTAATAAAATCAACATCGCAGGTTAATAAACTGAAAAATATCTCCTCAGCACCCAAAAATACCATTTATGCATACTAAAAAAATATTTATTTATTTATTTATTTATTTTTTTTTTTTCGTAAATAGAAAAAGAAATTAAAGCACAACAAACCCACCGTTATCGCTCATTGTTGAAGATATTATACTTGCAGCACAGTTACAAGTTAAACACGCCTCATAACTTATCTCCGCAACAATTTCAAGGAAAGTATTCTCCAAAGCTCAGTAATAAAATAGAAATTTGGTTTGAAATGATGTCTTTTTCCAACTATTAGAAGACAATTTCTAGTTCTTATTTTGAAATTACTATCATTTATGAGGTTTAAACGGAAAGATTTTAAATTTATAAGAACAGCGCGAACTTTTGGTAAAGTAATGATGATTTTCCCCTAACGAAAGTGCACGGGAACTTACAATGCGTTTAATTTACTTATATCGAAGAAACAATTAGTTAATTATCTACCAAAAATTAATTAATATTGTTTACTAATTCCATTATTCGTTACCTTTTGAAGTTTCTTTCGAAATTGGGAAGTAATACCTTTTCCTTAAGGACAGGAACGTTCACTGGATATAAAAATCAGCTGCTTAATAAAATCACTTTGGCGCAGAACGAATGTGATTTTAATAAGCGGCGGGAACTGTATATTAAAAACTTTGCACTAATTATAAAAAAATTTCCCAAGTGTTCTATTAGCGTTTCGCTATTAAAGGAATTTTATTTTTATTTTATTTATTTATTTATTTATTTATTTTTTTTTTAAGCAAATAGGAAATAAATTTATTTAAAGTGTAATTTGTCAAAGAATTTAAAAATTATATGTTGGGTTATAAGTTCATTATTTAAATACCTTACAAATGAGCATATCAAATATTGGATCCGAAAATTGTGTTTATGGAATTTGATTTGCAATGTAAAATATGAGTCGATACTTTTATTTTATTTAAAAAATTCCATTTTCTGAAAGCTATCAAATTTTTTTTTCAATGTATAAAGTTATTTATTTATTGCATTTTCTAGAAAATAATAACGTATGTTTCAATTATTATTATTTTTATTATTATTATTATTATTATTATTTAACTACTGAATGATGGAAAAACATGGATTCAATGTTGAAAGGGTTAAACAAATTTAGGTCAATAATTATTTATTATTATTATTATTATTATTATTATTATCATTATTGTTATTTGTTTACTAATAAATTTATTAGAATTGTTAGAAGTGGAATAAGTACAATTACTATCAGAAATATTGTTTATTATTATTATTAAATATGCATTTAAATATTTGTTTTAATGTATTTTATTGAGACAATGTGGATAAATAACATTGTAATAATGTATACAGGGTGGTTATTAAGTATCCGGAAAAAGTATTTGATAATAAACAATTAGTGAAATGGCAAACAAATTTAAAGCTTCTATTTTTACTTCCATTGCCCTACTACCGTAGGTAATGGAAGTATTGTATTTGATCCAAAAATTCTAGATCGAGATTTCACCTGATTTATACGTTTTAAGGTCCCCTGTGTAAAAAAAAAGTGGTTTTCGGCAATTGGTCAGTGTGTGTGTGCATGTGTATATGTATGTGTGGAACCTTCTAGCTATTATATCTCCGAAACTAATAAAGATATAACTACAAAACTTCAGAATTAAGACAGGTCTGGTGTACAGATGAATTTTCCAAATTTTGGTGAAAATTGAAAAACCGGAAGTGGGACATCAGAGACCGGAGGTGGGACCGTAAGTCCGTTTCTCAAAAACGACCCTAACGATTTTTTTCAAATTTGCTATATAAACACTCTATTAGCTGTCCTTTCGAATGATATAGTTGGTTAGTTCAGGAAAATTGGTAGGCGTCCTGTATAAATAACTCAATTTCATGTCTTGCAAACGTGTTTCTTTAAAAACGGCTGTACGGATTTTCTTCAAACACGCCATATTAACTCACTTTTATATATACTTTTGTATGTAATTATTGTTTTTCCGGTCAATAACTGATTTTTTGTAAAAGTTGGTATCTCAAAAACGGCTTTAACGATTTTCTTGAAAATTGTTATATAAATCCATTTCTTTCTCATGTATTACGTGGTTATTAGAGGAAAATAAACAGTCTTCCTGCTTAGGTAGGTCATCTTCAAATCTCGGAAATTTGTGTTTCAAAAAATAACTCTACCATTTTTTTCTCTTATTTTTTTACCTCGCTATATGTAAGCTTCGTTTTATATGTCTTCATAAGTTTCTCTTACCGGAAAAATTTTAGGCTTCTACTTCTTTAGGTCACTTTTATGTTTTCTGATCACATGATCTCTCAAAAATACATATAATACGTGTGATAGTGGGTAATGGAAGTCGTGTGGTTGTTTCACACCAGATTTTTGTAACAAGTAATGTCTAACAATCATTTTTTACTATGAGTTTTCGAAATAACGGTCATAGGCTTTGATGCAAGTTGCGATCCTCTTCGGAAGTGACGGTGCGCCGCAAGTCATTTGGATCTAAATCATCCCATATTTTGCTCAGGACTTTACCCAAATGTATGATTTTCTGTGTTCGCATTTGTTCTTCTAAGAACCCACACTGAAATAAATCCATTGGATAGAAACCAGAGCTGTTAGAAGAACATAGATTTTTGGTCAGATACTATATGTGTATTAAAACTTAATATTCTACATTTAAATTAGAGTGGTTTAAAGTTGATACCGAGTTATCTATATCAAAATTTACTGTTATTTATTTTTAAATTACTTAAAACGCTTGTGAAAATCAAAGAACCTTACCAAAATAATAAATTGTTGAGCATTATTCAATAACTAACAGATCAAAAAGAAAATATGGGTAAGTATTGTTTAAATGCTTGCCAGTAAGATAGACAACACATGCACCATGACATTTGTTTTACAAATAATGCTGTCACAGGATCCTAAACTATGTAACATTCAATAAATATTAATATTAAACTTGTAATGATTCATATCATTCGGTACAGTATATTTAAATACTACACATATCTTGTCAATATATAAGATTATCCCCAAAACTGCATTATTATAAAAATATAGCATCTAAAAGATGCAGTTTAAACGGCACGGTGGTAGTTAATATAAAGGGAAAAGAAAAAGAAAATTTATAAAATAGATAAATAAAACAATCTGGTGTGAAAAAACCACACGACTTTCATTACCCACTATATATGCATTTTTTGGAATTTTCCAGTAAGAGAAACTTGATACACGTATAAAGACATATAAAACAGAATTTACATAGCGAGTTATGAGAAAGGGTATCTAAAATGGATTAATGAAACAATTTTCAAGAAAATCGTTAGAGCCGTTTTTGAGATACCAACTTTTACCAAAACTTGGTATTCTCAATTACTGACCGGAAAACAATAATTACATACAAAAGGATATTTAAAAGAGAGTTAATATGGTGAGTTTGAAAAAAATCCGTACAGCCATTTTTAAAGGAACGCACTTGCGAGACCTGAAATTAAGCTATTTATACAGGACACCTATCAATTTTCCTGGACTAATCAACTATATCATTCGAAAGGGAATCTAAAAGAGTGTATATATAGCAACTTTAAAGAAAATCATTAAAGCCGTTTTTAAGATACGGACTTGCGGTCCCATTTCCGGTTTCTATGACCTACTTCCGGTTTTCCAATTTTCACCAAAATTTGAAAAATCTATCTGTACACCAGACCTGTATTCAGCTGGAAGTTTCGTAGTTCAGTCTTTATTAGTTTCGGAGATATGATAGCCAGACGATTCCATACAAACATACACACACACACATACATACATACACACACACTGACCAGTTGCCAAAAATTTTTTTTTTCTTTGACTCAGGAGGCTTTAAAACGTGTAAATGAGGTGAAAAATCGGTATCGAATTTTTGGACCTAATACAATACTTCTATTACCTACGGTAGTATGGTAATGGAAGTAAATATTTAATTATTGAAAAGTAATAAAGTTTATTAAAAATGAAAAGCAAAATACTTGGCCTTAATAGATAAATATTTGTGTAAAAAGAGTTATTGAAATTGCACTAAATGTACGTTATTATTAATTTATAATCATATATATTTCTTCCAATACAACTAATCAGTTTATTTAAAAGAATAATTAATGATTGACAATAAAATTATCTATAAGTAAGCATTATTTAAAAGCAAATGTGTCAAAATATAAACAAACATTAGCAGTCATATATAAAATTTTTAATACAAAATTTTCCTCAAATAATAAGTGAACTATGTAGCATAACACTAAGTGAAGAATAATTAAAAATTTATTTATTTATTTTATTTTATTTTTTAAAAGTATAATTTAAACATCTATAGAATAAAATATTTTGAAACAGTTATTTGAAAATTTTAAATATTTATGGAATAATATGGTGAAAATAACTTGTAATAGACAAAACAATATCTTGGTTTTTTGCCTATGAAATAATATAGCGTAGGGTTGTTTTAATTATAAAGAAAATTTATCTGAGTAAAATTTTAATATTAATGTTTGAGTATTGATTCAGCTATCAATACTGTGTATTTTTCGGTATTTACGTACTTTATGATGAGTAATGACATATAATGTAATTCAAAAAATCTATATATATCAGAGTATCTCTTAAATGTGAGAGGTAAAAAAAAAATAATAATAAAAAAAAAATCCGATACGCATAACTCTCTCTTTTTTTTTTTTTTTTTTTTCCTATTTGACCCTAATATTAGGATTTCCCCGTCAATTCGGCACGCATTAACATTATCCCAGGGAGCTGATATTTTGCTATAACGTGTTTAGGGTCAAATAGAAAAAAGATTACAGGGTATGCGCATCAGATTAAAAAAAAAAATCTCATTTAAGGGCATTCTAATATATATATTATATATATATATATATATATAATATTACAATGTATAAAAAAAGTTAACTTGTAAATTTTTGAAGTGAAATCGAATAATAATTAATAAATGTTCTAAGTAAAAGTACAAAACAAACAACAATACAAGTTTCACATTCATAACTAATTCTCGACTTAAAAAATACTCCTCATCATAACAATCAAACAATCCTACAATTGAAGAAAAAAATTGTCATACTTACTTTAATTATTATTTTTTTAAAAAGCAGTTTTTCATGGTGTAGTCAGTAAATTTACTTTACAATTTGACGGGATTTTACCTAATCGTAAGAAATATCTCAATAATATTTTTTTTTTTTTTTTAAACATTAGAAGCCAAAATAATCTTCTACAGCTACGAACAAATTAAACTATAAACTAATGAATTTAAAGGGTAAATATGAAATGATATTTAAAAAACTAAAAAGAAAAAGAAAAAGAAAAAAAGAAAAGAAAAGAAAACTTAAAACAACAAACAGTGCACTGTTAAAAATTTCTGTAAATTTAATGTAAATATTTATCCAGAGTCTCTGTAAATTTACAGCAATTCTTAGGTAAAAGTGACTAATCGAGATTCTCAAATTTTATTCTGTATTTTTACCTAATTTAATTATCTAGTAATTATTTAATTCAAATTAAAAATGACCGGTTTTTACTTTAGAAAAACATTCCAAGTCTGAAATATATTCTCACCAATAATTAATTTAATTAATAATAGTCATTAACATGAATGTATAAAATAAGTTTTTTAACATCTTCGCTTATTTTTCTCTGTAATTTTACATAAGACTTAAGATAATAGATTACAGAGAGTTTTCTGTTGAAATTTTTAACAGTGTGCAATTTGCTTTACCCTTCTGTGCACAAAAACAATACGAAATCTAAAAAGAGATGCTTTACTTTGTAAAAAAGTGATTAGTAAATGACTTTAAAAAAATCTCAACTTCTGAAGTAAAATGCACTAGAATGGTTGAACCATAATTTGAGGCAGAAAATTAACGAAAAGCTAGTACATTGGTGACTATCACAAAACTTTCTTCTATATTTTCCTTTACAAATTTACGCAAGGCAAAATTTTATTAAAATTATTTTCCTTGAGGAATGTAGATTATTGCTATTTCAAAAAAGTGTAACACTAAATGTTGAGAGTAAATAATTTTTTTTTTACATTACACACGAAATCTGAGAATTTTTTTTTCTTTTCCTTAATGGGAAAAAAATCGATAATTTTGTTTAAAATCATCACATATCTATGTAGTTCAGCCATTTGTTTGAAAAGTATTGGTGAATTATTTTTAAAAACATTCATATTAAAAATTCACACACCTCTGGAAATATTTCCACAACCAGGAGGGAATCGATGCTTCTACATACTAAACTAGTATGTTGTGGCTGACCACCACAAGACTTCCTTCTATATTTTCCTATAAAAATTCACTCAATAACAATATTTAAAAAAACTAGTATGCTGTGGCCACCACAAGACTTTCTTCTATATTTACCTATACATATTCAATCAGTAACAATATTTAAAAAAAAAAAAAAAAAAAAAAAAAAAAGTACGATTTTTTTTTTCTAATTTTTTTTTTTTTTTTTTTTTTTTTTTTTTTGTTAAAAGTGAAAAAAATCGATAACTTTGTTTTAAATTATCACAGATTTATAATTCAACCATTCGTTTTAAAGGTATTGACGAGACCTTTCGAAAGATACCCATCTTGAAAATTTATCCCCTCCGGGGGGGTACTTCCCCCCCAGGGGGGGAAGCGATGCCCCCCCCATGCAGAAAATTTTTTTCCTAGTTACATACTACTATTTTCAATAATTCATATTAATTTTACAATCACAAGTTTAAAACAACTCTAATTATGCACATTTATACGAATTTTTGTCCTATGCTGCCATGTTAAAAATTTAGATAAAATGCTATCACAGCGCCACCTGTTGAGCTATTGATCCCCAAACATAATCAGCACCAGTTTATGTCGGGGACCAACTAAATACCAAGTTTGGTTAAATTTCATTAAAAAAAAAAAAAAAAAAAAAAAATTGTTTTTTTTTTTTTGTTAAAAGTAAAAAAAATCGATAACTTTGGTTTAAATTATCACAGATTTATCGTTCAACCATTCGTTTTAAAGGTATTGACGAGATCTTTTGAAAGATACCCATCTTGAAACTTTGACCCCCCGGGTGGGAACTTCCCCCCCCCCGGTGGGGGGGCAACCGATGCCCCCACATGCACAAAAATTTTTTCCAAGTTAACTATTACTATTATCAACGAGACCTTTCGAAAGATACCCATCTTGAAAATTTACTTCCCCGGGGGGGGATTTTCCCCCCGAGGGGGAACCGATGCCCCCCCATGCACAAAATTTTTTTCCTAGCTAACTACTACTATTATCAATAATTCATATTAATTTTACAATCACAAGTGTAAAATAACTCTCTTTATGCCCATTTATACGGAATTTTGTCCTATGCTGCCATGTTAAAAATTTGCATAAAATGCGATCACAACGCCACCTATTGAGCGATTGATCCCAAAATCTAATCAGCACCAGTTTATGTCAGGGTGCAACTAAATACCAAGTTTGGTTAAATTTCATTCATTGGTTCGTGAGATACAGCGTCCACAAAAAAATGATACAGACAGACAGACAGACAGACAGACATTTTCTAAAAACTATTAATTCGTGTTCTCCATATCCCAAAACATGTAAATCCATCAAAAAGTGGACTTCGAAAATTTTCGCGAATCCAATAATTTCTCTATATTACATATAGAAGAAAGTAAAAAAAAAAAAAAAAAAAAAAAAAGTTGTTTTTTTTGTTAAAAGTAAAATAAATAGATAACTTTGTTTTAAATTATCACAGAATTATAGTTCAACCATTAGTTTTAAAGGTATTGACGAGCCCTTTCGAAAGATACCAATCTTGAAAATTTACCCCCTCCCCCCCAGGGGGGAAGCGATGCCCCCACATGAACAATTTTTTTTCCTAGTTAGCTACTACTATTATCAATAATTCATATTAATTTTACAATCACAAGTTTAAAATAACGCTCATTATGTACATTTATACGAAATTTTGTCCTATACTCATGTTAAATGTTTACAAGAAATGCGATCACAACGCCACCTGCAGAGCGATTGATCCCCAAATCTAATCAGCACCATTCTATGTCAGGGTCCTACTATATACCAAGTTTGGTTAAATTTCATTCATTGGTTCGTGAGCTATAGTGTTCACAAAAATCGTGAAACACACAGACAGACACATAGTCAGGCACACAGACAGACATTTTCTAAAAACTATCAATTTGCGTTCAGGACCTCCCAAAACGTGTAGATCCGTCAAAAAACGGAGGTCGAAAATTTTCGCGAATCCAATACTTTCTCTATATTACATATAGAAGAAAGTAAAAATAAATAAATAAATAAATAAAAACTTCCTGACTATTACCATTAGAATTTTTTTTATTATTATTACTTCACAATTATTGGTTAAAAACAATTAATTCTCACTGTGTAAAATTATACAGAATTTTGTTCTACACTGCCATATTGAAAATTATGAAAAAACGGTATGACAGTGCCACCTGTTGCATTAAACGTTGAGAGGCACTAATTTATGTCAACTGCAACTACTTATAAATTTATAAGAAATTCTGTGCCGTAGTTCCCAAGCTAGAGTTGGCAGAAAATTTCTGTCATACACAGACAAACAGACATTTTCTAAAAATAGCCAAATCTTATTCTAGACCTCTCAAAACGTGTTACGCCATCTAAAACCGGAATTCGAAATATTTTACGAATATAATATTTTCTTCTACTGAATATAGAAGAAAGTAAAAATTGTGTAAGCAACGACAATAAGCTTCAAAAGCTCGATAAGTAAAAATTATAAAACAAGTGTTTCAGATCACCAAAAAAGGAACATTACCCATCATCATCCAAAAGAAAAATAAGCATGAATACGGCATGTCACGAATTGCAAACTTAAGCAAGGAAAAATATTAAATAACTGGAAAAGAAATCATAATGTTTACTGATGTGACAAGAATTACTTAAAAGTTGAAACAAAATTACGCAAACTACTATTAAGGGCCCTCTTTACTCACTGCCGCTGAAAGCCGAAGCTAATGTTATTCTATGGGAAAATTTTCTTTACAAATAACTTATTAACTAATACATATTTTTAAATTCTCTTTTCACATTCTGAAAATTCCCAGTTGTTAAATTGACGGACCTTTTTTAAAAAATTATTTTTTAAATTTTTTGTATTTTATTTTGAAGCTGCAAAATACGAGTTTTCAATATGTGAAATTTTTTCATTTTGCAATTTCAAAATAAAATATTAAAAATTAAAAAAATACATTTTTAAAAAAGGTCCGTCAATTTAACAGTTGGAAATTTTCAGAATGTGAAAACAGAATTTAAAAATATGCATTAGTTAATAAGTTATTTGTAAAGAAAATTTCCCCATAAATTTCCCCACATTGGTTCGGGCTTCCGGCGACGGTATGTGAAGAGGGCCTTAAATAAGGAAAAGTTAGAAATACAAGAATTAAAATAAGAAACAAAAATTAATGAAATAAATAAATAAAAATAAATAAAACAACAAGGGTGAGAAAGTTTTGTGAGTATGCTTGGAAATCACATGCTTGAGTAGTTCTTGAAAATTTCTTACTCAACTTACTCTTCATCGTCGTTTTTATTTATTTTACTTATTATATTTTTAGCATTATTTAATTCTGCTCTTTTTATTATTGTTATTGTTATTATTATTATTATTATTATTATTTATAAATAATTTTCTTTAAACTTTTATCTAGTTTATGTCACACCAGTCTTTATTAAGAATTTTTTTTTCCCTTCGTTTTATTTTGTCACTTAAGATTTCATATATTATCGTTTCTATACTGCACTCGTGCTTTATTTTTCTCTTGATAAAGGACAGTTCTCAATTATTTAGACTTACACAGCTGTTGTGAGTTTTAGGAATTTATAGCGTTTGTTTAGGAAATTGCTCCCATTTATCTTTAAATGATTACATTTAGACACTTTCGAATTTTAATATTTCATCGAACATCTTAAAAGAAATACTTGAGGGTTTTTCTTGAAACATCAGGAGTGTAAAGAGTGTATAAATTCAAATATTTCAGAGAAGATTTCTCCCCGAAGGCAAAAAGAGACTAATGACATATGGAAGGGGGGAAAAATGTTTGGAATCGCCATGTAATATATATGTATATTTATTTATTTATTTCGTCTTTTTTTTTTTTTTTTTCTTAGTACTTGAAATTCCACTCCTCATACATACAACACCTTTCTGAATTTTTACAATATTTATTTGGATTTTATATAAGAATAACTCTACTCATTTTTATATTATTTTGAAAAAAAAAAAAAAAAACTGTAACTTTTACGCGCGTGCAATTACAAAATGTCTAATTTCAGTGTAATTTGTCTAGCCCCACACACATATATTTAATTGATGTTTTCGGAAGTATATTACATGCTTTCTTCATTGAAAAATTTCTTTAAAAATGTATTCCTACATGTCAGGTTTTCTTTATCATCAATTACACAACCAAACTGCGACATTCCTCAAAAAATCTTCAGCCTTTTTTTTTTTTTTTTTTTTTTTTTTTTTTGTAAAGGAAAAAGGGAGGGGGGGGGTTGTTAAAAGAAACTATCAAAAAAAAAAAAAAAAAAAAAAAGAATCCTTCATGTGTTCACTCCATTTTTTGTATTTAAATTGTTTTGAATATTCAATAGGATAAAAATATTTCCATTAAAAAATCCACTGTGGAAGATTAATTAGCTTCGTTACTTTTATGCTGTTCAGATTGTAAAAATAATTAGATTGTTTTTCTATGAATATTTATTACATTTAATTAATAATTAAATGTAATAAACATTTAATAATAAGTTAATTAGGTTAATTAGTAGTTAATCAGATACAGAGAAACCTTTATTTTTCCCC
Organism: Salticus scenicus; assembly: GCA_963930645.1. Classification (NCBI taxonomy): domain Eukaryota; kingdom Metazoa; phylum Arthropoda; class Arachnida; order Araneae; family Salticidae; genus Salticus; species Salticus scenicus. The sequence goes on along the minus strand of OZ005650.1, from coordinate 108,242,348 downwards.
AAGAACAATATAATTTTTTTTATGGCAAACTTACGTTCGGTAAAATATCTACAAAACTATATACTTAATAAAAAAACTTATAAATATTTCCATTTGGAGTTCTTAAATGACCGTACCTTAAATGACTATCATTAAAATATTATCAGAAATAATCAGCCACATTTTAAAGTACACATATTTTTTAAAAAGTATGTTTTCAACTAAAGGCCGTGGGATTTACTACCTACCATTTTAGTTAAAATTTTTATCAAATAAAATATTGAATTATGAAGACATATTTTTTTCTTCATACTGTGTTATATCTTCGCTAACATTAATAATCTCTTTGTTCTTTTTGCTACCTAGACATCTGTGCTTGTTTTTATCATTTTTAATCAATTTATCGTTTGGAAATTTTTGCTCATATATTTATGTACTCGTATTTTAGCATTTTTTGCATCATGCTTTTATCTCTTAAATTCCAACTTTAACTTTATGGAATGAAGATTATAAATCACATTTTGCTTCAAATAAATTAGAACATTCTATTCACGTTATGTTTATCACTTTTGCAGACGCCGAGAACACTTTTTGTATGAATCATTTTGTACAAATTTAAACTATGATGTTTTTCTTTTTCTTTTTTGAAAAATCCATAAACTTTTATCTTTATATCTTTTTTGCTTGTTTTTTGCTTAATTTTGGTATTTTAATAAGTTTTTCTTTTTCTTTTAAAGTTATTAAAAGACGATTATTCCGAGGTTATTTGGCGGGTAGGAGAAGGCGTAGGAAATCAGAAATTCGTACGTATTTATAAAATTAAAGCATGCAATTTTTCTAACATTGAATATTTTAGTTAAATCATCGTAAGTACATGTAAAATAGAATATAGATTAAAATGTTTAAACATCCCTATCCTTACTGTCCAGTGGTTTAGCCGAAGTTTTGTGATTTTTTTTTTTTTTTTTTTCATTTTTGTGTTTGTATATAGAGATTGTTGTGAAATTGTGTTAGAAGAAAAAAGTGAAACATAACGTGAATTTAATGATATTGCATATCTATAGACACATATTTTTTCCTTTCTTCTCTCTTTTTTCTCTTTTTTTCTCTTCTTTTATGAAAAAAACTTTAGATCTATTTTTATATCTTTTGTGCACGATTATTATTTTTGGTGCGTATACTGCACGACACAATAATACGCAAAAATTAACGTAGTCATTGTTTTTATGCTTGTAGAGTTATGTTGTACTAACCAATAGAATAAGTAGGAAACATTGCAATTTAACTAAAAACAATAATAGTTTTCTTTTACACTTTTGTTTTGTGCTTTTGTTTTATAAGTAGCTTTAAATTTATACTTCGATTTTGTTCAAACTACTAAAAATATTTTTTTTTCTCAACTTCTTTTAATATACACTTTTACAACATTAAATCACAGTAATTTTGAAGTGAATAGTGTTTTTTAAAAACTTTTTTGATTTTGAAGAAAAAACGTGAGTATCTTTAGCTGTATATCCTTTTTAATGTGAGCAAGAAAATCAAAACATTCAAATGTAAAAGAAATCAAAAAACTCTATTTTTTAAATTTCTTTGTTTTCTGCTCTTTACACATCCTTTTGAAATTACCGAAATGGAACATTAATTTTATAAAATATGAAATTAATAATTAAAAAAAAGAGAGAGAGAGAGAACAAATACATTTTTATCATATTAAATTAAATTTTTGGTCGAAATCCCCCCCCCCTTTTTTTTTGTATATTAACAATATAAAAGATAATTATTAAAAAAAAAAAAACTTTTCACGTATTCAGTTAAAGTTAGTGTGACTCAGTTTACTTTCTTTATTTTCTAAAGAAAATAGATAGAAAGAGAGTTGTTTTTGGTATAAAGATAGAGAGAAAGTAATATAAAGAAAATAGAGAGGGGGACAAAAAAATAAAAAATAAAAAAATAAAAGAAAGAAAGAAAGTCTCTATTTAAATATATATATAGATATATATTGTTTTAAATTATCTTAGCAATCTCATATTGATTTTAATGTACATTTAAAATAAAACAAATAAACAAGATTCGAGCTAAATGATTAAAAAAAAGGGGGGGGGAATAATGTGGACTGTTTAGTTATTTTATTTTAAAAATTTCTCGAGCATTTTACTAGAATAAAAATATTTCATTAAAGATCCAATGTTTAACAATAAATTGGAAATGTTTAAAAATGTGTGTCAATTTAATGTTTCAAGTTTAAAATTTTTGAAAATATAAGTGTAAAATATTAATCAATTCATATCATCCAGACATTCACCTCTATAGATAGCAATTATTTAACTATATTATTGTTCTTAAAAAATCATTGTATTTAATCAATATCAATATAAAATTTCAATTAAACTCCTATATTTATTTAAAAAAAAATGCTGAAAATATTTTATTATTTTTATTTTATTTTACTTTTATCACTGCTCAAACGAAATCTTTATAAAATAATGGTGTTTAAATAAATGTAAATACTTAGTCAATGAATATTTTCGGGAAATATTTTAATATTGCTATCAGATTAAGCAATTTTCAAAAGAATCCATCTTTTTTTCCCATGCCCAGGTTGAGAAAAGAATGGATTACATTAAAAAGTTTTTAAACATTTTAACTCTGTTACTGCGATATGAAAAAGTTTTGCTTTCTAAAAATGTATATTATTCTTAATACAAAACTATTACCTTTTCAATGTTTTAAGAAAATAATTAGCTTAAAATTCTTAATCGTAAACGTATTTATATAGGTTACAATATAAATTATGTAATTTTAAAGAGTGTTTTATTTAAAATATTTTATTTATTCTATTTAACAAATAATGATACAAATCCGATATTCATCAAATTCTATATTCTTTTTTTATGTTACTGAAAAATTTCTTACAGATTTCAATTATAATTGTTTGTAATGTTTAAAGAAACATAAGAAACATTATATATAAAATATATTTAATAAACTCACTGTAAATGTTAATGTAAATATTAATTATAAAAACAACATTTAAAAAAATAACATCTTAAAAAACGGATCGCGCTATCCTGTACATAAAACTTTTGTGTAATTATTCCGAAAATACATCAGTCATACTTTGGAAATTTTCCGAGTTTCATTATCAAAAAAGAGTTAATGAGTTTCTTTATTTGTAATTTCTGATCCAGAAAAAGCCGAGTTAAAGTTTAGTTGTGCTTAAGTAGCCTTAGAATCTTTACCTCCAATAAATTCGGGAGACTTTCTAAAGATAATATTCAAGCAGAAATTGCTTTATGATTTAGCTGAATTTTGAGGAGAAAACAAAAGGAATCCTTGCTTTCAAAACTAGATTTTCTGCGCACATAAAATAAAGAATTAATCATCTTTTGAGTTAATTATCTTCGACTTACTGTGTGGGTGACAATAGAAGAGAAAATTATTTCAGTGAAAAATGATAGTTGCTGAATATTTTTTCTTTGAATCTGATATCCTAATTATGCTAAAAATTTTTACAAATTCTTAGATTTTAATGTTTGAGGAAAATTATTTCAGAACGTATAAAATTTGTCTTAGGTCTTTATTTAACTTTAAATATTTTAAGTTGATAATCTGTGTGTCTTATATAAGGAATTGTTATTATATTATTTTTATGAAAACTTTACAATATTTCTAATTTTTAATACAAATAATGTTTTTACTATCAAAATGCTTATTTTCTCTACCATTTAAATTACAAAAATATGTGAATTTAACTTTAAATAATTTATTTTTTCGTAAATGAATCCCAATTGTGGAATAAAATTATGTTCTGTTATCAATAGTAGTATTTCTAACTTAGAAAAGAGGTATTACGAAAAAGTATGCTAAAATAAATATTATTTGTTATTAGAAAAAAATAATTTTGCTACAATTCGTTATTATTATCATATTCTGCAGCTGCAGTGCCTTTTTTTTTTTTTTTTTTTTTAACAAATGGATTATAAATTTACGAATACATTTTTAATTCTTTATGAAGTTTACTTTCTGCCACTTGAATGGAATTTCAGTTAAATGTTTTATACTTTCAATTAATAATAACAATTATCTATCTGTATCTGTGATACATGTCAAGTCATATCTAAGTTTTTTAACTATATACTTTAATATTGTAAATCCACGTCATAAAGAGAAATAACTAAAATTCGCAATTCTTAGATAGTACACTTCCCTGTTTAAATAATATTTAGGTAGTGGGATTTCTTTATTCATCTAAATAATAATGGTTATGTCAAAACACATTTAGCAGACTTCAGTTTACCCAATGAGGAAAATCTAATAAAATCCAGTTTAAGAACTATTGAGATAGAATTTTAAAAAAAGTAAATAAGTAAACAAATGAAAACCTGATTGATTTTATATTATTCCTGAATGTTTACAGAGTACGTATACATATATACCTATATATGTATGTAAATATGCAGATATATTTCAATGTGTGCAAGAATAGTTGTTTATATATGGTACAAGATATACCTTTAACTCATGCGTATTTTCAACAAACCACATAGAACAAAATGTAGGTTTATTCGAATATAAATTTATCATCTTCATCACTTTTAAAGATACTATAAAAAGATTAAATTTTTATGAGAAACCTATTTTGGCATTAACACTTTTAATTTTGAAGTACAGAGTTAGCAATATTGTTGATGTACTCGTATCAGCCCAGATAAAGTGTTCTAAAGTAAACGAATTCAGTTAAACAAGAATTCGGCTAATCAAAGAAAAAGCTAGAGGGAAAAGAAATTTTAATATTAATAATAATAAGTAAGTAAGTAAACAGTAAATGACCTAATAGAAAACTTTCCAAAAACATCAACGAATAAAATATAATAAAATAAATATTCAAAAATGCTTAATTAAAGAAATATTATCATAAACTAGTTAATTTTTTTTTCAATGTCACGGCACTTACAACTAAGCATTAGCCGTGGGGTTGAAGAATCGATGGCCATTTGGGAATGGGCACCCAATGGACGGTCATCGCTACCCCTAATAGGGACGACACATCTATATACGACACCTTGTATATTCGAACCCAGGCCCAACTATATAGGAGACAGGGACGCTAATCACTGAACCGTCTGCACGGCTAATTAACTATTGTAACACTACCTTTCCACAAATCACTAGGCACTTTCAATTTAAGACATTTTGTTAAATATCTAGAAAAGTTCTTGACGAATTATTCTAAAATTTTGTAAATGCAAAGAACATGTTATACATCACACATTTAAGTAAAAGAATTGGCCAGAAAGCAAAAACGGAAGCAATATTTTTTTTTTTTCAAAATATATGTGTTTGGGATCATACTGTAAAACGTAATGCTTCACATACGTCCTGATTTAGCATGTGATTTTGAGACTGGTTCTCTGTATCCATTTATGTAAATATCTGTATTTATTTATATTAGTGATTTATATTCATAGAAATATAAATATTTTTTGAAAAAATGCAAAAAAAAATTATCATTCTTACTGTCTGAACGTACATATGTAAGGAAAGTATTATAATCGTGACAAAAATTCGACTTTGAGATTGATTTTGGTGTTTCTATACGTTTCGAAATCCCCCGAGTTCATTTTCGCGATTTTAATGGTGATATATATGTATTTCTATGGTAGTTTATATGTATGTATGTATATGAGTGAACACGAAAACGTCTAAACGCTTTAATCGAATGAGCTGAAAATTTGTAGGTATATTATAGATCACCGTACCACGAACCATATTGATTTTAATGAATTTAGCACTTACAGCTTTTTTACAGGAACATAAAGAAAAATTCTTTATCATTATGGCCTATGGTCTTAAATTATTTAAATTTTAATAGCGTCTAAACATCTTATTCGAATGAACTTAAACCATATATATATATTATAAATCACCTTCAAATGAACTGTATAAATTTTGAAGAATTTAGCACATAGATTTTTTTTTCTGGAACACAACAGAAATTCTGTATTACGGCTTATGGGCTCAAATTATGTAAAGTCCGATATCGTCTAAATGCCTTACACGATTGAGAGGAAAATTTATAAACATATTATAGATCACTATCACAGAAACTGCATAGCCTTTTGTGAATCTGTCACTCATAAATTTTTACAGACACGAAAATTTCTTTATCATTACGATCTATAGGCTCGAATTATTTGAAGTGCAATAACGTTAAATTAAAGAACATCCTACGTGGAGAAAAATACTCAAACACCCTATTATAACTTTCTCTTTTCTTTATTTAATGACTTCTCTTACTTTATTTTATTTATACAATCGTCAATTACTCAATATTCGGAAAATGGAGTGGAGTCACTTTAGATTTTTTTTTTTTTTAATTATAACATGCAGTATATTAATCCTAATGCAATGTCATTTTTAGGAAACTTTACATACTATACCAGACACGTCATACTGTAATCAGAATATTAAAATATTAAATACTTTAAAACATTAAATGAAATATGAGCATTCTCACTAAATTTTTAACTGCGAATGAGCAAGCTTTAATGAAATAATTTAATTTGCATAATTTCTTAGTGAAATATTTTGAGCCACGTACATGAAAATCCCAAGCAAATATCGTGAATATTCAAAGATTTTCGTTCATCGAATAAACTGAATTTCAGTTCCTCTAATAATGATAATAATAATGTATACACACACACACACATATATATATATATTATATATATAAAATCAGTTTATTCTAACAACGATAGTTTTCTTGATTTCTGTGATATTTTCTTGGGATTTTCATATAAGAAGCTCAATACATTTGGCTAATACATTAGGCATACATATATATATATATATATATATATAGATAGATATCTATTAACAGGAATTTTATAAATTTATAAGTTCAACAGATTAGAAAAACCAATAGGAGAATTACAAACCAATGCGCAAAATTGCAGCGAAAGGAAATGCAAAACTTAGATGTAGGAATTTATAAATGTAGAAATATATAAACAAATGAATGAAATAAAACCCGAAAATACACTGAGATCTTCATCAGGGAGGCCCCTCAGTGTAGGGGTGAATGAGAAGTTTCTGAAAGGACAGTAGCTATAAGCTAATAACTATCCTTAGCCCCCAACTTCTCACCAAACAGAAAACCACCAATAACTGAAGAGAAATCAAACAAATATATAATGCATAAAACTACAAAAATATTTTATAAATTTATCAAATTTTAGAAGTTACAAAATTACATCAATTCATTAAAATATATATATATATATATATATATATAATACACAAAAGAAATACTGAAGGTAAAATCGAAAGAATAAAATGAAATAAAAATACAACCTTACATTTGAAACACAAACTATTTTCGGCCGACGGGGCTACTCGTCGGTTCTTAAATATCGCCCTTGAATGTGGAAGTAGAACAAACCGAGATAGGAAAACTCTGGAAACTCACAGTTAAAAATTGGGACGGGTAACAGTTAATTTGCAAGGTACTTTTTAAGTCTTCAAGAGCATATCTTAGATCTTCTTCATTATTGCAAATAGTATGAATTCTTTTAAGCTGTGCGAACATAATATTTTTTAAAACTTTTTTACTGATATTTGAAAACCAATTAGTAAGACTATTAACTTTAAAATTAAAATCTTTTCTTTTATCATATAATCCAAGGAGCCATTTATCTTCTTTTCTCTTTATATTTAAATCTAGGAAAGAAATTTTATCATTATCTGTACGATTTAAAATTAATTCTTTAGGATATATTTTTTTAGAAATATTTTCGAAACAGTTACAGTTGAAAACAATTAAATCATCAATAAATCTGAAGAAAGTAATATTTATAAATTTTTTCTCGAAAAAATATAAAAATAAATTTGCGAAAGCACTCGAAAAACTCGTGCCCATTGGGATCCCCCTCCGCTGTAAAAAGTAATCTTTCCCGTTAAACAAGACGTTTTCAAAAATACAAAACCTGATAAGATTAATCCAGTAATTTTTATCACAATTTAAATAGCTGCCAAATTCATCATAAATGTTTTCAAACACTTCAATAACCAGGTTATGCGGAATACTGCCAAACAAATTTTCAAAATCATATGTATTTACGGAAGTAATGCTTTCTGAAGCCATTTTGAAAAAAGGGGGGAAAACTAACTTAAATAATAAAAATAAAGTACCAATTCAATAAACAAATAAAGTATATATATATATATATCGTTATGAATACAGATAATTAGAATTAGCCTCATAATCATATGCAATATCCAAAACGCATTTAAATATTTATTTTTTACTGAGTGATCTCAAATGTTTTGCTTTATTTTATAACTTTTTAACAGTTCCCTTTTTGCTTTTGGTGCTAAACTTTTGCTGAAATTTATGGGACATAAGATGTTCTTTACACATTCAATGTTTCGAGATAGTTCGTCAAGAATATTTTTAGATATTTGACTAAACGTCTGAAATCCAAAGTATCCAGACATTTATAAAAAGATAGTGTACTTACATAATCACAAGTAAAATAATACAAAATATAGACTTATTAAATATTCTTAAATAAATAATCAAATAACTTTTACCTACAGTTGTAACTGTAAATAATAATAATAATAATAACTGTAAAATAGCCTTAATTAAACATTAATTGCTTTAATTGTAAGATAAAGGCGGTTAATTATTTCAAACATTAAAATAACCTTTTTTTAACAGTAACCAAAATATTTTATCTAAAACTAAATTTAATTTAAAATAAAATTTATCATAAAATTATTAAAAGTAATCCTCTCTGTCTAATAATTAATATTTTATCATGAAACATTTTAAATTTATTTATTTATTTATTTATTTTTAATAATATAACGTTAAATATTTATCGTCTCATCAAATAAAATGTGAAAAGTCATTAATAGTTTTACTTAAAAATGATTTCGTGAAGTTTATATCGGTGACAGAAAGTGATTTTCATCAAAAAATAATGTAGGCTATAATTTTAAATTTCTTACAGCATTAAAAGGGAATTGATTTGTATTATTTTTTTAAATAATTTTTTGAATTATTAAAAACCTAAATTTAAAATCATTTATTTGAAAACGTTTTCACAAAATTCATAATTATTATATCGTTCAATGTAAAATATTATTTTAATTGAAAACATAAGATTTATTTAAACTTAGTCAAGTTACTACAGGGTTTGGTTTTAAATATTTTATTTGTCCTCGTAAATTTATTTTTAAATAAATGTAACCAAATAACTTCGGCTTAATTTTTTTTTTTATAAATAAATACAATACGTTTTTTATTTAGTGTTGAAAAAAAAATAAATAATAAAAATAAAAATACGTTCCTAGAAAGCTAAGACAATGATGTAAAAAAAAGATTACTTCAGTAATAATTTTAAGTATTTATTTAGTCTTGAGTAGTCTCAAATAAATTTTGTCATTAACGTTTCACAATATTCTCTCTCTTGCAGGAAAGCAATAGCATAAATGTCATAGCTTTAATTTAGTTTGTATTACAAATAAAACGTTTTGAGAAAGTAAAAAAAAAAAAAAAGCGGGGGGGGGGGGTGCGAATACATATAGATGTGAGTTTAAAGTTTTATCTGTAAATACACAATACGAAGTACTCTGTCATTTGATGTATTAATTAATTTGTGTAAGGAAAAACTTCTCTCTTTCATGGCACATTAATTGGGATAGATTTTAATACATAAATTCGCATGAGCGTTGTAAAAAATTTTTAGAAAGGAAGAAATGTTATCAACGTAGTCTGTTTAATTATTTATTTTTAAAAAATGGATTGTTTAAAATTTATAAAACAACAATTTTAGAAAATATACAAGCTGACGAAACAAAATTCATACATAACTTAAAAACTAACTACGATTTTATTAAAATTTCGTTTTTTTTTTTTTTTCTAATGTCTATTAGAACATTATATAAAAAGTTAAATAACTTTTAAACAGAAGATTTTAATTTAATTATAAATGAGCCTAAAATTAAGTAATATGCGGAATGCTAAATTTAAATTTAAAATAAAAAAACTATATAATTTTTATTTATATTTATATTTACATTAAAAATGTGACAAAAAAGTTGTGTTTAGAATATTTCATAATGAATGTTTTTATGTGCATGATCTCTTCCTTGGTGCACGATTATCTATGAAATTTATTTTTATTATTTTACTTTTATGTATTTGCATAGCATGCATTTTTTATAGAATGTAAATAATGTTTATTGTTGTTGATGCATTGTGTTGCACTGAAAAGATTGAGTGTAATTAAGTTGTGCTTTTTTTAGGATTTTTTTAGATAGGTAAGTAACACATATTTATAAATAACAAGTATTTTTGTATAAAATGTGTTCATTGTATAGATGTAAAGTTTTAAATTTATTCATGTAATTATATAAAAGACTGTAAATGGCCAGCAAACCTCCTGATTTATTCAAAAATTAAATTAGAGGATGAAAAGCATTACAATTGTTATGATTTCACTGTGTAATGAAAAGTTCTGCTACTGTTTCCCTGACACTAATGCACTGCATGTGATATATGTATAAATGTTGTGTACAGCCTCATAGTGTGAAACAAAAATTAAGAAAAATTGAACTGACTAATCTACAGGTGAATAACCCCATCTATTTTTTTTTTTTTTTTTTGGGCTTTTTTTTTCTGATTCTTTACACCTCGAAACATGCAAAAATGTGAAAACATTGAAGTTGAAAACTTTAATGAATACCTTAACGTGCAGTATATTAGGGAACTAAAATACGATGAAAATTTGAAAACAAAACTCTTTTTAATATATTACGATACAAATTCATGAGTACAAAATTAAAAATTTGAACCTTTATAAGTATTTTAAATTATAAAGAAAATGTTTTTGAAAACTGTTTTTTAAGCAAAAAATTTTCTAATTCTCAAAATATTTATATTTCGAACTAAATCGCATTAATGAATAATGTTTTCCCGCTTTATTATGTTATTTTATTACAAAATGCCATAACTTAAAAAAATAAAATAAAATATGGACATGTATAAAAACATTATCATTTATAACTTTAAATAAAAAATTATTGAGCTATTTGAATAGCTATTAAGCGAAATAAATGGGGCAGTGTATAGGTTCTATATTTTCTGTTGCTGATTTCAAATATCTTTAATTGTAAAAATCAGCAGTTACTTATGGTCTTTCAAGAATAAATAGATAAAACTTTTGGCGATAATTATTTTTTTATGTATTACTTTTTAACATAGCATTTGTAATTTAAAAAAATTACCCATCTAATAAAAAAAAAAATGAGTTAATAAAACAAATCTTTTTATTATTATTTTTTTTTTTTTCAGAAGTTATTTTTGACCATAATTTAACAAAATAATAATAATAATAATATCATGAAAAAAGACAATTTTGTTTTATTATGAAATGTGTATAAAATAAAAGCTATTGATTTCTTTAAATAGTCATTTTAATATGACAACTTACTTCAGACATAATTATTTATGTGTTTAAGTATTATGTTCACAACCATAAAATTCGTCAACTATTCTTGTTTGACTTCCTTTATATGATATTAGAGATTTAGTTTCTTTTTATTTACATATGTTTTTTCGATGATACAATATTTTTAAAAGATTAATTTTAAATCTAATTTATATATTTAAACGACTTTTGTCCAGAACATTTCTAAGTTCTACTGATGTATACTTTTATTCTTCATTTTTAAACTGAATTACAATTATGTATACTAAAATATTATATGTTTTATGATGATTTTTTTTTTCTTTTAAGTAAAGCAATAAGCGCGATTAAGTCTTTTAACCAAATGTATTTCATATTGAAACCATTATATTGTTAAGAAAAAATAATTAAACATCTTAATTATCTTTCCTTAAACAGCCCCCAAATCACTGTATTTCTAAAAAATTTTCTGTTTAAATTTTAAACGTAATTTTAAAAGGTTTGCTGGCTAAAATATTATGTCAAAGATATTTTGTAGAGTGAATTTAATGTAAGCTGTAGTTAAACCAGAAGCTTCTCCCCTTGCTCGCATACTCAATATTCTGTCTTCACACGCACTTCTAAGCTTTCAAAAATATCAAACACTTCCAGCTGCTTTCTGCACCAGATGCATGAAAAACAAAGAGTACTTACCAAATAAATAAATATATAAATAAACAAATGAATAAATAAATAAATTATTCTTCTTTTAAATCGATTCAGAAAATTATTCTTATGATCCATCAGAATCTGTAAAATTTTGTGGTATAATCTCCGACTCACACAGTGCTGACAATTTCCTTGTCCCTTATCCACCAAAACACTATTTCATGCATGCCCATAAAATTCTTTCTCTTTCTCTCTCTCTCACTTTCACCTTCTTTCCTTTATGTATTGCACGTAATTTGTTTTTCCTTGAAAACTTAAAAAATAGAGGAAACATTCAGAACGCAATTAAAAAAAAAAAAAAAAAAAAAAAAAAAAAAGTTTTTCATTTGAGTATTCTATTTGTCGATTTGGAGAGTTTATTTCCCGGCCCCACGATAAACTGCCAAATTATTTTCAAAACTTTTAACTTAATTAAAAGCAACCCCTAAAAATTAAATAACAGAATTAAATAATTGATAAATTAAAAATTTTATAATATTAGTAATATTGATAATAATATAAATAATACATTCAAATCTAATAAATTTATTAATATTTATATGTTTATTTTTTTATTTGTTTTTTGTTTCATTTTTTACAGATGTTATTGTTTAGATAATCAGGCATACTTTTCAACGACTTTTTCATCAAATGTGATTATAGTAAGAGGTAACTGCTTAAAACTAGAGCATACTAAAAAAAAAATTTTTTTTATTAATGTGTTTATTTGAAATAGTTTTACAATTTTTTTCTTCATTATTATTGAAGCGTTTCGAATCTGATGAAAAAAAAACTGTTAGATGTGATAAAATTATTGTATTTACTAAAAAAAAAAATTTTATTTATTTTTTCATTTATTTATTTTTATTTATTTATTTATTTTTTTTTTTTTTTTTCTTCTTTATTTAAGCAGTTTCGCCTATTTTTTCAACATGCTAAACTTTTACAGTATTTACATTCTTGTTTCGATTATTAATATCGTAAGAAATTTACTTTTCTATAATTACTATCTCAACCATTTAGATGCGGTTACGTCATTAAAAAAAAAAAGATAAAAAATGTTCATTATGAAAAAATATAAAATAATTATGAAAAAATATAAAATAATTATGAAAAGATATACATATATAAAGAAGTAATTTCTGAATAAAGTATTATTATATTTATTGCAAAAAAGCCCAAAATGTACGCATAAAAATTTATTTATTACAGATGTTTAATATGTGATTCCATTTTAGTTATAAATGGGTTAGTTTTTCAAAATATAGTAAAGATAATTTGCTGAATAATGAACAAAACAGCTACATCAAATACAAAGTACTAACTAATAAAAAATTTACAGATCATTAAAATGTAATAAAAGCACTTAATGCACTACCTATTCATATCTAAGAGTTACAACAAAATTATTTCATTTCTGTTCGTAGCTCTTAACCATACTTGCCAACATCCTAATTAATATTCCGTAGTGTTGTTAGTCCCGCCCTTTTTCTCACACCAGTAAATTTTTAGAGCAATATTCTCCAAATGCAATTACGATTAAATAAGAAGAAAAATACTCTAAAAAAGAAGGCGGGGCTAACAATACTACGGAATATTAATTAGTATGTTGGCAAGTATGCTCTTAAAGTGCAATTTCCACTGCGGTTGGTTGGAAGTTGTTTCGAGCGGTGCTATTCAGATACCTTTGATGTGGTCAAGCGGTTGGAGGTGGTTCGACGGGTTGGTTCGAAGGACTATAGTCCCTGGCTCTAAACCCCAGCTGAGATAATTGAGGGGACAGAGGCAGATATCTTTGTCAATTTTTCATGTTTTCCTTTGAAGTAACTGCTCAATCTGATAAAAAAAAAAAGGGTTACAACTGATGACAAGACATTTGGCTCTTTGTGTCGGGAGCGTGATTAATGGTTTTTTGAAACTCGAAGTTCCAACCGCAATGGAAACCGGCCTTAACAATCTATCTTTAATGAGGTACTATCCGCCGTTGACAATATCTAATAGTCATTCTGCTTGTAGCACTTTTTGAGAAGCGGGCCTTTTTTTTTTTTTTTTTTTTTGCTGTATTTTCTACCGTCGTTGAAAGAAATCAAGAAGATTCTTTCTTTTTTCTTTAGTCAAGGTTGTCTTCATCACAATATGTTTACAATTGATTGTGCATAGCCTCCTAAACTAGATGCCTGTCGCGTGGCTCAGAAACTTGGCAACAGTTGAAGCGGTAGACAGCGCCACCTGGTACAAATTGCGCGACTTTTTTATTCAACTGTCACCAATAATTTTAAGAAGCGATATATGATATATATAGTCGACGTTTCTTCGATTCTATTCGCCTTTTATGTATATCATATCCCACTTTTTAAAATTTTTGTGGTGACTGTTGAATAAAAATGTCGCGCAATCTGTACCAGGTGGCGCTGTCTACCGCTTCAACTGTTGCCATGTTTTCGAGCAACGCGACAGGCATCTAGTTTAGGAGGTTATGGATTGTGGTTAGCTGTATTTTAATAACGCATTTCATTTGCTGTTCCTCCTTCTCAATTTTCATAATGTAGCAAGTTTGTGTTGTAGTTTTATGAGTTCGTATAATTTGATGCATACCTTTTCACCTGTATGAACTTTGGTTTTGTACTTATATTTTACATTTATTCTAGGTTCGATGTAAAATGTCTGAAAATTAAAACATTTAAAATGTTCAAATTTTCTGGAAACAATCGTGAGGTATACATAGATGAGATATACATACATTTTAATTTATTCCGGAGTATTTTTTAGCCCCGCCTTTATTCCGCACCGTTTTATTTATAGAAAAGTTTTCTTCAGTATATAACTTTGATAAAATTAGAAAAAAATATTCTTAAAAAATAAATGGTATGAAATAAAGGCAGGGCTAAAAATACTCTGGAATAAATTAAAACGTTGGCATATGTGGGTATATAGCAGGAACTAAAATCCGTCGGTCTATCTGTTTCTGTAAAGCACATCATAAATTAAATATTCCGCTGCAAAAAGGACTAAAGTTTGATCTGAAATGTTTCAGAATAAAACCTTTTTAATCAAGTACCGTAAATGCTCAGGCACCCATAAAATTCTTTGGTGCAGTTGCGCTTATTTTATAAAATGATAACTTCTTCACGCGCGCCTAAACCGTCAAAGAATGAAGTTTTTAGATTGGGAAAAATCATAACATCTAAGTTATGATATCGATCGCAGGCTGCTGATTGACAGACGGTATGCAATTTTAATCCCTTAATACAGTTTTTTTTTTTTTTTTTTTTTAATATGCTTATTTGTTTTATTGAACATTGTTTACATAAGTTTTTAAATTTTTGAAGCTTTATTTATTTATCTTATTGAACTTAATAATACCGTAACTTATGTCGTAGGTAGGAGGTGCTTATGTTTTGTGCATTTTTTTTTTTTTTTTTTTGTGGGGGGGGGGGAAATGAAAATAAGAATTGTATGAATTCAAGTTGAAATAAGTTTGAATTGAAGTTGGTAAAATGGGATCCTATCTTAAACATTTATGTCGATGATGCAAAATGTACATAATATTAGTTATAAAAATATTATGAGGAAATTAAAACTTGAAAAGTAATTTTGTAAATTATATACAATTGAATTTTACATGAAATAGGTTATTTTCTTTTCCTTGGGAATATTTTTTTTTAATTAAGTACGTATAATTACAATTAATTTCTATTTTTAAAACAAACTTCGATATTATCAATTTCAGTTTTAAGTGGATACGTACCTTGACCTCTTTGCTGTTGTTCTCGTTGTCAACTTTTTTTTATGTAATTTAGTAAAATAATTTAATCAACTTATATCAAGAATTCACTGGTTCAAGAGGTTTTTTCTTTCTTTCTTTCTTTCTTTCTTTCTTTGCATAGAAAATGAGCATCGATTAAAATTTGGTTACTTTTTATCTTCCAAAATTTTCTTCTTTCGTATAATGAAAGGTCAAGTTATTTAGACTTGAAACATTTGTTGCATATTTTTCATTTATGGTGAGGATTTACACATTCCTTATGTTGATGAAATAACTCTTCTATTTACTTATTTAAAAATAACAATATATTTCGTTTTTTTCTTTATAGTCATCATACATCAAAGCAAGAAGTACACTATTACGCTTATTAATTCATCTCATTTTATTTTTTCAGATAGCCTAAATTCCGTAGTAAATAATTAGGAATCCTACGTGGAACACGTGACATTGTAAATTCTACGGGATACTAACAATGCTTTTAGTACTATTATATTCTCTACAATAACTTAACAGCAATAAACGTTTTTTTTTTTTAAGCTTTCCCCCCCCCCCCCTAAAACTTGTATATGTCTAAAGGGTTCAGATAAACTAATGAGTTGCGGAAAAGGTTTTAAAACAATTTTAATTACTCAGTTGATGTTTTTATTTTTATTTAAAATGAAATTCACTACTATTCTATGAAGTTATAAAATAATTTTTGTTATTAACTGATATGCATCTAACTTAGATACCAATGTGACTATGAAGATATTCTTTAATTTAATGATGAGTCAGAACATTCCTCTTCATTTATCAAATGACTTGTCCCGAAAAGATCTTTCCGATATAAATAGGTTTCGGGAAAGTAACAACCTCTTCCATCCTTGCATCTCACATTTTTAAAAATTATGATGGATATAAAAAGAAGAAAAAATGTGTATTTCTATTAATAAACTGTTCTTTCTCCCTCTCTCTGTAGAAGTCACTATATTGCTAGTGTTCACTGTAACTTTAAACTTTTGGAATCTAAGATATTTTAAACATATAGTTTGATTCCACTGTTTCTAAGGGAATTCTCTGAAAGTATTTGATACTCCTTTGTATAATAAAATTACGAAATAGATAAACAATAAAGCAGTTATAGATCCTGTGCAATTTTAAAGAAAAAAGTGAATGTAAGCCTATGTTGAGTATTCAAGACCTCTTAAATTCAATTACAGAATTTAGAATTTAATACTATTTCCTGAAAAGCATTTTTATAACATGGGCTCTTGGCACAAATATTTAAACTCAAATAATGATGATAGAGGATCTCTAAGAACATTTTTCATGATTTTTGCCTTTTTCTTCTATTAAACAAGAAGTAAGATGTAAAATATATTTCAGAAGTTTCAACTGTTGTAGTATATATTACTGAATGAATTATCATGTATTATATGATTAACTAATTAAATTTAGGTTTATAAATTATTTCTTCGTATTTATCCGACCAATCTATAATTCAAATTTTAATATTAATTATACTTGTAAATCTATAACATTATTCAAATACCTCATACTTATAAGTTTTCAACTGAAAATATATCATTTTCTTTATTTTACTTTTTTAATAAAGTAATATTTTTATGACTAATTTCTTACCTGTCTGTCTTTTATATATATATATATATATATATATATATATACTAGCAGACCCGGCCACGCGTTGCTGTGACTAAGTTATACGTTGAATTATACGGCTGTAAACTATTTAGTACAGTTAAATTATTATTTACGAACAAAGACGAAAACGTTGTAGCCGATGTAAAAACCCACAGGGTTGAGATTTGAAACTTAGGTCAAAATTTGGAAGCGATTGATAAAAATTTTCGTAGTGTTGATATTAAGCACAAATTAATTTTATTGTAGGGTCCTATAAATTTTAATGGAGAAGTGATATATATTATTTCTAATGCTACTTTGGATAAAATTGCTAAAATGACTAATATATAAATTAAATTCTATTAAAATTCTATTAAAATAAAAGTATAAAAGAAACAGACGATTTTAAAATCAATTTTTATGGAGGAGTGAAATATAATATATGCTATAATGGATAATTTTACTATTAAATGACCTCATCATTTTAAATATTTTAAAGAGGGCAACAGCTGTAGTTATAAAAGGGAAAACAATAAGGCTAAACCAGAAAAATAAGTAAATTTGATAAATATTTTAAAACTTTAAAATTGGAAATCTTATGAAATATTGGACATTTAAAGTAAATACATGTATCATTTTAAATACAAAAAGATTTTGGAAAAGTTTAGTGTATTTTAACGAAGTGATGAGAAGTTTTTGAGTATGTTAAAATTTTAATAGTAAATTCAAGTCAATAAAGATGGGAAACATTGAGGATTAAGATAAGAATAATTATAAGATTTAAAAAAAAAAAAAAAAAAAAAAAAAAACTTTTTATATACCATGCTTTTAAATTTTAATATACTAATAATATACAAATTAAAAGGAAAATGATAAATATTCTATCATAGTTTGAAGTCAAATTTGTTTTCAAATGTCTAAATAAAATATCTGATGTAAGATACTAATATTTTGCAGCGGAATAGATTTCATTTCTGTCATCCTTGGCGAAAAAAAAAGAATATCGCCAAATTATCTGGCGAAAATATTTAATTCCTTTCAAAAATCATGGTTATTTTAACAACTTATATTAAAAGAGTAAGGAATAATATGAAACAATATTTCGTACAATACATATTACATGTCATACATACGTACAATGAATAATACATATTACATTTCGTACAATGCATACATCTGGCATGTATATTTTCGTGTTACGCTTTTGATCGCCAAATAATAATAATAATAATAAAAAAAGCCAAGGGCGACAGAGTTTAAAAATTTAAAATTAAAATTTTGTCAATTTGACAGCAAAATAATTCAATCTAACACCCACGATAACTAATACATATCTATACCCAAATATAAGGATTAAAATCGGGAAATAAATTTCCTCGATTTTTAATAATTTCTTACAAAAAATCCAGTGGGCAATTAACATAGGAAATCTTTTTCTTGGCTGCACAGACGGTCAGTGAGTCCCACTTCGCTTGCGTATAGAACTCATAGATATAGTATAGCATATATAGAATAGAGTAATCATTGGGGAGAAAAAAGTTATTCCTTTTCATTTGGGAAAAGACGACGTTTTTACCAAAATATGGCCGTCTTTCCCCGAGTGAATACACACGGGAATACATACTAATATTTTAGCAAATAAAATTTATGAATAATTTATTTGCTAAAGGGGAATGGAAGACTCCAGATACAGTTTCAAATTCATATTTCTTTCTTTCTTTTCTTTTTCTTTTTTTTTTTTTTTTTTTTTTCAATACCACTTAATGGCTGTTTCCAAAGCTTTTATTTTTTATCTTTTTTCGGCATCAAAAATCTTTCTACGATAACATGGGGATGAGAGATCTATATATATTACTATATCTATGATAGAACTACATTAGCACTTTATCAATGTGTATAAAATCGTTAAATTGATTATGACGTCAATTTTCGTGAGATGCATAATTTAACTTTTTATAATTTTTTAACGTTCACGTTTGATTAAATGTATTTATTTTTATGTCGAAAGAAAATGAACTCGTTTTTTTTTTTTTTTTTTTTTTTGGCAACAATTAAATTAATGGAACTCACAGATATTTTGGAGCAACTTTAATAAAGGTCTATAATTAACAAATAATTGCAATAAAACAATATTGTGACAATAAATTGAGATAAAAACTATCCTATCTCTCAAGTTGGATCAAACTGCACACAGTGTGCAAAATTTCATCAAAATCAGTTCCTTAGTTTAGGAGTTTACCCCGAACAAACATCGTGACACGTAATTTATATATATATACAGATTAAATTATAAAGTTTTGATCAATGAAGCACAAATAAGTAAAAAACAGGATTAATTTCACTGTATTATCTTCATTATAATATGAATTCAATTTACACTTCAGTCTAAGTAACACGTGGCCGGCTATGCTAACACCAAAAATTTAAAAAGTGGAAATAATTGAATTATACGAAATTTATTAATAGGTTAAAAAGTTGAAGATTCTTTGTGTAGATGGCAGCACCAAATATATTTCAGCTTTCATTTTCATATGAAACAGAGTAATTGCTCCACGCTCTACTTTCCCCGTTTCATTTTTGAAAGGAAATATGAAAGTTGAAAGTAATCTGTTACAAATAAAGACTGTAAATATTTTGAGGAGAATTTTATAGCGTCAACAACACGTGGTAATTATGCTGTTAAAATGTAGCTTATATGACACGTTCGTAGATTTACCATAGCAGCGCCATCTATTGATTACTTACTCAACCCAGTCGAAAGGTATCGACATCTGTTAGAATCATTTGGAGTTAACAGATAATTGTGACTGTCAAATAATAACAGACAAATAATTAGCAATAAATTAAAATTGCGACTATAATTTGAGATTTAAACTATCCTATCTCTCAAGTTGGATCGAACTGCACATGGTGTGCGAATTTTATTATAATCGGTTAAGTGGTTTAGGAGTCCATTGAGGACAAACATTGTGACACGAGATTTATATATATTAAGATATATATATATATATATATATATATATATATATATATATATATATATATATAGGTAAGAATTTTTAGATTAAATATTATTTTTTAACTTTTAATCAGTTCATAATATTTTTAAAGTATTATAAGAAGTAAAATAAAGAAATTTAAGAATAAAAAAAATAATAATAAATAATTCAGATTAGGATAAATGTAAATGACTGCAGACAATAAAAGTAATATTCGGTTAAAATATAAATAAGAATTGATAAAAGATAATAAATATGATTGCATGCAAAAAAATAATAATTGAGACAGAGAATGCAATTCGAAAACCTTATTTAAATTTGAAAATTTATAAAATATATACAAATAATTTAGATTTAAAGAAGTTATGAACCCAAAATTCTAAAAATTCTATTTTAAAAAACTCGCGAATACAGACAAATAAATAAAGACAAGAATAATAATAAATAAATATAATAAATACGTATTTAAAAAATAACCAAAATAAATACCAATTGCAACCATCATCCATAATTCTAATTTTGAGGAAAGCTATTGCTAAAAAGGAAAAGACGGTTCAAATGGAACTGTAAAAATATTTATTGATAGAAACAAAAAAATGAAAAAAAAAAAAAATGGGGCTAAATTTAATTGTAGAGAAATATTAAATAGAATTTCAATGTGAGAACATAAAAGAAGAAATGTTATCACTAAGACTGCGAAACAATAAACATAATTAAACAATCGAATTGAAATCTCAACTGTTTACTTTGATTAATAATGGAAATATAAGCTATTTGAAAAAAAAACAAGACAGTAAAAAAAAAAAAAAAAAAACATATATTGCATTATATCTACGCATATATATATATATGTTCACATCCGAAAAATAAATTAATAGCTTCATTTTAAACGCAAGTTGTTTTATAAATATTTACTACTAGGATTGCAAAAGAAGACTTTTTTTATTGTTTTATTCACCGAATTTATAATTAAAAAAAAAAAAAAAAAATCAATAAATCTACATGAAATCGTTCTTCTTTAATAAAGAAAAACCTCTAAGTTCCTCACACATATTTTTAAACATTTTTATAAAAATATATTCTGAAAACAAAGGTAAGAATTTTATCTTCGGGTATGTTCGTTTTTTTTTTTTTTTTTTTTCGGTCTGGTGAAAATAAGCAGGCCTTGACAGTTGTACTTATGTATTTCCATTTTTCACCTGCAAAATAGTTTTTATACAAAATCATGCACGCAGATTTATTTTGAGTAATGTATTTTGGTATCAAGTCGTAACTGTAAATCAGATCTTATATTTTTTGTTTATTGTCCCTATAGAAAATTTTAAGTATACAGTTTTTTAGGATTGGAATTTCTTTTATAATATAATATGTATTGTTAAATATAATAAGAAATAAACGCGTCTTACATTTTTTTTTTTTATCTTGTCTCCAATCAAATGCAAACTTTTCAAGATTTTTCCGTTTTTATCCTTTATATTATTTATTTTACCTGCAAAAATTTTAATATCACTCTTTCAACATATTATTTAAAAAATATCCAATAAATAATATTTCTGAAATATATAGACGTATTATGTTTTAGCTAAGTTAAAATTTTATTTAAAACATACAAAAGGGGGTTAAAAACATGTACAAAAATAGGTTTAAAAGCACCATAAGTTTCAGGCTGGCTTTGCCGGTCCCTAATCAGTATTAAAAACATCTTGTGAAAAAAAAACAATCACACAGATATAATTTCAGAAACATTAAAACACTCTTGATCCCACTGCTGTTATTTATTAAATCCTCTGTAGATGCAACAAATAACACCAGTCGGCGTACTCTGTAGGAACTGTAACTCTACTTATATTGGTGAAACGGGCCACTCGGGTACTGTAAGGCTGGAAGAACATGAAAGTGGTTTTAAATTAGGCGATTTAAAATACAAAATAGTTTATCATGCATTACATACTAACCATATACCCGAATTTAAAAATGTAAAGGTTCTTGCTTTTTACATCAATAACTATAATAATCAAATTTTTCTTTTAAGTTTTTATATTAAACTTCCACCGAAACCATTAAATGAATCATGTACTATACCATCTGAATAAGCGGTCCAGTTCTAACGTTTCTAAACTGATGTCTGTAATTGTTTTTTCCTCCGAGAAATTTTTAATACTGAGGGGACGATAGAAATCGGCCCGAAACATCTATTTATTGGGTTTATCTGTTTTTGTAATGTTTACGTGTGAATAAATGTCTCTTTTATGTATATATATATATATATATATATATATATATATATATATATATAATGAGTATTTTTCTTCATCAAAGCAAAATAAAAACCTTTGAACCAATCTTTGCTGTCTATCAATATTTTAGAGCAAGAAATATTTGTAATGGTGCTGATGATAATTCAACCCTATTCTGAATTGATGCTAATCAGTTCATTTAACAAAAAGTAAAAATCTTTTGAAAACAATGAGGGGACATTTTCCGTATGTATTTGTTTTATTTTATAAGCATTATTTATTACTTTTTGTTTCACTCTTAGAAGTAAAAGATAAGGGGGAAATTTTGTATTTATAATAATTTGTTTTTAATCAAAAAATATTGGCTAATATGTTTTTGTACCAAGGGAATTAAAAGCTGTTTAAAATAACAAAAAATGGAAAAACACTGGCTTTAATTTCATTTTAAATATTCTTCCTAACACTTTTATTCTTGATGCACCATTACTTAAAACATTTACTCTTAATAAAGCCCTTGGGAGTAGAAAATGATTTTCAATTTATTAGATTTCACACAACCTCTCAGCACCATTAAATATTTCTTGTCACTTTAATGCTCTCTAAATTAAGAGCAATTTAATTCTTAAGATATTTTTTTACATTTTAATGTGGCTGTTTTTAATTTTATGTTGCTATGTCATGTCTAATTTTATTGCTTGCTTGATATCATAAATGGAAAATTACGAGAAAATTGATAAAATGTAATTTGATAATGTAAGACAATAATTTTTACTTCAAAGAGTTGGATTTTAAATTTTTTGCGAGCAAGGGAGTTGCGCTGGAATTTTCCGGAGCGCATTATTTTTTACAGCTGTCGCAAAATTGCTTGTTTGCCTCATTCACAGCAATTTTATGAATAGTGCTTTTGAACATGATGCAAAAATATTTATAAGGCTTTTTTTTATTTTATTTATATTTTATATATACATTTTTTAACTGCATGATTTAAAAACTATCTGAAACAGTTTACATCCCTGTTACATGCAAAAATTTGGGGAAATACAGAGCATAAAATTCAAATCAAGAAAAAAAAAGTTAATAATTGCATAACAGATTTTGTGGCCTTCCGGGCAGTTATGTGTAGTTTCTGTTTTTTTTTTTTTTTTTTTTTTTTTTTTCCCTCCCGTGTTAGAATATTTTTTTTTTCTTAGAAAACTCTGAAATAATAGCATGTTGCATTTGTATTGGCATTTAAAGCTTTTTTTAATTTGCCTTTTACATGTAATGAACTCAGCTTAACACAGTAGATTTTTATTTGTATTTTCACATATGGTTCTTTAAACTTTTTTTTTCTTTAAGTTTCATGTTTTAGTAATTTCATCTTATTGACGTTTGGTTCTAAGAGGAAAATGCAGTCAAATTTCCATATATTCGACTTTATCTAAAAAGGTAAATTCTCAATAAATATTAGAATTATCTATTATCTACAGAAAGACCCACATCCAATCCCTATTATCTACATCATTTGCTACACGGTTTCAAAATAAAAAATTCCTTACAAAAATCTTTTTTATATAATAAATAGTACAACCATATCAATGTATTACTTTCTTGTTGTTTATTTAACTCAATAATTTGATTAACTCTGACTCAATATAATAATCATAATCTGATTTCAAGTTTGCTTTTCACTAAAAGTTATCTTTTAAATTTCAAATAAAAATGAATAACATCATAAAAATTAGTCATTAAAAAATGCAGAAATATTTTTACATGAATAAAATTTTATTTTTAATTCCGGAAAATAAATTTACTAAACTCCAATAAAAGATATCACTATGTCACATAAATAAAAAGGATTATAAATTTTTCCAGATGCAATACTATGAATAGAAAACGATATTATAATGCTAGCGATTGATTATTTGGTGCAGCTTATTGATTAGTGGATACATTTAATCAATAGAAATTTAAACTGGAGCGGTATAGTTTTTCAAGCTGATAAATAAAAAATAATAATAGTATTTACCTATGTATATATTTATAATTAATTATTTTGGGATAACAAATGTAACAAATTAATCTGTTTCTAATTCTTACGTTATCATATTTTAAATTAATACATTTAAATCGTATTTTTTAAATTATGGATAATTTCACATCTTTAAGTAAATTAATTTAATTGAACTGACAAAATCTTGTCAGATCTAAAATACTTTATTTTTGATATATATGCATTTTCTTAACTTTATTCCCATTTAAATTTATAAATAAATCATATCTACCACTGAATTCTAATTCATTATTCCTTCAGTAATTAGGCATATACTAGGAAACTTTTTTCACCTGTTTAACATAATTTTTATTATTAATAGACTATTTGATAACAGATTTAACAAAAGTTTGATGTTTGCATACTATTCAGATGAGAAAACTTTTTATACTAGATTTTTTTTTTTTTTCTTTAACTGATAAATGTGAACTGGAATGTCAAAAATAAGAATAAATACAAGAACTATTAAAAATTATGAATTATTTAAAATAAAGTTCTAAATTTCTTTGTTACAATTTAAATGAATCTGCGATATTACACTTTAGCACACAGAATATTTCAAAGTCTAGAAATTAAATCAGATTAAATATATATTAACATCTAATTAAGTATGAGATAGATTTCGAGAATATTTACATAGTTGCCAGCTTTTACACTTTTTGGTTACAAGAAAACTTTAACAGAAATTTTATATACATATATTGCAATATTTTCACTGAGTAAAATAAAAAATCCTATATAATTTTTCGGTAGCCGTAAAGGGTAAAACTTGGAAATTATGTATTTGTTTTATCAGATTTGTTTTATCCAACTTTAAGACATTTGCAATACAATTCTATGTACTAGGTGTAACGAAAAATCCTATCGTTTTGGATAAGTAAAGTGACACCGGAATTTTTTTTTTTTTTCCCTTAAGTTACATAAATGTTGTTCATTTAAAATTTCCGGTGTCAGGTTTTTAAATTAAAACTTTCCGGTACACCTTATATAAAGAGAAGCACAAGATTATTGACAATAAAATTAACTATTAACTTTAATTTTTATTCGTTATTTTTAAAAAATATTTATTATATTTATGGTTGTTTAATTACAAATTACATAATGCTAACATTTTAATATAGTAACTATAAATTAAAATAAATTTAATAATCAATGTTTAATTTAATATCATTAAGCAAATTTTTATACGTTTTTGTAAACTGTTTTAGAATACTATATTTACTGAATTTCTCTAAATTACACTCAGCTCTGCGTAAAATTATAAATTTTACCATAATTTAACAATCTCATTCAGAATATTTATACGTTTGCTGGCAAATCCTATTACACCATATGAGTTAAAATTAAAATAATTAATTTGCATTGTTTAACATGATTTTTAACAGTGAAACAAAACATTTTCAAATTATTCATTGAAATTATTTTCATTACAAATACTTATATTTTATTATTATTATTATTATTATTACTTTCCTCAAGTTGTTGTTCTTTTATTTTAAAAATACATGCTTTTCATAAAGTGCGATAGTTTATCAGTTTAGAATGACCAAGTGTTCTTTAATATTTTTAAGATTTTGCCTTTTTTTTTTTTTTTTTTTTTTTTTTTATAAAAACAAATTATATTTAAATATCAGTTTCGAAATTGTCATCTAAATTAATTTAATTATTTACATTCATGGAGTTTTCGATTTCAAAAATTTATGCAAGATTGTTATTAAAAATTACTGACGTCTAAAAAATCATAGACGTCGGCATCTATATAGTCGTAAATTAGGAGCTGTATGTTTTATTAAAAAATGATTTATAAAATTGTAAAATAAAGATTTTGTTTTCCATTTTTCCATTATTTTTTTTATGCGAAACATAGAGGCTAATGTTCATTTTCAAAAATGTCTAGAAATAAATACCGAAAAAGCATACCTATGCCAAAGATATACAACTTGATTGCGTAAATGTTTCATTTCTAAAATTTAAACATAAGAAAACGTTGGGAAATAATTTACTGTAATATTTAGCAATAAACCCATTTAAAAGAAAAAAAAAGAAGAAGAAGAAGAAAGAAAGAAAAAATCCCTTACTGTTAGTTTTATAAAACTCATAATAGGAAAAATTACATTATTAGAATTTATAACAAAAATATATTTTATTATTTATATGCAATAAGTTATTTTGAGGATAATGCGTCGTATTTCTCCTGGTTAGAAATAATAAAAGTTATCTTTCTTATGTGTTTAGGCAAATCATACAATAAAACTTGAATCAACAGCATTATAATTTAAAATTCAGCATTTAATTTACTTTTTATTAGTAGTAAAATAAAAACTCTGGGTAAATTGTAGGGATGAAACGGATATCCGGTAACTATCCGGTATCCGGCCTATCCGGCTGAGTTTGAAATATCCGGCGGGGTACCGGATATCAGCACACCGGATACGGATATCCGGCAATTTCAAGCCGGATATCCGACGGATATCCGAAGGAGAAAATTCAAGCTTAAACTCCCATCAAATGAAAATTTTGCGACAACTTTTTAATTTTTTTTAGATCAGTTGTAGCTTGTAAGGATTTTTTTTTTTTTTTTTTTTTTTTTAAGTTGGCTTCTTCGAGAATTGATTTTGGACTCATTAACAAACAAATTTAGCCAAAAGTAGCTTCAGGTCTAAGAAATATAGAAGCCCTATTTTAATTTTGTACAGAGTTAGCTAGGTTTTTTTTCCAGAGTGATCTATAACATTCCCCCTAATCTTCCCCATAACAATAAAAAGAGCTGTTCATTGTTGTTCCTGAACAAATGATATTTATACTCTGCAGTTGCAGTGTATATATAACTCTGTTTTCATGTCTTTTGCTAATATGTTGTTAGATTGCTTAGTAATATTCTTAGTCTTGGATGTTAAAGTTGTTAGATTGTTTCGAGAATGAGTCATATAATGTGCATTTATTGACTAGAACCTGTTTATTTACAATCTAGTTTTCCATACACAATAAAGCTGTTTTTTTGTGACCATATATTTATACTAGCAGAAACCTGGCATTACTTGCGCCATCTATCTGTTCGATTTGGATTTTTTTAAAAACCCTCCAATTTATATAAATTTGCATTTTTAATGGAATATCTTACTAAAGCACCTGAATTTAGAATTCCCTGTTGCGTTGCGTAGATATATCCCAAAAAATTAAAATTACTTCAAATAAAAGTACATATTTAAATTTTCAGAAAGTCTGTACTTTCACTTTGATATTGTTCATAAGAAAAAAAAAAAAAAAAAAAAAAAATCAGTTATTTAGAGATTTTGATTTTGTACTGCAGAAAAACTTCACTTACTTAAAGAATTTTAATAACTAATGTAAAATTTTCTTTCTTATCTCTACAGAATATAAAAATATATAATAAGTAAACAGTATAAATTCATTTTGAATTATTACTTTCTTCTATATTAAATAGAAGGAAGAATTGGATTTGTGAAAAATTTCAACTTCCAGTTTTCGGTGGATTTACGTATTTTGAGGGAACCAAAGCACAATTTGACCATTTTTGGAAAATGTCTATCTGACAAAAATTTTGTGCAGTTCAAGAGTTAATGCACAGAATTTCATATAAATTTATATATAGCTGCATCTTACCAAAAAAAAAAAAAAAAAAAAAAAAAGTGCCCATCAACTTTTGGTGCAAATCACTCAACAGATGGCACTGCTATACTGTGATTTCTCCCATTTAAAGGAAGACTATATACTTAAAGGAAGGTTATACTTAAAGGAAGGTTATAAAGGAAGCTTATAATGTGTATACTTAAAAAAATAAACTAAGTGTGTCACAGGGAGGGCTATTATGAAACATGTTCATTCAATTTATGTGCATAACGGCCAATAGGTGATGCTGCTATGCTGTAATTTTCCCGTGGATGGGGAAGTTATATCTTAGATTCATTCGTGTATAATTGCTAAAAATTTAGTATGGGAAAGGGTCATTTTTATAAAACATCATGTTGATTAAATTTTGGTGCATATTGGTCGATAGGTGGCTATATTATGTTGCAATTTACTCTGTGAATAGGAAGGCAAAATCTCAACATCTATAAAATTTAAGAGATAAACAAGATAAAAATAATATGAGAATAAAAGTTGGCTTAATTTGGGTGTATATCGAAATCGATCAACAGGTCGCGCAGCTGTTCCTCACCTTCTGTGATTCTCCACATGGCTACATCTCAAAATTTTTTTATTAAAATTGCACTAAACTCAATATCTAAAATCTTTATTGTAAGCAGCTATGATTATGTTTCTTCTGCATGTTAAACAGCATGTAGCGTTGTTATATAGAGAGATATAGAAGAAAGTTTTGTGATGGCCATAACATACTAGTTTGAAGATTTTAGTTTATTTATTTATTTATTTTTCTTCTTTCTTTTATGTTTTCTTATAAATGTCTCAAAAGAAAGTATTGGATTCATAAAAATTTTCAACTTCTGGTTTTTGATGGATTTACACGTTTTAAGAAGTCCAGAACCTGGTTTGACCAATTTTTAAAAAATGTCTGTGTGTGTGTAACAAAAATTCTGTTCAACTGTACCTCCGGAACTACTGCATACTACAATTACATATAAATTTAAGTGTAATTGCACCATGACATAAATTAGTGCCTACCAACTTTTGATGCAAATGGCTCAACAGGTGGTGCTGCTATACTGCAATTTCTGCAACTTAGAGGAAGGCTATATCTCAGAAACTACTGCACAGAATTTCATATAAATATATATGTACATGTAACTTGGCATATATTAGTGCCCATCAAATTTTGGTGCCAATTGCTCTATAGGTGGTGCTGTTATACAGTGCTTTCTGCAATTTAGGGAAGGCTATATTTTAGGTTCTATTTCATGTAACTACACAAAACTTCATGTAGGAAAGGCATTATGAGAAATTAG
This sequence comes from Salticus scenicus, assembly GCA_963930645.1. Classification (NCBI taxonomy): domain Eukaryota; kingdom Metazoa; phylum Arthropoda; class Arachnida; order Araneae; family Salticidae; genus Salticus; species Salticus scenicus. The sequence goes on along the minus strand of OZ005650.1, from coordinate 108,212,623 downwards.
GCTGGTTCAGTTTGGGTGCATGCTGGCCAGTAGGTGGCTCTGCAATACAGAAATTTCTCCCCAAAAGGGGAAGGCTACATCTCTTATTCCGTTGTGTATAATTGCATAGGACTTGGTATGTGAGAGAACCAGCCATTGTGAAACACTATTGCGATTTATTTTAGGTGTATATCAGCCAACAGGTGGCAATACTGCACTACAATTTACCCAATGAATAGGCTAAGTTAATCCCAACTTCTATGACATATGTACATGAAACTTGATATATACAACCATTATGAAAGCAAATGTTGACCTTATTTATACGTATATCAGCCAACAGGTGGAGCTTCTATTATGATTTTTCACAAGCGTATATCTCAGCATCTGTTGATTAAAATTGCATAAACTTCTTTTGTAAGATATTTATTGTGAGAAGCTATGGTTAAACTTTTATACGATTTAAACCGTAAGTGGCGCTGTTATATAGAATTATGTAGAAGAAAGTTTTGTGATGGCCACAACATATTAGTTTTCATGTGAAAATAACCCTTCAACTGTGATTATAATAGTAAAATATTTTATTTCATTTTTTTAATAATAGTATTGTAAAAAATATGTAGATAATAAGTTTTAGTTTTATAATTCTGAACAAAACCTATCTTTTTGTGATAGTGCTTTTCACCAAAAATTGCAAGTATAGGAATGAGTATGTTAGGCTTAAAATTTTGTTCTTCATGGCAATATTGCACAAATAAATAGAAGTATGTTTAAACAAATTATATTTAAAATGTTTTTAAAAGAATAGTATATGAAATATGTTTATATTTTATCGTTTTAAAATAAAGAAAAAGAAATAAATATACAACACAACAAAGAACAAAACTATTGCCGGATATCCGACGGATATTCGGTCCGGATATCCGTATCCGGCAGGCAGAAGAGCTCCGGATATCCGATATCCGGTATCCGGCAAAATCACTATCCGTTTCATCCCTAGTAAATTGCGTTAGTTGTACACATCCATAAACAAAGTTTTCAGTTTTATAAAGGTAAATGTCTTTGAAAAGTTCTAGAAGAGTAAGTATATGTTGATTTCTTTCTTTGATAAAAGTTACCTGACGTAGAGAAAACATCTTGATGAATAAAGTCAAAAGCTTTTCTGTCTTAATAATTTTGCAAATTATTCTCACACACAAAAAAAAAAATAAATAAATAAAGAAGATATTGAATTAAAATGCTATTTTAACTGTTATATTGAATTAAGAATTTTAAAAATGATCAATAGATACAGCAACTTTTAGTCATTCTAGAAGGTGGGGGGGGGGGGGGGGGGGAGTACGCATTGCATGAATGTGATAAAACAATTTCTATAACATTATGTGAATTGAGGAATTTTTATTTTCTCTACATGCTAGTATTTTGATATGAGATTAAAAATAAATAAAAAAGATAAAAGATAATATAATATCTGAATTCCAGTAAATCTAATATTGGACAATAACAATATAGATCTCATAATTTATACATAATACACGCTACAAAAATGATGTATTAAGGAAAACACTTGAATGAAAAGAACTTTTTAATGTAATCTTACCAGTATACGCGAAAAACTTTGATATGCATAGGGGATCAAAGAGGAGGAAATGTTAAATCTGAAAGTTCTATTTCTAAATTGTCATGGTGTTTGCTTACAATGACTCTAGCTTATATATGTGTGTGTGTGTTTGTGTATCTTGATTCTTTCTATCTAATAAAGTTTTTGTTTTGTTTTATTTTATACATAATCTCTAAACCATAATACCTATTAAATTACTAAATTAAAATATTTCATTAAAATTATTTTTAACTAGTATATTATGGCCACAGCAACACTTTCTGTTTCTTCTATATAATACCTTACGTAAATTCACGCAGTACAAATTATTTATTAAATTATTATTTATTAAATTTATTTCCCATGGTGAATGCAGACTATTTTCATATCAGAGAAGTATAATACTAAATTTCGAAAGAAAATCAATTTTGTGTCGACTATTAAGGAAAAGAAAAAAAAAAAAGCGCTTTGGTAAAGATGAAAAAAATCGATAAATTCGTTTTAAATTATCACAGATTTATAGTTCAACCATTAGTTTTAAAGTTATTGTCGAATTCTTTTGATTGACACCCATATTGAAAATTTCTAACCCTCGAACAAGAGCGATGCCCCCAAATCTTCTATTGCTTCCCACTGCTGGGCTCATGGTCATCGTTTTGAATTTTCTAAAACTACTATAATTTCCTCTCCTGCCACCTCTTCCCATTCGAATATCCTTGAAGCTTTTTACATATTTAAAAGTTCTAAAAACCTTGTTAATGATATTTCTTCTACTCCGTACTTGTCTGATGCTTGGGAATTACTCACATAACTCCAATTTTCATTTAATTTTGATGCTTTTAAGATTTTTAGATTTTGTTACATTTTTAAATCTTATTTATTTATTATTTTCTTCATTTATTTGATAATTCTGATTACACCAGTATTTATATTTACATTCATCTTTATATACTTTTTATCTTCACATCAAACGGTTTTGTGCATTGTCGCTTTAATTGCAGCACTCGTGCCTACTTTGTTCGCCTGACGAATGGTCGTGTTTTCTTTCGACTCGAAACAATTGTTGCGAGTTTATTTATTTTATGGTGTTTATTCAAATTTTTGCCCTTATTACTTATTTGTTGCCTAAAAAAGACCTGAAAAATTTTATTACTTTTAATTCAATAAATTTAAGCCTAATTTCACTAAATTTTGGTTTTTAAAGCTATTATTATTTCAAATTTACTACCATTATTTAAATAATAATGATAATAATAATGAAAATTTTTCCTTACCTTGAATTTTCCTGAAACATCTATTAAATTTATTAATAGTGTATAGTTAAAAATATAGCAAGAATTTTTTTTCCATATATTAAGCTTCTTAAGAATACTGTACTTAAAAAAAAAAAAAAAAAAAAAAAATCTGGATTTATTTTAGAATAATGGAAGTTCCGGAGCCCAAATATTAATCATATATATATATATCAACTTAAAATTTGTTCTTTGTATTGTATTGTCTAATTCTACCTAAATTTGTTTCTCTGGGAATTTACTTTTGCTTGTTATATCTGTTGCTTCTTTATTCAAGAGCCGCTGCAGTCAATCTGACTGTTGCCACGCAGTGGTGGTTACATCTTATTCATACAGTTACGGTTACATATCTTACATATATATATACAGTTACGGTTACATATCTAACATCTCCCCTTTTACAAAGAATGACACACAAAAAATGTTATTAAGATATTTACACTATGAATTAAAAAAGGAAGATACAAATATAAACAAACAAATACACAAGAACACTTACTTTGTTACAAAAACAATTACTTATTTACTACCCCGTACCGGTTAGGGGGCTTAATTATACGACCATATTTGGTAATGTATTGTTTAGAGTCCGATTTCTTTTTTGAATTATCATTATTAGAACCATTACCATTCAAATTAATATTTACAGAGTCTTTGTTAGTAGAAGTAGAACCAGTCACTTCAAAATCCTGTTCAAAAATTGTCTCATTATAAGAAGGTTTTAAATCAATTCTATTTCTTCTTAAAATGTTATTTTTTTCATTTCTTACCCAATAGCTTCTAGGGTTTTTATCTCTTTTAATAACTATGCCTCTTTCCCACTGATTTCCAGAACGAATCAAAACATTTTGATTATTTGAAATTTCCGATAAGGGTCTAGACGTTCTATCATAATAGAATTTACTTAAGTTTTGTTTATTTACAATTTTATTTCTGATGTTCGTTTGGAGTTCTGGCTTTAATAATTCTCTATTTATTGGTAATTTAGTTCGTGTTCGTCTACTCATTAAGGCTTGAGCGGGAGAAAAATTTAACCCTTTTATGGGCGTATTTCTATATTCTAGGAGTGCACTGTTAATATCCTGATTAGACTCATAACATTTTTTCAACATATTTTTAGCAATTTTTACACCGCTTTCGGCTTGACCGTTTGATTTCGGGTATCTCGGACTACTATTTACGATTTCAAAATCCCATTCCGATGAAAACTTTCTAAATTGATACGAATTAAAGGGCATGTTATCTGCGACTAGAATTTTAGGAATTCCATGCGAACTAAATATCACTTTTAATTTCTCAATTATTTCATCTGCTTGTTTATTATTTAAGGGAACAATTTCTAACCACTTAGTTAAATAATCTATTATGACTAAGTAATTATTTTTCCTAAATTCACAAATGTCACACCCTATTTTTTCAAACGGTAATGACAAAATGTCATGTGAAATGAGTGGTTCTTTACAATTTTTTGGTCTGTACTTTTCACAAACAAAGCATTTAGAAATTAAATTTTCAATATCATTTCCCATATTAGGCCAATAAAAAATTACTCTAGCTCTAGATTTACTTTTTTCTATTCCGAAATGTCCATCATGAATTTTATTAAGCATTTCTTTTCTAAGATCAACAGGAACAACTATTCTACCATTATAAAAGACTATTCCATCTTCTTCAAAAAGATCTTGTCTTAACTTATAATAAAATCTTACATTTTCTGTAACATCTTTTTTACTGTTAGGCCAACCATTTTTACAATAAGTTACTAATTTATTTAATACTGGATCTTTTAAGGTACATTTCTTAAACTCATTTAATTTTCTATCAGTTACATGCATATGTCTTGTAGCTTTTACACAATGAACAATTTCTTTTAAAAACTCATCTGTATCATATTCATTAAGATAAGATCTAGATAATAGATCAGCAACATACATTTGCTTACCTGGTACATAAGAGACATCAAGATCATATTTAAGTAACTTTAATTTAATTCTTTGTAACCTACTAGATAAAACATTTACAACACTTTTATTATGAATTGACACTAAGGGTTTATGATCAGTATGAACAGTTATTTTTCTACCATAAATATAATTATGAAACTTTTTAGTAGCAAATACTATGCTTAAATACTCTTTTTCGATTTGTGCATAGTTCTGCTCAGCCTCAGACAAAGCACGTGATGCATAGGAAATCGGTTGTCCCTCTTGTAACAAACAACACCCTAGTCCACTTTTAGAACTGTCACATTGCAATACAATTTGTTTATTAGAATCAAAAACACCAAGTACAGGGGCTGTGCTTATTTTTTCTTTAAGTTCATTAAGAGCTTTTGTATGCACTGGTAACCAATCAAATACTACAGATGTTTTGAGCAATTCCCTCAAAGGAGCAGTTATCTCTGACATGTTAGGAATAAATTTCCTTAGATAATTAATTAATCCTAAAGTTTTTTGCAACTCTTTTTTATTACTAGGTGCCTGTAAATTCATTACAGCTTTAACCTGTTCAGGGTCTGGTTTAATTCCATTTTTATTAAATACATGACCCAAATACTTAACTTCATTAACGCGATATTGTAACTTTTTAGGATTAAATTTTACATTTAATTTTCTTGCTCTTTCTAATACTTTAAGAACAATTTCATCATGCTCCTTTTCAGAATTTGCACAAATTAACATATCATCAAAATAAATAATCACACCAGGTATATCACCAAAATTTTTTTCATTAGCTTTTTGAAACAATTCAGGTGCAATATTTAAACCAAACGGAAGGCGGTTAAATTTAAAACAACCAAAGGGAGTACTAAACTGACATAATTTACTAGAAGGTTCATCTAATTTAATTTGGTAAAATCCATCCTTTAAATCAAACACACTATACATAGATTTATTACATAATTTAGGCATTAATTCTTCAATCGTTGGTATTAAATGACATTCTTTTTTAATAACTTTATTAAGATCCTGTGGATCTAAGCATATTCGAATTGACTTGTCAGGTTTCTCTACTATAACTAAATTATTAATCCATCCATCTGGATTCTCTACCCTACTTATAATTTTATCTTTTTCAAGAGCAATTAATTTCTCTTTTAATTTTGGTTTTAAGGATTCTGGAATCCTTCTGGGGGGTTTAACTACTGGCTTGGCATTACCATCAATTTTAATAGAACACATTAAATTAAATGTTCCTAACCCCTGAAAAACATCTTTATTTTTCTCAATAAATTCATCCTTATTTTTTATTTCAGTAGAATCTACTTTTTCTCTTTTAATCAAACCCAATTCAATACAACTAGGTAATCCTAACAATGTTTTAGAATAATTATTACAGTTTACAACAATAAAATCTAGATATTTAGTACAATTATTCATTTTACACTCTAAGTTAACTATACCTAGGGGTTTAATTAAATTACCACCATACGCTTCTAAAATAATCTCAGTAGGGCTTAAGGAATAATTACATTTCAGCGATTTAAGTAAATCATTATGTATTATATTTACACACGAACCAGTATCTAATTTAACTGATAAGATTTTATTTCCTACCTTTAGCGATTGTATCCAGCTTGAATCCTTAGCACACAGCACTGAATCTACAAAAATACATTTTTCTATATTATTAACTCTCTTGGAGTTAAACCTATTTCTACACCCACTAGCAAAGTGATTTAACTTATCACAAATTTTGCATCTTTTTCCAAAAGCTGGGCACTTTCCTCTAACATGATTATAATTACATTTTTTACACAGATAAATGTTTTCTTTTTTATTTTCACTTCCAGCAGCTGTCTGCGTTCGCGACGTCGAATTGTTCGAAGTCTTATTTTTTGCTTGTTTATTTTTTCCTATTAGAGACACAGCGTCTGCTATAGTACTCGTTTCGTTTAGAATATTTACTTCTGATTTCCGCTGTATTACTTCAGACTGTTTTTTACTTAATTCTGCTGCTCGGCAAATGTCAATCGTCTTTTGGAGTGTTAGATTCGATTCTCTTAATAGACGTTCTTGAAGCTGTTTTTCTTTCGTTCCAATTACAATGCGGTCCCGAATTATACTGTCAGATAAATTTCCATATTCGCAGAATTTTATTAGTTTTCTTAAATCTGTTAGAAACTCATCAAAGTTTTCAAACTGTTCTTGATTTCTGCTATTAAATACATAGCGTTCGATCACGACATTTCTGCGTGGATTTGCATAGTTCTCAAAAGCATTCAGAACATCCGCTAAGGTATTTCTCTGCTCATCTGTTAGCTCAAATGTATTATAGAGTTCGACGGCATCTTCACCAATGCAATTTAATAATATTGCTACTTTGACGTCGTCATTTTTCTCCGTGTGGCCTCCTGCCTTTAAATAAATTTCAAAGTTCTGTCGAAACTTTCGCCATGCTTCGGCGATATTACCGGAGAGGTCCAAACCTCTTGGAATTTTTAAAGAATCCATTCAGGATTTATTCGAAAATTAATTTCGGAACAGTTCTGGTTCGACGCTCGGCTGCGCCATGTTATATCTGTTGCTTCTTTATTCAAGAGCCGCTGCAGTCAATCTGACTGTTGCCACGCAGTGGTGGTTACATCTTATTCATACAGTTACGGTTACATATCTTACATATATATATACAGTTACGGTTACATATCTAACATTGCTAATTATTAAACGCTTAGTTTCTAAAATGTTTCATAACATAAATCAGTTTCGGAAGAATACATAATTCTAGTACTTATTTTTACAGCGACATTAATCATTCCTTTATTATTATCATTATTAATATTTCTGCACATCCCACTACGAACAGACATTTGTCATTTAAAATGTTCGCCCAAAAACTGTTCGTAACTTTATTGGTTAATTTTGTTTTATTTTTATTTATTTATTTTATTTTATTTGTACTTGCCTGAAAAATTCTCTTGCCTCTAATGGTCAGTTTTTTTTTTTTTTTTTTTTTCGTATTATTTACTATAATAGTTGATTATTATAATATTAAATTTGCTAAAGGATATATAGGAATTCGTTAATATATCCAACTTCCTCAGAAATTCGCTTGTTCCCTTTAAATTCGAAACGTCTGTTTATTTCTCTTTTTCTGGTTAGAGCTATACTTACAGTCGGTAACAAAAGTATCCGAACACTAGCAAAAATTCCTATATAAAAAAAGTGGAGTTAATACTTCTTTGTTAAATAAATCCTTGTCGAGTCATGTTTTTAGTCGGTCTAAGAACATGATTCTACAAGGATTTATTTAACAAAACAGTATTAAGTGTACTTTTTTTAGATAGGAATTTTTGCTAGTGTTCGGAGACTTTTGTTACCGACTGTACATCTCACTAACTCATAGAATTGCTATAAGTGTGGAGATTATCCGAATAAATATTTATTAAAAAAAAAAAAAAAAAAAAAAAAAAAAAAAAAAAATCCTAAAATGAAAATATAAAGGTAACAACATTCCTTTAAAATTCGAATACGTCATCTTCAACAAGTTATCTAACTCCCCAAAAAGAAAATAGAGAAAATATCTCGTGTTGAAATTTTACTCACTTATCTATAGATCCAATAAAAGGGAGAAAGAGAAAAATTAAATACACAATTACTCTGAAATTTTAATAAGGATTATAACTCTTAAGTTTCTACTTATCTTTCAGAGCTCACTGTATTATATTATTTTATATTACTCATTTACTTAAAAAAAAAAAAAAAAAAAAAAAAAACTACAATTCTTAAAATAATGATATTTTTTGGAATAAAAAGCTCACTTCAGTATTTTCCAAACGAGCAAGAGGAAGAAGCTTTCGGGAATAACTAGGTAAATACGTAGTAAATGTGTTAAATACATGAGACATTTTTCTCCAGATGGACGGCATTGCCACATTCACTCATACGGTTGGCCTCTACAGGTACCTCATCGGTAACTGCGGAGAACCTTGTGCCTCGAAGGTGAGTTGGATGGAGATTCTTTAATGATCAAGATTTAGTAACCAAGTTTTTTAAATAATCAACTAACCATTCGAAAGTTTTTACTTCGATCAAATGTAAACTACACTTTTTTGAGGAAAAAATCGGAATAATTTTAACAGTAAAGAAAACAGAGGGAGTAAGAAGATAAGAAACAGCAGTAACTACAAGTGTTTTTACATCAGAAGCCGTTATATCAAAAACGTATTTTGCTACTGTTGTTTCTCCAACTTTCTCTCGTTATATTATTATTATTATTATCATTATTATTTATAATGGACAAAACTCTACTTGTTATTACCATATAACAACTACTTATAATCAAATTTCAATAAAAAGGTTAATTAAGTTAAATAAACTAAATTGAAAAAAAAATTCTTAATTTTTTTAATTTACTTTTATGCAATTTGCTTTTACTATATACTTTGATCATTTTGTCTTTATTTTAGTGATAAATACTACTTGAAATAAATGCGATATTTTGGAATTTTTTATCATAATGTTTAATAATTTTTAAGCTGCTTTAAATAGCATTTACAGATTAAATGAAAGAAGAATATACTCTAAAATGTTTATGGAAGTATTCTCAAAAAAAAAAAAAAAAAAAAAAAAAAAAAACTCCATTTATGCAAATATGTAATTTAAAAAAATTAAGAATATCAATAGTTTGAACTAAGCTAAAATCTACTAAACAACTATCACTTTTAAGTAAATATAAATGAAAAAAATGTTTGGTTTTATTATTATGTAACAAATTTACATACATGAATATAGGTTTTATTAATTAAAAAGTGTCATTTTGATATTTCGTTAGTTAAAAAATGTGTACTTTAAAAAATTATCCTCGGAACTCATAAATAAATTACAAATGTTTCCAATAAATCACGAAAAATAAGTGATTTATTAATTACTCAATGAAAAGATATTTAAAAAAAATAATAAAGATACAAACCAAAAATTCAATAAACTTTTGAAATAAAAAAAGTTAAACTAACTTTCTTTATTTTAAAAGTTTATGGAATTTTTAGAATATTTCTTTTACAATCAAAAAGCATGTACGTGTAACCTGCAGTTAAATGTTTAATAACTTTATTTTTAAATGATAGTTAATTATTTTAAATAATTATGAGCTCATTTTTATTCTGAAACGATAGTGTAAATTAATTTATTCAAATTCAAAAATTAATGTTTGCTTCTTTAATAAATATTTTAAAAATACATTCTTTTATAAAGATTGTTTTCAATAATTTAAGTATTTTTGTTCATTGAACCAAAAAAGAAAAAGAATACCTTAATTTTATCGTCAGTGTAATTTTCACTTAATCTAAACGTACAGTTGCAATTAATTTAAAAAAAAAATTAATTTTATTAAAACTTTTCAGGCTTTGATGAAATTCCTTTGATGTAAGACAAAACTCCATATATTTTTTGTCGTGTCTGGTATAAAATGGTAAACACCGAAAGGTACAAGAAATCATTACAGAAAATAAATTATTATTTGGTTTAACATATTGTTGAATAAATATGTTTTTATATAAGATCTTTCTAAATTATAAGAAAAATAAAACCTCGATGCAATAAGTATTTCACGGAATGATTTTAAAAATATTATACTTATTCTTTAAAGATTGATTTCTAAAAAAAAACTGACCTGAGTCATTTTCAAACTGAATGAAATTTCATTTTTCTAAAACCTATTTTAAGTCTTTTCATTCAGACTGTAAAAACTGCTTAAAAAAGCGTAAAATGTGTAACGTATTACGTTAAATAAATAAAAATCTTTTTTTTTTTTTTTTTTTTTTTTTTTCTATTTATAAGTAATAAATATTTCTTCAAAATTTTCACTTTCGATTTCTTAATTAATCTAAATTGATATAAAATTTGTGTGCTTTTATATATGTATATATTCAGACTAATTTCAGAAAATATTGTTACTATTTTTGACATAGACAGACATCAAAAGACAATAATTTGCTATAGATCTTATTTCATAATCTCAAAAACCATTGTATGATTAAACCTGTGTTAAAACTTCTAACAGATATTAATAGAACATTGATTTTTTTTTTTTTTTTTAATTTGAAAGAACTTTTTAATGAGTTTATTTATTTTTTGTAAAACTATTGTCAGCTATTTTTTTAATAATTTACCGATTCTTTCTTCTTATAGTTTCTGAACATGGCCAGCGTGTTCATGAAAATTTTTAATCTGATCTGTATGATGCTACTGATCGGACATTGGAGTGGATGCCTTCAGTTCCTGGTGCCAATGTTACAAGGATTCCCACCCAATTCCTGGGTTGCCATCAACGAATTACAGGTTCAAACTGTATTCCAAGCATTTCATGAAATTAAATTAATCGTTTGTCATAAATATATACATTAAAAATATCGTATGAACGTAGTTTGAAGGGAGAAACAGTGCCTGATTTAAGGCAGGGCATTAGGGGCACGTGCCCAGGGCCCTCACAGTGAAGGGGCCCCCAAAAAATTCTATCATACATTTTTAAAAATAGTTAAAAGGAAAAATTCCAAATTTTACTATAATGATTGTTGTTCTTTGTTTTTTGTCAATGGATGGAGGAATTACTGTGCTGTTTCATTAATCGGCGTGATGATCTTTAAAGAAAACTATCAACTCATCAGAAAACTTGCAATATTTTCGCTAAACGCAGATACAATTGCATACAACTGATACTTGCATTCCAAACTTTTACTCTAGTGTGACGTAAAACCCAGTCAACCAAACATTTACTAAGATAAACTAAATCCGAGGCACGCACCGCAATGCAGATACACTGGGGCGACGTACGTCGATCCGATAGACAAGTGAGAATCTTGTTTAGCCTTACTTTTACCAACAAAATGAAATATGAAGTGAATTTTTAGAGGGTGAATTGGAAATAAGCAGTTTATTTTGTTTGCTATAATATTAAAATACGAAAAAAAGGGGCCCATTGAACACGAGTGCCCTGGGCCTCCAAGTGAGTAAATCGGTCCCTGGGGAGAAAGACGTGTTCTAAATAGAAAGCTGTATTTTAAAAAGTTTATTCATCTTGATTAAAAATTGTCAATTCATTAAACAAATCAGATTAATTTTAAATTTGTAATATTTCATTTATTTTGCAATTTAGCTATTAAATAAATAATCATTATCAAAGTCAAACAATAGATGAATCAAAGCATTGTAATTTGTAACTTTGAGCAAGTCTAAAAACTACACGTTTTTTATAGAAAAACCGAATTAATATTAACAATAACAAAAAGTGACCAGACGAAGAGATCTTATGTCGAGATTTTGGATACTTGACATAAGCACTTTTAGTACAATCCCTAGGTTCGATTTCTGTGTTGGTCATCTTTCGCTCTAGTTAAACATAATTATTCTTTTCCATAGAAAATGCTAAATCGAAATATTATTTATAATTTAATCTGCTCTTGTAAAATTAATTACTGTGATAAGTTTTAAAATTATTAATAAATAAGTTGAAATAACAATTTAGTTATAGTTGCCTCCGATTATTTCCATTTTTATCACTTAAACCCCCATGCTACAAGTAGCCGAGAGGTTCTACTGTCGCAGCTGGTAGATGGGAAATGCCAGATTCGATCCCAAGTCATGTTCGTAGACGAGATAAAGTTTTTCATTTTCCGACGAGGTTTTTTTTTTCCCCGAAATTTTCGACAAACCTGCAAAAACAGTTCGTAATTTTCGTGATTTTTTTTTTTTTTTTTTTTTTTTTTTTTTTTTTTTTAACTCACGTAAAGGCTAGGACCCCTCGGAGGACACCCGACCCAATATTAGGACCCTTGCGTAAATCAATTGATCTTAATCTCATGCCACCACTACCATCGTCTTTTAACCCAACCCCATCTCTTTCTCCTATCTTATATAAATTTAACTACTACGGCTTTAAACTGGATTTTCCATTCATTTTATCAGCTACCCCCAGAGGTGAATACAAAATTGTTGCCAGTTATCCATCGCGTACTTCTAGTGCGACGTAATTTACGCTCAACCTCGATCGTTCCCTTTACTGGTCGTGATTAAAAATAATTTCATGTAAAACTATTCAAAAACAGAAATTATTATAAAATTTAATAACATCAGAAAAATTACGATGATTTGACCGTAAAAAACAACTTCGAACATGATTCATGTAAATCAAAAATTAAATCAACATCAAAAATTAAATCAAAAATTAAATCAACATTTTATTTAAAATAGCTTTCATCATCTTATGACCTTACATATAATGAATGTCTTATTTTAGCATGCCTTCTGGTTGGAGCAGTATTCCTGGGCTCTTTTTAAAGCCATGTCTCATATGTTATGTATCGGGTATGGTCGATTCCCACCTCAAAGCTTAACAGATATGTGGCTTACCCTGCTCAGTATGATCTCCGGAGCCACCTGCTACGCCCTATTTTTGGGTCACACAACCAACCTCATACAGTCTCTTGACTCTTCGCGCCGGCAATATAGAGAAAAGGTAAGTTGTTCTTTAAAAGATAGTAAGTATTTATGTGTCTTTAAATTAATTTATTTTTTAAGGATAGTTAAAATTTGTCTTCGAAAAATACAATAATTTTTATTTATGTTTATTGAAAACTAATGTTGTTAAAAATTATATAATGATACTAAGAACCTATTTAAATGACTGATGGCCCCGGGGCACTCCGAGCTATGGGCCCCTTATTATCAGTTTAAAGAACTACACATATTTGTTAATAAAAATATCGCTTAAAAATAATTTACAAATATACACCCCTCCTAGAACTCTGGCAGTGTTCACGTTTTGGAAATTTGAAATCTGACCTCCACCCAATATATGTGTGTGTGTGTGTGTGTGTGTTGCAAGCAAAAAAAAATTGCCTCTCGATTTTTTTCTTTAACTAACATTGTTTAAAAATTAATGCTGCAATAAATACAAACAAGATTTCATGCACGTTCTTTTGTTTGTGGTACTATTTTCCGAAAACAAACTTATTTTTGTAAATACTTTTATATTTTTTTGAAAAAATAAAATTTGGAAAGAAAATCATATTTGCATAGAATAATCCTTTTGTTTTCAATAATGATTATTATATCATTTCATTCAAAGTAATACTTTATCCAAATTATTCTCAATAATGTCAGTAATATGTTACGATGCTAATATATATGTATATATCTATACACACTTTTTGAGTAAAAATATAACATTTGTAAAGAGGACTGAAATTGGTATTTTGAAAGTGATTTATACAAGTAAAATATTTTGGTTTGCGCCTTTTAAAGTAATTTTTTGAAAAGTATCTAAGATATTTTAGGGGGCTCCTTCTGCTAGGGACCCCGGGCATGTGCTCCGAATGATTTGTCACAAATCGGTCCCTGAATGATACGATAATTCAGTATTTCTTGATTTTACTTTTGTCATTATTTTTAATAGGGCTCTTTTGTTTTTAAACAACTATGCTTGTAACAAGTATGTTTTTAAATAAATGTGCTTCAAACAAAAAAGTGTGTATACATGTATAAACATTAATGTGTTGTGCACATGTATAAATATTAATAAACATTAATTAAACATGCAATATACATTATAAATACGCATCTTTTGTTGTGAGTTTCTCATGATATGCATAACCATGAAAAATAATTTAAGTGCTTCATATTAATTCTTCCACAAAGTCTTAAAAATTTAATAAGATACCATTTACTTAAAAAATATTTTTTCTGTATTTTACTTATTTCCCTTTGGAAACTTTTCCACCCTGAATAAACAATCGTTTTGCCAAATTAAACACAAAATAATAATAATAATAATAATCTAAACCCTGCCAATCATCCTAAATAGAGATTTTTACGAATTTCTTTTTTTTTTTTTTTTTTTTTTTTTAACTGCGTATATAGTTATTAACTGTTTCGAAAATAGTTATCAGAGATTCTAGGTTTTTCTTCCTTTCCAGTTTTCAAAAGTTACAAAATTTTTCTATGCACTATTATATACTACTTCTATATACTATTATATGTTCTATATTTACTATAGCTGAAATGCTGGCCTATATCATATAAGAAAGTCATAAAATTACGTCGAAGTTCGATGCTAAATTCTATTATCGTCCATCATCCAAAATATAAATAAAACAGAGAAAATAACAATCTTTATGGAATATGTTGAAAGAGAATAGAAAAAAATGGAAGTGAAAAAAGCTAGCACGAGCAATCTTAGGAGAAAACAGTTTCGCCAGATATTTAAGATTTCGCATTTCTTTAAAAATTAGATGTTAACATCGATTTTTTTTTTCTAAATTTGTATCAAACATTTACCCCGGAGGGATATGAAAATGCGCATACACACATCATGGGAATGTGCCCAGGGTGTGCAGCAACTAAAGTACTACCTACAAGTGTTAAACAAAAGATGTAACGAAGATTTTTTTTTTTTTTTTTTTTTTTCCAGCAGTACTTTTGCGTGGGAAATTTATGTATACCTCATAGAAAAATACTGCACGTTAAAAAAAAGCACTTCTCTAAGTTGAATTTGACGTAAGAGTATTAGAGTTTATAGAGATTGGGAATCAGCTTTCCAAGAAAATGGTATCGGACGTACTCAAGTCTTAGTGATACAGATGTGCAATCGATAATTGCAAGAGCTACAAACGTATCGACGGAAATGATTACAACAGCTTCGTCGTAAGGATCTGCACGTAAATATCTGCTCGTAAGAATTTTCATATTGTGTAAATGGCAATAATAGATTGCACTGCAACAGCAAGAATCATAACACCAAAAATAGGGTATTTACACAACAATATGAACCAGCATGTAACATTCGACGTGGTTTTTAGCACGATTGACAGACTCTAATCTAGAGGCATTTTCTTCTGCTATGGTGCAATGAACTTTGAACATGGACAAACGAATGACATGACGTTATCTTTTTAGGCAAATCACATCTTTGACTACAAAACTATGTAATTGTCATATCCAAGTCAGGTGATACCGTGTAAAGAGTTTACATAATTATTGTATCATACATAGCAATATTAGTCCCTCTTCACCTGGTATTATATCTTGAAGTAGTATTGGATTTTACTCCTGCACCTCTCACACCTATTACGCATTAACGGTATACTGAGCATCCTGTGAGTACCATACCATAACGGTATACTGAGCATCCTATACCTCTGAGGTTTTGGAGCCTGCTAACTTGCCATATGTTCAAAGGTTACTGAAATTATATTTCAACGGGACAATCTAAGAACATATAGGAGGTAGTACATAATGTGCAGTGGAATTTCTTAGCACAGCGTATGGCATTGCTGCCTTTACTTGCCAATTCTACTTATTTGTCTGCCATCGAATGCGGCTGATAGATGATTGGAGCAGAACTGTCCCAACATAGACCATCTGTTGCCATGCAAGATCAACTTTGGCCGTCCAAGATAAGCGTAGAAAACATACTCCAGAAATACATAAAAGTACTCTTTAATTTATTGCCGAAACGTGTAGCAGAATTTTGTGCCAGTCGCAGGAGTTATATAAAATATTGATATCTTGCTATTCCTCATCTCGAAGATGGCTGCAATTTTTATTTTTTAACATTTCTACTACTTGTTATTTATTTAATAAATTGGTTTTGATACGTTTTTCAATTCTTGATAACCAAAATATATGTTCAAACTTCCTTAATAAAATTGAATTTGTTATCGTCTTAATGTGCGAACATATGTCCTCAAAATTCAAGGATTTCAAATTTTAAACTGTTTTATATTTTGTCCCTCAAAAAAAACTTTGTCTACTTGAGGGCATTAAATGCCCTTAAATTGAAATATTTCTATCTATTTCTCTAATATCGTGGTCAATTGCGCAAATGATGGTAAAAGTTTGAGAATCAACAAAACTGTTGAAGTTGTTTCATGAAATTTTGTCAAAAACAGCAGTCATATGACCACCACAAATTACATTGGTAGAAACTGTAGGAGCAAAAGTTTCTTGCGGTTATATATAGGGAATAATTTCTGGGAGTAGAAATTTTGAAGATTAAAATGAAATGCTCTTATTCTGTGTTCTCTCGAATAGTAATAAATATAGTGTAAATGTATTCTATAGATTTAACTATTTTAATTTAGAAATTTAATGCTTAGATGCGTAATTTGCATAGATGTTCCTTAGGCTCAACAATTTTTTTATATATAAAACAATGTTTCAGTGCATTTTATTACATGTAAATCAGAGATTCTTTTTTAAATGAGGCATATTAAATCTTTTATGTCCTCGAAAATGTCCTTAAATATAGATTTCAGTGTCCGAATTTTCCTCCGATTCGTACATTAATTTGTCCTCAAATCAGTGTTTGAAAATATGGTTATCTTATCTCTTGCAAATTAAAATGTTTACTACACATGAAAAGAAGTAAAGATAAAAATATTCTAATAAAATTTGAAATGTTGTAATTATTATCTCATTTATGTATGATAAATGTTGACAATAAAATATTTTATATTATTATTTAAAATTGTTACTAAATTTATTTAAAAAAAAAAATATTTTAAATATAAGGAAAATTTGAGTAATTTCTTTTCAAGTAAAGGAAATCAGTTATCTCCAATTTATCTATTTTTCAAGCAATAAGTCTCGATAAAATGTTATAAAAGTAACGGAATCAAAATATGTTTTTATTTAACTACAAAATTTTTTCTTTGTATATTTTGTTACGAAATAATATTATTTGTATTGGCATTTCATTTTGTTAAATTTACTATTTACATCTTTTAAAGCTTTCTGAGTCCAAAAATTCCATTTTTGGACTCAGAAAGATAAATCTCTGAAGATTTATCTCAAAATCAACTCTGAGAATTTTCTTCAAATTCTTTACATAAACCCCAATTTAGATGTCCTTTTGTATGTATTAGTTGGTTACTACTGGAAAATTAGTAATAACCTTTTTAAGTAATCTTTCCAAGTTTGAATAATAAAAGTGAGTTTTTCAATTTCAAGTGAACACTGAAAAATAAAAATTGAAGCACATAATGTGTCATACCATTTTGTGCAAAATGCGTTTCAACAGTTCCAATGCAAATTTGAACGCTTGTTACTGTTACATTTTGAACTCGGTTCAGTTTTGAAGTAGAGATTGATCGACAAATCTGTGATAACCTGAAACAGAACTCCGTCGAATGTTTGTTCATTGGAGAGAAATAAAAACAGAAATACACTAAAAATATTTCTTTCATTTGATATTTAGATTATATTTTAACAATTTAATAATTGTCTGTTAATCATTAACGATAAGTGCTCAAATTTTTAAAATCGATAACTTATTGATTCTATTCATATTTTAGTCAGTCTTTCGTAAATGATTTTACTCAACGATAAAACTTCATCTTTCTTATTTGAATTTTCTGTATAGAATGTCACTATAAAAGTTATTTTTTCTCTCCAAGTCCATAGGTATACATAAATATATTTTAATACATATTTTCTAATAAAATATATGGTGTAGAAACGTAGCTACATTTTCTTAGAAAACTTTTGTAATTGTCAGCATAATGATGAAATTAAATAGTTTTAAAAAATAACCGTCTGATCAAACAAATTGAAACACCTTATATAAAATAAAATGTTTGTGTGTATATATGTATAAAATAACATAAAAATTCGAGTATAAAAATCAGTTATGACTGCGGTTTAACATTCTAAATTAAATTACGATAAGTATTTTAGGAAAAGGGTTCAATTTAAGACTTTTGATAATTTTATCAATGAATTTTAGTAAATAATGCTTTAAATATATACGTGTATGTGTTAAATATAATGAATGTTCAAATTATTATAAAGTGATAATTGCTTTTTATTTTTTTATTTTTTCCAGTTAAAGCAAGTGGAAGAGTACATGGCGTACAGAAAGTTACCTCGTCAGCTACGCCATCGTATTACAACATATTTTGAACATCGGTACCAAGGAAAGTTCTTCGATGAAGAAGAGATCCTTGGGGAGCTCTCCGAAAGACTGAGAGAGGTTTATAAACAATTTTTAACTGGTCTTAATATTATCTGTCTATTCATAGTTCTTATATGTATTTATGAAATATACAATTTTGAATTTTATTTCACCGATTTAACTTTTGCCTGACCTTCCATGAACAGAAATTCGCTTAAGAATTCTGTTAAAGCATGTTTTGTTTACAATTTATGTTTATTAATATTTTTTCATTCCACTTGTTAATCATAGAAATCGGGAGCAATTTATTTATGTTTGAATTGCGCATAAGAATAGCACATTCTACCACTAACATACATCATTTCAGGAAGAATAATGCGTTATCGAGTATATTATTATTTTTTAAGAATTAAATTACATTATGTTATTTTATAAATGTATAATATATTTTTAGCTGATTTAATTTTTTTTTTATTTAGTAGTACTTTTTTTCAAACACGATCTTGTATAGATTTCATATGCTTTTTGTTGCAATACTTTTCATTTCATTTATATTTGTCTCATTTAGGTGATTTAAGTTCGACTGTAATTTACCCATTTGACTCTGAATTAGTCTGCCGATTTCTGCTTTACCATGTATTTTCATAAGATTACATTAAAGAAATATAACCCGTTCACTACAGAAGAGAATGATAATCTACATTATATGCATGTCTATGCAATGATATATATGTAAATTATATTTTTTCAAATTATGTATTATGTCATCGTTCTTGATTCCCCCTTTTGTTTTCAACCCCGACGAAAAAAAGAGGAGTGTTATAAGTTTGTTGAAGTCTTTGTCTATGGCACTGTAGCTTCCAAACAAATAGACCGATTTCAATGCGGCTTTTATTTATTAGTATTATAATAAAAACTCTGACTTAGTGTGGTGGTTTTTGGCTATGTTTGATAAAAATTTGTTTGATAGATTTTTTTTTTATTAATAAAGTGTATTTCTTCAGGCCACTTTAAAATCATGTTAAATTATATAAACCACGTGAGGATTTTTTTAAGGGGGGGGGGGGATACAAACACTTTTTTTTTTATCGCAAATAATAAATCGATTTTGACAACAGTTGAAAATTGGTTATAAATTGTGCATGTGAGCTCAGTCCAAAAATCTCTAAATTTGGTTAAAAATTAAAGATTTTAAAAAGATATTTTAGAATTACTTAAAATGTGATTTATTTATTTATTTACTTTTCAAAGCACTTTGCACTGATATTTAAAGTTTGCGAACTATCAACTTTTCCACTTCCAACTCTCGTTACACATGTCTTTTTTTTTTTTTTTTAAATAAGAAAAAAGCTTTAAGTTGAAAAGTGTTTATGACTTCGGTTTGTCTGTCTGCCCGCACTCTTAACGCTGTAAATGTTAATGGAATTTCTTGAAACTGATATATGTTATTCAAGTTCAATATCGGATGTTCCCTATTGAAAATGGAGTAAATACCACCACTATTTTGTGTACAGAGATACCCGAAAGTATTCCAAAGCATTGCCTTTTATGAGAGATATTTCTATATATATATAAACCATATTTTCATATCTTTAGTTTTCTCAAATCTTGATGAAATTGAAGTATGTTATTCATGTGCATAAAAGAATGCTTTCTATAAAATATAGTATGATTAACATTAAGAGTTACTGGGTCACACAAAAATATTCAATTACATTAAGGACTATTATTTTCTGGAATTACATTTTTGTTTACATTGAGCATTTTTAACACTTTCTAACAGTTTTTTAGAGTGAATATGATTTGAATTAGTTTATCTATCTGTCTGACTGACCATGTGTCTATCTGTCTATCTGCCTGCCTTCTGTGTTCGTAATTATTTTAAAATTTTCTTAACAAGTTCACGTCGGCGCATTTTGATTACACAGTCTTCTGAGTTAATTTCTGAAACAGATGTACCGGGCCATCCGTGGCCGAGTGAATATGTCACCACACTGCTAATCGCCTTCGAGCGTAGGAGAGCGGGTTCGATTCCCGTGATGGCCCTGGGTGTTTTTCCAATTCCTCGTACTGTAATTCTGTCATGTGCTATCTATCTTTATCTGACGAAGATCTACAAGCGGGCTTCGAGAGTCAAGCAAACAAATCTGATGTATATGTTACCAATAAATAAATAAATAAACAGAGGTACCGGCGTATTCGGCGAAATGTCCAAGCGAAAGTGTCCAGTTCTTGCAAACCCAAATTTTACATGCTTTATAGGTTTATGATGAAGCACTACGGTAACAAAGTTGAGTTGGGTGGGTTTTCCATCGCACTAGTACTACACTATAAGAAACCCACAGTGACAGAGGGAAATTTGATTACTTTATTTGGGTTTCTGTAATCATTTGTTTTCCCAGCGAATAAATTTTGGTCTTAATTAAGTTGCGTTTTACTTTTATGTTGAATTAGACCTACGCAAAGAGCAATTGGCGACAGTCTGGGATTCAATCCTTTGTTTTTATTGATTGATTTCGTAAAAATATTTTTTTTTTCAAGCAATTTAATAGGAACCTTTTTCAAAGCAAACTATTCCGTTTATGTACATATATATATATATATTCGATCCTTGAGTGGCTAGTGCAAGTAAAATCCGTCATGTCACCCATGTTCTTGTCCAAATTAAGCCTCTGGGGAGTTACTGAGGCAGGGCCACAGATTATCATACAGATAGGACAGTGAAGCTAAAACGCGAACCGGAAATATAGTAACACCACTAGTGTCAACAGAGGGGAACTACATGTGTTAAGTATACATGAATAGCATCTTTGATCGAAAATTGTTTTTCTATTTCGCGAGTAGTTAGTAGCAGGTTAGTATGGGAAGTTTTGTTTTTCTTCACTTTCTATTGTTTTTGAATTCTCAAAATTATCCTCAAAAGATTCACAGCTATTCTTCTAAGAAATGTTTAAAAATATGCTGTGTGAAACATATTTATATTCAAGTACAAATTAAAATTACAAACTGTAATTCTGAAATAGCAGTATGAAATCATTAAATATTTAACGTTGCTTGGTTTAAATAATACAAAATGTTTTAAAATGAAAAAATGTTTTTATTTTATGCATATTTTCAAAGTTTATTTTTTTAATATTCAGCACTTGCTTCTTAAAATAAATTGCTTTTGACAATCAAGTTTGTAAACAATAATAAAGTTGCCAAACGAAAACGTATGTGCTGTTTTCTTTCCTTTACTTTTTCTAATACTTTTAAATTCACAAAATCATAACATTCACAGCTATTTTCTAAGAAATAAAACTAATTTTTATTATGTTTGAAAATAAATTTTGCCAAACACATTCATGTTCAAGTGTACAAATTAATATAACAAACTGTAATGCTGAAATAGCAGTATGGTATGAAATCTTAAATATTTAACATTGCTTGGTTTAAATAATACAAAATGCTTTAAAATGAAAAAAAAAAATTCTGGTTTATGTATATTTTCGAAATTTATTTGTTTAATATTTAGTACTTGCTTCTTAAAATAAATTGCTTTCGACAATCAAATGTAAACATCAATACATGGTTAGTTGGTTGGATGTTGGGTTTAACATTGCACTAATATTACGATATGAACATAGATACAATAAAAATAAGACGAGCGATTGCGTAAGCCTGAGAGGTCGAGAAACTTACAGCCGTTGACAATAGGGTTGTTGCAGTCAAATTTTGGTTACCGAAGAATATACGGGAGTGTCCTATCTGTATAATAATCTGTGGGCAGGGAACCATCCCCTTCCCACCGTGAATGATCAAAATTGGGATTTCGTGTTCCAGACCACCGTTAGGTGTGGGTTCCAGACCGTCGGTGATTGCTTGGGTGACCATATGTCCTCAAAATTACAAGATAACCTCTATTTTGAAATCGGTTTTAAAATTTTTGAAAAATTTCAGTAAAGAAAATTACTTATCATAATTTTTTCTGATTTGGTCAGTCCGCAATATTTAAAAATAAGAAATATCTTCTTAAATGAGTAATTATAATAGTTTTTTACAATATATATTTATAAAGGTATTCTAATATGGTCAACCAGCCGATCGCCCATAACGCAGCACTAGTGCGACATAAAACCCTCTCATACGATCATTAAATGTTTTTTTTTTTTTTTTTTTTGGCGAGTATGAAAAAATTACCAAACGTAAACCAGCCATTTAGAACTTTTGCTTTACTTTTCGTACACTAATTTTTGTAGTTCTCAGATGTCTGGCACCTCACAGCAGTTTCTCACCTTTGTGAAAGTCTACTTCTTATAGCATGTATTTCTGCAGAAGGAAACAATTGTACTCGAACAACATGCAGCTAAATATCTAGATATGTTATTTACTGCCGTATGGGATATCCTTTGCAAACTATTCTTTACTTTTTTTTTACAAGGTTAATCACAGCTGTAACACTATAAAAGAGGTTAGCAAACGCACTTGGACTTTTCTCTACAATTTACAGTTCATACGAAAATTAAAAAAAATATGCTTGGCAGTACATACTTGGTACTAGTGCATGATATCCATATTCTTTGGAATGATTAAACGCGTTTTTAACTTGGACAATGCGTTTTCAGGGTCTCACATCTGGTGTTTGCCATTGTAAGGTTGTATGTTTGCAAAAGGAATCGTTCCATTGTGAAGGATCGCATGATACTGCAACTCTCTCAAATTAAGGTTGGATTACTGTTTAACAGCACTGAAGAGATGAATGGTATTAACAGTTTTTGCGGTCATTGCGTTGAAACATGTATATAGCAATTATGCCGAAAAACATTTGTACTGGAAGTTTTAATTTTTTGCGACTACTTAAATTAGAGCAATGCAATATTCTACCTGTCGAAAAAAATTAAACCAAATATTTTATTTAAATTTTTATATTTTATTTCATTTTTCTTTTACAGATTGAAACCATATGGTTGAATAAGTATTTAGACAAAATTTAGTTATATTTAGCTGATCAAATATTTTACAGCTATACTGCAGAAAATATAAATATATAAATATACTGCAGAAAAAAAAATTCTAGACTACACTACAATGTCCTAATAAAATAAATTGCCAACCCATGTGCTGTAATTTTCAAGCGTATTAATAAGCGCATGATTGAATTTTTAAGAAGCATCTAAAAAAAAGAAAAGAAACCTCATGAAATTTTTCTACATAAAATCGTGAGCATTTCTTCTAGAGAAAGAGAAGAGTGGTTCTGCTCTCGAAGAACGCTAAGTGCCGGATTCGATCCCAGGTCCCCCCCCCCCCCCCGTCAAAATAGCCTTTCGGAGTTTTCCGTGGTTTTTTTTCGAAAATTTCCGTAAGTACGAGCAAGAGCTCGTAAAAAGAACCCTATGGAGGGTTTTTACCCAAGTTTAGGACCCATGGGTAATCAATCAGCCTAACCCCTACACCACCACCACCTCTCTTTTTTTTTTTTTTTTTTTTTTTTTTTTTTTTTTGGGGGGGGGGGGGGTGTATAAACATTTTATTCCAGATAGTTGCATTTGAAAAAATGGCAACTTACTTTAAAAGCGTCAGTTTTAAATGAAAACGTCAAAATGAAATTAAGTGAAAAATATTTAATTCACTTCGTTAAAAGATACTTGTATTAATGAAGCAGGAAGCAGTCTTTCACTCCTCCTGATATCCTATCTCAGTAGTGAAGATAGAGGTAGAACAGATTTCACGTACCATTAGAGCTATGCAATGGGCAATTGGCAATGATCTGGAATTCCCTTCTAGGAATGATTCAGAAACATGCAATCACAATTTGGATCCTCCACAGTGGGGAAATATTTATGGAAGGAAATACAGGTTTGTTCTCAATTGCCATGGCAGCTGCCCACTGATTAGCTCTAATGCGATACTAAATCCGTTCAACCTCAGCCTTAATTACGATGGCAATTTTTAGATAGCTGTTGACTGTTAAAAGATATACTTTTAACACTTTCTTCTACAGTAGTCTTAGATCATTTATCTTATTTCAGGATGTGATCAACTACAACTGCCGTGCGTTGGTGGCTTCTGTTCCGTTCTTTGCGAACGCGGACCCTAACTTCGTTAACGACGTGGTGACGAAGCTGCGGTACGAAGTGTTCCAGCCGGGTGATGTCATCATCAAAGAAGGCACGCTTGGCACTAAAATGTACTTCATTCAAGAAGGAATAGTCGATATAGTTATGAGCAACGGGGAGGTTGCCACCAGCCTTTCAGATGGATCTTATTTTGGAGGTAAATTAAGAAAGCATCCTTTATATCAAAGACTTGGTTTCATTACTTGATTGTCTTAATTTTCTTTTATCTCTATAGACAAGCAAAGTTATAAAAACTTTTGAACTTTGTTGGAAAGTGTTAATAACAAGGTAAAAATAAATTTCAGCAGCTGTAGTGCTTTACACTAGTTCTACTTGCTGCATCTTTTAATAATAATAATAAAATATATATTTATATTCAAAGCAAAAAATTGCCAATAACGCGATAAATACCAGAAAAGTTAATCTTTTTCAACATTCACGTGGTTTCATCTTTGCACCTTTTCTTATATTTCCTTATTAATGGAATGCTCCGTCCACTCTTATAATAGGTCTATGTAAATAAGCCATTTAAATTTTATCCATAATTTAATTGTTGCCAATTTTTTTTTTTTTTTTTTACAGAATAGAAAAAAAAAAACGTACATTTATTTACAATGAGGAAAATAAATTTGAAATATCAGTCGTATCGTTACAAATAAGGTACTAAATGAAAGGGAAAATTTTTATGAATCCGATGGATTAAACAGCTTATCGATCGAACAATTAGATTATTTAAAATTAACTTAAGCATGAATTTTAGGTAGCAACAGCAGAAGATTGTATGGAAACCGTTAGGAGAAAAAAAAAATCTGCTTCACATTAAGTCGCATGTTTTTGAAGTGGGATTAAAAATCGCAGTTTTCAATTTTTTTTTTAATTTTTACTCACGAACTCGAAAATATAATATACAGCCTGTACCCCCACAAGACCAACTTGCATTTCAAATTTCATCTTTTTTTTTTTTTTTTTAAACAAAAAAAAAAATACTTTTTTTTTTTCTTTTCAAATTAAATTTTATTCTAACTTCGAAAAGATTTATCTGATACGATACATTAAGAATTTGGGTTTTAAATGTTTTTTTAAATAGATTATTTAAACTCTATGAATCATATTTTTATTTTATCAGTTTCATTAATAGATCCTGCTAGGCGATTTTTTAAATTTTGGTGTTGAAGTACTCCGAACGTTTTTCGACAAGAAGTTTAGTGTAGCAACAGCCATTTTAATCTAAGTAGCGCATCAAAAATTTTTCAACATAAATGATTTATTTTTATAGAAAGTTTACAGAAAAAATGCAGTTTTAAAGATAGCAAATTTATTTCAACAAGCACTATTTTAAACCTAAAAACCATTAAAAATATAAGCAGAATATGAAGGATTCTTATGTATAAACAAAAAGTTGTCTGTTAAAGTTATTAGCAAAATAATCTTCCCCTTTTCATACAAAAAAAAAAAAAAAAAAAAAAAAAAAAAATCCATCTCTAATATGGTGACAAAAATTCAAAAGCCGCCAATGGAGCGACATAATAAAGTTGTGTAGCACGATAATGTTTACCTATTTATTTATTTTTTTTATATATGTATAATAATCACTATGCTAATTTATCATACAAACAAAGAGCCTCTGTGTGTTACTGCACTTGCACGCTGTCGAACAGAACTATTTGATTAATTCAAATTAATACTATTTAAATAAATAAATAAAAGTATGTTTAATGAGAAATAAATATAAAAATAAAAAGATTAATTGTCTAAAATACGGCAGAAATAGCGCTCATAGCATATTGTTACAAGGGATTAAGTCTTATTGTTACAAGGAATTAAGTCTAAAATGGTGGCAAAAATTCAGACGTCGCCAAAGAGAACTATATTAAGGCTGTACTATAATCAGGTTTACAAACCATGAATTATGTATAACCACAAAAAATTAATTGTCTCATGCGACAGACGTAGCCGGTCATAGCATATTGTAATATCTGGCGCGAAATTACTATCATTTTATGGTTGATTGGATAAACAAAATAAACATAGGAAATAACGTAAAAGCAAATTTTATGTGCACCACGTATAGTGTTATCCACATGTAACTGGGATTCTAATATAAAAGGGATACTCCAATTTTTTCAGTACTACCTATTTCGGAACTGTTATATAATAAGCACCTAAATGGAAGCTCGTGGGTAAACCATTGTCGCAGGTAATAGGGACAGGCGCCCGAGTTTCAGCGGATGACCAAATCGCTGCTGAAGGCAGCAGGGACCTGAAGCGAGCTTTTGAGAAATTTCAGTATTTTATTTTATTTTATTTTGATAATGCTACATAGAAAAGAGTTTCCTTTAAATTCAGTGACTAGCGAAGCGGGCAAAGCCTGCTAGTGTATAATAAAATCGAACAAATTTGCAATGATTTTTTTATTATTATTCTCTGAATTATTCGAGTTTTAACAATAATATTTTATTATACTAGATATTTTTAATTCAGTTAATCTGTTACCGTGTGACTATATGCATAATAATATACTGTTCAATTATTTTAAATTTTAACATTAATTTCGCTCTTCACTTATTAAGTAATTTCAGATTTTTAAAAAAAAAGGGGGGTAATATAATTCGCTTATATTTATTTCTCTTTTCTTATAACGTATGTTCACGAACGCATTTAGCGATTTCTACAATTATTATTAGTAGTAGTAGTACAACAGGACTATATCTTTCAAACTGGCATTCTGCGTCGTTATCAATTTATAGTGTTCCACTTCGAAAACACCTGTGTAATTTTGCGCAAGTCGATATTTATAGTCACAATTTGAACTAACATTTTTTTTTTAGTGGTGGGAATATGATTTTACTAACAGCACGCTATTTCGCCGCGTATCTTTGAATAGTAAAGTTGTAGTTGCTGTTTTTAAAATACCATTGTAAATTCGTTTTTTGATTTTAATCTTGCTTACGATTTTCGAGATTTTAATTTCCAGTGAGAGTGGTTAAATGTAGTAGTTTTTTCTACATCTAGAAGTTTGTGGAATTCATACCGAAACAAATTTTCATAAATAATTTAACGATACATTTCTTTACTAATATTCCATTATTTGAATAAAAAACACAAATTTGTAAATATTATTTTTTCCTTTTTGGTTCATGTTTCCAAATGTTAATTATAATTAACACGCCTTTTTATTTGTACGACAGGACTATTTCTTTCAATCTGGCATTTTGCGTCGTTACCAATTTATAGTGTTCCACTTCAAAAATGTCTTCCAATATCCAGTTCTACCTTTTAATTTCTTTCTCTATCTTAAAATGTTTTGTGAAATCCGTAAACCTCTATATGTAATTTTTTCTCTTCCCATCGGGGAGGATTGAGCGCATAACCTTCGGGTGTATAACTCTGTACTCTGACCACACAGCCAACGGTTCTTGGCTAAATATTTATGAATATTTAGATTAGTGTTTTCAAGTATTTTTAGTACGACAAGACTATTTCTTTCAATCTGCTATTTTGCGTAGTTACCAATTTATAGTATTCCACTTCAAAAATGCCTGCTAATATCCAGTTTTATTATTTAATTCTCTAATACTCTTACTCTATCTCCTCTCTTACTCTAATGCTCTAATATTCTCTCTCTAATTTTACTATTTAATTCTGTAATTTAAACCAACTCTATCTTAAAATATTTTGTGAAATCCGTAAAAGCGTTTATGGATGCATATATATATTTTTTTCAATTTATCATCAGTTAGGATCGAACTCACAGTCTTTGGGTTCGTAGTTCTGTTCTCTGACCACATAACCAACGGGTCTTGGCTGAATGTCAATGGATTATATTAATTAATCTGTGATGAATTTCGAGTATAATTTAAGTATCGAATAATCAGTTTATATATATATTGATATTATGTTTTGTTCTGTAGAAATTGACACTGTTAATTATTAACAATAAATGAGAAATTGTTTTTAAGATTATTTAAAAAATTAAAATATTTAGTAAATAAGTATTAGGCAATTAGGGGAAGATACTATACAATCAATGCATTCAAATTCCAATAATTTATTTGGAATTAAAAATCAATATACTATTTGAATATGTGTTTAGGAATTTTACTAAACGCCCTCTATTACTTTTTTTTTTTTTTTTTTTTTTTTTTTAGCGTGTTAAAACACAAATATCCTTAGCCCTGTCGTACTAAATTAAATTCTGTCATAGACAGAATTTCATCCATAGTCTTGTTATTATTATTATTATAGTTCAAAGGTGTAAGTATTGATACTGACTTTGCAGTCATTTTGCGAATTTCAATAATATATAAAAATGATATGTTTATCTGTTTGTCTAGTCTAAGTTTAAATTTTTGTTGAAATATTCTAATGACTACACAATTCGTATTGATTTTTATTCAGTTAATTTTTTGAGATAAGAAGATTTATTGCACCGAATTACATGCGCCCAGAGTAACAGTTCTGGGCCTGACCATTACTGAATGAAGATCAACCATTTTTAATAAAAACTATTGATTGTTTTGAATGTTGTACAAAAAATATACATTTCAAAGGAGCGCTTGTACTCTTTTAAATATTTGGATGAATATTGTGGACTTCAAGTTGTTAATTTTTGAGATATTAGCTCGCAAAGTTTACGCAATCCTTCCTAAAATCAATATAAAGTTTGCTGGGTTTTATTTTAAAGTAAAAAGTCTGATATTAAACAAAAAACAGTCTAATAGTAAAGAATTGTGAATAGCTCATTAATAACCATAAGCTATGAACTTTTAAAAGTTATAATTTTTAAATTACTGCGTAAGAGTTTTTGGAGATCAAATTTTCATAAATAATTTAACGATGCATTTCTTTACTAATATTCCATTATTTGAATAAAAAACACAAATTTGTAAATATTATTTTTTCCTTTTTGGTTCATGTTTCCAAATGTTAATTATAATTAACACGCCTTTTTATTTGTACGACAGGACTATTTCTTTCAATCTGGCATTTTGCGTCGTTACCAATTTATAGTGTTCCACTTCAAAAATGTCTTCCAATATCCAGTTCTAGTAATTATTTGCTAATTGCTTCTAAATATTTCACCCAGGTGCGATCACATACCACATATTATAAATAATTCATTTTAATGATTCAGTCTAGTGATCCACATTGTAAAAATAATTAAATTCAATGACACAATTGACTATCAGCTAACCAGAGTACGAAAATTGCAGAAGGCAGGAAGCAAAGCACAAAAAACTCAACTCAATTGCTATGCTTTATATCTTTCGATTATACAAAGTGCGTTTAAATAATTTATTTCTCTTACAAAATATATTAATCTACTCTTAGTTCTTTAAACTTTACTTCATATTTTAATTTATTTTGTTCAATTTATAAGGTAAGTGAGACTATACTGCGTTCTTGTATCAATTAGCAATATATTTTTGTTCTGCGATATATAAGCGATACTTTCGAGTAAATCTTATGTTCAGTTTTCCCATTTTTATTTCTTTTTCTTTCTTTCTTTTCAGTTTGATTTATAATAAGGTAAATGAGCTTTAAATAAAATTATATATATATATATATATATATATATATATATATATATATATATATGCACATATGTATACATGAATTATTGAGAGTTTTTATTCCAGTAACATTGGGTTTTTTAAAGTTCCGCATTATTTGTACATGTACAGTTAAAATATAAAATATGTGTGTGTGTATATATATATATCGAAAATTGGTTCAGAATAACTGCTATGCAGGATTTTATCGGATAACTTTAATATTATGCTATACACTAGAAAAAACATATATTTTTACAAACTGTACAAAAAAAAAAAAAAAAAAAAAAAAAAAACTTTGAACCGGTTATCTAGACGGGTGAAAATCAACAAATTAAATATAAGAACTACCCATTATAAATATTTACAATATGGCGTAATTAGTATTTAAAAAAAGGTAGTTTAATTTTCAAATAAAGTTAATTGTAAGTACAATCTTAAATAAATTATTTGTAAAATTTATTTATTTTTTCACAGTAACACGTTAAAAAAAAAAAAAAAATACTTTTCAATTAAGTGATAATATTTCGTTTAAAAATGTTTTTCTAAGCATTTTAAATCACCCATTAATATCTACAGCAAAGATGAAAAATAAATAAAATAAAGGAATTGATTTTCTGTAGTTAAAACTTAAAATAAAACTACATAAACTTTCACATTATTAATTTTACTTCACAGATAAATTATAATTACAAAATAAAAAATTATCGTTATATAGAACTCTAATTATATTTCATTATAAGACTTTATCAAACACGAATAAATTACATTCATGGTACTGAATATATATACGATAAAATTTTGCATTAAATCACAATATGTATGACATTTACCCGCTTATTTGCTAATTGAATATATAAAGTTCAATATTTAGAATTTTGCAGTCACTGGAAAATGACATTTTAAAATCCTTTAGATGTTCCCACAATTAATTCACCCAAATAAATAATGATTGCTGATAGGCTATGTATAGTTAAATGATTAGTATTTGAGTCAACGGAAAATGACAGAGAGATACAGATATTTAAAAATGATTTATCTGAAGCTACAATTATTTGTCTGGAATAAAAGAAAATTTTTGACAGAATTTTCAAAATTCAGTATTTAGATTCTGCAATAACTAGACCATTAGATATTCAGTAATTATTAGTTGCACTAATAATTATACGAAAGAAATTGTGATTGTTGATAGAATAAAATTTAAGAAACTTATCGCTAGGAAAGGTAATTTTCTTAATAAATACTAAGTGTAGTGATACTCTTTCTTTATGAGAAAATTTACAAAAATATTCTAGTGTCTGATGAGTTTCCCCTCTCAAGTATCTAAATGTAACTGGATTTACGGTAAGGGGAAAAGTTCTCGGCCTGAAAATGAAAGACTGCGATTTTCAGTTAAAAAATTATTATTTTTTTTTTTTTAGATACCCTCCCCTGACTTCAACACACTTAGTCCAGTGTTTCTCCAACATCAGTATTCCTTCCCGGAAGTGAGAGTATAGAAGGCTCTGAAAATATTCATCTACGGCTCTTCTGGCATGTTCTATCGTTTCTGGTGTGTAATGGTGGACCCATGTCTCATCCATGGTGACAAATCCCTGCAAAAAATCGGTCGGATCCTTATTCAGTCGTCCCAAGCATTGCTGCGACTATTGTTTGCGCATTTGCTTTTAATCGGCATTCAGCAAATGCGGCACCCCTCTTGCGCAGAGCTTTCGCATCCCAAATTCTTAGTGCAAGGTGTTTCGCACACTTTCTTCCGATATCCCCACAGCCTCAGCTATCTCACTCACCTTCACTCGTCTATCGTCCAACACGATATCATACACTTTTTTTATGATTCCCGGTGTGGTGACCGTTTTTGTCCGTCCTTCAAGTGGGTCATCTTCAAGCGACGCGTGTCGACGTTTTAAATCAACTGACCACTTTTTAATGCTTAACATGGAAGGATCAGAGTCCCCGTAAATTTTTGTTAACTTCAGATGAATTTCCCTAGGGTTAATCCATCCAAAACGAACAATTTTATGACCGCACGATATTTCAGTTTATCCATTTTAACGAAAAAAAATTCGTGTGAACAAACTACTTGAGAGAACAATTTGAAACTTGTCATAAACTAATGACACGTGCACCAAGGCAGGAAACACAAATATTTGCTGATTGGAATGCCACTTTTGTATCAGGACGAGAACTTTTCACCTTACCCTCGTATTTGCGATTATACACTCGTAATCGATTAGGGTTGTTATGGTCCCTATTTCCCTTAACCTTCCACCACTATATTTATATAGCAATTTTCTATAGTATATAGTACTATATTTTCCACTCCCAAGTAACTGATGTAATTAGATTTATGTGCCTTTATACAGTCCTAATCAAACAGGGTTGATACGGCCCCTATTTTTTGGCTAAATCTTCCACCTCTATATTTGTATAGTAATACCTTCTACCGTATATTTCCAAGATCAATTAAGGGGGAAATTTCTATATAAATATAAGGGTGAAAGAATTAGAAGAAAAAGTAGCAACCCTGTCAAAAGTTTAGCAAGACTTATAAATGAACTTTTTTTTAACACGCTTTTATTAGCTTCACCAGTATGTATCTTTGTATGTATAATGTATGTTTGTAACCGCTCTGGGAGCAAACAAAAAAATCTATATTTTAAAAAAAGACCTTCCCTACGTGAACGCTGTGGCTGTGAGGTAAAGCTCTGCGCTACAAACCTAAAGGTCTAGCGTTGGAGCCCAGTCAGGGGAGATTTTTTTTTAAATGGTTTTTGTTTAATTCTAAATTATTTTAATTAAAGATTTAAATTTATGTAAATATTATGGTGTATCACTCACACGATTTTCTCTTACCCTGCATTTTAATACTAAGATAGATATTTTGTGCTTTTTAGTTCACATTTCTGTAAAAGCGTGTTCTTTAATTTTTTAAAACTATAATATTATTTTATTATTTTTTATATATCAATTGCCCATTCAATGAAATGTTTGTAACCTTTGGATATGTAAAAAACTGAATCTTCTTTGCCTTTTTCAGTTAGGAGTGGGTTACGAAAGTAAGTAAAAGAGCGATAACAAATTAAGTTAAAAAGAGAGAGAGAGTGTGTGTCTCAGCGATCTCCTTTAATATTAAAAGAGTAAATTTATTTGTAAGTATAGCAAATGGTTATATAAAATTAATTTTTTTTATGCATTTGTGTAAGTTATAAGCATTTATTTAAGAAATTTAAAAAAAAAAAAAAAAAAAAAGTCAGCACATTCTTTATAATAGGTAGAATTTTCAACAAAATGCAACTCGACTTTCAGATAAATCAAAAAAAGCCCTCTAGAAACAATATAATGCAATCGAAATATAAATGTATTAAATGTTTTATTAAATATTAGCATTTGTATAAAAAGTGTTTTATCGGCGCATGTGCAAACGATAGGAACAATTGTTTCTTTTCCTCATGAGTTGACAGCCAAGTATATATACTAACTCATACTAAAAGCCTTGACAAATTTCGTAATTCTCAAAGATTTTCAAAATATTAAGGTGTTTTATAGTTATGGAATAAAATTTATTTTTATCAAGGGGTGTTCTGAAATAAATATTAACGTGATATGATAATAGGAGTTCGAATCCATAGAGAAAGCGTTAGAGTGAAAGGGTCATATTTTTTAAGTGTTCATAAACAGTTGTTGTGAAAGCATATCAAATCTGAACTGTTAGGCAAAATTCTGGGTCAGAACAAACAAATTATTGCCATCATCAAGTTTTAAATAATGGAGAAGAACTAAGACTCTCCTGAATTGTGAAAGAAAACGGAAAGGTAGCAGGACAACAGATTTCAGCAGATCTCTAATTAATAATTGTCTTAAAGTATGTCTGAGTGTACTATTTTGCTGTACAATGAATCGTAGGGATATGAAAGACGAAGACCAGTGTGGTTACTGCTGCTTTCGCCAACAAACAAGATAATACATCTCAAATTCGCTCAGGAACAGGGTCATAAGGGTGGGTGGGTTGGTTTGTTGGTTGAGCGGGTTTTACGATGCACTAGTGGTACATTATCATATAAGCGTGGGATAACAGACAAATTGAAACTAATTGTGCTGTCAGATGAATCCCATTTTAAGTTACATTTTGTAGATGAGCGACTTAAAATTTGGAAGAAACAACATGGAAACATGTATCTTAAATGAATTCCTACAACACTTCAAGCTAGTGAAGGTAATACGATGATTTGGCAATGTTTTTCTGGACGGCTTTGGTTCTTTTATTTCGTGTACGTGAAGAACTGAATAAGACATCATACATAAACATTATTGCTGACTACGTACAGCCTGTGTTATTGATTATCTATCCCAAATGGATATTTTAAACAGGTTAATGCGCCTTACCATACTGCTGTTATTCTACAGGATTGGTTCGAGGAACATGAGAAAAACTTTGCTGTGTTGTCGCTTACAATCCTCAGATCTCAGTCCTATTGAGCATTTGTGAGATGAAGTTGAAAAAAACATCCAGCATCTTACAGTCGGCAGCAAAATTATTGAAGCGCTACCAGTAATTCGTATTTAAAAGATGTGCACCTAATACTGTTTTGTTACGTAAATATTTGTCGTGTCATGTCACGATCTTAGTCTTTATGCTGTTTTGCTGTTTATAAAAAAGTAAGTTGATGATAAAAATTAGCAATCAAACTAAAAAAAATTATATAGAAAATGTGGATGTGTGCTTCAATAATTTTGCTACCGACTATATTTCAACAATAGAACCAATCTCACAAAATTTGAATGTGTTATACATCAAACTTGGTCTCCAAATCCCCAAATGACCTATCAGAATCTCGTAGAGGTCATGTTAAGATGAATCAAGATCAAGACTCTATTAAAAGCAAAATTTGAACGAACTTTATAGTGAAAAAGTTGTCGTAATAATGTGGCCGCTCAGTGTGTGTGTGTATATATATATATATATATATATATATATAGGGATAGGTAACAAAATTTTGTCATCATTTACAGCGAATTAGTTCTGCTGTGTTATCAACAACATTATTTAAAAGGAATGTGGAAGACGATGTGTTACAGAGATGCCAACCGTTCCGAATTTTGTATACCGGTTATTTTTTATAGAAATATTCACTTTATTTAATCATAGAAAACTACTAAGAACGCTTATAAAAATGTCTATTTAAAAAAAAAAAAGAAAGAAAGAAAGAAAAAGATCCATCCAAAATTTAGAACGGTTGGCAATTGTGTGTGTGTTCACAAAAGTACTGTTTCGCCTCCAAATCCTTCTCAGTAAAATATTTATAATTCATAATAATAAAATGTTTTATAATTTTTAGAGTAAAATACTATGAAAATAATATATTTTACCTTAGCACACGTAATTTTCATTAATTTGCTTTTATGTCCCATATAAATTAATTAAAGATCTAAATTGTTTCAAAAGATGTCAAAAACACATTTTTTTACTCAAAGTAATTAGTTTTGTAGCATTAAACATATTTCTGATGATTAATTTACAAGATAATCTGATTCTTATTATGCTTGTATTTGATTTTTATGATAGTTTCATTCTATGTATTTGATAAATAATAAATATATTGTACGAAGACCATAAAATGCATTTTGATATTTACTTTTTTTTATACAAAAAAGTTCCTTAAAGAAAAAGAAAAAGAAAAAGAAAAGTTGATTTATTAAAAAAAAAAAAAAAAAAAAGAGTTTAATTCTAACATAGTTTTCCGGCCAAAAACTGACACAATTCTGTGATAGTTTCTATAAAATGCTAAATATAGGGCTTGTCAAAACAGACCAGCAAGAAAAAGTTACTTTTCCATGCAGCAGGTTTTTCGAATTTCTTCTTCAAATAAATTCATTTCTTTTCTTCTAAAAGCATCTGCCAGCTGTGTACAATTTTCAAAAATGGATTTCATTATTAAGGCAATTTACCATAAAATATATTCTCCTGCTAATTGCGAATATCAGCAAGAGTTGGGGAGTTCCTATCGGGAAAATCAAAAAAACATCCATTCCAACCAATCGTTCACAGATACAAATCAATTTCTTCTGTGATTTCCTGTAAATAAAAGATTAAATGAGAAATTTATTCTTTAAAAAGTGCTCTTTTTACGAGAATTAGAAAAAGTATACGAAACAATCCCCTAAATCTAAGCTTTCGCAAAATATGGAGTTATTAATTCTGTGACGCCATGTACAGAAAAACGAAAAAATTAGAAGACTCTTTTAGGGAACTTTCATTTCATCATCGTTAGTATTAACTTTTTCAATGTATATATAATCAATAATTTACATTTTATTATATGTATGGTAAGTATATATAAATATAAATCATATTTTTAATTTAAAAAATCTTATATATCAATAAAATCATATATCAATGCACTAGCAATGCATGATTATATTGCTTTAAACAAAATTATTTACTTAAGATTGTCCTATAGTAAGATGATAAACGACATATTTATTTAGACATCAAATGCGAGATTGGCTTAAAAAATAATAATATTAATATTAATATTAATAATATTAATATTAATAATGAAATCAGAACTAAAACGTAAGATTGAAAATTGAGGATAGACATATTAAACATATTATTTAGCTGTTTTGTAAACATTTGTCGTGTACTTTCTACTTTCTTTCCCCTTATAACTACATTATTAAGGCAATTTACCGGAAAATATATTCTGTTAATTGCGAATATCAGCAAGAGTTGGGGAGTATAAAATATTTTCGTCATATTTTCCTAATCTTTATGAAATTAGTATCATGGATAGAAAATGATATATGCATATAAAATTTTATCGTCATTTAATATATATATATATATATGCATACACATTGCACATTTTATCATTTTTGAAATTATAATTTTTTATATATTTGTTGGTAATTTTATTATATTTATTTTTCTTTCAAGTATTTATACGTATTTTTAGCACTTTATTAAATAAATTAAAATGTTTTTTGCAAATTTATGACTCATAGATAAAATTCATTTGATTTACTATTTGTAACAGATCAACTGCAATCTTAAAATATTAATAATGCATATATTTGAATATGCATTTTTAACCTCATATTGGAGTGGTGATAGACTAAGACGTATGTGGTAAATCATAGCATTGTTTTAGACTTAGTTCTATCGTCTATATCAAAAGCAAAAATATATTAGGCATATAAATCTTCTAAATACTGTATCTGGTCATAGTGTATATTCTAAAATCTCTTTCATATTTCTTTCAGAGATTTGCCTGCTAACGAATGCCAAGCGGGTGGCAAGTGTCCGCGCCGAGACATACTGCAATCTCTTCTCTCTGTCGGTGGAGCATTTTAACGCCGTCCTCTCCATGTACCCACTGATGCGTCGGACGATGGAATCCATTGCTGCCGAGAGGCTCAACAAGATCGGCAAGAACCCGAGCCTAGTGTCAAATCGAGAAGACTTACAACACGATTTAAAGGCAGTGAATGCTATTTTGCTCTCTACCCATGAGGACACTAGTGATAGCAGTGGCAGCGGCAGCAGTAGCAGTGACAGTGAAGCATTCGCGGGAAACCGCCGCCTGAAGAAGCATTCGATCGCGATGGCGGTTCACAAGACGCTCAAAAACGCCTTGCCTAGGCCCAAGTCCGAAAGTTGTTTCAATACAGCTGACGGGCAACCGTCGGGATTCCTGCAGAGGTCCGAGACCTTTTACCAGTCGACGAGCCTTGCGCCCCCACCGACGGACAGCGGCAACAGCAACATGCTGCGGCCATAAATAACCACCGTGCCTCTTCTTGCCACCCGCTTTCTCTCTGCTTCTCCAAACATTAAACCGGTCTTTCTCTTTCTTTCGGATGATGAAAGAAGAAAAGATTTTTCCAAAAATCATGGAGTACCTGCCTCACTCGGTGACCAAGTAGTTCCGAAGTGTGTCTTCGACTGTGGTGAATAAGTGAACGCAAGTGCTTATGGTTCGTAGGTAAACATCTGCAATAAATCAGGTGTGGGACGTGTCTTGGTGATTTTTTATTGAAATGTGTTCATCTTTATACTTGTGTTTTTGTTAAGAAAGTGTTCTCCAGTTATTTGATAATTTATCTAAAAGTTTTGAAAATGAAAACAAACGAATATTAAAAACATATTAATTACAGCTTTATTACTGTGTGCTGAAGAAAATCAAAAAGAAAATATGTAATAAAAAAATTATTTCTTATTGCAAAAATATATATATTCCTTACAAAAAAGCCTAAATTTGAGAATGTTTTCCAGTAATTATCGATTTGGATAACGGTTTATTTAGAGCATCGTATTTTGTGGAAGAATTATTTGCATTACAATTTATCTATATTAAAAAAAAAAAAAAAAAAAGATCAGATTATTACAACAATTAGAATGTAATTCAAAGAATTTATCTGTTTAGAGGCTAAGTGTTTTGTATTTATTGTATCTATGCTAACAGCTTTGGGAGCTAGTAATCGGTCAGACCCAAGTGATTTTAAAAATAAAATGTGAGTGGGGCAGATTTTGATTCCGGTGGTGCATAAACTTTCCATGAGTCACAGGACAAAGCACTGTGACGATGTTGTATATAGCTCTAGAGCAAAATAGCCAACTGTATAGGGAATCTATTTTTTTCTGTACACGACTTTTACGTAATGCACAATCAACGTAGAAGCCGAATGGACAAATGACGGCTCTGTAAAAAGAAATATGAACATAAATTATAGACAGAGAAAATTTTTTATACCAATAGAAAACATATGGATACTCTGTTTATTTGTTGTAAACCTGCTGTGTGCCAGCTCGAATGAAGGCCTTAGAGGAAGCTTCGCATCACCCGCCATCAAACAAGAGTTTAAATTTATTTTGTCGTTGCTATAATTTAAATTTAAATTAAAAAAATAGCCTTTTCCATAGCTACAAGACGATTGAAATCCCATATTTTATCTTCAAAAAATTACCGAAAACATATTCAATTAAATCACAACCGATACATAAATATTCTGTCAGACAAATTTAATAATCAGACCTTTATTATTATTTATCCATAAGTTCTGTTTATTATAGTTAAAAGTTCAAAAGTCTTTGATTCCAACAACTATTCTTTGCATTTTATTAAATTAAGAATATCTATTTTTGACAATTTTGCGTCTTTTCTTGAATAAGTTTATTTAAATTACAATATCTCATAAAATTCCTTCGTGTCATTTTTTTCATTTCAATTCTACAAATATACCTATTTTAGCCGAAATTAATAGCTAAACTTTCGAATGTTTACATCATAGGCAACGTTTTAAATATTATTTAGCACTTTCACCTACTTTTGTAGACATGCCAACATTTTAATTTATGTGAGTACTGTTATTACCCGCCCTTTTATCACGCCATTTCATTTATACTTAAATTTTCTCAAATATGTAATTACAGTTAAATAAGAAGAAAACTATCCTTCAAGAAATGTGATATGAAAAATGGGCAGGTAATAATAATGTTCCGCAATAAATTAAAATGTTGGAATATCTGCTTCTGTTACATATTGCACAACCATTTGTTGAATGACTGTGCGTCCAAAATATTATTTTCAAGTGACCTTATATTTTTGCATTTGTCCCTTAAAGGTTTCAATTTCTATTCATATTACATAATTTTTAGAAAATTTAAAATTTTGCAGTGAATAATCACAAGGTTGTTTAAAGCAAGTTTAACTTCGGTATTAAGGTCTTTCCAAAAACACTTGAAGAAAAAAATAACCATGAGAAATTTCATTTTTAATTACAACTTCCAACATTTCGTTTAAACTTGTAAAATCCCCATTCATTAATAGCCTTTGTACAATGATCCCATAGAACATGGCCCATAGCCGTGACACCATAAAAGAATAAATTTTCGAATCATTTTTTAAATAATTTTTTTTTTCACTATTCTGATTATTTTCTTACGAAACAGATTATATACATTGTAAACTATAATTAAATATTTTACATTTTAGCCTTTAAAATTTTTAAATAGTTGATAAATTCAAAATCTGTGAAGTGTAATTATAAATTTAAAAATGTTCTGTTCCGATTACCTCTTAGATTTGATTAGTAAAAAATGGGTACAAAAAATAAAGATGATTTTTTTTTCCCTTTTTCGTGCCCATATCTAGAGATACCAACGTTTTTGATTTATTCTATGGCATTGTTTGCAACCTTTTTTTCTTTCCATACCACATCTTTTGAAGAATAATTTTCATCTTATTTAATTTAATCTTAATTATATATGATTTCTTTTCCAACTCCGTTTTCATCTATCTGGTTGCGTAGATGCGGGTCTTTCGGACCTAGGTGCTACGTATTCATCAATCTTCGATCGTTATTGAAGAATGTTGTGTTTAAAAAAAAAAAAAAAAAAAAAAAAAAAAATCGCGGTTAATAAAAATGTTATTGGATAAATTAGAAATACTGGTATTTCTGAAAATCCATTGTATTAAAATAGCAAAGATTTTCGGAATTACAATAATTTCAAATTTTTAATTTGATTTTACTTATTTATTTTATTATTATTTTTAGGAAAATGGTTAAGTTGAACAAAGCACGTAAAACAAACCTACAAGCAATCAAATTAAAAACGTTTTATAAAACTAATGTGTACCTTAATATTACGATTGCACATAATAAAACTTACAGACCAAGGCTAGCGACCAAATATTTATTATATATTGCAGTGTCCTCTGGTGTGATGGACGAGTGATGCGAAGAAATGAGTCATTGTTAGAGTGCTGTAGTGTAGGCGGTTATTTTAGATACTGCGATAGTTGCGTAGCCCTGTAGCATGGATTCCAGTGTAATGAGCTTAGCATTTTTCAGCCATCGATGTCTCGACATTTATTTTTGTAGAGCTTTCTCATTTCCATATAAACTAACTAAAAACCGAGATTTTTTGCCTCGTTAAAATTTATTAAACTGGAAAACTAATATTATTTACTACGACGGGATGTATACAGATATGCAAAAAGCATGTAACGGTGTGCTCAAAAGGTGCTGTCTGCCTTTTTCTATCGATTCAAAGATGTATGTAGTATTGTTATCATTGAAAAAGTCTTTATATGTGTTGTACATTTTCATTTGATAGAAAAGTTTATATTAATTATTCAGATTCATTCATATTGCATTGTATCTAACATAAAATAGGACAGTGTTTTCGAAGTACCCCAAGGAAGTAGTAAAAAATATGTATCATTTTGTTCTTTTACTTTTATTA
Organism: Salticus scenicus; assembly: GCA_963930645.1. Taxonomy (NCBI): domain Eukaryota; kingdom Metazoa; phylum Arthropoda; class Arachnida; order Araneae; family Salticidae; genus Salticus; species Salticus scenicus. The sequence continues at coordinate 108,170,966 of OZ005650.1, read as the reverse complement.
TTATTTTATATTTATTTATTTATTTATTTTATGAAACGTTAAATGTTTTATAAGCTTCATATCCTTATTTCTGTATTAAGTTTTTAACTTTTAATTTATTTATAAGTTACTAAACAACTAAAACATTATTTTGAATATTGATTTTAAAATTATTAGATATGCTTATTAAAAGATATTGCAACATTTCCCAGCCCGTGATAATTGAAAATTTAAATATAAAATAATTCATGTGAAAAACTTATTGATATAAACATGTAATTATGAAATCTTCTACCTATATTCAAGTCTAGCTGTTTTATTTTGTCCCATAGTGTAAAAAAATTACATTTTTTTAATCGAAGTTTTTAAGCATACAGTGGTAATCTACAATTATGCTTATACTTATGTATAACTTATACCTTCACAGTTTATGTTCAGTTTCACATTATTTATATTTAATCCTTTCAGGGGTTATGTAATTACGCTCATTTAAAATCGAGAGACACCAGAATTTGAAAACAAGGTTAGAAAAAAGAAATGAATTTTTTTTTCTCCAGCAAGTTAAAAAAGTCAAATTTTATTAAAAATTTTCTCGGTGGAATTTTTGCAGTTGAAAATTAAAATTAGGTGGTATAAAATATATCCACCGCCCCTCCAGAAGATAAGCTTTTTAAGGATATTTTATTTGTTCGTAAGTATAATTAAGATTTATACATATATATATAAACGTATCTCTGCATGTGATGCCACCAATTAAATAAATGTTGAAGGAAACTGGTTATCAACGTTCAGTAGTTATACATATCTGAAATTTATAAGTAATTACGAAATCTCTTTTGATTCTGAGTCTTTTAATAATGTAAAAGTAATTTTATTAATTTTTGCTACAGTAAAAGAATTTTTTTCAAACTAAATAATAGGTAACCTAAAACAATAATGAGTTACTCCCTCTTTTAGAAGTGAACCCACCTACAAACTATATATATATTAGTATATTGTCTCATATCATTTGAGTCAGGCTAATTTTAATATGAGAGGATGGTATGCATTAATGATAAACATTACTAATTCATGAAAAAAACAACAGAAATATTTATCTGCATTCTAAAATTACTTTTTCGTGTATTTAAATCATTATGTAATTGTTATTTGATCAATATCCATATTGTTATATATTGTACATATAACAATAGGTATATATTCAAATTATTATGTAATAATTGTTATATAAGTAATGATTGAATATCCTCATATCATAATGAAAACAAAATCTACAGTTATATACATACTTATTAGTGTACAAAGAAAATGTTTTCACACTGTGCTATGAAAAAAACTGCTATATCTACAATTCTGTGAATATTTAATGGGAAAAGGCAGGCTGCATTTTTCTTTACTGTTATCCTTTCTGACGAAATATTTATATTGTGCATTTATTTTTTTATGTAGATTATGTTTTATGCATTTTACATTCGGTAAATTTTTGTAAAAGATTTATATTTAAATTATCTGGAAGAATATGCAGTAATCCTTCTCCATTTCTCTTTTACTAGAATGAACAGAACGAATTTTTATAGAAGTGATTTTAGAAACTGTTTTGTATACATTTACATTGTAATACAGAAAAAGGTTGCACTTTTCTTTCTCTACACTTTTCACGTGCATTGTAAAATCATACACAATTATAGAAATGTTTTCAAATACAAAGTCTTCTTTTAAATTAACTTAAGGTCCTTTTTAGTTCAAATCATAAATAAGTTGCATTTCAGATATACTTTACAGAAAATAAATTCTCTTTGGTGTGCATTATTTCTTAAAGAACTTAAATTTATATATATATATATAGATATATATATATATAGATATATATATATATTCTACTCGTCTTTTTTTCTTACAGATTTAAATTTGATGAAATAAAATATAGTATAACTTATGAATCATATTATTTCAAAATAGCGCTTTATAAAGCTTTGTTCAAGATTTATATTATAAGTTTTGCTGAACATATAACAATAATATAATGATCGAATTTAAGATTATGATGATTTCTTATTCGTTTTATTCAACAGCGAATTTCCATTGTTAATTGTTCTTTTATTAAATATTTTGTCTCTGATAATGGAATACTTTAGCTTAGTAATATAAATCAGTTAAAATATATTTGCTATATTATTGAACAAAAATTCAATGTTAATTTATTCTTTGAAACAAAGCATACTTAAACAGTCTGTGTATGCGATTGATATCCATATTGTATGTTTTATTCATATGAAATTAGAAAAATGATTGAGTAAAATTCGTAAATTTGTAAAAAAGAAAAAGAAGTGCTTTTTATTTCTTTAATTAATTGTCTAAATAACTGCGGTTACTTCTTAATAATGTAATTTTAAATATATTAATTATTAATTCAAATAATAATTATGAGCATTTTAAACCAGCATTGACATTTTTATTAATAATTTATTAAATGTTTGTAGAAATTTTATTAGCTAGAGAACATTCTAGTGATTATTATTTATTATCTAAGTGAAAATATATTTTCTTATTTTTTCTTACATATACTGCTACATTTCGTACTTCGTCCAAAATCTTAAAAGGTTATGCTAATAACTCACCTTGGCGTCAGTATCAGTGTTTATAAATCAGTGAATATATTGTATCTCATTTTATAAGATACATTTTTCTATTATTTGTATAAACAAATGGCTGAGGATTACTGCATTGAAAATGGTGATATAGAATAATACTTATCTTTTCTTATATTTACTAACAAGCTGTAATTAAGCCTTTCTCATACATATAATTTATATAGTCATATATAATCTGATTAAAGGGTAAATTAGGGCGTGTTAATACATTTTTAAAAAATGAACAGTACAACAAATTAAATTGCTGTACCTGAACCGTCGTTTAAAATTGCTGAAAAAAAAATTGCATTTAGAAAAAAAAAATGACAAACAAAAAAAATTTGAATTCTGACTACATTTGGAGCTATGTATTAAATAAATTAATCTAATTATTAAATAATCCACGGAAGACTATCTAGTAAAAACTTTCTTTTGGATCAATATAAATTCATGTTCTGACTTTTCGCTATATTTTCAATTAAATATCCAGAAAGATTGCATGATTTCTGATGAATCGAAATGTGAATCTAAACTAACTTATGTACTGTTTTTAATAGTTTTTGCATTTGCTGCATCCAATGTGACTCCTACATCCATGTGAAAGACTCACATTCACTGCACGTGCGATGATTTTGCATCAACAGTATACACGTTTTTTTTTTTTGTTTTTTTTTTCGCTCTGTTTTCTAAATCTGCCTCACAGTCTTTTACATTTTCAAGAACCACAGAGAAATTTATTTGGTTTCTATAAAGTTTACTATTATTACAATCAGTCGTCGTTTAGAAACAAGATAACGTAGAATATAACTAAAAGACATAATTGCCGAAATAATCGTCCGAGAATCAATATGAAATTTTTGTTTAGGATTCAACAGGGACTTGAAGGAAATCGCATCATTTAAAATCAGTAATATGGTAATCAACGACCAACTAACGCGTAAAACGTATAAGGCTTTTTTTTTTTTTTTTTTTTTAATCATTTTGTTACAGCCCTAGCAATCAAAATGGCAGCTCAGATTGAAAACTATAAAATATGTAGATATCATTCATTTTAATCCTTGAATCACATCAAGGATTGATTTTTTAAAAACAAACAAAGTAAAATCTATATAAAATCTTTCATTAAATTTTAATATTATTTAATATAAATAATATTCACTTTAAAATAAACTGATTAAAAAATCACATAAAAACAAATTTTCACCTCTCTCGATTACAAGAATTGTAAAACGAAGGGGGCATATACAAATTTAAGATATCTTTTAAGAAGTTGATAATTATATATGCTTAAGACTAATATTTGAATTAACAAAAAAAAAATAATAATAATAATAATTTTTTGCATTTTTGTTCATCTCAGAAAAGTTCCCAAAATATAATAAAACCCAGTTCTATCTAAACACGCTTTAGCAAGACAACATCCATATTTCACACAGATTAGTTCAATTATCTCGCAGAATATAAAGAATACAAATACAAACAAAACTTAAGAAAAGATGAAATACTTCATTATTCTAAATATTTAACGTTTAGATGAGATTGATTGCAAATAGTATTGACACTATGAAAGCTGGATATAAAATAAGTATTTATTAAAAACGATGACAGTTTTATTAAATAATCTGAAATGCATAATAAATTAATAGATTTAAAAACTCTCTACAAAAATTATAAAAGCAAAATAATTACTAAATTGTTTAAAAAGTGGTGAATTTATTCTGAAGGGGAAAAATCACAAGTATGAGACAGACTTAATTTTTGCATAAATGTTATGTATTTATTATTTTATTTTTACTTTTTTACATTTTACCGATATGGTACTGCCGTTTACTAAAAAGAAAATGCACCAAATGAAACAACGAAGAATTGCGCAATTCCGTCAAATTTTTAGAGAGGGTTTTTTTTTTTTCCTTTCTTTCTTTCTTTCTTTTTTCAGCTTGTCTTAAACAGCAATAAATCTCACTCTATAGCAGTTCTTAAGCAATATATCAGAAATGTTTTGCTTTAAAAAACCTCAATGCAAGAGAAATATGTCTTAATCCGACAATCATATTATCTAAAAATTATGATCACATACTATATGATCACATTATATATCTTTTTTTGTTGTTGTTATTGTTGTTTGTTTAAACTGCCGTAATGCATAAAAAATTCTTTTTGTTCATGTATTTATTTTTATCGTAATAGCCTTAAATTACAGGTATCCCTCGAATGGTGCGCGTTTTTCTTTCTTTCTTTCTTTCTTTATGCAGTGTTTAGTAACACGCTTTTTTTTTTTTTCAAGTAATTTCTTAATAATTATATAGTGTATTATGTATATCAGTAGATGTATGGATTGCGTTGGGATTAAGAAAATGAATTTTCGTGTAAAACGTGTTCTAAAAAGAATAAAAGAACAGTGCAATTCAGAAATGACAAATGTTCATTAAATAATTCAATGGTTTGAAACAATTTTAACTAATCAAATTTCATTGCAGGAAATTTAAAACTATGTTCATGCTATAAAGTTAACCATAAAGTGGTTTTTTTTTTTTTTTTTTTTTAATGTGCAGATTTTTTTTTTTTTTTTTTTTCAGTAATGAGTTAATATATTTAACCTAAAAATTATAGTAAATAAATCGACTTTTTATTTTATTTTATTTTTATTTTTTAATTTAATGTCTTGTTGTCTATTAAATTAACTCAAATTTTAATGCTAATTAATATTTATGTAAATTAGATAAATTTTATAGAGAATTTACAAATCAAGTTGTAATATGTAGTTACAACTAATAATAACGCATAAAAATTATCGTAGTATATAAATATATTACAATATCATTTCTTAACAGAACTAGATTAAAATTAATGTGTTAAAACATTAAAAATTACAAAAAACGTAATATTTAACACACGCGTAAGTATTTAAAAACATTTATATGTTAGAAGGTTAATGTTACACGAAGTTTTTCGCCAGTAAACACTCGCATCATCAATCAAAATTTATAATGAATATAACATATATATTTATGTAATGCAATAAACATAATTACAATAAAGCATAATGCATACATATTGCAGTAATAATACTGTATTATACTACCTACCTGCTAACCACCTCCAGTTCATTTGTATGTTTTTCGTTTGTATGCGGTTGTAGACTAAGATATCAATAGAAAAGTATATTTTTTCTTAAAATATGAACTTTTTATTTCGCCTGCATGAAGACCTTTCACTTGTTCACCTTTTTCCTATTCTCTGATTTTTTTTTTTTTTTAACTTATACTGCTAGTGTTTACTAGCAAAATACTTCATGTAATTTTAATCTTTTAATATAAAATTTATTTATTTTTTAATATAAATACAGTGTTTACTTATGCAAACGAGTTATTTTAGGAAATTAATTGTAAATCTGTTGCAGGTTTTCGTATGAATTGTATATTTTGAGTAGTGTGTTTTCGCCTTGTTCAATATTATCGCGGAAGTAATTAATCACACCAATCAAGGGATATCTTGTACAACATACTGTAAGAAAAAAATCTTTAATTGTCTATGTTAAACTCATCGAGCTTAGTTCAGAATGCGTGTCTTAAATTCTTAGGTGTTACAGAATATATAAATTCTTATGTGCCAAGTCTTCCTTGTTTTCAAAAAAGACTTCATACCAGATATTTTTTTTATAAATGTTTTCAGTATAGACAATAAGACTTCTTTTCAGTTTTGCTTTTGCCTCCAAGGCAGTAGCACGTGGTTTTTTTTTTTTTTTTTTTTTTTTTTTTTTTAATCACCAGATGAAGGAAGAGGCTACGTCCTTTCGAAACCGGTTGTGCTGGATTAAAATTTATGGTGTGTGAAGAAGTCTTATTGTCTATTTATCGTTTGTACACCAGTTTTGCATTTAGTTTTGGTTTTCAGTATATTTAATCGTCTAAAATAAATATGACAAAATTATTTTTAAAATTAGTGTCAATAAGTCTGATTTAAAATTTTAAAAGGTTGTTAGATATATAAATTTAATATTACCATTTATAAACACAAATGACAGTGAGTATTAAAAATAGAATTTATATATCTTATATTAATTATTTATTAACGTTTTAATATATAATAATGAATTAACATATTTGAAAAGTCGGTCTTTTGAATATTATAAATAGCATTTTTTTTTTTTTCCACATTTCTTATTTTCTTTAACTAATTGCTAAAAATTTTGTCAAAAAACATTCGGCAATTAAAAAATATTAAACTAAAAATTACAGCTGTTAAACATCTTCCAGCAAATGCTATTATACTAGTTGTTTATATTATTTTGCTAAAACTTAATATTCTCTTGCATTTTGGTTTCAAATTCAAAAAACAATACAGACAATGATATTAAATCTATCTTTTATAATTTGTTTCATGTTATTTTTTAGTTTTTATTGATGTAAAATTTATGAAAATTTACTCTTTTTTTATGTGTAATTCAAAACCATTATTTTAATAAATTGATTATATAAATTTGCTTTGTTTTATAATATAAGTTGTTAAAAGAGAAAGAAGCATTATACACTAAATTTTCACACACTTCATTATTTTTTCTTAAAAAAGGAAAACTAAATCGTCATGTCTGAAATAACACTCTAAACTATTAAAATCTGTAAAGAAAACTGCACGTGTTTAAAACTCGACAAACTTGTAGATTTCTCTTTCTACTTGATTTAAAAAAAAAAAAAAAAAAAAAAGCAATAAAGTTAACACTAAAAATTTTTACAACCAGCATATCAAATTTAAAAAAAAAAAAAAAAGAGAGTAAATCAAATCTATAAAAATTTCTTTAAAAAAAATGTTTTTAGGATTTATTAAGATTTTTATTTTAAACGTACTCAATGGATATTTTTCCTGAAAAAAATAAAATTTAAAAAAAGTCCCTTTCGGACGAACTTTTAAGCAAAGTGTTTTGCTTTCAAAAGTTTGCATTTTGCCTTTCATCTGAAACTATTGCAGTAAAATTACGGTTAGTAAAAGCAGTTTAATTATAAAATAAAAGAACAGTTATTATCTCCTTCTAATGAATTGTTAGATTTATTCAATTTTCAGTTAGCAGATAAAATATTTTATCTAAAGTTGCCTTTAACGGGCTAATTTTTATAACTACTCTGTCACAAAAAGTATTTAAAATTATTTACATTTAGTTTGTACGTTTTGAAAAATATTTAATGTATTACACTATTGCTTTGGTATGAGATAGATACATAGTAACCTATGTTCTGAGATTGATCTATGAAACCTCATGTAGTATACATATCCAATATTTCAACACTTCAGTTGAATAAATATGTACAATCAATAAAAATTTCATAAATTAAACATTCTATAAAAAAAAAAACTTTTTTCTTTAAAGAAAAAAAAAAAAAAAAAAAAAAAAAGAAGAAGAAGAACCACCGATTTTTATCCTAGGTGAAGTTTGAAAATGCTTAGACAAATAAATATAAAAAAATAACACTTAACTTCAACAACGAAAAACTTTTAAAATGATGCAAAATGTAGTATATATTATGTAACTTTTTTAGCACAAGAAATCTTATTTTTCTTATTACATTCAAATAAACATGTAAATCATTATACTTAAATAATTCATAGATTAATATTTAACACTAATTTCGGATAAAAATCCGCCTATAGGCATTATTTTTGCTTTTTTTTTCTCAAAAAAGACATTCTTATACGATTTCATACGACGGTAATAATTCTGCTATGTAACTAATTCATGCGTAATGCATAATATAAGTGCATGGACATTATGAACATTTTATTGCTTTTATTAATTATTATAGCGCATATTATCTAAAAAAGACCTATGGGAGGAAAATAGAATTTCCATAGTGAAAACGTTAAAATTAATGTTCTTTAAAATCTAAAGGGAAAAAATCATTTTTATATAGGTTATTAAATGCTTAATGAAAATATGTTATTATGAATATATTATTAAATGCTTAAAAAAAGAGTTAATGAAACATATCAATAATTAGTCTATACTTTCTTTACTAGTAATAATTTTATACAAATAAATCATAAAACAAAAATAATTTTGTTTTGAAAAGCTGTTTAAATCGGAAATATTTTTTACATTTATACATGTCTTGTCTTAGTTTTTAAGAAAACTGTTTTCTTTTTTTAACTATCCCTAAAAACTTAAGTAATCCTAAACTTCAAAAATGATAAGAATGGCTTTCATATATTAATGTATACATATTATCCATAAAAAGCTTAAGTAAAAAAAAAAAAAAAGAAAAAAGAAAAAAAACTGTGGTTAGATATTAATTTATTCTCTATAATTACATTTTAAAAAAGAAAATTAAACGAATACCTGGTGTTCTTAGCTATAACCCATCGTATTTTTAATTTCTTTTTCATAAGAGACATTTAAAGCATGATGATATAAGGATGGTGATAAAATAGTTTCTTTTTAATAATACTCTTAATTATTACAGGACTGTAAAAATAAAAAATAAAAATTAAGAAAATTTTTAATTAATATATATTTGTTATAACTACAGTTTCGCTCAAATTCGGTGCCATGGTTATAGTAAATTTTAGGCTATTTTATTTTTACTTTATATTGAAAAATATATTTACTATATTTTCATTCCAGAACATTTTTTGTCTGAATTCTATGTTAAAGTTTGCTGTTTATTGCTGTTTTTGTTGCATAAAAGGAAAATAATTTAATAAAAAATACATAATTAATTGTTTTTACTGATTATTTATTTCTCCTCATTAAATCTCACAATATTACATTTCACAATTCTGTGTCCGAAAGAAACTCTCCAATAAAAGTTTTGAAATATGATATCATTACATAAAAAACTAGTATGGTGTGGCCATCAACAACATTCTTCTGTATCATTCTGTATAACAGTGCCATCTATCGATTAACATGCATAAATATTTAATCAACATAGCTTCTTACAATAAAGGTTTTACATACGTAGTTTGGTGCAATTTTAATCAATAGATGCTAAGATAAACCGTCTGGAAAATACCAGAAAGTTAATAGCAGCATCACCTGTCATTTGATATTCACCTGTAATTTAAATTATCCTAATTTGAATCACTCAAATTCAAACAGTGTAATATCTACCTTAAATATCAAATTTGGTGCATTTGTATATTATTGAACTGAGATATAGTCATCCTATTTAAGAAGAAAACTGCAGCATAGCATTGCTGCTTGTCAGCCAATAGAAACTAAAATTAAATCAGCGTAATTTTTTATTGTGGCCACCTCACATATCAAATTTGGGGCACTCATACGCTGTAGAATCTTAGGTATAGCTTTCTTGTAAAATATAGAAAATTACAGTATAGCAGCATCACTTGTTGATCGAACATTTTTCTTTTTTACTTTTTGTTACAATTCTATTAAAGCTCAATAAAAGATGTTGTGAAACTTATTGGTGACATAAAACACAATTTATACGCTGATATCTACTACTTTTTCCCATCAAGTTCCTATCTATATACATCAAAGACAATATTCGTATGTGTGTGCGTTATGGACTAAAAAATTACAAAACCAATTTATTTGCTTTTTTTTTTTTTTTTTTTTAATAATCCGCTTTGACGGGAAAAGTTTAACCCTTTAGCTACTGACTGTTTTAAGGTACCATTAGATTAAAAAGCGTATAAAATCGAATTTACGGAATAAATGTCAAATACATTTATAAGAACAGTTAAATCTGTTTAATCTCATAACAACACTAGAAGCTACAATAAAGCGCTCTCGCTGTTTTTCCTGTGTAGTTTTCCCGATCTTCACGTGTTATAATTAATTCCTATATTACCTCAAGAATTTCTCATCAAGCTTAGAAAAAATGTAAGGAACATAAAAAGTACGTTCTTAATGTCCAAATGCCTTTTTTGGTCTCTATGCGCTAGTGGCACACTACAGTACCACCTCATAAAATCCTCATTACTATAGTGAGGCAATTTTTATTGCGTATATCTTTAAAACTCCAATGTTGTGGTCACCACATGACTTTCTTCTATATTTTCCTATGCAAATTCACTCAGTAAAAATAATTTATTAAAATCATTATTTAATAAATTTATCTTCCATGATAATGCAGTACGATTTCCATATTAGAGAAGTAGTATAACACTAAATATTAAAAAAAAAAAAAAAGTTAATTTTATTCTCGATATTACATTAAAAAAAAAAAATCGATAACTTTATTTTAAATTATCGTAGATCGATGGTTCAACCATTCATTTTAAAAGCATTGGTGAGCTCTTTTGAAAGATACCCATCATGAAAATTTATTCCCCTCGAGGGGGGGGGGCGATGCTCCTACATACACAAAAAAAAAAATCCCAGTTGACTATCTCTAATATAAATAATTCTTGTAAATTTCATAATGATTTTCAAAAAATAATTCTCTTTATGCACATTTATGCAAAATTTTGTCCTATACCACCATGTTAAAAAATTAGAAAAAGCGGGATGGCAATGCAACCTGTAAGACAATTTTTACCAAAAGTTGATAGGCACTAATTTATGTCAAGGTGTAACTACATACTAATTTGTATGAAATTCTGTGCAGTAGTTCCTGAGATGCAGTTGCCACAAAATTTTGTCACACACACACTCAGAGACAGACATTTTCTAAAAATGGTCACATCGTGTTCTACAGCTCTCTAAACGTGTAAATCTGTCAAAAACCCGAGGGCGAAAATTTTTACGAATCCAATACTTTCTTCTATTGAATATAGAAGAAAGTAAAAAATACTCTTTAACTGACTGAAAAGTATTTTGTCTGTTTCATAATGCGGTAGATAAAGGGTTAAAGCTATTGAAAACCTCGATCTGACCAGTTGAAAAAAAGTTAGGAGTCTAAACGTTCTTGCAATACAAATTCTTTCAAGCCGCTATTTTGTTTCTTACATCACCTGTGCTTATCTTTCATCGCACTGGCCATATCATTTTGAAATTTAGACCAACTTTTATTTTTACCCCTTTACAATAGCAATGACATCTTTTAAACCACTATGTTGTTTCTTTTGCTTCCTCTGCCTATCTTTTGTCATATTCAGGACTGCCACAGGCGACTTCTTTTTATTATTATTTTCTTACCACTATTTCCAGAAACATTAATTTACAATACATTGAGGTTATAAAAGTCAGGATACCTCCTAATATCATGTTGACCTGCTTTTGCCCAGCGAAATGCAGCATTTCGACATGCCCTAGACTCAACAAGTCATTGGAAGTCCCCGGAAGAAATATTGAGTCATGCTTCCTCTATAGCCATTCATAATTGCGAAAGTGTTGGCGATGCAAGATTTCTTGCATGAACGGATTTTTCGATTATGTAATATAAATGTTCGATGTGATAAATGTCGGGTGATGTATGTGGCCAAATCATTCGCTGAAATTGTTCAGAATGTTCTTCAAACCAATCGCACACGATTGTGGCCTGGTGACACAATGCATTGCCCTCCATAAAAATTCCATCGTTGTTTGAGAACATGGAGTCCATGAATGGCTGCAGATGGTCTCCAAGTAGCTGAACCTAATTATTTCTAGTCGACAATCGGTTCCTTTGGACCAGTGGACCAAGTCCATTCCATGTAATAACAGTCCTCACCATTATGAAGGCACCACCAGCTTGCAAACTGCATTTTTGCCAACTTGGGTCTATGACTTCGTAGGGGTCTGCGCCGCACTCGAACCCAACTATCAGCTCGTATCATTTGAAACCCTGACATCTCATCAAGCCACAGTTTTCCAGTCGTCTAGAATCCAACCGATGTGATTTCAAGCCCAAGAGAGGCACTACAGGTGATGTCGTGTTGTTAGTAAAGGCTCTCGAATCGGTCTTCTGCTTCCATAGCCAATTAAAGCTAAATTTCGCCTCACTGTCCTAATGGACACGTTCGTCGGGCGTCCCACGTTGATTCTTGCGGTTATTTCAGGAAGTGTTGCTTGTCTGTTAACACTAACAAGTTTACGCACACGTTGCTGGTCTCAATTTTTAAGTGCACGCGATCGGACAATATGCTTTGTCCACAGTGGGAGGTTATGCCTGAAATTAGGTATTCTCGGCACATTCTTGAAACTACGGATCTCAAAACGTTGAAATCCCTAACGATATCCGAAATGCAATCTTCCATGCGTCTAGCTCCAAGTACTATTTCACGTTCAAAATCTGCTAATTCCCGTCGTGCGCCCATAATCAAGTGAAAAACCTTTTCACATTAAGCTCTTGAATACAAACGAAAGCCTTGCCAATTCCCTGCCTATTTATACATTTTGTGCACGATACATTGCCAACTGTATATTTGCATATTGCTATCCCATGATTTTTGTCACCTCAGTGTACATTTGCACAGGTAGTTTACAGACTGCATGCATTTTATTATAAGTTTTATGTTATGGAAATAGTGGCACAAAAATAATAATAATAAAATCGCCTGTGGCATCCTGCTATTGAACTTATCGTTCGGCAATTGTGTCCAAAGTTTCCTCTCCCGCTTTAACATAAAAATGTCTTCATTTAAGCCGCTATTTTGTTTCATCAACCGAGGTTCGAGTACGAATTCTTTGGGTAACTGAGAACCCAGATTCAGGATGGTTCGGACGGAAAAGCCGCTGCCACAGGCATTATGTTCCTGAACCTACTTCATCGTAGATGGGAAATGCAGCGAGATTTCGTACCAATATTTTGACCAATTTCAGAGGAACTTCACTTCAGATTTTAAAATTTTTGAGGTTTTATATTTATTAATAGTTCGATTAAATACAATGACTAACGAAGCGAACAAAGCCTGCTAGTTACAAATAAAATAACTACAGAAAAAACTAGTTGGCATAGGTGGACTCTGCTCAGTTCCCCATCATATGTATGTTCTCATAAATTTCTTGTACAGGACATATTATATACATGTTAAGAGAAATGAATTTGACCAAACGCTTGACACAGTGACAGAACGAAATCCTCGCCTAATAGGCTACCCACCATTCAGTTCGATATCTTATTCTAATCTATTAATTTATTGGGGTCAATTTCGTAGTTTATTTTCATGCTACTATTTCCAATGCAACTTTCCCCAAAATGTGTATTTATATGAAATATCGCCCCATTTTGCTATGTTGATAAAATCTTAACTTACGAAATTTTCCTATTAGAATATTTGTAGTCAATCATGTTCATACAAGTATCATAAACGTTATTTTAAAACAGTTTGATATATTTATGATCCTCAAAATGGACGTTTATGCTCGATTTTGCCTTATTCTGCCATTTTAAGTAAATCTAAATTCCACATAACTTACGAAATTTTTAAATTGGAAAATTCATACCCTATGGTATTCATGTCAGTATCCTAAATAATATTTCAAAAGTGGTCTGACATCTTTATGATGAAAATATCCCTCAAGATTGACGTTTGTGTAAAATTTTGCCCTATTCTGTTATGATAAGAAATTCGTAAAATTCTAATAACTTACGAAATTTTTTTTATTGGAAAATTCATAGTAAATAATATTCATGCCAGTATCCTAAATAATATTTCTAAAGTAGTCTGACATCTTTACGATGAAAATATCCCTAAAGATTGACGTTTATGTGAAATTTTGTCCTACTCTGCCTTGTTAAGAATTTCGTAAATATTCAATAACTTGAGAAATTTTTAAAGTAGCATATTCATAGTACCTGATATTCATTCTGGCAACAAAGCTGATATTTTAAAACTGGTCTGACATTTTTTCAGCAAACATTTTTCATTTATTGCAAGTTTAAGTGAAATTTTGGCCTATTCTCCCATGTTAAGAAAATCGTAAATTTCGAATAACTTACGAAGTTTTTTAATTCGAATGTTGCAAATAAATAAGGTTCTTGCCAGTGTCTAAAGTAATATTTTAAAACTGGTCTGACCTCTCTGCGATCATTTGTTCGTGAGATATCGTGTAAACAGACTAACAAACTAACGGACTAACACACTAACGGACTGACACACTAACAGACACCCTCCAGACAGACACCATACAAATTTTGTCATTTTCGGATTCCTCACACCTGAAAATGTGTAAAAAAGTCAAAAAACTGTGGTCGAAAATTTTCACGATTACCTAAGTTCCCCATACCTATAGTGTATGATGGGGAACTAAAAAAAGAAAGAAAGAAAGAAACATTCCTTTCATTTCTAATATGCATATTGATAGAATAAGGTCTAAATATATATTAAGGTAATAAAATTACAATTAAAAATTCTCACAGTAAAATACTACGATGAAAAATATAAACAAATCTTTTTGCATATAATTGTCATCCATGTGTACACTATAACTATCTGAACTCAGTGTTGTAAAGGAATTGGTCATTTGAAAAGAAAAGAAAACTTTTGTGAATGCAATTTACGAGGTCCTTGTTTCCTTTATTTTAGAGCCCTTTGAAAATTTTTAAAGGAAAGGGTGTGCTTCTCGCACTTATTCGGCAATCACAGCCTGATCGCCAAGCAAAATATACTATTTAAATAGAAAAACTATTAACATAAAAAGAAACATTGCGACAATGCTCCTCGTATAACAGTTAATATATTTCAAGAAATAAGTCAAGCTATTCAAAAGTAACTAAGCTTTTGCCGTCTTTCTCGTCTTTGTATCTATTTTTAATATCTTTTTTTTTTTCTTTTTTTTTTTTTTTTTTTTCGTTAACAAAATATATATTTAAAAGAAAGAAAAAGAAAAAAGATTATTGGAGAAGCACAAAGTAAAATTCTGTTGCTGGAGCATGAAAAAACAGTCAATAAAAATAGAAAGTCTGTGAAAACGATATAAAACGTATTAATACAAATCTCATAACCATGTTACGACTAGTTTAAATCAGCCTCTATACGTCCCCCCCATAATTACTTGTAAACATATTTAGAATTCCAATAAGCACAAATTAAATAAAATCAATCTCCTTTATTCGTGCTTTAAAGAAAGGGAAGGAAGGACTTTTCCAACAATAGCGTAACTTTCACTTTAATTATAACTTAGAACAAGATGTAATACTACAAACAGAGGCACCGCAAAAAGAACTAGATTATAGTGCGACAATACATGAAAATTGATGGAAATGTATTTCAGATTGTGCTGTGTGTTATTAATATAGGATTATACTCATTTGCATCATGTGGTGCGTACATAACCTTCAGAAAATATACAGGGCTACCAATATTAAACATTAACGTCCTTTTTTATTGTTAGTAGGAATGCTTCACTATAATATTTTACCATGTCCAGGAAAGCCGCTCAGAAATTGAAATTAATCCCTCATAGCCATATGGTAAATAATGTATTTTTCAAGCTAAATAATCATCACTTGATTTTTTTTTTTTTTTTTTTTTTTTTTTTTTTTTTGTATATTTACACGTTTTGAGGTTTCCTGAATGCCGAAATCAAGTTTTTAACGTTTGATCTTCTTTTGTGTCTCTTAGAATAAATAAAAAACGAATAATTTCAAGCGTTCCAAATGTTGTATTTTGAAGTTAATACGTTTGTTACTAGAACAGTTTGATCCAGATTGATGAGTTTCAAAGAATGTTGCATGTGAAAAGTTGTCTGAATAATTTTAAATGAACTTTTGAATTTAATAACAGGTTTGAATTCTATATAAATTTAGGTACAATAATGAAACGGGAGGGGTGAGGGGGTCGGTAGCCCCCTCCCTCACATAGAATTATTTATCAAATATATCTGTTTCGAGGCCTAATTTGAATTGTTTTAACATAGGTTTACATAACAGTACTCGTTATCTTACTCCTTATTCCTTAATCTTCAACCTATTTATAGTATTAAATTTCAAGGTAAGAGAAAGTCGTGTGAGTGACGCACCAGATTATTTTAATCCTCTCAATCCGATTAACCAAAGTAGTTCTTCTGGGAATTTCAGTAGCAAAGAATACTGTCTATATCGAAAGAATACGGCAACATTTTAGAAAAAAATAAAATTATGCTCACTTCTGTTGCCAGACAAAAAGAAAATTAAAAAAAAATTAATCAAAAGAGAAAAAAAAAAATAGCAGAACCACAAACCGTCGCATTGCATTTTAAATAATTTAGCGTGGCACTTACACGACTTTTTCTTAACCTGCACACAACACTATAAAGATAGTTTGCAGATGAAGGGGTAAGATAACAAGTACTGTATAATATAACATACGTTAAAACGAGTTAAAATTAGGTTTAGGTACATTTTTATTTGACAAGTAATTCTATAAGAGGGAGCTAGCGTCCCCTCGCCTGGGGGTTGCCGCACCCAGGCAAGAAAAGTGTCGCAACTTAAAAAATGGAAATTTTTAGTTTATGTCACTAAAAATGTGTATTAAGTGCCCCAATGGGCACAAAAAACGTTACATCTCTATGTTAAAAATTATCCACCGGAGAGACATTTAAGTAAATTTTATTATAATGGTAGTCAATATTTTATCGTAATCTTTAAATTTATTTTTCTCAAATACTGAATTTGCTACGCTACAACATTTACAACATAAAATTAAAAAACAAGGGTCCAAATGTGCAATGCAGCTCACGAATAGAAATTTGAACATCGAAAATAAAGGTATCTGGGAATGAACAGTTGTTGTTTTCTTTGTAAGACCGCTTCGACACGTCACAATGCAGGAAAGTATGAACAAACAAATGCACGTTTTAAGCTTTCTGATTTTAGAATTCAAGTCTACAAAGTTTCTTTTCATACTCAATCGATGATGCTCTACAACTTTATAATTTACTTTTTTCCCTAACTAGTATCATTTTCGAGATAGGAATGCTAACTTCGCTGTTTTTCATAAGGTGGCGCTGTAAGGTATTGCAACTCGTAAGGCGTGGCTACTTTTCTGTACCTACATACCACTTTTATAAGTATAGCTGCAGTCGTTCAGCAGTTTAAAAAGTGGGAACAGACTTTACATTTTAATGATATCATAATGAGATATTTTTCAAGCCAAGATCTTTTCAAAAAAAAAAAAAAGTATCAAAATAGGAGCATTCATTAAAAAATTATAAGCTGACAAAAGAAAAACCCATACCGTTTCAATTGAGAAACTCCTCCTTTATTGAAGTCTGTTAAATGTTATGAACCATCATTGCATTTATACAATTACTAGCAGGATTTGCCCGCTTCACCGGTAACTATATTTAAATGAATAATAATAATAATAAAGAATCACTATTTTCACTTTATAAATAAAAACTTTAAAAAAAATCCATTTTGAAATATCTCAAAAACTTGCTTCGGGTCCCCACTGCCACCGGCAGCGTCTTCCTCACTCACAATATCTGGAGTCCGTGTCCCTATTACCTGAGTCAACCAACGTCTTACCCTAAAAAAATATTTATCAGTTCAGTTTATTTGTCTTTATTTTTACTAATGCTTTTGTTTGCAAGTGTGCATTGTTGTTGTCGTCCGTATTTTTTTCACCAATATTTTTTTTTTATAAATCTTTGCTAGTTTTCAACCTTATAAACATATTACAAAACCTAGTTTTCAACCTTATAAACATATTACTTAAAAAATGGAAATTTTTAGTTTATGTCACTAAAAATGTGTATTAAGTGCCCCAATGGGCACAAAAAACGTTACATCTCTATGTTAAAAATTATCCACCGGAGAGACATTTAAGTAAATTTTATTATAATGGTAGTCAATATTTTATCGTAATCTTTAAATTTATTTTTCTCAAATACTGAATTTGCTACGCTACAACATTTACAACATAAAATTAAAAAACAAGGGTCCAAATGTGCAATGCAGCTCACGAATAGAAATTTGAACATCGAAAATAAAGGTATCTGGGAATGAACAGTTGTTGTTTTCTTTGTAAGACCGCTTCGACACGTCACAATGCAGGAAAGTATGAACAAACAAATGCACGTTTTAAGCTTTCTGATTTTAGAATTCAAGTCTACAAAGTTTCTTTTCATACTCAATCGATGATGCTCTACAACTTTATAATTTACTTTTTTCCCTAACTAGTATCATTTTCGAGATAGGAATGCTAACTTCGCTGTTTTTCATAAGGTGGCGCTGTAAGGTATTGCAACTCGTAAGGCGTGGCTACTTTTCTGTACCTACATACCACTTTTATAAGTATAGCTGCAGTCGTTCAGCAGTTTAAAAAGTGGGAACAGACTTTACATTTTAATGATATCATAATGAGATATTTTTCAAGCCAAGATCTTTTCAAAAAAAAAAAAAAAGTATCAAAATAGGAGCATTCATTAAAAAATTATAAGCTGACAAAAGAAAAACCCATACCGTTTCAATTGAGAAACTCCTCCTTTATTGAAGTCTGTTAAATGTTATGAACCATCATTGCATTTATACAATTACTAGCAGGATTTGCCCGCTTCACCGGTAACTATATTTAAATGAATAATAATAATAATAAAGAATCACTATTTTCACTTTATAAATAAAAACTTTAAAAAAAATCCATTTTGAAATATCTCAAAAACTTGCTTCGGGTCCCCACTGCCACCGGCAGCGTCTTCCTCACTCACAATATCTGGAGTCCGTGTCCCTATTACCTGAGTCAACCAACGTCTTACCCTAAAAAAATATTTATCAGTTCAGTTTATTTGTCTTTATTTTTACTAATGCTTTTGTTTGCAAGTGTGCATTGTTGTTGTCGTCCGTATTTTTTTCACCAATATTTTTTTTTTATAAATCTTTGCTAGTTTTCAACCTTATAAACATATTACAAAAGAGTGCCACTTATATGTAGTGGTGGAAAAAAATATGGGCATCGGCAAGTCTGAATGCACTTGGAATTGTCATGAATTTTAATATATTAAGAAAACTCACTACAGAATACTAGCGATGATAAAAGAACCCGGCAGGATTGTGGCTCAGGGGAGGGACTTAAGGGGTCCGCAACAGAGAATTGAAAACAGATTGTTTGCTAGCAAAGTATATTTTTTTAAAGTAAATATGTCAATTATAATATTGACATAAGCTAAGTTCTAAAAGCTTCACTTTATTATTATTATGGGTTTACGTTTATTAAATTTTAACATTCATTAGTAATAGAGCAAATAACTAACTAAACCACATAATATATATATATATTGCCCACTTCTTCTAATTAATTATGTTTTTGTTTGTTTCATAATTCGTAAATGCAAATTTCAAGTATAATTTTGAATTAAGGGGTTTGGGTTCGTATCCAGGTTGTGCTCATTGGCCCAGCCATTCGAAATTTTCAGTGCTGTCTTCTTAAACTTACACAAATATGAGCTAGAACTCCTTAAAGAAGATACAAATTGAAGGCACCTTACCCAGACTCATAGCATTATTCAGTACCCTAAACCCATATGCCTTCACACCACCCTATTTCCACTAACAAAATTTACTGCTGTCTACACCCAAGTGCTTCCATATCTTTACTATATAGCTAATGGCATAATCATAGTGAAGGAAGATGAATATTTGCCTATAATAATCTTTTATTACCTTATTAATTTATTTTTTTAAGTAATTAAACAATATATCATTTGTCACTAGTCATTAAATAATATGAAAGAGCCTAACACAACTAGAAACTCAAAATCTACAAACATTTTTATTAAAATCCTTTCTGAATTAGAGAATTGTAGATATCAATATAAAACAAAATGTATATATATATATATATATATATATATATATATATATATATATATATATATAATTGAAAAATTATTTTTGCATATAAAAATACATTAAAAGATAGATTATATTTTATACTCATATTTATGAACATTTACTATAACATTCTGAAGCTGCTGAATTTTATTAAAGTGAATTTTTATTACAAAAGCTTTGTATAAGCTTATAAATGTTGAAAATCACTTACTAAATATTTTAAATAAATGCTAGTTCTTTTATGTATTAGTCAAATATAACAACATTAGAATTTTTTAGAATAAATGCTTAAAATATAGATTTAATGATAGATTAATTAATGTGTATACATAAATATACTTAAAGAGCTGAATTTATTAAGATTATCATTAACTAATGAACTAAACAACAAAAAGCTAACAAACAAATAACTAATTAGAATGCATTTTAAGAGCAAGCAATGTAACCGTTTTTTATCGCATACTACAGTCGGGAAATACAATTTTAAACAGTGACAGAGTTGAGTTGTAGCTTGTCATTTACAAGAGTTGATTTGTAACTTATCATAACACTTCCTCCACAAGCCACAACTTACTTAACATGAATTTAATATTGATTTCCAACTAGACTACTAAATGAAAATAGTCCTAACAGAGTACACAGTTCCTTGAACCTAACACTAGGCAAAGGTTTCGTCATTATGTCTGCTAACGGCAATTTTCTGGGAACATGTTTAATATATAGTTCACCATCAATGAACATTTCTCGCACAAAATGGTAACAGATACCAATGTGTTTTGAACGTTTAAGGCATTCAGGGTTTTTGCCAAGTTTTACAGCGCTTGCATTATCTACTAGAAGAGAGAGTGTTTCAAGATATGTTAAATCACTGAACAGGTGTTTCAGCAAAATTAATTCTTTTGCACTCTCACTTTCAACAACATACTCAGCCTCTGTTGTAGATAACACAACACTTTTCTGCTTTTGGCTCATCTATGAGATGGCTCCACTTGCAAATCTTGATATAATTCCAGTTCTTGAGCTTCTTGTTTTTAAATCACCTGCGTAATCATCATCACTACACACTTCAAGCTCACTAGGGATAGCTCTTAGCTTGATATAGCAAGCTAAAATCTACAGATTTTTTTCAGATACTTGAAAATTCGTTTCACTGCACACCAATCAGAAGCTTTTGGATTTTCAAGATTTTCAGAAACAATATACTGATAGCGCATGCGAGATCTGGTCTTGTAACAGTGGCAAGGTACATTAGGCTGCCAAGTGCCTGACGATAGGGAACTTCTTTTCCTATCAATGTATTTCCAACATCATCAGAAATAAAGCTATCGACTACCATATGTAATGGAATTTGAGATTTCACGTGATTTACATGTTTTAAGGTGCCCTGATTAGGTTTTCTTTTGTATCGCAGCTACTAATTAAAATAATTTCATAAGTAATACATCATTTGAAAGCTTTGTTTATTTGGAATCGAACAGTAGATTACAGAAATTTCTACTGCCAGATTGCATTGTAATATTTTAAAATTTCAATATTTCAGATTCTAATTATGATTAAATTTTTTTTAATACATCATTCGAAAGATATTTTAAAGTACTTTTATATTATCAAAAGTGGAAATCGAGATTTCACCCCATTTACACGTTTTGAGGTTTCCTGATTAGGTTTTCTTTTGTATCTCAGCTACTAATTAAAATAATTTCATAATAAATCATTTGAAAGCTTTGTTAATTTGGAATTTAACAGTAGATCACAGAAATGTCTACCGCCAGATGACGTTGTAATATTTAAAAATTTCAATATTTCAGATTCTAATCAAGATTAATATTTTTTTTTTATACATCATTCGAAAGATATTTTAAAGTACTTTTATATTATAGAACGTGAATTCGAGATTTCACCCCATTTAAACGTTTTGAGGTCTCCTGATTAGGTTTCCTTTTGTATCTCAACTACTACTTAAAATAATTTCATAAGTAATACATCATTTGAAAGCTTTGTTGACTTGGAATCGAACAGTACATTACAGAAATATCCTCCACCAGATGGTGCTGTAATATTTTAAAATTTCAAATTCTAATCATGATTACATTTTTTTTAATATGTCATTCGAAACATATTTTAAAGTACTTTTATATTATCGAAAGTGGAATTCGAGATTTCACCTGTTTTACACGTTTTGGGGTCTCCTGAATGGGTTTTCTTTTGTATCTCAGCTACTAATTAAAATAATTTTATAAGTAATACATCATTTGAAAGCTTTGTTCATTTGGAATTGAACAGTAGATTACAGAAATTTCTACCGCCAGATGGCGCTGTAATATTTTAAAATTTCAATATTTCAGATTTCAGATTCTAATTATGATTAAATTTTTTTTAATACATCATTCGAAAGATATTTTAAAGTACTTTTATATTATCGAAAGTGGAATTCGAGATTTCACCTGTTTTACACGTTTTGAGGTCTCCTGAATCGATTTTCTTTTGTATCTCAGCTACTAATTAAAATAATTTCATAAGTAATACATCATTTGAAAGCTTTGTTTATTTGGAATTGAACAGTAGATTACAGAAATTTCTACCGCCAGATGGCGCTGTAATATTTTTAAATTTCAATATTTCAGATTCTAATTATGATTAAATTTTTTTTAAAACATCATTCGAAAGATATTTTAAAGTACTTTTATATTATCGATAGTGGAATTCGAGATTTCACCCCATTTACACATTTTGAGGTTTCCTGATTAGGTTTTCTTTTGCATCTCAGCTAGTTGAGTTACACAGTTCAAAATTGGTATATGTAGGTTAATTAGGAGGGGCTGGAAGGATGTGGAAGGAATAGGCGCGCGCAGTGCACGTATCCACTAACCTGTGCACACGCAGCACACACGGGACTGCGCTGTCGAAGGCAGTGGGGAACCGGTCCGACTTTTTACCCGATGATAAAGGATTTTTAAATTTTTCTTTTCTTAAGAATAAAAGTTTGACTTAAGAAGGTATATGTGCACGCAACGCACGTATATCTTCACACGTGTGCATACAGCGTACATGGGTCTGCGCTGCCGAAGGCAGTAGGGACCCGGTGTGTTTTTACCCAATTCTAAATGATTTCTTTTTTAATTCCTTTTTTTAAGAATGAAAGAGTATGAATAATAACATGGAATTTTGAGAAATCATAAGGATGATGAAAGAATACGTGCGTGCAGCTTAGTATTTCATTTAAAAATACTGACCAGCTAGCGGGCGAAGCTCGCTAGAAAAAGCAATAATCACTGAATGCACCTAAATCATGATTCATGATTTAAAAAATCTTACATATAATATGAAGTGCAGAAAATGCATGAAAAATCTATACTGTAGCAATGACTATCATGCCTCCCTTTCCCCCCCCCCCTTTTTTTTTTTCTTTCTAAAATAATTAAAAAATATATAAAATACACTGAAACAATTGAGTTTTAAACCTGAAAAAAACATTTAAAACACTAAAATCTAGAATTAATCTTATTTACAGATACTATGATGATGGTTTCAAAAAAGAAACAGAAGCAAAAATAAAAGCCACCTAAAACATTAATTATCCTCAGTCAAACGGCAGATTTTCATTTAATTTAAAGTCGCTGAAATGTCGTCATATCTGCATTATTTCTCGAAATAAGCAAAAAAATGATTAAATACCCATTTTAATGTATTGTTTCTAACTACCCGAGTGGAGCATATCCAAAATGTCATTCATGAGACGCTACTGATACGTGTGTAATAGTGATTGCTCCGATATGAAATTTTATACATTTTGAAATTATGTATAGCAAGGTGATAGTATTAAGTTTTTTTTTTTTTTTTTTTTTCATGCAAACATAGAATTTATGCATGCATAATATTTATTCCTACCATGCAGAAATTTGTTCATATATATTTATATAACCTGTCTTATTTGAATCATTAAAAAAGATAAAATTTTAACTTAAGTTGCAAATTCAGCTTTTTCATTTGCCATGCAAACAGCTATGTGAAATATAACATGAGCAATAGTGTAGATTGTTGAAGTGAATGCTATATTTAAATTTTTTGCTTATTAAAGCCTAAAAGTTAAATTTTAGAAGGTGGACATTTCGACACTATCATACTTTGTTAATTTAATAAATGAGCTTGGAAAAATTGATAACTTTTTTTTCTTTCTGCAAAACTTTACATTAAGTTGCAATATCTTTTGTTTTCATTGCAAAAAAATTGTAAACCAACGCTACCACTGTAATTTTATTTAAAAATAAATACGATAATAAGCTAATAAATAAAAATCATTACAAATTTTGAATTTTGTCAAAAATAAGTTTAATATGCGAATTAGTAAATTAAAACACATAAAAGACAACTGAATAAAGTAAATATCCAGCATTATTCAGTTAAAATATTTGTTCATTGCATTTAATATGCAATCCATGTATTCGTTCTTCCATTTACAAAATATAAAGCTATTTTTTAAATAAGGAAAATTTAAATGAAATCATTTTTGAATACTTATTAAAACTTCAACCTTTCAATTTCAACAACACACTAGATTATTATTTTTTTTAAATAACTATTTATTAAAGTATAAGGTTTTATTTTAAATGAAGTGTATCTGAATAAAATATTAATTGTATATTATAGGTAAAAATGTAATTATAATAGAAGCACGGAGTAATATTAATAGGAGTTGAAGGTCCAATGGGAGAAAGCTACGAAACTGTGATCTAAATTTTTGGTAAATATTGAGGGCGCCACTTGTCATTCCTCCCTACTTCGGCGCGGATATACTGTTGTTTTCAATAGAATTTTGCTGAAGTACATTTAAATTTTTTTATTTTAAGCAATTTAATTTGTTTGTAAGTTCTTAAAACTGCATAATTCAGATGTTTCAAATAAATGCTTCGTTCCTAGTTGTAAAACAGGCTATGATAGTGATAAGAAAACAAAAAAAAAGCCCTAGGAGAAAAATAAAGTCCGAGTTCGTGTTTTCTGCACCTAAAGTAAGTTTATTTTTTTCCTTTACAAAATTTCATCCATTCTCCTTCCTCCCAATTGTCTGTTTTAGCTAGCTTCGGTTCATAAGAATCGTCATTTTTTAAAAGCTTTCTTTCAAAGTAAAATTAGTATAAAATGGCTCTTAAAAAAAAACATGTTGGTTAGAATACTCTATTTAATGAAATTTGCTTTCAATCGAAATTTTTTCAGCTTGATATTATTTTTAAAAAAATAATTAAAGCGAGACATTTCCCCATTGAATAACATTGCGGAAGCTGGAGAGAAGGAAGGATTGCACGCTGGCGCCATCTGTAAACATTTGAAAACAACATCACAAAATTTCAGCATTACCTTCTTCTCCTATTAAATATTACTCCGTGAATAGAAGTAAGATGAAAACTTTTCTTTTTCTACGATTTCGTCAAAAATTACGGTGAGTACAAAATAACAACAAACTATTATTCGAATTTGAGATTTATTCGTATTATTCGATATTTTTATGCGATTCTGTATTCTGATTGGCTTATCAGTCACATAATCGATATTAGAGCCCGAAGATTACCGAAGATAAAATCGGAAGTAAAGAAAGCCGAAATAGTCCGAAATCGTGACGTAGGCGTTAAGGATCCTTATTCTTGGCCGGCTTTTTAAGGAAAAATCTTTAGTTAAAACTTTGTGTTAAAAATCTTTAGTTAAGGATCCTTAACAGCGGACATCTGAATGTGGGGGCATGTTTGTGAATATTTTTCTGAGTGTTAACTGTTATTCGTAACTGCGTTTTACAAAAGTAAACAATAACAACATGTGAAATTGATAATAATTTCTCTTCGCTGTATTTTGTGTGCTAAATTTTATAAAGTTTACTACAAATTATATTTAAAGAAATGTTTTATTTTTAAGGAAATGAATTCTCCAGTTCGATATTCTTCAATACGAATCGCATGCCTTCGATTATTACGAACCAACGATGTTTCTTATTTTATTTCATGGGCAGAAAAACATTCTATTGCATTCAAAGACAAATCTATGCATTGTTATAAAACTTTGTATCCCTGGAATAACTTTGAAGAATTTTGTAAATATATTATATCCAGTGTCGAGTATAACAAAGGTATTTTTTTTTTTTTTTTTTAGCATTTTCTGTTTTATTAAGTTGAACTCTTCATTAAAACTTTTGACAGAATCTGTTTACTATCTAGTTTTAAGTTTCGATAAGAGAGAAGAAAGTATTGAAAACCCTAGGAAAAGGCTGAGCCAACCACTGCTTACTAACTTTTTTTTTTTTTTGTCGCTTGACTCACTGCGTTGCATCTTATCTTCATAAGTTGCTAGTTGCAGCGCTACAGGAGACACTACACAAAAACAGAAATAATATAATTACAAAATAAGTGTGGAAACAATAATTTAAAAACGGAAAATAATTACAAAATAGGGATAGGAAAATAATTGAAAACACAGGGTTATCAAAATTATGTTAAGTATATTTGAAGTCGGTAATAAATTCATTTTCAAACAGAGACATACGAGATCTGGTTTAAAATGAAGGACAATTCAAATATTTTTTTCCCCATACTTCCACTCTGTGAATGCATGAATTTTTCAAGAATATTATTCCTAATTGTTGGATTTATCATGCCAGAACGAACAATAAAGTAATGTTTCCTTAAAGTGGTTAATCAGACCGTCGGTTCGATTAGCGTACAGGCTATTCGGACCATCTTTTTCAAGGAGAATAAGTTAGCACCGATAAAAGAGTAAAATTTAGGAAGAATATAATGTATCTTGTCCCCGTGCATAAAAATTTATTTTTTCTACTTTTTTTTTCTTCTTTTTGGAGGGTGGGGTAGAAATTAATTATTTTCACAGAAATTTTGTACTCTAAATGATGCTAAACTTCTTCATAGAAGGGCAATAACTCAAAATAATTTTTTTTAAGCAAAAATAAAAATAATAAAGCTTTCGAAAATTCAATAATAAAACTAAAAAATGCAGCATGAAAAACAGGTCTTAGAAAATGAGTGTTTTCAATCTTAGAAAAAAATCTTCACAATATGTCTGTTTATGAATATGTATAAATAAATCTGCATATTTAGCTACATAGATGTTATTTGTTTTTCTATCGCTTTTCCTTCCTTTTTTTTTTTTTTTTTAAACAATTAAACCATTCCAATATAATTCAATACAAACCAAATCTAATTTTTTTTTATACAAATACATATATGATTTTTCTAAAAATGACTTTTGTATTTATTTTGTAATGTTTTCTAACGGCAATGTTGAAATAACATCGTGGCAGATTTAGGTGAGGACTATACGGGCTATAGCCCAGGGCGGCAAAATCTAGGGGGCAGCAAATTCTTCAAAAATATCAACGATACTAGCAGATAATTTAGGATAAATAGAAAAATAAAATAATGAACTACTTTTTAAAAAAAGTATAGAAATAACGTGTTTTAATAATTTTATATGGAAATCAATGAATGCCTATAAGGGAGGAGGGGGGGGGAATTTATGACTGAATAAATGAAAGATAATATTTTATTATCAGAGCCCGATCAAGCCAAAAGTAGCTTAGGGCCTGATGCGCATTTGCTCCCCCCTCCCATCTATAATTTTCTCTGCGGTTTTTACCATTCTTTAAAAAAAAAAGAAGCCTTAAATTTTCTTTTATTTTGACCAAAAATGCATATTTAAACAAAACTCTACCTTTGTAAAACTTTTTATTTTTGCTGTCAGAGTGTCAGAGATAAAATCCTCATGAAGTGCTATTTTCAAGAGCATTTTTGTAGGATTAAATTAAAATTGTTTGTACTGTAAACGAAATTTCAGGCTCTGAAGATAACGCCCACTGGGCCATGGCCCAGCCAGCCCCCCTGTATTAATCAAGCCCTGTTTACTGTATTTCTTTTTTCATTCCTAATTGCAATTTTTTAAGGATTATCTTAACAAATGAAGCAAAAAAGCAGCTACATATAAAAATTGAATATCGTCTTCAGATGAAACTGGAAAATCGTTTGCAGATAAAATTAAAAAATCTTCTGCGTTTCTGAATATTTCTTTTGCTTTATTTCTTTAAGGCTATCTAGGTAAAGGTGAGTTAATTCTATGAGTAATTTTGTTCTTTTAGAATTTATTTTATTTTATTTTTATTTATTTTGTTCAACTAATTTTATTTTGAAGTTGGAAAATTCATTATATTCGATAAATATTTATTTGTATTCTTTTTTTAGCACCTTCCAACAAGGTTGAAAAGATTTAATGACTTTAGTTTGTCTGTTGATCCAATATCATCAACATTCATAAATTGAATGCCTTCTGAGCATTTATTGGCAATACAGTCGAACCTCGTTAACGTGAATCTCTAGGGGGATAAAAAATTTGTTCATGTTATCAGTAGTTCATACTATCAGTAATTAATCTTTATATAACTACACTAATCTTAATTTTGGCAGGGATTGTAGAAACAGTTCATGTTAAAAATAATTCATGTTAACAGTGTTCACGTTAACGAGGTTCGACTGTGTCTTCTGAATGTTATTAATGGTTGTTTTCAGGATATTGTGGGTGATAATAAGAAAGCACCAAAAAACTGGCGTTTTGAAAGAATAATTACAAAACATTGAATAAACACCATAAAATGTGTGTTGCCGCTTTGACTGCAGCACTTGTGCCTTGTGCCTACTTTATTCACCTGACGAAGGGTCGTGTATTTTTTTTTACCCAAAACATTTGTTGTGAGTTTATTGCATTTTATGGTGTTTATTCAAAGTTTTGTAATTGAATATATACTGATGTTGGCTTCTGAATATTTGTTACCAGACATCTTCTGAATATATATTAATGATGGCTTCTTTATATTTATTGGCAATATCTGTTGAATATATATTACCTAATAATAGTTTCGGTTGATTCCTAGATTAGAGGGGCACTTTCTGCTTGGCGAACTTCCGTAGCGATAAAGTGCATTTGCTTGTACACATAACTTAACAATTCTATTATGACGCAGTATGGAGAGATTTGATTGGTTCATTTGTTTTTCAATGAATGGAGTGTATTTTACGTTGCACTGGAGCTACATTACTTGCATTGAATGTATTTTACGTTGCACTGGAGGTACATTACGGGGAATTAGGCGATATTTGATAGGTTCATTTGATTTTCATCGATTTTAGTATGTTTTAAATTGAGTAGTGCTACCCAATGAAGAATTGGCGACAGTGTGTGTTAAGAAATTTGTTTTTAATGAAAGATTTTATTAAAAAAAAGTTGATTGTTTATTATTTAAGAAAATTGGTAGGAGTTTTATATAAATAATTTGTGGAGATATATATATATTATTATTTTTGTTTTAATGTAGACCGAAAGAAGAATTTTTATTTTCAATGAGCAAATGTTGAAGAAGTTACAAAATGTTTATTTTTTAAGCAATTTGGTAGTTTTTTTTTGTTTTTTTTTTCGTTTGAATGTAAAAGAAAAGTGGTTTCTTTTTTTAATGAATAAAAGGTAATCTAGTTAATAATATACTTCGGTTTTAAGCAGACGATTTTTTTCTTTTTATCATCCCATGCTTTGTAGGCAGACGATTTTTTTCTTATTAAATTATCGGAATGAAATTAGTTTAAATATTGTGGAATCATTTTGTTTTTAAGGATGTTTGGCAGGTGGTTTTAGTTGGAAGAGAACTTTGAACACGGAATACGTTTGTTTTTTATGAGATTAGGTGTTGTGTTGCTATGTTCTTGTCTTTGAATAGAGAAAAATTGATTATAATGATTTAAATTTTTTTTATTTGTGGCGGGTAAGTTGAAAAATTCCTTTTTTCCTCGTTGGGTGCATTGGTTGCTTTTGTGCGTGATATTAATTCACTGCTGTATATACTTTCTGTAATACTTCGTTAATATGCCTCGAAAATCTGTCTCTGATAAAAGTGTGATTGATTTGCATTATTTGATATTGTTGAGTGGTAAGGGTAAAAGGGCTGTGATTGATTTCTGCATGGAAAATGGTTTGATTGCTGATGGATATGAGTGTCCTGTTTGTGCAAGTGAAATGAAATTAGAAGCATGTAAGAGTACTGATGGTTTTAGATGGCGGTGTGAAAAGCAAGTAGCGGGTGTAAGGCATAAGGAAAGTAAGTCGGTAAGATTGGGAAGTTGGTTTGAAGAGAGCAGATTAGGAATGGATGATATATTAATTATTACATATGCATGGGTAGAAAAATACACTAATGAACAAATTTCGCGTGTAGGTAGGGTTAATAGAAATACTGTAACTGATTGGATGAGTTTTTGTCGAGAGGTATGTACGGTTGCATGTATGAATGAGAGTAGTAATATTGGGGGGGAGGGAAAAATTGTTGAAATTGATGAGAGTTTGTTCAGAAAGAGAAAATATAATAGAGGAAAGCCAGTTAAGGGTAAATGGGTGTTTGGAGGCGTGGAGCGGGAGAGTAATAAATGCTTTTTAGAAGTTGTGCCAGAGAGGTCGAAAGATACGTTGCTTGAGGTTATCAAGAGGCGAATTTTACCGGAAACAACTGTAATTTCTGATTGCTGGAAGTCATACGATTGCCTTCAAGATGAAGGTTTCGTACATCTTTCAGTAAATCACAAATTACATTTTGTAGATCCGGAAAGTGGGGCACATACGAATACAATAGAGGGTATATGGAGTTGGGTGAAACGCGGCCTCTACGGAAGGAGGACAGTTGAGGAGAATTTCGACTCATACTTAGCCGAGTTCATGTGGAGGAAGCGGCACAAAGACGATCCATGCACCCTTTTTTATTCGTTTTTAGAGGCAGTTAGGAAGTGTTACCCGCCACAAAAAAAAGACTCCGAACGGCGATGTAGATCGGATGATCAGGATGATGGATCGGATGATCAGGATGATGAGGATGAAGATCCATTTGCCCCAGGCCCTTCATCCAAAAAGACAAAGTATGAAAAATAAATGTAAGTTGTTTAATTTTAGTCTAATTTTTATTTTTTTAATTTCAGAAATTTTAAATTTCTTTCCGCACGCTTTTTTAAAAATGTCATTATTATTATTATTTATCCTACTTCAAGGTGAATGCTGCAAAAAATAGTTATGTGCGTTTTCAGATTCATGCACAGCGAGGAAGGGGTGTCCAGTGATGTTTTTTTTTGGTTTTAGCAATTGCGATAGTGATTGCCGCGGAACCGACTTACGTGCCTTTTGAGATTCATGCACAGCGTGGTAGGGGTGTCCAGTGATGTTTTTTTGGTTTTAACATGCGCGATAGTGATTGCCGCGGAACCAACTTACGTGCCTTTTGAGATTCATGCACAGCGTGGTATGGGTGTCCAGTGATGTTTTTTTTGGTTTTAACATGCGCGATAGTGATTGCCGCGGAACCGACTTACGTGCCTTTTGAGATTCATGCACAGCGAGGTAGGGGTGTCCAGTGATGTTTTTTTGGTTTTAACATGCGCGATAGTGATTGCCGCGGAACCGACTTACGTGCCTTTTGAGATTCATGCACAGCGAGGTAGGGGTGTCCAGTGATGTTTTCTTTTGTTTTAACATGCGCGATAGTGATTGCCGCGGAACCGACTTACGTGCCTTTTGAGATTCATGCACAGCGAGGTAGGGGTGTCCAGTGATGTTTTTTTGGTTTTAACATGCGCGATAGTGATTGCCGCGGAACCGACTTACGTGCCTTTTGAGATTCATGCACAGCGAGGTAGAGATGTCCAGTGATGGTTTTTTTTGTTTTAACATGCGCGATAGTGATTGCCGCGGAACCGACATACGTGCCTTTTGAGATTCATGCACAGCGAGGTAGGGGTGTCCAGTGATGTTTTTTTGGTTTTAACATGCGCGATAGTGATTGCCGCGGAACCGACTTACGTGCGTTTTCAGATTCCTGCACAGCAAGTTTCCTTGTTGGTTCATATGCCTTAGGGGTATGTCCCAATGCATCCTCCGTCGTTACAGTGCCCAGATCCGTGAGCATTTAAAACAGAGAAGCTTTAAATTGCTAGAATGAAGTAATTATGCATGCATTTTATTTTTCCATTTTTAATTCTTACGCAAAAAAAATAAAATTTAAATATTAAATAGTTTACTTTCTACAATTTTTTTTTTTAATTATAATAATGCGAATAAAGTAAATGCTGTCTGTAGAAAATGGTTGCTGTATTCATTGGCCACAACGTAGCACTATTTCGACGTAAAACTCAGTCACTTATTCACTCGTTGGTGAAGTTTATGAAAACTACGGAATTTTCCCCTCCGCTGAACTGAAATGTAAGCGCTAATGTAAAATTCGAAACGTTGTGAATTTGCACTGCGTTGCGTAGTTCTGTTGTGAAGGTAACGAATCTGAACGTATAGTTTTTTGTTTGTTGGAACATATTATGTTAGTTAAATATATATTTTGTTATATGTGTGGAGAAATGAAAGCGTATCATTTGATAACTTAAAAATATGTTTTTTATTTTATTTGTATATTCTCATACTTTTTATACCGATATGTTTGGATTCATTTGAATGTGGTTTTAGAATCCTTGAAATGTTAGTGACATAATATGGAGTCAACAAAAATTTCAAAATGGAAAAAAAAAAAATCCATGTTCCATATATTGTAAGTTTTAATGCTTTTTTAAATACATATAGAGTTATATTTTTATTCTGATTTTTCATTTATTTAATTACATTTATTCTGTTGTTGAAACTAATTTGCTCTTAAAACTGCGATTTTAAGTATTTTGTTATTTATTAAAATATTGTAGTTAAAAAGTTAATTAATCATCACCATATTATGAAATTTCTTCGATAATTCTATTTAATTACGTTAAATGGTCGTCTGGATTAATATTTATTTCATTTCGAACGTAAACAAACGTTTTGTAAGTTAAAAAGTTAATTAACCATCGCCATTTTAGGAAATTTCTTCGATAATTTCATTTGTTTTCGTTAAATAGTCGTCTGCATTTATATTTATTTCATTTCGAACGTAAACAAACGTTTTTTCAGGTTGCCGTAAGATAAATTCATTACCTTGGTTCGTTGGCGCACGGATAATATCGCCAAAATGTAAACAAACGCCAATGCCCCTGTATTCTGAACATCTGCCATAGTTTCTGTATATTTATTGACGATATTCTGAATATTTGTTGGTTTGACTTTTAGGACTGATTGTGGCTTCTGAATAAATGGCTATATCTTTTTAATATATGTCAGTGATGTCTTTTGAATAGTTGGTGAATACTTCTAAAAATCTCTCAAATATATATTTAAATATATGGAACAGATGCTGTATAATCCACCGCTTGGCGCCTGGCGCCATTTTTCAAAATGGCAGCAGAATCATGCCAAAATGCCGTTTTCCAAAATCGACGCCATTTTTTATCACCCGCGATTACCGAAGTGTTTTTTTTTAACCACAACATAAATTTCAACCAAAAATAATGGTTTAAAAATGCAATTTTAATACAAAATACGCGAACTTACAGGGTTTTTTTTTTTTTTTGTTTTTTTTCCATGAAATATATATATCTAAAACTAATATTTGCATAGATATCATTAAATAAAAAAAAAAAAAAAAAAAAGAGTAAAATCGCATATTTTGTATTACCGTTGCATTTTTTAACCCTTATTTTTTCTTTAAATTTATGAAGTGGTTAAAAAAAAAAAACTCTGGAAATCACAGATGATAAAAAAATACATCGATTCTGAAAAACGATATCAATTAAAAAAAAAAAAAGAGAAATTTTAATTTAAAAAAAAACTTTACACAATATAATAAAGATTTAATAAGAATTAAATCAAAAATTTACAAGCAAACACCTAACAAAATTATGGAAATTATTTTAGTTTTTCAGGGGGGAGACCCCCCCCCTGTTATAAAATTTAATAATATCTTAATATGTCAGTTTAAAACATTAAAATAAAAAAAATAATAAGGAATATTAAATAAAAATTATCGCATCTATGAAAATTAATATGAATTTTAAGCAAACTTTTAAGCCAAAAAAAAGCCCATAAGTAGGCCTATCAGATGAAAATTTGAATCCCGGCAAAGCATTAAATTTATCCTGAAAAACATCTATACACTTTGATAAAGACATAATAAATAATAATACAATAATATAAAAGAATTATACAACTGACCGAACCACCACGTTCTCCTTAAAAACAGCTCAGAGCTCAATACACTACGTGCGACACACACAAGATCGAAGCGGCAAATGAATCGACCCCAATGGAACGGTAACCCTATTGGCCAAAACACAGGGGTTGCCACAAATAAAAACGTGCCACATTTGGCGAAAAATCGCCTTTGCATGGCGATGAAAAACAAACTTGGAGACGGTGGATTATACAGCATCTGCGCCAAATATATTTCTTTTCTGTTTTTATTTTTATTTTTTAAGTTGGTTATGAGATTGTAATATACAAATTAAATTCTTTCAAAGACAGTTTTTTTTTTTTTTCAATGAAATTCCCTTTTATAATTATTTGTGCAGTATTTCCACAACGTATGTGATTGAATTTTGTCTTGGTAAGAATTTTCTTTTTCTTTACTATTAACATTATATATATTTATTATTATTATTCCTGCGGTAGGAATATATCGAATCCCTTTTAATTATCCAGATACAAAAACAGGTTGCTATATTGGAGTCACTAAAAGAAAAATATCCATTAGAATTAAAGAACATAACAATGATATTAAATATGGAAAATTAACTACAGCCCTCACTAAAGTTAACCAAGAAAATAATATCAATATAAATTTTAACGAAATTCAAAAAATCGCTAACTACAATAACCCAGATTATGCTTTTTGCCACAAAACCATTGAAATAATTAATGGCCAATCAACATGTAACAGGCACAAGTCTCGCACAGATTTAGATTGATCATGAAGCCACCTCATGATGAGTCAACAAAGAAAAAATCCTGATTCAGTTTCGACTACAGCGGACCACGTTATGATTGATGAGGAAAGGGTGGATTTGCCCTGAAAGTACTACAACCAAATAACAGAGCTTAATAAAAGGTATAATTTTAATTGTAAAAAAATCAATATCTTACTTTTATGCATTTTTATCAGTGTAAAATCTGCTCCTGTATTAAAAATCTGAATAACTATAATAATAGTACAATTGAATTGAAATGAATTTATTTTTCTTTCATAAATAAATCATAGTTTTTTTAGTATTGCTTAATTATTTCCGTGTCACCAGTAATCGAGATATTTTGCTGTTGAAGCTGGTAGACGGAGAGTGCCAGGTTTGAACCCTGGCTGCATTTATCGACATAGCTCTTTGGAGTTTTCTGTGTTTTTTTCTGAAATTCGTGTAAATTCTGGCTAGAACCTTTTTCCTTTATGTTATTAAATACACTGATAAAAAGTTCTGTATACATAAGAGCAGTACTAATCAGGTTGCCTATATCTATAATATATATTATGTACATAAAATTCTAATGAAATTTCTAATATGGTAAAACATAAAACCGACTATGAAGTATATGTTATTCAAATCTGTTTGTAAATAGTCTCTCTATTTCTGACACATTTCTAAAGTTATATGTAAGCGTGAATTCAAGATATAGGTATATAATTCATAATATACAAATTTGTTACATTCATATAATTAAAAACAACTATCTTCCCTTCCTCCAGAAAGAAAAAAAAAATACAACATTTTAGATGAATAAATATGGGTATCGGGTTTGAACCCGGGTCGGAATATCTTCGGTCTGATCATTCTACTTAGGCCAGGTTCTAGTGTGGACACTGGGCTTTAAATATTACAGAAACATCAACAATATTTTATAAACATATTTGGGTATTACTTTATAAATTCGTTAATAAGCTAAACCTTTATTTAATTGTTTATTTATTTACTAGCCGCCTTTGGCGACCAGCTGGTTCGCGATCCTTGAAAAATCCGACATTACGAAACTTCCGCTTGGTGGCGCCTGTGCCGCCTTATTCCCGTTTTAGAACTTACAACACCTTCCTCGTTCATCAGAATTTAAAATATTGAAATTTTAAAATATTACAGCGCCATCTGGCGGTAGAAATTTCTGTAATGTACTGTTCAATTCCAAATCAACAAACCTTTCAAATGATGTATTACTTATGAAATTATTTTAATTAGTAGCTGAGATACAAAAGAAAACCTAATCAGGACACCTTAAAACATGTAAATCAGGTGAAATCTCAAATTCCACTTTCGATAATGTAAAAGTACTTTAAAATATCTTTCGAATGATGTATTAAAAATAATGTAATCATAATTAGAATTTGAAATATTGAAATTTTAATAAAATAAAATTTGCAATTGAAATATAAATTTTTTGTTTATTGACGGAAATCGATGAAATTTGAACTACAAGTTTGTCTTGTGATGTTCACTGTATATAGCAAGTTTTGTGCACGGGAGAGAAAAATTGAAGAATTTTGAAATTTGCAATTTTTAATCCCAGTCAAAAAACATGTGGCCTCAGTCAATAACAGATGTTTTTCTTTACCTCTATTTTTGAGATATCGTCTGTGAAGTTAAAAGAGAGTTGCCATGGTAGCCAAAATATAAAGTATTATTCGATCGGCAA
This sequence comes from Salticus scenicus, assembly GCA_963930645.1. Taxonomy (NCBI): domain Eukaryota; kingdom Metazoa; phylum Arthropoda; class Arachnida; order Araneae; family Salticidae; genus Salticus; species Salticus scenicus. Next base: position 108,134,131 of record OZ005650.1, on the reverse strand, counting down.
TGCAAAAAGCTAGATTGAGAATCTCATAAAAATGAAGTGCAGGGATGCAGAAAATTAAAAAATTTATAACTGATTGAATTTTTGAAATAATGTCTCAATCTTTTGGAATCTGATTCGTCTAATCGAGGTCTATATGCAAAGAAAAAAAGAAATGATTTATCTCTAAAAGATTTTGAGTTATAAAATATTTTGTGAAAAAATCAATGTTTCGTAAAATCTAAAAATATGGATTGCTAATCCGTATTTTGTTAAAATTTTTATATGGTTCGAAAGAGGATTAAATGACCTTGTTTGTTTATAAATGACTTAAATACCATACATCATTTTGAATAATCCTGTGCAAGAACCAGCAAATCTGAGTTTTGCTGTCATGAAAAACCAAAAAGCATAATTAGTATTGCGTGTAGATTTATTTTTGCTTACTATTATATTTCCTGATTTGAAGATATCTTTCAGTGACTGTCAAGGGTGAATTGTTACCTAATAGAAATTTTGGGATATGTTTTGTAATTTACTAGTAATTTTTTACATTTACAATAACTCTATATGTATCTATTTTCTTGGTTATCATCATTGAACAGGGTGCAGCCCCCGCTCATCGCTTGAAGAGCGGTGTTGAGCACTTCTAGGATAAATCCACGTAGACTGCACCGATGGTTATCATCTTTCTAAAAAAAAGAGTCATTATAATAATCACATTTGACCTTTATTCTGTTTATGCTTTTCAGGATTTTTAAAGTAAAGTCACAGTCAACCCTGCTCAAACAATATTCAACCTGTTTAACCAACAATAATTCGTTTCACATCATACATTACAAAATAGTTTTCAAATGATTACGGCAAAATTTGCTTATTGCTTTCTCAACCAATCAATCATGCAGTTAAACATGTACCATAATGCAGTTACACGTCTCAAATCATTGGACTTCTTATCAGTCTTATAAGCATTTTACTTTACATCTTGATTAAAAAAAAAGTTAAGTATGTGGAACTCCATTTTAACTGCAAATAGCTAAAGATACTGGTGCTAAATTCTGTATCATTTTATAACTTTTTCAGAAAGAATTTTAATTATATTATTGATGGAATTTCTTTTTACTTTTAACTAGAGTAATTATTTCAAAATTTTGGTAACCATGATTTAAAAATACAAAATTTTCTGCACTATTCTTGCACAAAAAATGAAGTGGAAGTGTTTCCAGTTTATTTTAAACAATTACGATTGGGCAGCTTGATATACAATTTGTTACAAGGGTTTATTTTTCAACATGATCTAGATAGGTTTTCTTAAATTGCTTAATGTAAGCATTAACAATTAAACTTATTATAATATGTGTTTAATGTAATTGTGTGACAGTGACAGTAATTACTTTTTTTAGCCCTGTTATAAAGATGGTTATATTAACTGTTACTCAGGTCCAGTTAAAGTGATCATTATATAATATTTTTGTTAATTTAATGCTTGTGATTCTCATAATCAGCAAATGCAATGTCAGTCAGTTGCTAAGATTAAAAAATGCAAAACTTGCTCTCTATTGTTGCCTTTTTGTCATTATATATATTAATTTGTGAAAAGTATACCAAAAAAATTATTTCTAAGAAGAAAACATTATTTTAATATTTATTAAAAATGTTATAATTAAAGTAACTTACTGAATTAATATAGTATTGTATTGCTTTACTATAAATTTTTATTATGTTTCATAAAAGTACCAAATTAAAAATAACAACTTTTTAATTTTATAGATGACCTTTTAGTTTTAAATAAGCCTTTTGGTATCAAAATTCATGGCCATGACAAACCAGGTAATGCATCAGTTATTAAATCCTTTATATTTCAATGTATATTTCAATGTAAATGTATTTTAACTATTATTTTAGTTTAACATTTCATCTGTTGTGGTTTTGTATTTTTATAAAACTGTAAAACTTATTTGTATTGATGATCATGAAAATATTCTTAGTCTTTAGGCTATAAATCTACAAAATATCTTTAAAATGGTAATTTTTCTTTGAAAGAAGAAAAAAAAAAATTCTAAATTTAGAAAATAAGAATGACAATATTTCTGCATCTAAAGTTGCCATATACAAACCAACTGGTTGATCTAGACAAAAATTGGGGCCTTTCACAAAATTCAAATCCCATAAAATAAGTCCCTTCACAAAATTCAAATTTATAAAATGAGCCCTATCTCAAAATTCAAATTCATAAAAACAATCCTTTCATAAGATTTTTTTTTATAAAAATGATCATTTATTTATTTATTTTATGTATCTTTTTTTTTTTTTTTTTCAATATTATTTTTAATGAGTGCCTCTACTTGGTTCAGTGAAGCACTATTAACCTGATATTGAACGTTATGTAGGGTGACTGCTAAAATGGAAGGTTTTACACAATAATTACTTTTCTTTTTTTTTTTTTTTACAAAAATGAGCCACCATATTACAACTTGGATTGACCCTACAAACATATTTTTTGTCCTCTGAAAAATTCAATATTATCATAAAAACCGGCGTATGGGCCACTCTCACGTACGGGCTGCACTGATTTAATTTCCTTTCTGGAAAAAATTAAATTTTGCAGAAGCATCACACTTAAAAAAATAAACTTAACTCCTAAAATTTCATAAAGTTACATAAAAACAAGTACTATTTATAAATTTATTACAATAGTCATCGTTAATACTAGATAAGATGTGTTAATACTTTGTTTGCAGCTCTCGTGGTATTTTTTTCAACCCAAAACAATTGTTGTGATTTCTTGCATTTTATGGTGTTTATTCAGAGTTTTGTAATAATTACTTTTTAACGCCAGTTCTGTGGTGCTTTTTTATAATTTTTGTTGCTTGTTTGGGCTTTTTGCATCAAGTATGTCTGTATTGTCTGAAGTATTTCTGTTTTCTTTTTATTGTTTTATTTGTTAAATTCTCCCCTTTCTTCTCGGAAACCTTTGGACAGCCCCTACCTGCCTGGACTCGGCCAAGCTTAACTGTCCCCTTTCTTCTAATTTTTGTGCCTTTCACTTATAATTTTTATTTTACCGATTGTTTTTTAATTGTTAACCCTTCCTTTTTTGTGATGTGATTTTTCCTCCTTTTTTTAGTTTTAACTACACCCACTTTTGGATTTTGACTTTTTCATTTATTTGTTTGAGGTTCATTGCCACTTTGTTTGCAGGACTCGTGCTTACTGTGCCTGGCGAAGTTTTGTGTTTTCTTTCGACCTGAAACATTGGTTGTGAGTTCTTTCATTTTATGATATTTATTCAAAGTTTTGTACTGATAATACTCATACTACGTAATCGATTCCAGCTGCTGGTTGAAGAGAGGATATGTTTACTTTGATTGGAGTCTCATGTCCTCCTTCCCTCTACCCCTTCGCTTTAACAGGAATGAATGAACATGCTGTATAGTTCGACTTTCATGAGTTGGCACCTGTCAATCATGCATGATGTAGGCAGCGACAATTCTATTACCTTGAAATCGGTTGAGGGGGAAAAGGGAGGTCGTCTGCTATGTTTACAAGTTTTGCGACATTTTGGCGATTTTTTTTTTTTATTATTATTTATCTATTTATTTCCAAATTAAGAGAACTTCCGGGCTTTCTAGTATGTTATATTAAAAGTAATATTTCTTTATTTTTCTTTTTCTCTTTTTTAAATCATTATTTAAAGAAGAAAAATTATTGATTATTTTAAAAATCGAATGAAGAATTACACTCCAATAATTAGATTTCTATAATTTTTTTTTTTTTTTTTTTTTTTTTAATATTTAGACCGAATACATAGAAATTTAAAGCCATCATAACAATAATATAAGAAATTATCTCATTTATTTATAATTGATGTGAATGCAAATATTCTGAGAGCTATTGCACATAATTGCAAATATTCTGAGAGCTATTGTACATAATACTGTAAATTATGTGTGCAGCGCAATTTACTTTAATACATTTCCCCATTTGTTCATTCAATATTTAAAAAAAAAGTTTTTCTTAATAATAATAATTAAAAAAAAAAAAAAAAAATTAAATCTTTTCAAACAAAATTAAGAAGTGTTAATGACTTTGTGTCGTCTGTCTATTAGTCCTAAAGATAACTTTCCTAAATATGCTTGGGTAATCATAAATTAGATACATTACTGCAGGGCATTAAATTATACCTAATTAAAAAAAAAAAAAAAAAAAAAAACACTTTTAAGTGCATTTTAACAACTGCGTAAATACCTCGAAATTTGTAACTGTTATAAGAGAATATCTGTTGACAATAGATTTGATCTCAGTACCTCCAACTCTGAATACTGAACTTCCCAGCAGCTAGTGGGGAGTCAATAAATTCAAATACATTATGCGATGAAAGTGAAAATTGTTCGAAACACTTTCAGCTGTAATTTATTATTATTATTAACCTATATCTTTAATATTTAATGCGCTATACATGATGCATATATTTTCTTAGACACTGTAGGAACAACGGGATTGCAGAAATGCATTCTAATTTGTACTTTATCTTTAAAAGTAAGACTATTAAAGTCTCTTTCTCTGAAATAGAAATTAAAGTGAGTAGACCGGCAGTAATTTATAATCTATATTAGCAGCACGATTTTTCTTTCTTGTTTAAATGCATTGCTAACAACATCTTTATCTAAATAAGATATTAGTGCCTATCGAAAATGCAAGCATAAATGAAGGTTTGTTGTTGTTATTATTTATTAGGTCATTAATTTTTAAATGTTAACACATGTTCTTTTTAACAGGCAAAACGGGGTTTTAGCTGGCAAGAAGTAAAAACTATTGGCTTGATGCTATTCTTATAGCAACCTTATTTTTTCCCCCGCTCATTCATTCTTTTCAAATCGCGCGCCCCTTCCTTAAAGTAAACTCTTCTAAAAAGAGGAGGGACGAAGGGCCATCTCGTGAAAGGTGAATTCAGCTTTGTGCTGCATATCATCGCATACTCGAAGCTCATAGGTAGATATTACCCGAATAGGAGACAATTATTTACATTTTTATTCCCTCAATATTTACTATTTATCTAACCCCCCCCCCCCCCCCCCATTTATTTGTTTGAGGTTCATTGCCGCTTTGTTTACAGCACTCGTGCTTACTGTGCCTAATGAAGGGTTGTGTTTTCTTTCGACCTGAAACATTGGTTGTGAGTTCTTTCATTTTATGCTATTTATTCAAAATTTTGTACTGATAACGCTCATACTACATAATCGATTCCAGCTTCTGATTGAAGAGGGGAAATGTTTACTTTGATTGGAGTTTCATTTCCTTCTTCCCTCTACCCCTTTGTTTTAACAGGAATGAATGAATGTGCTGCGCTTTTTTCTAGCTTTGTGTTGCACATCATCGCATACTCGAAACTCATGGGTAGACACTACCTGAATAGGAGACAATTATTTACATTTTTATTTTTTATTCTCTTAATTTTTGCCTTTTATCTACCCCCTCATCCCCCTCCGACACACACACAATGAAAAGAAAAAAAAAGCAGTTTTAGTATTCCATTTTTTAAGATTGTGATAACGGGAGGAAAAAAACATCATGTATCACCACACTTTTTATAAGGGCCACAATAAAAAAAAAATAATAGCTTTTTTTTTTTTAGTAAAGGCTGCGGCTCATTTGCCAGTCTTATAGTACTAGTGGATTAAAAAAAAATTAAATAACATTGACATAAACTTCTAATTATGAATAAAATATGAGATGTGATGTTATGTATTATTTATTTTAATTGCATACTTATCATATGTGATGCGTGAAGATAATTTTCATGTATTAGTTTTTAATATTTTATCCTTCGTTATGTTATTTTTAACTTAAGTCTACTCGTCTATATCATAAATTGCAAAAGTGGTAAAAGTTAAGTTTGGAGTAGTGCTTGGGACATTTTTTAAAGATTCCATAAAATGAAGATGTATCTGGTGGTTCCATTTATAAAAGATATACATAAAGTTACCCTGTTTAGACCTACATAAGTCCCATTTTAGTAGCCATATTTTGTTGGAACTTAATATATGTATTATAGAAGGCATGCGGGAAAGAAATTTGTAATAAAAATTAATAGTTCTAATTTTGACTGACAGATGATGCTTTTTAATGAAGGATAGAAAACATGTTATGCAAATTTGGAGTGTTTTGAAAAGGCAGTAGTCATTGTAGTAAGGTCATTTTTCGCAGTGCTTTTATTCACATTTATAATCTTCATGTATGTTTTTCAAAATGACTACCACTAAATTCTGTCATAATGTGAAAAGCCAAAAATGTTAATATTTTTGTTTCATTATTTACTTAAATATTTATACTCATCTGCAAAAATATAATTAACTAAATAAATTTATATAATGAAATTTTTTAAAGATTCCATACAATGAAAATGTATCCGGTAGTTACATAAAAGATATTCATAAAGTTACCCTGTTTAGACCTACATAAGTCTCATTTTAGTAGACATATTTTGTTGGAACTTAATGCTTTATAGAAGCCATACAGGAAAGAAATTTGTAATAAAAATTGATAGATCAAATTTTGACTGTGCACTTTTTATGAAGCAAAGAGAACATGTTATGCAAATTTGCAGTGTTTTGATAGTTTTGAAAAGGCAGTAGTTATTGTTGTAAGATCATTTTTCACTGTGCCTTTAGATGAGAAAGATCAAGATTTACTGATTATATTGTTTTATCAGAGCATTAGTCATTTTCCAACTACATTGCAAGAAAATTGATGCTTTGAAAGACTTACTAACAAAATCTCTGAGGAGACAGGGTTTAAGAAAAATGGTTATTCAATTTCAAAATACTGGAGAGTTGGGTATACTTTGCAGAAGATGACAGAAACTGATTTCAAACGAAACTGTGAAAAAAGTGATATTGCTATGGTCAAAAGAGTATCTGGTACCTAATAATCTATGACAAGTGCAGTGTCACATGATTTTTCTCTTTCTTTATCTACTGTATGAAAACTTTCTGTAACCCATTGTAGAAGTAGTACTCATTAGGGCTCAAAAATTATATTGCCCAATGGGCCCGGGACATTTAAAAATTGACATTGGGCGTGTATTTTTTCTCCTTGCATGCTTGTCTTGTCTGAGCAGAGCATGCTAATATTTAATCAAAAGTACCTTTCCAAAAATATAGTATGTTAATACAGTGTCTTCTATTTTACTTAAAATGAAATAAACAATGTCAATAGAGGTATAATGTTAAATTCATTTTCAACAGATCTTTAGTCTAGATAAGTGAATGTTTTTTTATTAATATGCATTTGAATAAGATGTTTGGGCATGTAAAAGTATAATCAGACATGCACTTCCTAGCTAACATGCTCAATAGGGTATATAAAATTCTTGAGATTTTTTAAGCTCTTGTATTCATGCAATATTCACATTGTGACACCCCCCCCCCCCCAAAAAAAAAAAAAAAAAAAAAAAAAAAAAAGCATTGATTTTGTTTACTTTGGTAAAAATATTTGCTGACAATGCATCTAGATGCTCTTCCAACCGCATATCAGTTTTCTTCCTTTTCCTTACAGCATACCTAATCGTCCAATCTCTTCAAATTAAATAATCATGTTTCCCAAATCCTGTTTTGACAGAGGCCTTTTTTATAAGTCTATAAGTAAGTGTTGATATTCTCACAGTGTAATTGAGAAATTACTACTGTTCTTGATCATTAAGGATGACTTGCTCATCTAAAGGATATTCAAGAATGATTTTGGGACATTGACTACTGCCACAATTGCAGCATTTTTTATTTAATACTTAAGGTTTCAAAAAATGTTGTAAAGCCAGTGTTGCCTTTTTACAACATTATATATTATTTAAGAAAACTAATCTCGACATTTAAAAATTGACATTGGGCGTGTATTTTTTCTCCTTGCATGCTTGTCTTGTCTGAGCAGAGCATGCTAATATTTAATCAAAAGTACCTTTCCAAAAATATAGTATGTTAATACAGTGTCTTCTATTTTACTTAAAATGAAATAAACAATGTCAATAGAGGTATAATGTTAAATTCATTTTCAACAGATCTTTAGTCTAGATAAGTGAATGTTTTTTTATTAATATGCATTTGAATAAGATGTTTGGGCATGTAAAAGTATAATCAGACATGCACTTCCTAGCTAACATGCTCAATAGGGTATATAAAATTCTTGAGATTTTTTAAGCCCTTGTATTCATGCAATATTCACATTGTGACACCCCCCCCCCCCCCCAAAAAAAAAAAAAAAAAAAAAAAAAAAGCATTGATTTTGTTTACTTTGGTAAAAATATTTGCTGACAATGCATCTAGATGCTCTTCCAACCGCATATCAGTTTTCTTCCTTTTCCTTACAGCATACCTAATCGTCCAATCTCTTCAAATTAAATAATCATGTTTCCCAAATCCTGTTTTGACAGAGGCCTTTTTTATAAGTCTATAAGTAAGTGTTGATATTCTCACAGTGTAATTGAGAAATTACTACTGTTCTTGATCATTAAGGATGACTTGCTCATCTAAAGGATATTCAAGAATGATTTTGAGACATTGACTACTGCCACAATTGCAGCATTTTTTATTTAATACTTAAGGTTTCAAAAAATGTTGTAAAGCCAGTGTTGCCTTTTTACAACAGTATATATTATTTAAGAAAACTAATCTTTTTTGTCTTTAGTTTTTCCCTTATAAATATTAAAAAAAAAAAAAAAAAAGTAGACTGTTGTGTTTTCCCATCCTCCTAACATTCTATATTTCTCTTTTTACAGGGGCAAGACCAAAATCTGATCATCAATTTTTAAAACCATCTGTTCCAGAATGTGATTTTACTATTGAAGATACCTTACCAGCTTTGCAACAACATTTTAATTTATCCAACTTATCAATTGTAAAATCTGCTGAAAAGTAATTTATTCTTTATAAATTCCTTGATTCAATGTTTAATATTTGAGACTTAGGCAATCTAAGAAGCAGAAATCTTTTTAACTTTTTTGTTTCCATTAATATATGAAAAACTAAACTTCAAAGATTGTATGGATAAGAAGCATTGACATAAATCTAGTTTGCAAATAGGAGGTAGATATTTTTTTTATATGAGACAAATAAACCTTATGACACATTCAATTATTATTATTTATTTATTTATTGGATGTGATTATGATGGTATGATGCTTCCGTTTGATCCTTCTAGGGTTTACTTTGATTGATACTAATATTGACACCTTCAAGAAATATTAGATTGGGAGGAATATACATATTTTAGTTACAGTATGACAGGAAATAAACATACAGTTACTCTGCATGGTGTATTTTATAAAACATTTGTGTTATCTATGGTGAGCATTGTGCTTGTGAATACTGATAGAATTTCAGGTTATTCTACTAATTGTAGAAATATCTGTGGAGGCAATTAAAAATTATTTTAGTGTCATAAAAGTTATACTCTACTTACAGATATTGGTGGGTTTTTATTTTCCCCCCTCTCAATCTCCTTGGCCACAAAATGAAATATTGAAAACATCACTGGGCACACATGACTTTTTATCCTATTTGAAGATCATTTAAAATAAATTCTTTTAAAAACCTTGTAAGGGATCAAATAAAAACGCTTATTTCATGTTTTTTTTTTTTTTTTTTTTTTAAGGCTAATGAGTTTTTAAAGATTTATGTGCATCAAAATATTGCTAATTTCTCTGTATTCTTCAGATTTGCTTATATGTGTAATGTGCTTTAATGTTTTGAATTAATGAGAAAATTCTTATTTTATTATTACTGTTGTGATAGGAATATCTTCATTTTGTTTTTAGGTACACCAGTGGCATTGTTTTACTGAGTTCTTCAGATGCAGTGACTAAAAAAATACGAAACTCATTTAATACTGCTAAACTGCAAAAGAAGCCACATCTGATTCATTGGTACTTTATCATTCCTAAGATGAACATTTTTCTAGTTTATTAGATTTTCATTTTTATTTATCTATTTTTCTTTGAATTGAAAAAGGTGGTGGAGGGAGGGGGGGAGAAAAGAAAAATACCAATAAGAATTTTTTAAAAATTTAGCTTCACCAAGGATTGATCCATGTTATAATGGTGTTTTTAGATAAGGTGCCGAGATTAAAAGTAGTACATCACAGCAATAACCAAAGTTTGTAGAATAAAATGCACCTGTAAAATGAAAGACACGACGGTAAGGATCCAACTTGTTTTGTTTAAGAAATCATAACTTGTAAATATCATTCAATTTCAACTAAATATATGTTATATAAAAGTCGTTGTTAAAACATAGAGATGCACATTACGGATATGAAGTGCCAAGGGAGAGGCTTTTTGTAATATTTTTGTTACTAGAAGCAAATCCCAAGAGCGAATAATCAAATGATAACTGGGAGTGAGCTAGAGATTATTTCTGGGGGGGGGGGGGCATGATAGGAATAGAATATTAATCACCAGAGTGACAAGCACATTTCTCTTTGTCTCAGTGTTAACTCTATGGGAAAATCTGAAAATTGAAATGACGGTTAAGTCTAGCGACTCTTAATTTGGCATAAATTAAGTCACCAACATAAATCCATCAGCAGGTGTAAGACAAAAGCAATTATATTTATCACAATGACATCAAATCTGGAAATAATTCATTAAGTATAAATCTATACTGCAATTGACTTCCAGGAAATGTCTATAATAAAAGATAATAGCTTTTTAAAATTAAACAAACAAAAATAAATTACAACAGAAATTGTTTTATGTTTTTTATGGGTAGAAATATAAATAAATTTATTCTGATAATTGCTTTGAAATATAAGCAATCTTAATTGCAAAAAATAAAAAGAAATGATTCTTTTCAGGAAACAGAAAAATTAAATTACGTTTTAGGTCCCTCATATATAAATTGCAATATTTTAAAAGGAGATTGGTGAATTTATTTCAGAAACTTTACTATTATTAATAAAAGTTATTTATTTTAATTTATAATTAGACATTAATTAATTTTGTTATAAATTAGATGTATTTAAAGAATATGTGAGCAACTTGCTCACACAGGGTAAACATTGGAGCCTTTTACCTGCCCCTTCATAAAATGAGTTACTTTACAAAATTCATATTTATAAAATGGACCCCTTCACAAAATTAAAATTTAGTTCAATGAAACAATATTAATTTGATATTAAACATTGTGTAAAGTGACTGCTATAATGGAAAGTTTTACACAATAATAATTTTATTTCTTTCTACTAAACAAATTTACTTTATTTACATAGTATTTTTCCTTTTATGTTATTTGTAAGGTAATAAATAAAGAATAAAAGTTAATCACAATAATTGTTTTGGGTTGAAATAAAATCACGATCTTTGTAGTCAAGTATTTTTGTTGATTTTCTGTTTTATTTATTTTTGCTTATCATTTCTTTTGTCTTGCTGCATTCATGCCTTCATTGTGTGCCTGGCAAAGGGTCGTGTCTTTATTTTAACCCAAAACAATTTTTGCAAGATTTTTTTACAGTCTATGGTGTTTAAATAATTTTTTTAATTATTATTAACTTGTATTTGTTAATTTCTGCATTTATTTTTTTCCTTATTTCTTGATTCAAGGGCAGTGACTTTGGGATATCCTGTTGTACCATACAGAAAAGAAAGAGTTGGAATCAAATTTGTAGAAACTGGTAAAGATGGATTAAAACAGGTATTTGTAAAATTCAAATTACATCATTCAAGTTATATATATATATAAACACAATGTGATCAATCAGTGAATTTCATTGTTGCTTCGTGGTTTCATTGTTGTTCATCTGCTTTGAAATTTTGCCTTTTTAAATCCATATGGTTCCTGTTCTGGTCGTGTCAGGCTGGGTGAGTGTTGCCGGCGTGAAACTAGTTTAACCCCACAGGCAAGTCACAAGTCTTGCCGCCTGTCTCCTTCTTCCTATCTAGTGTTTCTTGGGTTGTTTTTTCATTAATTTTGATAAGTTTAAGGTTTTAAGGTAAGATTTGTTGTGCTACTTTATTGATTCGTTTGTTTTGCAGGCTGTTAATTAATAGATCTGGTTTCTTTACATTAGTGTATTTCATCCACTGATATTTTTTTTTTTTTTTTTTTTAAATCTTATTGGTCATTGGTGTTTCAGTGATCTTGTATCTGTTGCTTGGCTTCTACTATGCTTAATAGATCATCTTTATTATATATATATATTGCTGAAACTATATTTTAAAAAAAAGAAGGAAAATTGCTGTTGTTGTATGTACCATTATTACTATTACTTTTTTAATTATTATTATTATTTATTTATTTATTTATTTTATGCTTTTATCATGCTGCTTGGTTGCGGATGACCCTATACATTTTCCAAATATCTTTATAGTATTTTATGATCATATATCATTCAGTATAGCTGTGCAGAGTGGATAATATTTTTTAAATATAATAATATATGTTTGATTTAATTTACATAAAATTGATTTATAAATGTTAATAATTATTTTTATTATAATATATATGATATATCTGTACTGATAAGTATAAAGGATTTAAGTCCATATTCTTGATTTTTCAGGAGACGAAAAATAAAGTTAAACTAACTAAAAGCTAATCAGAAGAATCGATTAGGAAAAAGGGATTATGTTGATTTATACCCTTTATACCGTTCAGTGATTGTCAACCTTCATTTAATAAAGGGAAAAAATTGAATTAAGTTTTTTATACAAAGATTAATGCTAAATTCCTGACTTGAATCTTTTTTTACCAATGGATTTTCTCAAAGACTAAATGACATGGATTTAAATCCTTTATACCAATCGATAGAGAATTTTTTTCTGGGTCTGACTATGTACATAACTCAAAATTGACATTTTTGGACTTAAATCCTTTATACTTATCAGTACAGATATATGAATTTGGTTTATAAATATCAATAATCAGAAAATTATTTATTTTTTACCTAATATAAAAAAAAAAAAAAAAAAAATCTTCATGTTAACTTTTTCTTTTTTTTTTAATCATATGGTCTTGCAGATGATTTTGGAAATTATTTTAGAGCTATTTTATTTTTATTAGCATTTTAAAATTGTATTAATTGCTTTGTGCATATCGGTTATTTGCTCACAAAGCATTTTTAATTTTCACAAACTATTTTTTTTTTTTTTTTTTTTTTTTCACAATTCATTTACAAAATTCACAAATGGGATACCATTTTCAAAAACCTGGATTAACCCCTGGTTTGGGATCACCTTGTAAAAAGTAATGCTTGAAATACATTGTAGCTGCAGCATGTGGTTATGAGGCTTCGTCTAATTATCTATATTCATTCATATGAAGCTGCCACATACATTCAGGAAAATAAAAAAGTTTAAAAAAAAAACTGAATTATTATTATAAGATGCAGGGTACTGAGCCCAATGCAAAGTCATTTTTAGAAAACTTGACATACTACATTAGACTCAAAATACTGCAATCAGAACTTAAAAATATTAAATACCTAATGAAATATGAGTATTTTTTCAAAATTTTTAACTGAGCATGTGCATGCTTTAATAAAAATTCATTTGCATAACTTATTAGACAAATGTATTGAGCTACTTTTATGAAAACCACAAGAAAATAGCCTAAAAATTCAAAGAGTTATCATTGATAAAATAAATTCAATTTTAATTCCTCTTAAAAAGAAAAAACAAAACAAAATTCCTTATCATTTCCTCCTTTTCCTTTTATTTATATATATAACACTTAGCTAATAAGTTGTGAAAATGAAATTTCGTTAAAGCTTATACATGCATAGTTAAAAATTATTTAGTAAAAATTCTCCTATTACATTAGGTATTTCAAATTTTTATATCTTCTGTATGTTGTGTCTAATGTAGTCTATCAAGTTTCCTAAAAATGACATTGTATTGGGTTTTACCTAGCATGTAATGTTATAATCAAAAAACTTTTTCAATTTTTTAAAGAAACCTTTATAATTCTATAAATATATGCATCACTCTCATATAAATGAATACAGATAATTAAAAGAAACCGTATAATCACATGCTATTAGCCACAACACATTTCAAGCATTACTTTTTATAGGATGATCCCAAACATTTTTATTTTTATTTTTTTACCGATTTTTTTTTTTTTTTTTTTTTTTTTTCTTTGGGGGCAAAACTTTTTCTGAAATATAGGATGTATAACACATTTGTTATATACTCAAAGTTTTTGGAAAACTCTTCAATAATTTTTCTAAATATTTGACAAAACATCTGAAATCGAAAGTGTCCAGAGATTTGGAAAAGTAATATGTATCATTTTTAAGAGATAAATATTTAGCTCATTGTGTATTTTATTTTGTCGTCTGCATATAAACTAATGTCCATTAATTTTGGATTTATTATATATATATATATTATATATAATAAAGATGATCTATTAAGCATAGTAGAAGCCAAGCAACAGATACAAGATCACTGAAACACCAATGACCAATAAGATTTAAAAAAAAAAAAAAAAAAATCATCAGTGGATGAAATACACTAATGTAAAGAAACCAGATCTATTAATTAACAGCCTGCAAAAAAAACGAATCAATAAAGTAAAACAACAAATCTTAACTTAAAACCATAAACCTATCAGAATCAATGAAAAAACAACCCAAGAAACACAAGATAGGAAGAAGGAGGCAGGCGGCAAGACTTGTCACTTGCCTGTGGGGTTACACTAGTTTTACGCCGGCAACACTTCCCCAGCCTGCCACAACCAGAACAGGAACCATATGGATTTAAAAATGCAAAATTTCAAAGCAGATGAACAACAATGAAACCACGAAGCCACAATGAAATTCACCGATTGATCACATTGTGTTTAACAGTATAATTCGAACATTAAATATAGTTGACAACTCAAAAAGGAAAAATCTGAAATTTTATTGGAAAATGAAAGTTTGCATAGTAATACAAAGCAAATGCAACAAGCCTTCTACTTTTTTTTTTTTTAATTTAATTTCAAAAACCCACCCAACCATCCAGCCTTACAACACCACCCCACCTCCGTAATCAAACATCTGCCCACCCAACCGCCACCTTTTTTATTGTCTTTTATAATTTTATAATTTTTTTGTTGATATACACAAAAATGTACACAGCTTTTTTTTTTTTTTTTTTTTTTTTTTGTACTGACAGAGACATGGTTAAGGATATAAAATAGAAAATACAAAGTTTTTAGGAAAACCCATTTTAGCAGTGGCTGTGATCAGTTTATTAATATTCTTGTTTTTAAACTTTGCAGAGCATAAATTATTAATTCGAAATAAATGGTTAATGATGATGTTTCTAAATACTGAAAGATGCAGACATGAATTAAAATGTGTAAATAAATTTACATTAAAACAAAAATCTTGCCGTTTGTCATAGATATCTGTGTAAAGTTTATTACCATCGATGATTATTTTGAGATCTAAAAAGTTAATTGATTGATTAGTCAGAGTATTTTGAGTTAGCTTTAAATTAGGTGGATAATTGAAGGAAAAGCCATTTTGTGAGTTCTTGTTGAGATAAAATACAATAATATCATCGATGTAACGATAAAATTGAACATCATCATTGCAAATTTGCTTTTCATAATAATAAAGATAGAGATCTGCCAAAATACTGGAGCTACAACCTCCTTGTGGGATGCCTAATTGTTGCAAATAGATATTGTTGTTGTGGAAGATATAATTATTATGGATAACAAAGTTAAGAAGTGTTTTAAATTTTTCTGCTTTAAAATTGTAAGGAAGATTAATTTGAGCTTTATATTCTTTAAAAAGACTGTAAATGATATTACTAAGATCTGATAACTCAATATTATTGAAAAGATCTTGAAAGTCAAAAGTCATAATACTGTCTATTGAATCGAGCGATTTGATGTATTGAATTAATTGAAAGCTATTTTTAAGACAGTGTAAATTATCAACTTTGCAAGTACATTTGTAAATTTGTTTTAGAATATCCAGTAGAGCTTTATTAGCATTGTTGTTATAAGTGTTACACCCAACAGTGACAGTGCGAAATTTAATTGGAGATTTGTGAAACTTAGGTATGAGAACTATATAAGGATAATTAAAGTTATTGAAGGGAAGTTGAAGTAGTTTATAGTAATTATGTATTTTTCGGTTATTAATAATAAGGTTATTATTAGTTAAACTGAAGATGTTACTATTATTGATTGAAGAGTTTAAAATAGAGAGATAGTAGGATTTACAAATAATGGCATAATTATTAGGTGATTTGTCAACATAAGTGATCACAAAGTCATCCTGTAGTGATTTGATTGAGTTAAGAAGTACAGATTTTTTAAATAACACCAGATTTGAAGAATTGATAAATAATGCATTTTTGATTTTTTGTAACACTAAAACTTTCCATTGAGTGAAGTAGGCAATAGGTTTATTATGAGTAATAGATATTTTATAAATAAATAAATCTAGGTCATAAGAAAACTGTTGAAAGATTTGTGGAATGCTAGTTTTAACTGGAAGTCTAAATTTGGTGCCAAATTTCATGAATTTTTTTAATTGATAATTATCAATAATATTGAGATTACCCGTGATAATGTGTCCATGGTCTCTGTCAATAAATTTTGAGAAAGAAGGATCATTGCATTTACAGGTTACAGTGTTAGTAAAAGAGGTAGACTTAGATACAGAATTATAATTGAATATCTTTCTGCCAAGAGGAAGAGGATATTTGAAGGTACGAGATAGATTTAAATCTTTAATCGGAAACAAACATTCTTTGTCATTAATGACAAATGATAGACGTAATGTTAATACTGTTCAATATTTGATTTGTAAAATTCGCAATTAATTGAGTATTTGTTTTAAATTTGTTGGGCTTTTTATTAATTTTTAAATTAAATTGTTTGATTTTGTACATTATAATATCATAAAAAATGTCTGAAAAATGTTTATTATAGGATTGGCTTTGAAAGACATTCAGAAAGTTTACTAAGTATTTCTTTTTAATTGCAAAAATAAATTTTCGAATAATGAACCAGTTATAGTTAGATAAGTAATTAGTCTGTAGATCTGAAATGAGTTTAATAATGGCACTTTTAGAAAAGATTAAATCTGTTTTTTTACTACCTCGTTTAGTTCTAGAAGTTTTATTGTTAATTTTGTGATTGAGTTGTGCATAAATAGTCGAATAATCATGTAGAGGGTTGATGTTAGAATATGCTTTAATAGTTTTACTAAAGTATTCGGAATTTAGGCCATATGGATAAATTGTATTATAATATTGCATAAATTTTGATTCAAGAAATAGACGCTCACTTTTATTTTTCTGAATTTTTACAATCTCTATGGTACATGAATTAAAATGTATATACATAAATTCTTTTTCTTTCTTTCATCTGATTAATATTTAAATCTTAATCTAAAACTTTCACTAATTCTTATACTAATAGAAATCTTATTTAAAATTTGATGTCATAGTCAGAATTTGTGATTTGCATTTAAATAAATTAGAAAGTAAACTTATATTGAGGTATTTATTGAAAATTTATTTTTCAAACTGAGTGAAAATAATGCCTGGACCGTGAGTCAAACCCCGGATCTTTGACTTACAAGGTCAAGGCTCTACCAATTGAGCTATCCAGGCCGACAACCGGTGGGCATTACTCACTCACACAACCTTTAGGCAGAGCAACTGGTCTATCCTGTAGATAGCTCAACAGAATTAGCCGCAGGTAATGGAAAACAACTCCCAGTCCAGGCATTATTTTCACTCAGTTGGAAAAATAAATTTTCAATAAATATGATTTTCTTCCCAATCTGTTGATTGTGTGATATTAATACATGTATTTATTCCTCCCATTGTTTAATGGTGATTTCCATTACCTGCGGCTTTTTCTGTCGAGCAGGGTTTAAACTGCCATTAGTTTTTTTAGCATTTTGCTAAAAGGTATCATATTTTGCTAAAACAAGTCGGTCAGAATTTCGCTAAAAAGCTAAAACTGGATAACTGTATAAAATATCTCTATATAATAATTCAGATTTTTTTTTTTTTTTTTTTTTTTTTTTTTTTGTAATATTTGCAGGCAAAAACTACGAAAGGACTAAAATTTTTGGGAATCCTTATTTATATAGTAATTTGGATTTATTTTTAATTTTCAATGATTGAATTTAAATGCAAAAATATTTAAAAGTATGTTAGAATTCAGAATTTGCTTCATAGAAGCATTTTTAGCACTAGTATTTCACAATTATCTACCACTACACTTTACTTGATTTTTAAATTGCTTTTTCATTTTACACATATGATATGAATACCTCTTTTTCTATTGATAAAATCAAAACATAGTTTCCCTGATTCATATTTTTAAAGTCACAAATATGGATGCTTGGTTAAAATCATCAATGAACAAAAGGAATAGAAAACAAAACTGATGATAACAAAGCTAAGTAAAAGAAATCAATGGTATCCAAAGAATTAACTTTCAAAAAAGCTAAAATAGTGCTTGCCTATTTTCGCTAAAATGCTAAAGTAATTTTTTTGCCAGGTTAAACCCTGCTGTCGAGCTATCTACATGATAGACCAGTTGCTTTGCCTAAAGGTTGTCTGAGTGAGTAATGCCCACCAGTTGTCAGCCTGTATAGCTCAATTGGTAGAGCCTTGACCTTGTAAGTCAAAAGATCCAGGGTTCGACTCACGGTCCAGGCATTATTTTCACTCAGTTGGAAAAATAAATTTTCAATAAATATGATTTTCTTCCCGATCTGTTGATTGTGTGATATTGATACATTTATATTGAGGTAGTTATTTTTCACAAACAAAAGTGCTGATGAAGCTGCATTTTAGAAATTCTCTTCTGTTTAAACAGTTTAATTGTATAAAGCTTCTATTCTTTTATTTGCATTTTATGAGGATCAAAATCTTAAGGTTTATCTAAGGCTTTTTTAAATGAATAAAAACTAATGATAATTAATCAAATAGTAGCATCTTATAAACAGAAAAATGTTCTATTTATTATTTTTCTTATATATATATATATATATATATATAATAAAGATGATATATTAAGCATAGTAGAAGCCAAGCAACAGATAGAAGATCACTGAAACACCAATGACCAATAAGATTAAAAAAAAAAAAAAAAAAAAAATCATCAGTGGATGAAATACACTAATGTAAAGAAACCATATCTATTAATTAACAGCCTGCAAAACAAACGAATCAATAAAGTAAAACAACAAATCTTAACTTAAAACCATAAACTTATCAAAATTAATGAAAAAACAACCTAAGAAACACAAGGTAGGAAGAAGGAGGCAGGCGGCAAAACTTGTGACTTGCCTGTGGGGTTAGACTAGTTTTATGCCGGCAACACTCCCCCAGCCTGCCACAACCAGAACAGGAACCATATGGATTTAAAAATGCAAATTTCAAAGCAGATGAACAACAATGAAACCACGAAGCCACAATGAAATTCACCGATTGATCACATTGTGTTTAACAGTATAATTAGAACATTAAATATAGTTGACAACTCAAAAAGGAAAAAACTGAAATGTTAATGGAAAATGAAAGTTTGCATAGTAATACAAAGCAAATGCAACAAGCCATCTACTTTTTTTTTTTTATTTAATTTCATAAACCCACCCAACCATCCAGCCTTACAACACCACCCCACCTCCGTAATCAAACATCTGCCCACCCAACTGCCACCTTTTTTATTGTCTTTTATTATTTTATAATTTTTTTGTTGATATACACAAGAGTGTACACAGCTTTATATATATATAAATAAGAAAAAAAAATTGTATTCATGAAATTTTTTATCTCCAGTGTTCGATGGCTTTACATGTTTTGAGATGTTCTGAACACAATTTAACCACTTTTAGACCAAGTCTGTCTATGTGTATCCAAAATTTTGTGAATGCTATATCTCATAACCCAAACTTGATATTTTGTTGAATATTGATATTACATTTGGGAATCATTCACTCAGCAGGTGGCGCTGTCATCCTATTTTTTCATAATTTTTTATAGGACAAAATTTCATATAAATATACATCATGAGAATTATTTTTAACTTCTTAATGTGGAATTAAATATATATATATTTGCAATAGTAATAATCATCCAGATAAAAAATTTGTACATGTAAGAGAATCGCTCTTCCCCCTCCTCACAAAAAGGTAAATTTTCAGTATGTGTATCTTTAAAAAGAACTCATCAATATCATTAAAGTGAATTGTTAAACGATAAATCTTAGATAATTTAAAACAAAGTTATCCATTTATTTTTTTATTTATTTTTTTATTATTATTTTTATCTTTTTTTTTTTTTTTTTTTTTTTTTTTCCATTTTTAACCAAAAAAAAAAAAAAAGTCAAGTGTGTAAACAAAATGTTATTTGAAATAACTTTTAAATACTATCTTTCCCTCACCTCAATATTTCTAACAGTACCAGGATTTTAAGTTCGGAGCAATATAGCAAGATTCACACTTTGAAATCAGAATCTTCCCTAAATGAAAATCAACAACAAAAACAAGAAATAATTCTGTAATAATTATAAAATTCTGATAAGATGTATTGTTGTAATCAATTAAATCTCTTTTCTACCCTAATTAGGCTGTTGCAGTGAAAGTAATTTTACGGTTAGATTTTAAATAAAAAGGCAATTCATTCACTTGCCGAAAGGTCCAATAAATTAGCAATAAATTTGGTGACTTGGCGACCACATTTGGTGAAAAGTGATAGTTTTAGGTTCATTTGGGGCATGCCCCCTGCTTAAATATATCAATATATTCAATGAATTTTAAATGATTGCTTTAATGGATAACAAAGTAAAAAAAAAAAAATCATCTAATGATGCAGTTTAATACTTCATAATTCTGACCAATTGAAAGCGAATATTTAATGGTTATCTATAATGGAATTGAATAAATTGCAATTAACTAAAAAAAAAATTGCTAAGACATGTCATATTAATAAAAAAATGTCTTAAATATGTGCTAATTATGTAAATTATAAATTCCATAGTACTTGATTTGTTTATGTATTAAGTTATTATATGATATGATACTTTATTGTATGTATTAACTTTTTTTTTTTTTCTCTCTAAGATATTTTATTTGTTTAATTATTTGAAATTAATATTTGTTTTTATAAATCTTAAGTTTTAAGTTCTGTAATAGAAAATATTTTCTAGCCAGTCATAGAGACTGAAATCAGTAAAAGGTCTTGTAAATTGAAAAAAGTATATCCTGTGCAAGTTGAAAGCCGAATAATATCAAAGAATGAAGAGCTATCCACGAGTTTGATTGAAATAGCCACATCTTCAGGTATTAATTTTTTTTTTCATTAATTATATTTATATATTGTCATTTTTAAAAAAATATCGTTAAAATATATGTACATGTATATGTATAACTCTAATATGTTTGCTTCTTAATTCATATCTTAAATGGGTTCTTCCCACCATCGTCCGCTCAATCACGTGATAGAGGAAAACGAATAATCGAATTCTGAGAATCGAATTCAGTTAAATATTGTTCTTAAGAACAATATTTAATATAAAATAAAATAAAAGTAATATTGTGCATTTGTAAACAGCAGAATAGTTTTATTTGTAAATTTAATAATTTTTTAAAATCGCTTTATGTGTTTATTTATTTTCAACTGTAAGAATCGATTTTTGTATGTTTTAGTGTAATTGTTACATTAACTGATCTAGCGGTAAATAATAGCTTGTTCTTGTGGAATGTTTATGAATTATAATTTGAAATTTTAATATGTTTTCATTTAATTTAATTGCTTAAAGGTGTTATAACAAGTTAATTAACTTAGTTACTGGTCTAAAGAGATTTATGCTGTACAATATTGCACTGTCACTGATTTAAGTACCAAAAATCAGAGTATTTAAGATGTTCTTCATGAACATCAATAACAAATATAAACTAAATGATGATTGTAAATGTATACAGCAAACAAAAGATGATGAATAATGATATAAAATGGATTAAAAATGACTATGTATAAAAAAAATAACGCAGATTAAATCAGAAAGAATAGAAAATGTGTTATTTCAGCAATCGCTCGCTATAGATATAGAAGACTTTGTCTCCTCTTTGTTTATCTATGCCATGTGATCTTTGACGTTAGGTTGGAAGAGCCCACCGTTTCATATAACTCTTTATAAATAAAATAAACTCTAGAGTCCATTGTAAAAAATGGATTAAAAATGATGTATAGAATAATAACACAGATTAAATACGTTTGATCAAAAATAAGAATAGAAAATATGTTATTTCAGTAATCGCTATAGATAAACAAGACTTCGTCTGCTATTTGTTTTTCCTCTATAATGTGACCTCTGACATCAGGTGGAAAGAGCCCATTGTCATGTCTCTATTTTAATTTCCAATTAATTTACTCATTGTTGCATCCAATCATTCCTTTTATTTAAAAATCAGAAGTATGATAAGTTTTCCAAACATTATTTTTTCATATTATAATATCTCAAAAGAAAATATTTTCCAATAAATAGCTTTGTCACTTATTTGATTTCCTGCTTGCAATTTCACCTACATCTCATGGCCAAGTGAACTGTCAAATACATCTGCTTCCCTTCTCCTTCCAAGCAGGCAGTGCATAACTCTATATCATTGCATGCACTATCTCTTGCTAAAATTTGAATGTCTTTCACTTAATGGCATAAAAGTAGTTACAATAAACTAGTTTTGAAAAGTTTAAATGTGTTTAATAATCTCAATTTGATGATTTTTCACAAGTGCTGTGATTATTTTATTATTTTAAATATCATTAGAATGGTCTTTGATCATGGTTTTTATTTTCTTTTTTATTATGCCTACATATCAGCTTATTTTCAAACCCTTCTTTTTGAAACTTTCAAAGAGAGACGATGAAACAGGTTGAAGTTTTGCTATGCAAAATGTAATTAATGTGTGTATTCAAAAAATAGATACATGTAGAGGTAGTATAAGCAAGTTTTGTGCAATATCCCCTAAAAAATGTTTTTTTTTTTTTTTTTTTTTTTCTGAAAGTACCATGGTGGGTATTATGCATCTCAATATACTCCAAATAATAGCCTCTGCCTTCTAGGTCCACCTGCGACCAAGTTGTTCTGCGCTCAAAGCTGGTAGACATGAGGTGCCTGGTTCGAACCCAGGTCGTGTTCATCGGACTAGCCGTTCAGAGTTTTCTGTGGTTTTCTCCGAAACATGTATAAATATGGGCTAGGACCTGTTAGAAAGACCCCCACAGAGGGCACTTCCCCTCAGTCCTAGGATCCTAGTGCAATCAATCAGCCTTAATCCCCACAACCCAACCAAATCCAACTTCTGCCTTTTAATTTTGTTCTGCAACAGAATGGTGTAACATCACATTTTCTGAGTGACATGCTTAACCACCTCAATAACATATTACCACAATGATAGATTGATCTCATATCTGCCCTAGACAAAACATTATTACTTTAGCCACAACGATCCTCATATCTTACACTGTGTATTTTAATTTTAAATACTACTTCAATAATTTACATTAAAAATTTAAAAAAAGATAGCCTTACTACTTGAAGTTACATTGTAGAACTTTCTCTTGGGATCCCAGGTGTTTTCAGTGATACATTGTTGATGTCTCTGCCAATTGAAACTAATTTTCCTTCTTTGTTTTCATCGGAATTGAGCAGACAGCACCACTTCTAGTCTATTCCCTGTATTGGGGCCAATGCAGTTGCAACAACAATGAACCAATTGAGGATGTAAACCAAAAGTGGCGCTATCTGCTCAACTCCGATGGAAGTCGATAAAAAAAAATAGTATGTTGTGGCCACCACAAGACTTTCTTCTATATTTTCCTATATACATTATTCAATCAGTAACAATATTAAAAAAAAAAAAAAAAAAATTACGATTTTTTTTTCTAAGTTCTTTTCTTGTTAAAAGTAATACATATTCAACCAGTAACAATATAAAAAAAAAAAAACGATTTTTTTTTTTTTTTTTTTTTTTTTTTTTGTTAAAAGTAAAAACTAGTTGGCATAGGTGGACTCTGCTCAGTTCCCCATCATATTTATGTTCTCAGAAATTTCTAGTGCGAGACATATTATAATCATGTTAAAAGAAATGAATTTGACCAAAGCTTGATACAGTGACAGAATGAAATCCCCGCCTAATAGGCTATCCACCGCTCACTTGGATATAATTATCTCATTCTAATTTATTAATTTATTTTATCAGGGTCAATTCTGTTGTTTAGTTTTCATGCTACTATTTCCAATGCAATAAACCTCAAAATTCATATTTATATGAAAAATTTACAATTTCGCTATGTAGATAAAATCGTAAATTACGAATAATTTACGAAAATTTCCTAGTAGAATATTTGTATCCAATCATGTTCAAACAAATATCATAAACTTAGTCTTTAAGTTGTCTAATGTATTTAGGATCCTCAAAATGGAAGTTTATGATCAATTTTGCCTTATTCTGACATGTTAAGTAAATCGTAAATTCCAAATAACTTACGAATTTTTTTTAATTGGAAAAATCATAGTCTATGATATTCATGCCAGTATCCTAAATAATATTTCGAAAGTGGTTTGACATCTTTACGCTGAAAATATCCCTCAAGATTGACGTTTATGTGAAATTTTGCTCTATTCTGACATGTTAAGAAATTCGTTAATTTCCAATAACTTACGAAATCTTTATATTGGAAAATTCATAGTCATTAATATTCATGCCAGTGTCCTAAATAATATTTCAAAAGTAGTCTGACATCTTTACGATGAAAATATCTCTCAAAATTGACGTTTATGTGAAATTTTGCCCTATACTGGCATGTTAAGAAATTCTTAAATTTCCAGTAACTTGCGAAATTTTCAAAGTAGCATATTTATAGTTACTGATGTTCATTCCGGCATCAAAACTGATATTTTAAAACTGGTCTGACATTTTTACAGTAAAAAGTGTTCATTTAATGCGCGTTTAAGTGAATTTTTGTCCTATTCTCCCATGTTAAGAAAATCGTAAATTTCTAATAACTTACGAAGTTTTTAAATTCGAATGTTGCAAATGAATAGGGTTCTTTCCAGTGTCGAAAGTAATATTTTAAAACTGATCTGACCTCTCCGCGACAATTTGTTCTTGAGATATCGTGTACACAGACTAATAAACTAACGGACTGACCCACTAACAGACTAACAGACACCCTACAGACAGACACCATAGAAATTTTGTCATTTTCGGATTCCTCACACCTGAAAACGTGTAGAAAAGTCAAAAAACCGAGGTCGAAAATTTTCACGATTACCTAAGTTCCCCATACCTATAGTACGATGGGGAACTAAAAATCGCTAACTTTGTTTTAAATTATCACAGATTTATAGTTCAACCATTCGTTTTAAAGGTATTGACAAGATCTTTCGAAAGATACCCATCTTGAAAATTACCCCCCCCCCCCCCCAAAAAAAACTTTCTTCTATATTTTCCTATACAAATTCACTCAGTAACAATATACTTCCCCCCCAGCGGTGGAAGCGATGCCCCCACATGCACAGAAATTTTTTCCTAGTTAACTATTACTATTATCAATAACTCATATTAATTTTACAATCACAAGTTAAAAATAACTCTCATTATGTACATTTATACGAAATTTTGTCCTATACTTTCCATGTTAAAAATTTAGAAAAAATGCGATCACAGCGCCATCTGTTGAGCTATTGATCCCCAAATGTAATCAGCACCAGTTTATGTCGGGGACTAACTAAATACCAAGTTTGGTTAAATTTCGTTTAAAAAAAAAAAAAAAAAAAAAAAAAACGATTTTTTTTTTTTTTCAAAGTTTTTTTTTTGTTAAAAGTAAAAAAAATCGATAACTTTGTTTCAAATTATCACAGATTTATAGTTCAACCATTCGTTTTAAAGGTATTGACGAGATCTTTCGAAAGATACCCATCTTGAAAATTTACCCCCACCGGTGCCTCCACATGCACAAAATTTTTTTCGTAGTTAACTACTACTATTATCAATAATTCATATTAATTTTACAATCACAAGTTTAAAATAACGCTCATTATGTACATTTATACGAAATTTTGTCCTATACTGCCATGTTAAAAGTTTACATAAAATGCAATCACAGCACCATCTGCTGGGCGATTGATCCCAAAATCTAATCAGCATCATTCCATGTCAGGGTCCAACTATATACCAAGTTTGGTTCAATAACGTACACAAACATCAAACCGTCTCAATTATATAAATTAAAAGCAAACACGTTTTATTTATGAGACAAAAAATTTTAAGTTAAAATACATTTAAAAAACAAAATTACATATAAAAACAATTGAAATCAGACGTTTCGAAACCCGTCCGGGTTTCCTCATCAGTAATTTACAACATAATATGCAAACAGGACATGAACACTCAAGGAATTTAAAGGAGTACAGAATATTGAGGAGCCAGTGCGCATGCTTCATTGATCGTGTGGAGATGCTTGGCAGTGTGCCAGCTCTCAAGGAAAATACGCGATTTATAATTATGAACACCAGAATTTAAAATTTTTATATTATCGAAGTCAGGAATATGATCGGTTTCTATTGAATGGATTACAATTTTAGAATTTTGGTTGCAATTTTTAAAAGATCGTCTGTGTTCTTGTAGTCTAATTTTTGCTGTACGGCCAGTTTCACCTATATAAACAGATTTGCAATTTTTACATGGAATTAAATATATTACACCAGTTAAATCCAGAGAAGGGGTTATGGGTTTAAAGTTGAAAAGGACGTTTTTTAATTGTTTAATTGGCCGGAAAGCAGTATAAATATTATGTTGTTTAAGTAATTTAGAAATAAATTCTGAAGGAAAACCAAAATATGGCATAGAAATATAACTGTTTTTATTAATAAGTGAATTTTTCATTTTCATTGGAGTAGAGGGGGAATTTGCAGGGGGAAACGAAGGAGGGGGAAGCTGATAATGTTTTCACGATAGATTCGTTTTAACCAATTAAGAGGGTAATCGTTATTTATTAAATCCTGGAAAATTTTTTTAATTTCCAACTTAAAAAGTGTCTCGTTACTGCATAACCGAAGAGCTCTATTGACCAAAGTTCGGAAGACTGCAGTTTTATGCGAATTAGGATTAGCGGAATGAAAATTTAGATATTGACCTGTAAATGTGGCCTTACGATAAACAGAAGTTTGAAAAATGCTAGGTGAATTCGAAATGCGTTCAACGAGAACATCAAGAAAAGGCAAACTGTTATTCTGTTCTACTTCCAAAGTGAATTGAATTTCTGGGCATAACGAATTAGAAAAAGTAACGACTTCATTTATATGTTTTTCTTCAATTAATAAAAAAAAATGTCATCTACGTATCTTCGTTATGCCCAGAAATTCAATTCACTTTGGAAGTAGAACAGAATAACAGTTTGCCTTTTCTTGATGTTCTCGTTGAACGCATTTCGAATTCACCTAGCATTTTTCAAACTTCTGTTTATCGTAAGGCCACATTTACAGGTCAATATCTAAATTTTCATTCCGCTAATCCTAATTCGCATAAAACTGCAGTCTTCCGAACTTTGGTCAATAGAGCTCTTCGGTTATGCAGTAACGAGACACTTTTTAAGTTGGAAATTAAAAAAATTTTCCAGGATTTAATAAATAACGATTACCCTCTTAATTGGTTAAAACGAATCTATCGTGAAAACATTATCAGCTTCCCCCCTCCTTCGTTTCCCCCTGCAAATTCCCCCTCTACTCCAATGAAAATGAAAAATTCACTTATTAATAAAAACAGTTATATTTCTATGCCATATTTTGGTTTTCCTTCAGAATTTATTTCTAAATTACTTAAACAACATAATATTTATACTGCTTTCCGGCCAATTAAACAATTAAAAAACGTCCTTTTCAACTTTAAACCCATAACCCCTTCTCTGGATTTAACTGGTGTAATATATTTAATTCCATGTAAAAATTGCAAATCTGTTTATATAGGTGAAACTGGCCGTACAGCAAAAATTAGACTACAAGAACACAGACGATCTTTTAAAAATTGCAACCAAAATTCTAAAATTGTAATCCATTCAATAGAAACCGATCATATTCCTGACTTCGATAATATAAAAATTTTAAATTCTGGTGTTCATAATTATAAATCGCGTATTTTCCTTGAGAGCTGGCACACTGCCAAGCATCTCCACACGATCAATGAAGCATGCGCACTGGCTCCTCAATATTCTGTACTCCTTTAAATTCCTTGAGTGTTCATGTCCTGTTTGCATATTATGTTGTAAATTACTGATGAGGAAACCCGGACGGGTTTCGAAACGTCTGATTTTAATTGTTTTTATATGTAATTTTGTTTTTTAAATGTATTTTAACTTAAAATTTTTTGTCTCATAAATAAAACGTGTTTGCTTTTAAGTTTGGTTCAATTTCATTCATCGGTTCGTGAGATACGGTGAAAAATACGAAATTTTGCGATCACAGCGCCACCTGCTGGACGATTGATCCCCAAATCTAATCAGCACCATGCCCCGTCAGGTTCCAATTACATACCAAGTTTGGTTGAATTTCATTCATTGGTTTGTGAGATATGGTGAAAAATACGAAAATTTGCCCTATACTGCCATGTTAAAAATTTGCATAAAATGCGATCACAGCGCCACCTGCTGGGCTATTGATCCCCAAATCTAATCAGCACAATGGCCCACCAGGGTCCAACTATATAACAAGTTTGGTTGAATTTCATTCATTGGTTCGTGAGATACGGTGAAAACACGAAACCACAGACAGACATTTTTTTAAAACTATCAATTTGTGTTCAGGACATCCCAAAACGTGTAGATCCGTCAAAAAACGGAGGTCGAAAATTTTCGCGAATCCAATACTTTCTCTATATTACATATAGAAGAAAGTAAAAATCACATTCGACTGGTGTATGGTTAAAAGCACCTTGGATCTCAGGAGAAAGTTCTACCACGTAACTTCCAGTAAGGCTATCTCTTAATATTTTTTACTGTGCTTCCTTTTTTTTTTTGTGAGTGGTTTATAAAGATTTGTGTGCATGCGCCTGCAGATCCATTTTCTTATATAAATCCATGCTGTACAGTTTATTTATTAAAGTTATTTTCCATGATGAATGCAGACAAATTTCATCAATTGTGTGTCCTATGAATAATATCTAAAGAATTTTTTTTTTTTTCTTTTTATTATTATTATTATTATTTTTTTTTTTTTTTGGGGGGGGGTTAAAAAAATTATAAATTTGTTTTAAATTATCATAGGTCTGTTTTTCAGCCATTCATTTTAAAAGTATTAGCAAATCCCTTTAAAAGATACCCATATTAAAAATTTACACTCCCAGAAGGTATTTCTTCCTCCTTCCTGGAAAAAAAAAACGATTCCCCTGCATATATATACAAAAAAAATCTTCCTAGTTGACTATTACTATTATTATTTTTTTTTTTTTTTTCTTTTTTTTTTTTTAGCATTTAAAAATTAAAAATAATTTTCATTATGTATATTTTTATGAAATTTTCTCCTATACCACTATATCAAATATTATAAGAAAAATGAGATAACTGTGCCATCTGTTGAATAATTGATCCCCAAATGTAATCAGCCCTAATTTAAGTCAAGATTCAACTAAATACAGTGAACTCTCGTTAAGACAGCCCCTTTTAAGATGGATTTCTCATTATTACGTACAAAAACAGAATCCCTGGCTAAGGCCTATAGGAACTGCTTGTAATAAACATTGCTTTATACGTACAATTCATTCGTTAAGATGGACATTTTTTTCCCTCAAAGCTTACTTTCTTTGAAAAAGAGTCAGTTCCCAAAATCTTTTCAAATTCAATACTTTTTTTTTTAACATGAAAAGGTTCAATAATAAAAGGGTTAATCTCTTTCACTCTGTGCTATTACACTGTGGGAGGTAAATAGTATTGATTGACAGTGACAGTTGAGCTCAACAATTAGCACCTGTCTCTGCTTCTATTGTGGAGACATAGCAAAGGATTTTGTTATCAAGTTGTACTGAAGAGAAGAAGTTTTGAAAGTAAGTATCGGTTTTCATGCTTTTATACTTTTAGTGAATAAAAGGGTTTGAAGAAAATTTTCATTTGTGTTATACTGTGTACATAATAGTGATTTTAGAGTTCATATAGAACTTCAGTTTATGAACTCCTGTTATAATGGACTCTCGTTAATATGGACAAAAACTGCTGGCCCTTGATTGTCTGTTTTAACGAGAGTTCACTGTGTATCAAGGTTTGTTAAATTCCATACATTGGTTTGGGAGATATAGCAACCACAAAATTTTGGTAGCACTCATACAGACAGGCATTTTATTAAATTAAATAAATAAAAAATAGTCAAGTCATGTTTAGAACATCTCAAAGTGTTTAAATCCATCAAAAACTAGACGTCAAAAATTTTCACTAATCAAGTACTTTCTTCTTGTATATGAAAGAAAGTCACAAGAAAATAAAGTGACACTAGTAGAAAAACATAGGAAATTAAGATAAGGTAAATAAGAATAATATTTTGATCCCATCATTCATGTTGAACATTTGAAAGGACTGCATTCAAAACTTGATTATATAATATCTCTTCATGTATGTTTCTTTTGAAAATAATCATTAATATTATTTTATGTAGTAAAGCTTTGAAATCCCAGTATTTATTTTGAGTTACCCTATATTACGTTCAGAAATTAATATTGTGATATTGTACCTTTTTTTTTTTTTTTTTAATTGTTCTTTTAGTGAGGTGGCATTTTGTAAGAGTTTATGCTAGTTCTCGAATGGCTCCAATACTTGGAGATATACTATATGGTTACCGAATGAAAAAGCTTCTTGGTATTCCGGTAAAAGTACCATTGTCAAAAGCATATGAAAGTGGATTTGAAGTAAGTTGTATGCATTATTATTTATCTACAAATCTATAAAAATCTTCTTCCATATAAATTTGTACATATTTTATTGAATTAGTCACATCACCAGGCATGAGAATTTTCCACGGATCCGCGATTTTCCGCTTTTTTGTGATTTTCGTTTATTTCGCGTTTTTTTATTTTGTTAAAATCAAACTCCAATAATGATCAGTGTTCAAACGCTCCATGAAAACTTTAGATTCTCAATCTTTTTCCATCCAAAATATAAATGTCAATAATCATTTTAAACGTACTTTATCAGATTCTATAACATATAAAAGAACAGAATTATTCAGTATTTCTCACTCATGTAATTTTTTTTGTCCTCCCCCATCCCCCTTTTTTCATCTCCAACCATCGCCGATCAAACCTTCTGCGGGAAGCTTTTTATTTTTGAATATTTATCCATCCACAACAAAAATGTCAATATAAATTTTAAACTTACTTTATGATATTCTAGAACCCACAAAGAAGTAGAATTGTGTTTAATATTGCTCATTCATATCTACTTTTTTACCCCCACCCCCACTACCCATTTTCCACCACCAGTTAATGTTATTAAAAGTTGATTGCTAGCTAATGTTTTTTTTTTTTTTTTGTTGATGTGTTATTCTTTTAGTTTAATTTGTCACTTTGAAAATATTTTGTATAGTTTTTTCCTGTGAGCATTATTTTTCATTTGAAATAAATTTTATGAACACATTTGCATAGTTTTCCCCGCACACGTTATTTTTCATTTGAAATTAATTTTATGAACATGCGTGTTTCCTCTTTTTTTAATTTTCTGCACTCTCATGCCTGCATCACACATACAATAATTAATTTAAAGACTATTTTAATATAATTAGGATAATTATTAATTATTTAAAGGATTATAATCTGTTCATATAAATAATTCTTTCATCATATTTCTCTATTAGAAGAAAAAAAAATTAATTACTTTTTAAAACAGTTTATAATAATATAGTTAATTCACATTTTACTATATTGATAATCATGATTTAAAAAAAAAAAAAAAAAAAAAAAAAAAGCTTCTTAGTCATAATCAAGAGGGTGAGGGAGAGGATTACAGCAATTCACTCGCCAGTAGTGAATAGATTTTTTTAAATGATGAGTAGAAAATGTACAAAAAACTTCAATCTATGTTTATTCCTTCGCATTATTTTCTTTCTCTGATATTCGATAAAACACAAAATAGATTGATATAAAAATTTTGCTATTGGGCATATCATGTACATGTTGGAAATATTTTTAATAGCTTCCTTTGTACCATGCAGTTTCAATTTGTGTGTTTGGGAAATTAATAAGTTTTATTATATTTATGGAGACTACCCACATATGGGGAAAGTGTTAGATAAGTTCATTTTTAAAATATAGTAAAAGACATTTTTTTTTACTTAAACTCTTTATATAGATGTTTACTTACATTACTTCTTAGGATACTTGGCCTTTCATCTGTCATTAAAGAACTTTTATTTTCTTTATCTTTAATTGGGGAAATTTCTACTGTTTAATATTTATTTGCCGTGATGATGCTTTGTTTACATTTGAGTACGATGTTTTCCAGTCAACCGGAAGTGGGTCAATAGACCAGGTCATAGTGACGTCATGATTTATCGATTATTCATTTATGATGTCTGGTGACTGCCTTGACAGGTGTACTGTTGGAGTAGCGAACGATTCATTTTAATAAATAAAACAGATGCGCCTTTAATTGCGCATGCGCGTGAAAGAGAGCTCTCCAACTGCTCCCAGCGAGGCACGCAAGAGTTAAAAAAGGAATGTAGCTGTGTGCAACGGCCTTGGTGGTCATTATTACCTGTGTGGTTAAATAACTAAAAGTACAAAGATAATCTGCATTTAAATATGTTTAATTCTACTTATTTTGAATGTGTGTAATGTAAATCGTCTTGTTTATCGTCTACAATAAATGTCAGCTATATATATATTCAAGAATTTCGTTTTAATGGAACTCATATTACAACAAATGGTAGCAGAGCGTGGTTGTCTAGGAAATTCTTGAAATCAAAATTGCTGAAATAATTACTCGAAAAGAATGGAAAGAATAAACATACCGGAGTTAAACGGTAATAATTATTTCATATGGGCTATGAAAATAAAAGCAGCCCTATCAATTAAAAGACTCGATTCTGTTATTATAACGGTGAAACCAGAAGGACTGAGCGCAGCGGAATCTCAAGAATGGGATCTGAAAAACTCCGATGCAGTCGCCTATATGAAGCTTTCTCTATCCGACGAACACGCTCTTTAATTTTCTAATGAAGAAAATGCCAAAATCTTATGGGAAAATATAAAGAACACTTTTACTGGGCAATTAGAGGATAGAAGAATAGACGCCGGAAATGAACTGAAAAACTTACTGATGAAACAGAATGAACCTGTAAATGATTACATAGCACGTTCAAAAGGACTAGCTGTAAAATGTCAATCGTTAGGATTGGAAATTTCTACAAGAGAACTGGTCTATCACACAGTAAGAGGACTATCGGGAAACTTTAGCAAAATCAGAGATGTGTTGAAAACACAAAGGGAAAAATCTATGGAGGAAGTTTTAGAAATTTTAAGAGAGGAAGAATCAAGCTTGAATCCGCATAATGAACAAAATAAACCCGAAGCGTTCTTCGTGAAAAAGGACAAGAACAAAAAACTTTGTTATATCTGTAGAAGGAGTAATCATCTTGCAAAGGACTGTTTTTATAAAAACAATTCACAAAGAACATTTAACACTTATGGTTATAAACAGGGACAGAAGAACAGAAAAAACAATTCTCGCTTTGATAAGAAAGAAGAAAAAAATAATTCTGTTTTTAGTGCTTCTACTATTGATTCATTGTGTGATAATGTTTTCGTTCTAGATTCCGGGGCGAGCGACCATATGGTAAAAGATAAAATTTGGTTTGATAAATTAAAACCAGAAAATAAAGAAATCTTCTTGTCAGGTAAGGATGCAAAAATTATGTGCCATGGCACCGGAAGCGTCAAAGCAAAAACCGTAAGTAAAAATCCTATTCATTTAACTATCAAAAATGTGTTATTTGTACCAGATCTTAGATATAATCTTTTGTCGGTTACCTCATTAATGGATAGGGGATGTAGTATAAAATCTACTAAAAATTCTGTACTAATTTTTGATAGTAATAATAAGTTGGTTACTAAAGCATATAGAAATAATAACAAACTTGAAATTAATTTAGAACCAATTACTAGTAAAGAATGTAATGTTGTGATGAATGATATTAATTATGAAACTTGGCATAGTAGATTATGCCATTTAAATCCTAACTATATGCTTAAAATGAGTGATTATATAAATGTAGATATCATAAATGATTTTAATTGTGAAATTTGTGATATAAGTAAGGTAACTAGAAAAAATCATCCACCTGTTAATATAGAACAAAGTTCCGAAATTCTAGAATTGATTCATATAGATTTGTGTGGGCCAATTAATCCTGTGTCGTTAGGGGGTGCTAAATATTTTATGATTTTAGTGGATGATTTTTCTGGCATGTACTTTACTTATTTTTTGAAAAATAAAAGTGAGGTACATGAAACATTCTGTAATTTTAAGAGTAAACATGAAAATTTAACTGGTAAAAGAATCAAAAGGCTCAGGTCAGATAACGGCCTGGAGTTTATAAATGAAAAATTGGATAATTATCTAATTAATTCTGGTATTTCACATGAAAAAACGGTTCCTTATAATAGCGAATCGAATGGTAAAGCGGAATGTGGAAACAGAGTATTACTAGAAAGAACTAGGACTATATTATACGAAAGTCAGTTACCATTATATTTTTGGGCAGAAGGTATAAACTTTAGTACACGAGTTTCTAATGTAACACCACGTAAAGGGAAAAATAAAATACCCCTAGAAATTTGGACCGGTAAAAAACCTAAATTAAATTACTTAAGAAAATTTGGTTGTGTAGCATATTTTCATATCCCTAAAGTATTGAGAAATAAATTTGAAATTCCAGGGAAGAGAGGAATTTTTCTAGGGTATAGCCGTGAACGTAGGGCGTATAGAATTTATGATCTAGAAAGTAAAAAAGTAATTGAGGAAAGATCGGTCAAATTCAACGAATCATTAAAAGGCAGTTCATTTTTTGAGAAAAATAATAATGTCTGGGATATTCAATCATTCTATGATACATCCCCAAATGAAATCGAAACTGAAACAACAGAGAACAAAATTCCGCATGAGCATTCCTCTCATGAAAAAACAAAAGAAAGTAGCATGTTGAAACCCTCTATGTCTGCGGTTGAAGAGGGGAACGCTGAAACAGGGGGGAAGCAAATTCACGAGAGCCGATTTGAAGCCGGAAGTAATTTGGAATTACGAAGGAGCGAAAGAATAAAAAATAAACAGATAGTGAGTAATTTTACGGAAAGTGTCCCAAATAATTATTTAGAAGCAAAAACTGATATTAATTGGCAAAATTGGGAAATAGCGATGCAAAATGAAATGGATTCATTAAATAAACATAATGTTTGGGAGATCGTTGATAAGCCAAGTGACGCAAAATTAATAAAAAGCAAATGGGTTTATACTAAGAAAGAAAATGATTCAGGTAACATAATTTTTAAGGCAAGGTTATGTGCAGCGGGTTATAATCAAATTAAAAACGTCGATTATTCGGAATCTTTCTCACCTGTTCTGTGCATGGAAACATTTCGTTTGCTAATTGCAATTGCCGCTAAATTAAATTCAATTGTAAAATTCTTTGATGTTAAAACCGCGTATTTATACAGTAATTTAGAGGAAAATGTATACATGTTACCACCGCAGGGTTTTGAAGGGTCTATAGGTACAGGAAAGGTATGTAAATTAAAGAAAAGTATCTATGGCTTGAAACAAAGTGGGAGAAGCTGGTATTTGAAAATAAAATCTGAATTAGAGAAATTGGGATTAGTACAAACAGCTTCAGATAATTGCATATTCATTAAAAGTGATAATGATAAATTTCTTATTTTGAGTATCTATGTTGACGATTTTTGCATTTTCAGCAATAATCAAGAAATGTATGAAGATATAATCTCTAAAATTAAAGTAATATTTGAATTACATGAAAATAATAAATCAAAATTTCTAGGTATAGAAATATTAAAAAATAATGACGGTATCTATTTGTCACAGACTCAGTACATTGCATCATTACTAGCTGAACACAATCTAAGTGATTGTAAAACAGTAAAAACCCCAATTGTTAAAGGAGAAGATAAAAGCTTACCACTTACAAATGAAACTATTGATGTAAACATATATCAGGAAATTATAGGCGAATTATTATATTTATCTAATAGAACGCGTCCAGACATAGCATTTGTAATTACTTATTTGTCACAGTTTAATCATAAGCCTGAAAAAAGGCATTTTTTGCTCGCAAAAAGGGTTCTAAGATATTTAAAGGGAACTAAAGATAAAAAATTATTCTATAGTACAGAATTTGGGTATTTAAATGCAAGTTCAGAAGCAAGTTGGGGGAATGCAGAAAATGGAAAATCATTTTCTGGTGGTGTAATTTTGTTGGGTAATTCATTAATATCATGGAAGTGTCATAAACAAAAAAGTGTAAGTTTATCAACTTGTGAAGCCGAGTTGTTCGCTATTTCAGAAATCTCTAAGGACATAACATGGATAATAAATTTATTATCGGAATTAAACTTTAAAAATTTTATTAAAAATACTGTGTCACTGAGTTCAGATAGTCAAGCAGCCATACAATGGGCTAATTGTACAAGATCATCCAACAAGTCCAGACACATAAATCTTAGATTACATTTTGTAAAGGACTTGATCAGAGACAAAATAATTGATCTATATTATACTCCAAGTGAAGCCCTAATATCAGATTTCTTGACAAAAGCTGTAAACGAAGAAAAACTATTATATTCAATGGAAAATATTTCTTTAATTTCTTAATTTTATATACAGTAGAAGATCTTTATAACGCAATTCTCTATATAATGCACAACTTCTCAGACATAAACAATGCATTTTGCAGTTAAGAAATACTTTGTAAAAAAAACTGTTAGTTTGTAGAGAACTTAATGTGATACATTTGTTTTTCTTTATCTCCTTAATTCAGACCTTTTTAATAAAAAAATTTTCTTTAATTACATATATATTTTTTTAAGTGAGTCATAATAAATGATTTGGTACAGGCATATATGGACTATTTTTATAAACTAAATTTAACTGTGAAACCTATTACACATCTAACTACTGTTCCAAGGAATGGAACAAAAAGACCCTACTCTGCATCTCTCTTTCAACATATTTGACAATGTTTACAAGGTAAATTTAATTATGTGTGAAACATGATCTATATAATGCAAAATTCTATATAACGCAAAACCTTGTGTTTTTAGGTTTGCGTTATAAAGATCTTCTACTGTATTTTTATTTTTATGTGTTCATCCTGTATTATGTTATATTTGTATTTATATTTTTTATTTTTGTGTAGATTAAAATGCGTCGCTCGCAGGGGGGGTGTGTTGGAGTAGCGAACGATTCATTTTAATAAATAAAACAGATGCGCCTTTAATTGCGCATGCGCGTGAAAGAGAGCTCTCCAACTGCTCCCAGCGAGGCACGCAAGAGTTAAAAAAGGAATGTAGCTGTGTGCAACGGCCTTGGTGGCCATTATTACCTGTGTGGTTAAATAACTAAAAGTACAAAGATAATCTGCATTTAAATATGTTTAATTCTACTTATTTTGAATGTGTGTAATGTAAATCGTCTTGTTTATCGTCTACAATAAATGTCAGCTATATATATATTCAAGAATTTCGTTTTAATGGAACTCATATTACAACATGTACGTTAGTCATTGGCTGTAATTTGATCCACTGGGTGATTATAAATAGAAAAGAAAAACAACCATCTCTCTCTTTTAGATGTTTTAGCATGATTGTATAATCTGTTGCTTAGCCTTTAGGGCTAATTTTATGTTTTAGTTTGTTTTATTTATGAATTATTATGAATTGGTTTATTTTTATGAAGCTGTAGAGGGATCAGTTTTTAAGAGATGGATTAATTAATAGCAGGCCTGGATGTCAGAGAGGTTTTCTTTGATAACTTATTTTTATCAGTGATTGCTGTTTAAAATACAGCCGTTCAAATTTTTTTTTAATGTTTGTTTTTCTTTCTCCGGGTAGTACTCCAATATTTATCCCAAGTTTAAACACATTAGTTTAGATTACTTTGCTTTAATTAATTAAAAGTATGAAATAGTTGCCTTTCAATATGGATATTTGTTATGTTTATATTATAATGTTTGATACTTTTTTTACAAAATCTTGTTAAGTTTTTCTGTTGAATAAATTCATTGTTATTGTTTTTAAAACTTTGTCAGTCTTTAATTATACAGTTTCTAAACACATATTTAAGTTTTAAAACTGAATTAAAATGGACTTTCATTGTGCATAATAAATCTCTGCTAAATTGAATTAAATCAAATTAAAGTAAAAATTAAGTTTTTGCTAATAGTACATGTAACTGTTGGAGGCAAAAGCAAGGCATGACTTGCTTTTGCCTCCAAGGTTTTTAATGTGTTTTTTGCACCTGAAGAAGAAATGCCACATTCTTCCAAAATACTGCCCAGACAGTGTAGTGGTTAGTGACCCTGACTCCTACACGGTTGGCCCTGGATTCAAATCCTGGACAAGGCTTGATGTGCTGTCCCTGTTAGGGGTAGGGATAACCGCCCCTTCGCAAATGGTCATCAATTTGGTGACACCCCAGCCAATGATTAGTCGTAAATGCCGCGCTATTTTAAAAAAATCTGGTGTGAAACAATCACACAATTTCCATTACCAACTATTACATGTATTATATGCACAATTAGAGATAATGTTATGAGAAGACATAGAATTGACCTATTGAAATAGACACCTAAAAATTTTACGGTAAGAGAAAGTTAATACACATGTGACATATAAAACAGAGTTTACACAACGTTTTTTTTTTTTTTAAATCTAAAACTGATCAGGATGACTATTAATTTTCCTGTGATAACTAAGTACAGCATGAGAAAGGATATCTAAAATGGGTTTATGTAACAATTTTCAAGAAAATCGTTAGAGTCGTTTTTGAGATACCGACTTTTATCAAAGCTTGGTATAATTAATTGTTGGCCAGAAAACAACAATTACATGCAAAAGGATATTTAAAAGAGGGTTAATATGGCAAGTTTGAAAAAAATTTATACAGCCATTTTGAAAGGAATGCACTTGCAGGACCTGAAATTCAGCTATTTATACAGGACGCCTATCAATTTTCCTGAACCAATTATATCATTCGAAAGGACATCTAATAGAGTGTTTATACAGCAATTTTGAATAAAATCTGACAAAAACCAAAAGGTCAATCTTTTAATTTATCTTATTATGCAGATAGCATACAGTGGAAACAAATTAATTTTAAGTTTTAAGGGTTTCAATAAAAGTAACCTGACCAGTGTTCAATTGTTATGACACATCAAATACAAAAGTTTTAACAAAAAAACAGTTTTATTCAACAAAGCATAAATATATATTAAAACTTTCGAAAATATGACAAAATCAAGATTACCTTTTCAGGTGATGAACAAGACAAAGCAATAGGCATAATCTAACATCTGTAAACAATGCACTTGAAACACAATCACATATTTCGTTCTTTGACGACAAAGCATCCGCGATTGCCATGTTGACCAGCGGAAAATAGGATGATGAACTATGCTTCCGCGATCGCCATGTTGACCAGCGAAAGGAAAACGAGATGTATTATCACAGAGTAACAACGATGAAGATTACGCTTGCACACTATTAATTCTATAATTTAACTCAGAAGACTTTAATTTAACTTTGAAACTTAACAAGTGTATCTTAAAAAGATACTAAACAAGATTTAACATCAATCAAAAATCAAATATAACAGCCTCATTTCAAATATCGATTATCAATTTTGATTTCTAGAATTTCTATCGAAAAACTATAAACTTATCCTTTTAAAAGGAACAAACTTAATGAAATTTAAACAAAAACTTAACATTTGTAAATTCTTAACAACAGTAGCCATCAAGGGAAAAATACAACAGCCAAAAAGGACATAATTAGCTTAGCTGTAATAACGCTAAAAGCACACTTGCCAGTGCTTAGCCCACCAACAGCTTAAAGCTGCTCAATTATCAAAGCTATCACTACTTCATCTTTAATTGAAGACTAGCTGGCTACTGCTGACAACTGCAATCTAACACACACGCCGCGATCTTTTTATACTGACTGAAAAGTCAAAATCTGCATATAAACAATACGTCGCTATTGCCAATCAACGGTCATAACCGAAAATATAATTTACTATAACTATTTCAATAGAAGTGGCAACAGTCAAAATAAGAAAAATTATGCAGATCAAGATTGGCAACGACAAAGATGTAAACAAACATCGATCGTTAGGGCGTGATGCAGGCAAAGATGGCAGACTGAATTTTAAGTAAATAAAACAAGTAAACTTTTAGTAAACTTAAAGAAAAAGGTAAGCTTAAAGTTATATCTTGAAAAAACAAGTACTTATATTTATAAAAATTAACAATTTTTTATGTGTGAGGACATTTGAGATAGATATCAATGCCCCCCCCACCGCAGCATATAAAAAATATAAATTTAGTTAACAAAATACCATTATGAGATTCCCATAGTCCATGAAAAGAGTATCACTAAATGATACAATAACCTAGTTAATACGAAGAGTACCATTGACAAAACATTCAGATTTTCAAGTGATGAAGTACAATTCTCCACCCCGCAGACATACTAAAGAAAAGGTGATATGAAACATACATTATATACAATATTAATTATCTAATAACAATTATATACAATAACAATTATATTATGCAATTCAATTTATGTACAAGAATAAATATAATGGATATATACAATATATAAAAAATTATGAAAAATGAAAATATATACAAATGTACAAATATGCAAGGTGCCTCACGATTTCACACACACATTCACACCATGATAACATAAAAAAATTATGAAAAACATCTGCAAAGCGAAGAAAACAATTCAAGCACAAAAATTTTATATAAAGATTACTTTTATAAATTTTAATAAATCATTTTTCGTCAACGGCTTTGTAAACGGGTCTGCAAGGTTTAATTTAGAGGAAATATACTCAATATGAAATTTGCCCTCATCAAACCAATCCCTTATGAAAAATAGTTTAATATTAACGTGACGTGTATGGAAATTCTCAATCCTGGACTTTGTGAAACGTATGGCAGCCTGATTATCAGCATATAAAGTAGGCATATCAAAATTATTTTCTATAAGATTTAAACCAGAACACTCACATAGAATATTGTAAAACCAGTCCTGCTCACGAACACAATCACACATAGAAACAAATTCTGACTCCATTGTAGAAATGGCAATCCCCTTTTGTTTATTAGTACGCCAAGAAACAGCAGCACTATCCAAAAGAATTAACTGGCCACACATAGAAATATAATCATCCCTATTAGCAGCAAAATCAGCATCAGAATAAGAAATTAATTTAACTTGTGTGCATTTAAGATGGAGCTTATATTGACTGGTGAATTTTATATATCCTAGGAGTTTAAGTAAGCCCTGCCAATGTTTAATGCCTGGATTTTGTTGGAACTGTGAGAAAATGTTAGTGGCATATGCGATATCAGGTCTTGTGCGATTTGAAATAAAAGAAATACAACCTAAAAGATTTCTATAAGGTAAATGAGAAGCTTCATCGATGTCTGCTTGAATAACAGGACAATCACTCTTTGAAAATTGAATACCTTTAACAATAGGCAAGGAGGAGATAGGTACACGATGATTTTGAAACCTTTTACTGACTTCATCAATGTATTGATTTTGATGAATCAAAACCCCTGTATCTGTATACTCAAACTCCACACCTAACAACTTGCGAGTGATACCCAAAATTTTCAAATCAAACTTTGATTTTAATAAGCCCAAAATATCATTAGCTTGGGATTCAGTCCTAGCAAAAACAACGATGTCATCAACATAAACCAATAAAACAGAGAAATCATAATACGAATATGCACAGTTACAATTTTCAAATTTATTAAAACCAAGTTCCAACAATACTTTATTTATCTCATAAAACCATAATCTGCCTGACTGATGTAATCCGTACAGTGCTCTATCCAGTTTACAGACCCAGTCTTCTTTACCTTTTTCAGCAAAGCCAACTGGTTGCCTCATGTAAATCTCATCCTTTAAGGGAGCATACAGATAGGCACACTTAACATCATACTGTACATTAAACCAACCGCAAAATGAGACTAAAAGAGAGAAAAAGAATCTAACAACAGAAAAGTTTACCACAGGCGAGAAGGTCTCATCATAGGATTCACCCTGGACCTGGTTGAAACCTTGCGCGACTAATCTGGCCTTGTATCTGACAATGTTGCCCGACTCGTCATGCTTTACTGTGTAAACCCAGCGGTTTCCCAACACAGTTTTGTTCTCAGGGAGTTTCACAAGATGCCAGACACCTCTCGTGGCCATACATTCCAATTCCTCCAACATAGCCCCATGCCACTCTTCAGACTGTGCAGATTTTAAAGCCTGTTTATACGTTCTCGGGACCACCACATCTAGTCAACAAGTCGTGCTGGACGCGGAAGGTATAATACTAGGATTAACAACACCAGAAAAACTATTAAACTTAGAAAAATCAAAATCAGCAGGGTTAAAATCAATACTATTTGAATTACAAAATTTTTCGACATCATTAGGTGACCTTTGACAACACTTTTTACCTTCTCCATCAGGATAATAATAAATATCGACCTTATCTCCCTTGGGTCGAGGCACAACCTTCCGATACCAAATAGGATTAGTCATCCAGTTAGGAGAAGCGGTATGCGGAGTAACTTGAGGAGCAGGAGTAACAGGAGAGACGGCTGGGACGACACCTTCAGTCTCGCTGGGCAAGACCCCAGAGGTACCAGGCTCTGGACCAGGAAGATGGTACCGGTCAACGGGCCGTGGTTGTTCCTCTGGGACAAGCACCAACTCAAAAGAAGAGTCGCCCATCACCGCTCCACTGCGTAAAACGTCACCACTTTCAACAAAAGAAACATTTATGGTCTCCACAACTTTCTTCTCGTCTTCTAACCAGACCCTGTAACCACGAGTACGCAAGGCATAACCCACAAGGACACCACACTTCGATTTGGGGTCTAACTTGTGTTTGCGCCTGACCTTTGGGACACCAACATATGTCAAAGTACCAAATGGTCTTAAATGTCGGACAGAAGGCTTGTTTCCTGAATAGAGTTCAAATGGAGTTTTAGAGTTCCCACCGTGACAAACCCTGTTCCATGTATAATTAAAATGTAAACATGCTTCAGGCCAAAAATCATCAGACAAACCACTGGATTTTATCATTGCCCGAACACAGTTCATGATTGTCTGGTTGAACCTCTCACAAACTCCATTTTCTTCTGGTGTGTAAAAGTTAGTCAGTTCATGATTTATACCAGTTTCTCCACAAAAAACCTTAAAAGAATCATTATCAAACTCCCTACCATTATCAGTTCTGATCGACTTCAACTTGGTTCCCAAAAACCTTTCTGCTCTTAAAACATGTCTCTTAAAGACCTCAAAACACATAGATTTTTCCTGGATGGGATGAACGGATGATCTGCCAGAGAAATCATCT
Organism: Salticus scenicus; assembly: GCA_963930645.1. Classification (NCBI taxonomy): domain Eukaryota; kingdom Metazoa; phylum Arthropoda; class Arachnida; order Araneae; family Salticidae; genus Salticus; species Salticus scenicus. The sequence goes on along the minus strand of OZ005650.1, from coordinate 108,090,492 downwards.
ATTATGGATAAGAAGAAACATTCACCTTTTTTTCCAGGAATTTTAATTGGACCCCAAGTATCCATGAAAAGTCGATCTAAAGGTTTTTTGGAAGAAGAATGACTCAAAGGTTTGAAAGAAATACGATTTTGCTTACTCACATGACAGGGATCACAAAAAAAATTATCAACTGTTTTTAAATTGGGCAGACCTTTAACAGCAGAATTACGAACAGTATTAAAAATTAAATCAGGGCTTAGATGATCGAAACGTAGATGCCAGGTATCAAAGTTTTTTATATTAACAGGCTTTATTACAGGAGAAGCTGAAATTTCAGCATTATACTTTATATTTTCATTAGAATTCTGCCCCCATTCAATTTAACACTATGCTTGTTTTTAAGTACTTTAGGAAAAGTATAGTAAATCCCGTCATGGAGTTTAGCAGAGAAAAGAAAATCACCGTACTTGTCGACCACGTTTATTTTGCCAGCCTCACCAATAAATTTTGCACCACCCTGGTCGAATCTAGAACCACTCAAAAGATTTTTTCTCAAATTCGGCGAGTACAAAACATTCCAGAGTTTAATAATAGTCCCATTAAAACTCAACTCTACTTACCTTTACCAGTAATGGGAAAAGTGACACCATCAACAGCCACGTGTAACTCATCACCAGAAATTTCAGAAAAGTTACAAAAAAAAAGATTTATCTTTGCAGAAGTGATGAGAGGCCGCTGTATCATAAGCCCAGCTTCCCTCTCTATCAAAACTACTTAAATTTGCTTCTGCAATAAAATTTTGAGCTTTATGAGTAGGAGTTTTATCACGTTTTGACTGTTGATTGGAGCCACCCCTCTTAGAAAAATTACTTCTGAGTGGTTTTTCCTTTTCTTTTGCAGCTAGATCATTATTTAATTTAACTTTACAATCTTTAATTACATGGCCTTTTTTTCCACACCTCCAACAAGTAAAAACAGGCCTATGTTTAAATTTTACATTTTGTGCCTCAATAGAACATTCCGTTCTACTTTTATCAAAATTCCTAAGTTGGAGATGTGTTTCCTCGGCACAAAGTTCAATAATAATTTTCTTAAAGGTAAATTCCTTATCAGGCCAACGAAGAATTTGCTGAACAACCTGATCAAATTTATCAGGTAAGTATCTCAACACTTGAAAACAAATATATTCATTTGCAATAGGTTTATTAATGGATTTTAACTGATCAGCAATTTTAGATATTCTAGCTGCAAAAACACCAATAGATTCGCCAGGTTCTAAAAAACATGTCATAATTTCAGAAAAAAGTTTTATATGATGACTTCTACTATCTGGCTGGAAGTTAACTTTTAAGATTTTCCACGCTTCTGAGGGGTCAGTACATTCACTTATTAAACTTCTAAACTCAGTATCGATATTTAGATATAAAATTGACATGGCAGCATTCTGCCTTCTTTTAAAGTCATGCACTGCCTCCTCAGTCACGGTTTCACTAACTTTAGGTTCTTTCTCGACACCAATAACGATGTCGTACGCGTTTTTCTCCATAAGCAAAAATTTAATGTCACACTTCCAACCAGCATAGTTAGTTGAATTTAACCTGGTAATTTGAGGCATAATATTATAAGCCATTTTTAAATAATTACAAATTACCAATTATACAGTAAACAAAAAGAAAACAACTGGTCAAGTTTTAAAAAATGTGACACCCTCAAAAAAACTCGCCCATAACCAAATGACATAGACCAAAAGGTCAATCTTTTAATTTATCTTATTATGCAGATAACATACAGTGGAAACAAATTAATTTTAAGTTTTAAGGGTTTCAATAAAAGTAACCTGACCAGTGTTCAATTGTTATGACACATCAAATACAAAAGCTTTAACAAAAAAACAGTTTTATTCAACAAAGCATAAATATATATTAAAACTTTCGAAAATATGACAAAATCAAGATTACCTTTTCAGGTGATGAACAAGACAAAGCAATAGGCATAATCTAACATCTGTAAACAATGCACTTGAAACACAATCACATAATTCGTTCTTTGACGACAAAGCATCCGCGATCGCCATGTTGACCAGCGGGAAATAGGATGATGAACTATGCTTCCGCGATCGCCATGTTGACCAGCGAAAGGAAAACGAGATGTATTATCACAGAGTAACAACGATGAAGATTACGCTTGCACACTATTAATTCTATAATTTAACTCAGAAGACTTTAATTTAACTTTGAAACTTAACAAGTGTATCTTAAAAAGATACTAAACAAGATTTAACATCAATCAAAAAAGAATTTCTATCGAAAAACTATAAACTTATCCTTTTAAAAGGAACAAACTTAATGAAATTTAAACAAAAACTTAACAATTAACATTTGTAAATTTTTAACAACAGCAGCCATCAAGGGAAAAATGCAACGGCCAAAAAGGACATAATTAGCTTAGCTGTAATAACGCTAAAAGCACACCTGCCAGTGCTTAGCCCACCAACAGCTTAAAGCTGCTCAATTATCAAAGCTATCACTACTTCATCTTTAATTGAAGACTAGCTGGCTACTGCTGACAACTGCAATCTAACACACACGCCGCGATCTTTTTATACTGACTGAAAAGTCAAAATCTGCATATAAACAATACGTCGCTATTGCCACTCAACGGTCATAACCGAAAATATAATTTACTATAACTATTTCAATAGAAGTGGCAACAGTCAAAATAAGAAAAATTATGCAGATCAAGATTGGCAACGGCAAAGATGTAAACAAACATCGATCGTTAGGGCGTGATGCAGGCAAAGATGGCAGACCGAATTTTAAGTAAATAAAACAAGTAAACTTTTAATAAACTTAAAGAAAAAGGTAAGCTAAAAGTTATATCTTGAAAAAACAAGTATTTATATTTATAAAAATTAACAATTTTTTATGTGTGAGGACATTTGATAGATATCAAAATCGTTAGAGCCGTTTTTGAGATACGGACTTACGACCCCACTTCCAGTATCTGATGTCCCACTTCCGGTTTTCCAATTTTCACCAAAATTTGGAAGATTCATTTGTACACCAGACCTTAAAATTTCTTTGTTCAATCTTTATTAGTTTCTGAGATATAATAGCCAGAAGATTCCCCACATACATACACACTGACCAATTGCCAAAAACCACTTTTTTGGACTCAGGAGACCTTAAAACATGTAAATCAGGTGAAATCTAGATGTTGAATTTTTGGACCGAATACAATACTTCCATTACCTACGGTAGTTATGTAATGGAAGTAAAAATAATAATGATATTTAAAAATCCTTTAAAAACTAATGCTTGTATTTATTTTATGATGTGTGGTGAAGTTTTAAATTTTAAACACATAGTTTTAGGTTGAAATAATTAAGAATTAAGCAGAACCCTTCATAAGGCAGAATAGTTGTCACGACTCCATTGTGTAACCAACAATGGAATATAGCAAAATCAAAGTAGCAATCGTACAGAATTTTTTAGATTAAAAGAATAAAAAAATCGCTTGACTACTGAGGTATTAACAATATTTAAAAATTGGAGCTAGAAAAAGTTTTTATTACACAAATTTTGATTACTAAAAGGTTTTTTTTTAAATATCAAACACTATGTTTCTACGTTTTAAATAGAAATAGAAAATAAAAGAAAAATATCTTTATAAAATATTTTAGCTGACAAATTTATTTTTTTAGTATGTGATTTTGATGACCTTTACTGATGCCTTGGTGAAAATTGTCATGTTGGTGTAAACCATAATTATTGGCATTTATTATTTAATTGGAAATCTAAATTTTATATACGCATGTGACAAAGATCTTTGTATTTATCTCTATTTTCTTTTGTTTTCTTTAGCATTTACCTGAAAAAATGTCTGATGTTTTAGAGCTGCCTAGAGGAACTTCTGGTCAAATTATGATACCAACAATGCTTCATTTAAGAAGTGTGATATTACCCGACTACCACCAAAAAGGACTGGATTATTCCATTACTGTTAATCTGTCACCACATTTTGCCTGGACTACAAATAGATTAAATTTACTTTTTAATGTTTAATAAAATAAATTATATTTATTTAAGGCTTCCATTATTTGTTTTATGATGCCAAAAATTAATTGCCTTGTGACTTGATATTTGAGTGATTTGAATCTCAAATACTTACTGAATTAGTGTTGAAAATTTCTCATTTAAGAATTTATAGACAGATTGAAAAAGTTTCAGTTAAATATTTTATGATTAGTCTAGATCCTAGAGTAGCAGTTTTCTACCACAGGCCCTGCAGACCAGCACTAGTCTATGGGAAAAATTAACCTCAGAGGTTATCACCTGCTCACATTAAAAATGTTTTCTTATTCAAAAAATAATAATTATAAAATTTTGTATGATATTTAGAATCTTATTATTATAACTAGAATCTATAATTTTATCTTTGTAGGTTCGTAACACTGCTTACCTGTCTGTTTGTCTAAGTTCTCATTTCTACAAATTTTATTAGAATTCCATGATTCTGATATACGTTATTCAGGTTTTAGAAAATAGCACATATAACATTACTGATTCATTTACAGGGCTGCACAAAAATATTTGGACTCATTACAGAAAATTGCTAAAAATACATTTTCTTTCTTTCTTTCTTTTTTTTTTTTTTTTTCTAATTATAGTGAAAAGAATCTGTGATGTAACAGTTGGAAAGTATTTTATAATTTATGTGAACTGCTTGAGTTTTCTTCTTTCTCTTTTTAGGATGTTTGGGGTATTAGATGCATATTTCTTTTACTAATCTAAATCTTGAACATTGATGCTTTGTAATATGAGTTTTCATACTTCGGACAAAAATTCATACCTGAGGGATACTGCAATTATAACAGTGACAAATTTAGTTACTTCATTAACTATTTTTGAGTATCTGTGTCTTTCACAGTGCAACCAGAGGACTGGACTAAAATACTAATAAAATCATTCAGTCTATCAAAATTTATCTTTTGACACCATATGGGTTGTAATTTCATGTGGCAGACTGATTCTAACTCATTTTCCAAAGAGCCATGATCTATGTTTTGCATTATTGGTCTTCACAACATAATGATCTCTGTGCATGTCTGTTATCAGCATATCTCAAGAACAAATAGTATAGAAGTCCACACTCTGTATTCTAAATCTGTATCATATAGGGATGTCACACTAAACTTTTCATCGAGATAAAGCAAATGATTTGTGTACGAGGCCGAGAGAATACATCGAAATTTGGGCAAAATTCTTGGTAGGTACAGTTGACTATATTTAAGTACACAATGTGGTGTGTACATAATTTGAACTGCTGATTGCAGAAAGGGGACATGTCCACAGTTTTAAAATGGAAAGTTCATGGACATACGTCCATGGCAACCATTTTTGAATTTTAATTCACATGTGGTATTTGCAGAGTCCAGTTTACCCATTTAAGGGCCCGGGGCTGTGATAATAGCAGAGCCCCCCCCCCCTCCCACACACACACACACATTTTTCTTTTTCTTTAATATGAATGTTCATCATTAGATAAAATTTTACAATGGGCATATTAGAATAAGATTCTCATTACCATTTAAATGAACTCTGAAACTGTTTGCAAAAAATTAATTAAAACAAATATATATATATATATATATCAACAACAAAAGAATCTAACTCACCAACCAAAGGAAAAGTTGCTGCATCAAGAACTTTAATGAATATATTTTACAGAATAAAAAAATTAAACTGGCTTCTTCTTAGCCTTTGCCACACTGAAAGTTTCAATTACATCTTTAAAATCAAAGTTGCTTGTTAAATCGTGCTCTGAGCACTACAAAGCCAAACATTGCAGCTTATTCTGCTGCATTTTTGTTCTTCAAAGAGATAGAACTCTCTCTAATTTGGAGTTTGCTCTCTCGGCTTCACAATTTGATATCGGTAGAGATAAATAAATACATAATGCAATAAACATATTTAGAAAAATCTCATTTAACTCATTTTTAAACATATGATCATAAATATGTATAGGTGATTTTTTTTCTAAGCTACAGCTTAACAAATATTGTGAAAATTGAATGATTACAGATTTTGGGATTTCAAAATCTACTTCTCCTTCATAAACTTCAAGAAAATTATTAACTGATTCTTCAATTATTTGTTCAAGACCTAATTTAGTAATGAAATTGAAAATGCTGCATACTGAGTTATAAGCATCAGTTCGTTTTATCATTTTTGAATTTAATCTATCGACTATCACAAATAAAGTTTCAACTTTAAGTTTTTCAAATCCTTGAAGAGTTACATGGCTAGTTGTTTCGGATTCGAGAGTACCATCGGTAAATTTTTTTCTTCTCAGTCTTTTTCCCTGATCCTTAGGTGAAATCGCTACATGCGGAGATAGCAACTGAGATCTTTCTTTTAATTTATCAAATTGATCTCTGAAGAATGCAATATTTGCATTCAACCCTTTGAACAAGTTAACAGCTGTAAATAAATCAAGACCTGGTTTTTGAAGATAAATGCTAACTTTATTCATAACATTTAAAATGTCGTGCCTCAAAGTTATCATAAAGGCTGTTTCGAAAGTCACCATTTTGCTGCGCAAAGACAATGCCTCATTACGTGTATCTGTCTTTTCATTGCTGTCTTCTGAAATTTGAAGCAAAATGTTTAAAATTTGCTCATAATTCACTATCACTGACTTGCAAGATTTAGCGTGACGAGGCCATCTTGTGCTTAAACTTTTCAAAACAATATATATATTTTTTTTTTCAATAGGAAGAAGGTTCGAAAGTAATAAGTTCCATCGGTGTGTTGAAGCTACAAAAAAAGCATATAGTCGTTGAATTAGGTTGAAGAGACTCATTGCATCGGAACAGCATTCAACGGCCTGTGCTCCTCCCAAATTTAAAGAATGTGCACTACACAGACAAAATTGTGCTTAGCAGGTCTTATTACGCATTTGAGTTTGTTAACCTTGATGAATTCCAATATCATGCTTCTGCATAAATGAAAACACTTCTTCTGCCATCGATTTTCCTAAAGTAATAAACCTTTCATAAACTATACCTTCTAGGCAGTACCTTATTACAAATGAGAATTGTTCTCTATGAGCTTTGTCTGGTGTCGTACTCGTATCCAAGATAACAGCAAAATATTTTGCTTTCTTAATATCAGCAAGAACTTTTTTCAAAACTTCATGGCCCATCAAATCAATAATCAGCTCATTATACGTAGTATTGGACAAATATGAAACATTTCCGTGTCCTTTGTTTCCATAATCAGTCAAATGTTGCGGAAGGAAACAGATTATATTATTCTCTCACCCCCCCCCCCTCCCCTCATCTCTTGAATGACTTTTGAAATTTTAATGCATTTTAGAAAAGTTTAAGTACTAAAAGAAATTTTGAAAAATTTGTCTTTTTAAAATATTTTTACATAACAGTATCAAGGATTTAATTTCTGACTGTAAAAACAGAATTAAAAAAAAATAATATTTTTTTTTTTTTCTATTTGCTGGGTTTTCTTGGCCCTATCTAGGACCCCCTTGTTCACTAGGCCCAGGGCTGCAGCGCCCCCCCCCCCCTCTTCCTTAACTGGGCTCTGGGTATTTGTGATATGGATTGCAATATGAATGCTATTTTTTTTTTTTTCAGAATTTTAAATTCATAAAAAATTGGTAAAAGCAGTTTTCTGTGTCTCCTGTAAAATTAGGTTTTCTTGTGATATGTTTCGTTTCTGTAATCAGTGATTCATTTGTAGATGGCATACAGGTCTACCAATAATTAAACAAAAGCCTTCTTTTCTACTGAATGTCATTGATGAAAGTGTTTTACGATATTTTACCAGAAAAACTGCTTCAAGAATTAAAATCAATTTCTCATACTCATATGGTAAGTAAAATATTTTTTAAAATTAAACTTTTCAGTGTCTGTTTTTTGTATAATTATGCTTTTTGAGGTTCCCTGAACCAAAGTTAAGTTTTATAATGGTTGATCTTTGTGTGTGTCTGTTATGTTTGTGTAACTTAAAATAACTTAACAGTCTTAATTTCTACATAAATCTAGTTACTTTATTCAAACAGGGTTTGTGTGTGTGTGTGTGTGGGGGGGGGGGGGTTAGAATTATGTTAGTATACAGTTCTTGTTAGCTTGCCCCTTAATTTGAAATCTGTCTTCATAATATTGAAATGGAGGGTAAAAGAAAGTTATGTGGGTGCCACACCAGATTATTTTGCATATAAAAGATATACAAAAAAAATTTTCTCGAGTGTATTTGTGCAAAATCAGGGTGGCCGTGGCCACTTATTAGGGAAAGTTAGGGAATTTCAACAAATTTTGTGTAAATAAGTCATGTTTGAAAGCTCGTTATTATACACCAGTAACTGTTTGTTAACCCTACCCTTTAATGTTCATTGGTTTTGCAGCGAAACCAAACATTTAACATAATTTAACAATTTTTATGCAGCAGTTTTTTTAACATTTTCCCCTTGTTTTAATCAGGTTTTAAACATTTGTTTCTTTTCTGTTTGGTAGATCGCAATACTGTTCTAAAAATTAACAAATAATGCTTCAAAGGAAGCTAAATGCATAAGTCACTTGAAGTTTCTTAGTGTGCACAAGTGCAAATTGCTGGTTTGATGATGCACTCATGTCTAGTTTTTTTCATTTAATTAAGAACAGGACTAGTATTTTCACCTGAAACAATTTTTACAAGTTTTTGTAGTCGATAATGTTTACTTACAAAGGGTTTTATTTATTAAATTAAGTATTATTTGAATTTAATAAGGTTAACTTATAGATGTTTCAAACCAAAAATTTCTCAAAAGAAACAATGCTAATTTTTTATTTTTTTAAATATTTATGATCAGGTATGTGTCTAAAAGCCATTTTTTAAATTAGTTTAGTAAATTTTAAAATATATTAAATAGTGAACATTAATGGGCTAATATAGTGAAATTTTCATGAGAAATAAGAAGCATAAGTCAGCAGAAATAGTCAGGGAATTTGGAAAAGTTATAATACTACCACCCCGAGAATCTGATCATATACAAAACCTGATTTTGTTTTTGAATTATTTTATGTTTTCCAAAATCTGTAGAAATAGGGTGGCCACTGGTCAGGGAATTTAAATGTATCTGGAAAAGTCATGAAATAGTCATAGAATCTTGACAGATTTTGTGGAAATAAACCGCATTTCAAAGCTTGTTATTGCTAAATTGTTCGCTAATTTTGTGAGAAATAAACAGCATAAGTCAGGGAAAATGATGGAAAATTTTGAAAAAGTTCTTATGTTAGCCACCCTGAGAAAAATCATGTAATTGTTAAGAGATATTATTATATAATTACATAAGTCTTATTAAGTCTTTTTTATTTTTTCTACATTTGGAATGAATATAAAAACCTTCCTTTTATATTAATAAATTTTGTATTTTCTTACCATTCACATCAAATATATATGTATATATAATAAATATAAAGGAAATACATATTGTGATTTAATTAAATTGAAAAAAAAAAAAAAAAAATTAGGAGATGGATTAACCTTTACAAAAAGGCTCTTTGGCTTTTTGTAAAGGAGCAAAGTTCCTTTGTTGTTTCTCAGCTGGGAGCAACACTGTAAACATATTAGGTTGAAATTATTATAGGTGCTAGAGAGTGGGAGTTTGTTACAGTCTGAATTTTCAATGGCCATGAACCAGTTAGTCGCTAACAGCAGTTTATATTTAAAAAAGTAACAGAACTTTATTTTACTGCATGTAAATGTCAGTGTTGCCAGATTGGGGATTTTTTTATTCAATATCTGCCACTAAATATTAATTGTGACGGTTGCCTAATCGCTTTGAAGATTAATCATCTATTATGTATATCAAATATTACTTCTTGAATTTATTGGTGACTATTAAATAAAAGTCCCCAATCTGGCAACACTGGAGCAGGAAACTCTATGAACAGTCGAACAAATATAACTATTTTTATATGTGCTATGATACTATCAGTAGCTATATACATGATATGATTGTTAGCAGAAGTTGAATACCTGACATTAAGTTATTCAAAAAAATTAATTCAGCAGATCATATGTACTGAAAAATCTCCAGGACTTTTAAGATAATCTGTGAATCCTATTCAATAAAAAACTATAGTAAACTCAATTTTCTGCAAAATCTTCAAGCAAATGATAAGGTTTTTTTTTTTTTTTTTTCTCCGAGAAGAGGAGACATAAAAAAAGTTAATATTAAATAATTCCGTAATATAAGCACATTCAGGGTGTCTACTGACTTGACAGAAAAAAAATTCATGACCTAAAAAAATTTTCATGACCTTTTTTATCGACAAATACAACCTTTCTTTTTAAATTAACATTTTTTTTTTTTTTTTTTTTAAACCGATAACCTGCTTTAATTTTAAAATTATTGTATAACAACAATATTAGCTTGGAAAAAATAAAAAAATGAAAACTTTTTTTTATTTTTTTTTATTAACAATCTAAGTAAATAGTAATGGAAATCAATCTAAAACAGACATATATAACTACATACATATGTACACTATTTTGTGCAACGTTATAATATTGTAACTATTAGTTTTTTGGGGGATTTGAAAATTGTCATTTATTTTCCTTGAATTAAAGAGAGAAATATATGTATTAAATTTTTCTTCAAATCTACAAATTTTTTTTTCTCCACGAATAAAAGAATAGCATTATTAAACAACAACAAAAAAAGTGTATAACAATACATCTCAAACTTTGCATTTCGATGTCTTTCCTATACTTCACATTCTGAATTTGAAAAAATTAGTTCATTCAGTTACACATTAATACTGTTTTGATTAACAAAATATTTTGAGCATACAAATATTTTAGAAAATTTAAATGTTAAATATATATATATATATTTTGGTGTGTGTGTGGGGGGGGGGGGGGGGCAACAAAAGTTAGAATATTTGTAGATTTTTATAGAAGATAATTTTGTTTTTTAAAGATACAAATAACTACTCTTTAACTACATTTCCTGCGACCATGGAAGCCTCTGCGCAAGTGCGGATTCGACGAGTCCACTAGTAAAATAGGGGAGACAAGCTTTTCATTGAGAGAAAATAAGCAATAAGGGAATACTGAGTGACTGGATGTTTACAAAATTCAAACCTGTTGATCAACTTGGAAACCCTCCAAGATTTTCGACTCGCCCTCACTGCTAGGCATAGGAAACGTGGTTACACTATATACTAAGTTTATAATCATGTTTATATATTTATGCTACTAAATAACAGTAACCTGAAAATCGACATGAATCCATAATAGAGAATTTTAATGACCCACACCCGACTCAAAACCTAAAATGAAAATTAATAATTCATCTAAAAATCTTGCAATTTAACTTAAAGTATTTTATTGCTACACAACTGGTAAATAATTTAAAATGTAATTACTAATGCACCAAGTTAAAAGTTTTAAAATCTGAAAAATAGATAAACAATAATTTTTAAACATTTAGGTGTGTTGTGTACTTCAAGTGTACAAAATGTTCTTCAAGTTTAGTAATAAGTACAAAACTTTGAATAAACACCATAAAATGCAATAAACTAGCAACAATTGTTTTGGGTTGAAAAAAACACGACCATTCATCAGGCAAACAAAGTGGGCACGAGTGCTACAAGCAAAGGATGTGTTGACAAATTATGTTTTTGCCCGTTAAAGAAATTAGTTTGAAAGATATTCTCAAATCGACCTGACTCGTAGAAAAAAAATTCAATCGAGTCAACCTGAACTGCAAGAGAAAAAAATTGTTCGACCAGACAAGTGAAATTGAGTTACGTGACTCAAACCGACGGTCAAATTTCATGACCTGTTCTTAACTTTCATGACCTATTGCTGAATTCCATGACCTTTTCATGATTTTCATGACCTTTTCATGACTTTAATGACTTTCATGACCTAGTAGACACACTGACATTTTATTATAAAATCGTATGTCATTTATTAAGCCATTAGAAAATTCCTCTTTTTTTTTTTTTTTTTTTGACTTTTAGGAGATCTAGAACCATCAGTAGATCTGGAAGTAGAAAATTAGATAACGGATTTTATAAATGAATCTGCATATAGGCAGCATGGTGTGACTTTATGTTAAGACACTGCTACAGGCTTTGCTAAAAGATTATTAATTCTTTTTTTAGGATAGAGGACTATTAGTTTCAATCTGGAGTTTTTGTAGACCAGTTTTGTGTAACACCAAAATAAATTAGAAATATCAGTCCTATCGTTACAAATTCGGTACCAAATGAAAGGGGTGCAAATAGCTTTTCGACACGACAATTAGATTTATTAAAATTAACTAAAATATGAAATTTAGGTGGAAACACTTCATTTTAATTCATTTCAGTCATTTTAAAAAGTGCATGGCCCAGTTTTAATGTCAAGCAGTGAGATAAAAAATAAATTAAAATTAAAAATTTTAGATTGAAATTAATAGTCCTCCGTACTAAACTAAGTTCTGTCTTTGACAATTTTTTTTTTAATCTATTATTATTATTAAAATAAAGATTTTCTTTTTTAATACTTGTTTCTTACTTTTAACTACAAATAAAACATTTGCAAATATCTAAAATCAGTTTATAATGAGCTTTGATATAAGGTGACACTAAGGCCTTAACCAAAGGGGTAACTATCAGTGTAAGGGACTTTATAAATTCCTGCAGTTTCTAATGGATGGATGGGGTCTTCATCATCTATAATATTAAAACACAAAGCGTTTTCTGTAAGACCAAAATCGCACGATCTGGGCAAGCGCAAGGAAATTTTGAACCAATTCGGAACAGGAATATTCCTTTCTCTTTATGCAGCGAAATACGAATATTGATGATAAAGATCCAGCAGACGACATTAATATTTCATATGTCTATTCTATGGCAGACGCCTAATTAAAGCTCAACCATAAAAATAATTCACACGATTAATTCATTGATTCATACTTTCCAAGGAAGTATATAAAAACAAAACAATTTGCGAATACTTATTGGTTACATTTGTCTATTATCAGTGTACATTTTCACCGAAAATTTCTTATACAAGATGTGACACCATCTGTCGCCATGTAAATATATTATACTTAAAAGAAAAAAAAAATCTTTTAAAATTAATAAATTGTTAGAGTTTATTGTTCTTTAAAAGTTAACTTTTATCAGTTGAAAACTTTGTTTAAAAAAGATGGAGATAAATATTTAAAATCAAAGATTTTTTTTTTTTTTTTTTTTTTTTTTTTACTCTTAATTATTATAATCTCTATCTCTGATACTTCATTTCGATACCATATTACAGTAAAAATAATTTAAAAAGAATAACATTAAAATATTGATATTTTATACGAGTAAAAATTTACATAGTATAATTTATTATTAAAAATTTAATGAGCAAATTAATTTACTGAACTATTAAATTCATTCTTATTTATTTATTTATTTTTAACAGTATACTTTTATTGAAATATAATATTTTGATAGAATTAAGTGTTATACTATCCCAGTAAAAACAAATTTTAACTTTAATCCGATTTGCAGTTTATTTTTAGAATATGATGAATTAATATTTTTGTAAATCCAAGTGGTTTTACAAATATGGGAAGGAAAAATCAGAATCAAAACTATTATTTTACACTTAAAATGCACTTATTGTCTTGGCAAATTAGAATTAATGATATATTTTACAAGTGAATGAAATCTTTGAATATAATTATAATCTGGTAGTAAATCTTTGTATTCATTCATTTTGCGTGAAAAGCAATGAATAAATTTCACAGTAAACATAAAACGAGTGCAGTTCTATTAGATTATTAGTCAATTTGGTGTGACAGGGAGGAATTCTATTGTGGAATTAATTTATGCTTGATGCTTTGATAAGTATTATCACAAATATTGATACTATCTCATTTTAGAAATAACGATTCTTTCGATAATTTATAAATTCTGCCTTTTTTTTTTAATTACTCCTAACATTCTTTTGGTCATATTTAGAGTAAAATTAGGAAAACCTTGAGATTTTATTTTTATTATATGGAGTATGCTTAAATTTTGGATATTGAAATTTCATGAAATTTATCCCTCCTCCCTCCAACCAAAAGATAATTGATTAAAGCAGGGGGTTTAAAACCATTTAAAAGCAATGCAAAATATTAAACAAGGGTGTTTTAAGCTTCATGCCGTGAGAAGATTTTAGTTGCACATCATCCGTCAAATTTTGACGGGTATTAACTTGTTTCGTATTATTTGAAAAATGTTTGGATTTGGCTTAATGGGGCTGTTAACGTTATGTTTAGTTACTCTTAATTTTACTTGAGGCTCCGCTATCATAAAGGATTGAGGTGGAAAACTTAAGTGATGGTTTCTGAAAATTATTTATCAAATGTAGATTTTTTAAATGTTTTTTATAAAGCTTATCAATTAATTTATCTGAATAACCTGCCTTTTTAGTAAACTTTTTTATAATGGTTAATTCTTTATTGAGGTCGCTGGGTTCTTTACAAACTATTATTGCTCTATTAATATAAGCTTGAATTGCATTAATTTTATAATTAAACAGAGTTTTACTATTTTTATGGATAATTTCGTTACTACTATTCGTTTTTCTGTAAATTTTGGTTGTTATTCTATTTTTATGACATGTAATAGAAACATCAAAATAATTTGGGCGTAATTTTAAAATATTTACAGTCCTGAAAAAATTCAACATTCCTCTCAGCTCTAACTAATTTTTTATTAGCGCTTTTTAATTTACTGAAAATATTATATGGATTCATAGCTTAAAAAAAAAATTAATATAAGTGCCACAAAAAGTTTTTTTTTTTTTTTTTCTTAAAGCTATGAATCTATATAATATTTTCAGCAAATTAAAAAGTGCTAATAAAAAGTTAGTTGGAGCTGAGAGGAATTTTGAATTTTTGCAGGATTGTAAATATTTTAAAATTACACCCAAATTTATGAGAATTAGAAACAGAACCCTTTTAGACAATTATTTAAATGTTAGAAAATTTGAAAGAAAATCTTTTATGTACAGTTGTAAGCGGATTTACGAAGAACTTTATAATACCCTATGAAAAAGAATGGGCTGTTTTTTTTCAAGAAAAATTAACCAATTTAACGAAATTGAAAAGAATTCAATTATTAAAAAACAGAATAAAAAGTTGAGATTTTGGATTAATAAAAATAACATTATTTCCTCCCTCCCCCCAAAATTGTTGTCCTTATAGAAATTTTTCAGATGTTAAAATTAATAACCATCAAGATAATCTATTAAACTTAGGCCAAAAGTATATTATGGATCAACCAATAAACATAAAAGATAGTTAATTTATTTACGATTTTAAACATATAAAGCCACAAATTTAATCAAATAAACAAAAAAACCTTACTTTAGCTTTACCGATGTGACTCTTTTGGCAAAGTACTTTCTTATTAGGGCCCCCCCCCCTCATCGTCATCGTCGGTCACTCCATTCTGTGCGCTTCTGAAGATTTTCTGTAGGTGTTTTAACTTCTTTCTTTTTTTTTCAGGATATGGCGTCAGGTGGCGTGTATACCTGTTGCTGGTTGGTCCAGGTTGCATGCGTTCGGTTGGGTGATAATTTCAATGTGATAATTTTAATGGATTGAAATTATCACCCAACCGAACGCATGCAACCTGGACCAACCAGCAACAGGTATAGACGCCACCTGGCGCCATATCCTGAAAAAAGAAGAAAGAAGTTAAAACACCTACAGAAAATCTTCAGAAGCGCACACAATGGAGTGACCGACGATGACAATGAGGGGGGGGGGGCCCTAATAAGAAAGTACTTCGCCAAAAGAGTCACATCGGTAAAGCTAAAGTAAGGTTTTTTTGTTTATTTGATTTGGTAAAAGATAGTATTGCTAGAACTGAATCTGCCATACGTAATATTTCTGAAGAAGCTCAAACTAACATTAGGAACACTGCTGTTTACGAAATTAAAAAGACTGCTAAAAATCGTAAGGTAAACTATGAGGACCCAAAAGCTCTTAAAAACCTCAAGAAAAATAGTGATATAACTATAACATGTACTTTAACAGATAAAACTAGGAAAATTGCCATATTAAACTGTCAGGATTACATAAATAAAATGAAAGAAACAATTAAGAAAATAGGAGCTTCCGAAGTTAAAAAAGACCCCATAAATAAATTAATTGAAAAATCTCGTAAAATAATAAAAGAAAGCAGTTGGCCTGATAATAAACCTCCACTTTTAGATAATTTTGCAGCTAACACACCGTGCATTTTCGGTCGCTTTAAAGACCACGAGAATTCCCCCAAAATCAAACCTGTTGTCAGCAAAAGTGAGGGCCCCACATATGCTTTGAAAAATATATGGCTGAAATCTATAAAAATTCGCTTCCCCACCTCACCCCATAATTTAAACTCCACCAAGGATTTTATCTATAAAATTTATGATATTAATATCCAAGAAAATTATCGTTTTGTAAGTTTTGATGTTGTAAACCTTTACCCTTCTATTGATATTAAAGAAATAGCTGATTTAATTAACAAAGAAATAAATGAACGTTATAATAATCCTCAAATTGTGTAGACACTTAATATAGCCACTAATTTCTTGCTGAATGAAAATTATTTTACTTTTAATAAAAAATATTACAAACAAATTAAAGGAGTCCCAATGGGCTCCCTCATTTTGGGTTTTTTAGCTGATTTAAAATTGCAAAAATTAGAAAATACTGTCAAAGAAAAACTTAAAAACAAAATTTTTTATTGGTTCTGTTACGTGGACGATGTCTTTGCAATAATTGATGAAAATGTTGACCCAAATGAAATCTTAAGTACCTTAAATAACATTGACCATAATAATAAATTCACCCTAGAAGAGGAAGATAATTGCCAGTTAAATTATTTAGATGTTTCTATTACGCATCATAAAAACAGAATAACAACCAAAGTTTACAGAAAACCGAATAGTAGCAACGAAATTATCCATAAAAATAGTAAAACTCCATTTAATTACAAAATTAATGCAATTCAAGCTTATATTAAGTAAAATTAAAAGAGTAGCTACTAAACATAACGTTAACATCCCCATTAGCCAAATTCAAATAATACAAAATGATAAAGACCCCATCTATCGATTAGAAACTGCTGCAGGAATTTATAAAGTCCCTTACACTGATAGTGAAGGTAATGAAAAATGTTATATTGGTAAAACAAAAAGAAAAACAAGAATTAAGAAAACATAGTCATGATATTGCCACTGGTAAAATAACTACAGCTTTAACCCAGGTAAACAAAAATGAATAAATAAATATTAAATTTGATAACGTCAAAAAAATTTGGTAGCTGTTGGATAAAAAGTCGCGCAATCTGTACCAGGTGGTGCTGTCTACCGATTGAACTGTTGCCATGTTTCCGAGCCACACAGAAGGCATCTAGTTTAGGAGGCTATGATTTTATATGCTAGTATTATATCACATGAAATTTTGTTTTGTTAAAAAATGTATATAACTTGCACTTGATTGTCTGTCTGTCATGCTCTGACTTCAGTAAATATTTTTAGCATGTCTTGAAACTGATATACATTGTTGAGGGTCACAATAGCAAGTTTCCAATTCAAAATATGATATTCATTTTGTTATTAGTTTGCACCATAGGTGTAGCGAGGGGGGGAGCACTTGCACCCCCCTAGATCACAGACATAAAAATGAAAATTTAAATTACATACAGTGGCTGGCAAAAGATTTGAAATGGTATGTTTTTCTGTCCTAACATTTTATTTAACAAAATTTCTTAATAGTGTAAATTAGTAATTTGTCCCTCTTTAAAGCTTAACAAAATGCGAACTCATAATCGCAATTTTTAGCCAACTTTTAATTTTTGTTATAACTGGCTAATTAAGACTTTTTTTTTTTTTTTTTTTTAAATTATATACGAAAAAAAAAAAAAAAATCTACGTCAGCAGAAAGAAAATCGACACCCTGCAAATTTTAAAGTATATGTGCAAATTGCCTAGAAAATAAATATGATAATAAAATTTTAATTTATTTTGAAAATTCCTTGGAAAATCCCCCAATTTTCAATCGAATTTACAGATTTTTGGACTCTGAATGTATCCCTGTTTATAACTACTTTTTAATTTTTGTTACAATTGGATTAAAATTTGAAATTCATTAAAAATAAAAAAGAAAGAAAAAGAAAAAAATAATTTTTTATACTCTAGTCTAATAAACCACACGATTTATTTGAAATCTTGAAAGTGGAGTTGAATACTTGTAAACCATATCATTTTAAAATGACAAAGCAAATTTTGCATGAGAAGAAAAAAAAAAAAAAAAATCGCATTTCAATTAATTAAGAGTACATATCAAACATATTTTTATCACTTACCTAAAAAACACTTCTATTAAATCAGAGTTCTTAAAAAAAAAACATTGAAATTGGTCTATTTGTTTGGAAGCTACTGTGGCACAGACAGACAAACACAGACTGCAAACTTAAAACATCTACTTTCTGGGGGGCGGAGGAAGGGTCAGGGATGTTAAAAAATGGGTATTTTTAGAAAAACCTT
The DNA here is from genome assembly GCA_963930645.1 of Salticus scenicus. Classification (NCBI taxonomy): domain Eukaryota; kingdom Metazoa; phylum Arthropoda; class Arachnida; order Araneae; family Salticidae; genus Salticus; species Salticus scenicus. The sequence goes on along the minus strand of OZ005650.1, from coordinate 108,071,938 downwards.
CTGTCATGCCCAAACTTATACGCATACCATAAATATTTTTTACATACAACTTTGGGCCTGAAAAATTTTGCATCCCCCTGGATTGGATGCTTACGCCCATGGTTTGCACACATGTACAAACAAAAGTAAATAAATACGTCATAGTCTATGAGGATTTATTCCTATGGTTTTATAGAATCTCAATACTATGAAATATATTTTTTAAGCACTTTTATGCTACTTTTCAGGAGACTATATGTAATGAAATTAGTATCATTTTCCATGTAACGAAAGCATTTCTTCCATTGAAAATAGTTGGATTAGCATTAATGTTTTCCCTACAGGATCACACAAAAGGATTCAAATACATTACAGGATATAAGTGGAAATGGATAACAGTAGATTTTTAGTAGCATTAACCATTTTGAATATATTAACACACTGTTTAACATGTATTAATATTAAACAATGCCTCTCTTAGCTTTAGGAAAAACTTGTTAAGGCTTCATTTTTTAGATAATTTTTGTGAAGCATTCGATAACGAACAGTAGTGGCACTAGAAATTCCCCCAACAGAGGGACACAATTTTCCCGACAGGAGACACTACATACAGAGAGTTTATTATTAAACGACTATTTATGCTGTAAATACCATTTCTGTACCCTCCATTGGCAAATATATATTGAAATATTATTATTAATATTTGTGCCATTTCATTTGTTAATACTCCTTGCCGTTTCGGAGATCACTGTGCTATTCTCTGAGAGTAAGTTACTATTTCCTTTCCATAGAACTAAATATGTACAGGTGCATGAAGGAATATTCTTAAGAAACATTTCATCTTCGTATCCATTGATCACAGATATATGCATTGAAACGTCCCTAAAAAGACCACCTATTATGCTATAGAAAATTGGCCTTTCAGAGATGTGGACCTTTAATAGAAAATCTTAATTTAGACAACAAATTCTATAAATTAAATGGTTTTGATTGTTCTAATTTACATTATTGATCTGTATTGCTTTCGAATAATCATTAATATTAGTTTGTTTCAAGTCTGGTTTTGTTTTCCACAATTTTATTTTTACATACTGAATTTTTTTTTAGCTTAGCATCATTTTCTACTAGAAAGAGGTCACTAATAATCTATACATCACCACTTAAGTTTCTTGAAAGGAAATACTATTTTGGGTTTTAACTTTTAGTTAAATTTAATATTTTGATTTTGCATTATAAAAGACAATATTACACATTTATAAGCCACTGAATTTAAACTTTATAGGTAAATATTTAGGTACAGCACAATAAAGCTCGGAAATCTCTAAGGTGGGTGGTCTAGTAGAAAAAATTGGGTGTGAATAATAAAATGTTACAAAAGTTTCAAATACACAATTTCAACATTCTATGTTCATTTTTAAGTTATACAAGATAAAACATACATTTTGTAAATTGGGATATTTCATTTACTTTGGATAAAAAAATTAAAGAGGTTTGCTAATAGAAACTGGAATACTGCAAACTTACAAAAAAAAGAAGAAAATGCTGCTAAAAAGAAATAAATTAAAAACGTTGTTTTTTCCCCCACAACATATTTTAGAAATGTGCCCCGATGGGAGAGGGGGGGCACCTGGTGCACATCACCTGAGTGATAACAAATCCAGTTTTACCTCTGGACAGACCACTGATTAAATTTCTGAGTTGTGACTAAAAAAGCAAAAATTTTAATTATTTGTTCAATTTATAGAATGTATATATACAGTCAACTCCCTCTAATCTGCAATTTCAAAATTTATTTTTGTTTATAGACTATACATTTCAATGTAACTTTTAATTTAATACTGCAAGAGATATAAACATTAGTTTTCTGTTTAGACAAAAAATTGTTACTTTGCTGTTTGCCAATTTTACTGCAGAATTTTAAATATCTTAGAATAATCAGGACTCTATCTAATCTCAGTAAAAAAAAAAAATATTCCATTTTTGCATAATTTAGATTACTGTTTACTCTAGGGGGAAAAAAGAAAAATACAGGGTGCTTGTCACTGAAACCACGCTAGGTGTAGTGAAAAAGATATTGTTTTGGACATATGTAGGTTTGGAACTAGTTTAGTATAAGTTTTACATGTGATTCCACAACTAAATTTGTATATTTTGTGTTATTTTTTAGTGCAATTCCCATATATGCACTGACCATTCGATAAAATTTGTATTCGCCCAGTGGGCATAAAACAAAATTTGCATTTTTTCTTTTTACACATTCTTTATATGTCCTGAAATTTCAGGCCTTTGCAGACCTCTAATATACAATGTGTAAAGTAAAATTCATAGGAGGCTTTCATCAGTTTTGCAAAAATTACAATACATAGTGTCTCACTTCCTATTTATTAATACTATTAATTAATTATTAAAATTTGGCCCTCATCCTAACAAACATATAACACAAAAACTTGTCATACAGAAGGAAATCTTTTTGGGTTATGTTTTTAGGATGAACTTCAACTTTTATTAAATATGACTATAATATTATATATATAAATTGTATACAAAGTTAACTTTTGTAATTATTACAAAATTAATTTTTTTAATTTAAAAATGTCACAAAAAAAAAAAAAAAAAACTTTTTTTTTCTTCACATTTTTGTAATTAAAAGTATATGTCTGCGATCAATGGTTGTAGAGGTAAAGGCCTTCGGAGGACTTTGATTTGCACCCTGTATATATATTCAGTCATTTGTTTGGTGCTCTAAAAAGTGAAGAAAATAACAAATAAAATAAAACAGCCTTTGGATGCAAACTTTCAGATAAAAATTTAAAATCATTTGAGTCTGTTTGATGAACAACTTTAAACATGTGTAACATTTAGACAGAGAGAGAGAGAAAAAAAAAAAAGGGGGGGGGAGCAGATTTGAATTTTTTGTTATGGTATTACACATAACCCTATGTCAGGAACACCTGTAGGACGAACAAAATCGGGTGCACCCTGCCCGAGAGGCCCGTTCTGTTTTTTATTCTCTAAATATCCTACACATGATTTTAAATTCAAAAACACCCATATGGTGACCTTATTAGGAATGAATAGAAAGTAATAAATGAAAATTTGATGCATAAGTACGAATTTATTGATTGTAGTACAAGTATTTTAACAATAAAGTATTTACCTGGCCTCTGAGGCTGGCTGCACCTGACGGAGGGTTAAAGTTTACATTAATTGTTGTAATTATATTTATTATATATAATGCATTAGTTTAATTGATTAAAGGACCTATCTAATAAAAGGAGATGTAGAGTTCAACTCTCACAGTTAAAAATTTAGTATTTTTGTCAATTTTATATTAACCAATCAGAAAAAAATAGAAGTAAAACTTTAATTCAGTTTAAAAAAAAACAGATTGGCAATAAAATATACAAGTAAGTTTTGTAAAACATTGTAAGAAATAGGGAAGTAACACATATGTGATATAAAAAGGAAAACAATTTTTTTTCTTGCTTCAATATTGTTCTCGGGTAATCTCAGTAGGAAGCAGTGGTTGTGATTCTAACAAGAGTCAAGCCGATAACCACTGAAAAGTGGCTTTTGGCTATTTGGTTAGATTTGTCAGACGCCATCAATAGTTGTGTAAATTTCTTTGTTACTTATGTTATCAATTCATTTGTAAAAATAAATAAATTTAAAAAGAAAATATATGGATTAGTGGTGCAAGAAATGTAGAATCACACACGTACTTGTACCTGTTTAGCATGCTACGATATGATTTATTAAAGGATATGTGATTAGTGTTGATAAATAATTGAGAAACTTAAAAATTAGATATTTATTTTACATTTCACACTATTCAGGTAGTAAAATTCAGACTTCACAGCAATCAACCACATTCGCCATAAAAGTTAGGGGACAATAACACAAGTACAGCATTACAATTAGACTTTTTAAAATATAATTTACAAATTAATATTATTTACAAATTCCATTAAAATCTCAAAGTAAAGCTTTTGTAATTCACAGTTAGTGAAAAAGCTTAAGTAAGTTATTCAGTTTATTGTACATAAAAGGAAAAGTCACACAGTGAAAGTGTAATAATGCCCATATCTAAATATTATAGTGGGTAAAATTTTGGGAGAAAATGCTGTTGAGGTCAATTTAAAATATTTCACTTTTTCAATTCACACAATACAGTAAGTCGATCAACCAATATGTCACATAATGTTAAAGAAGTTTGATGTAAAGAATTAATTGAGACACACATAGAGAAATAAAAAAATTTTATCTGCATACTTGGATTTTTTTTTTTCTTTTTGCTTTGAATAAGTGTATTTGCATTTGTACAGTGCTGATTCCATAAAAAGCTTTTTTCTGCAGTGAAAGAAAAAAAAATGCAAATGCTGTTACCATATACTGTTTTATTCGTAGAGAAGCATTAATGTCAAAATCTCTTCATAATGAAGTATAAAAGGTATCTGATGATGTTATAAAAATGGTAATGAGAATCACACAAGTGGCTACCATCAAACAAAAGTCCGTTGATTCCAGAATTTTGTAAAAACTATGTAAAAACCTCTATAAAGAACACACACATCTGTTGTTATAAAAAAAAAAAAAATTCCAGTAGCTAAGTAGAAGCAGAGTTTTTGAGGTAAAGGACACTTTCAACAAAATGACAAACAAGATTCTAGCGTACTAATTAGAAGATATTTTTCATCATTTGAATCAAGCGAGTAAGAAATTGCAAGTAGATATTTTCTCTGCAAGGCGGCAGAGAAAATATATACTTACTGTAAGTGACAAGATTCTTGCATTTAAAAAAACATTAACTAATAGAAAGATCATGTTGCAAAAAGGAATTTTGATATGTTTGAATTTCTGGCAGGACTAAAAAGTGAAGTTGGATAGCAACAGATTTCAAGTTTTATTGTATCTCACCTGGAAGAACTGTTAAAAGAAATTATCATTTTTAACCTGGGGGGGGGGCGAACTATATGATTGGTTGAAGAATTCTCTTTCTTCCACTTCTGTTCATCCTCAGAACATAACATTGGAAGAAAGATTCTATGACTTTAGAATTGGATGGATGGTCCATTTAAAATCAGACTTAACGATGGTTTTAGACAAATTCTGAATTTCTATAGAAAAAATCTGGAGTGACTCCACTCGACTTTCCGAACATTGAGTAATTAACAGTTTTGTAGATAAAGTAAAGAAAGAGGAGTTGTTAAACAAACAAAAGAGAGAAAACCATAATAGAGTGTTTGAGTATTTTTCTCCATATATTACACGATGTTTTATTTAACGCTACTGAACTTTGAGCCCATAGATCATAATGATAAAGAATTTTTCGTTGTGTCCCTGTAAAAACCTATAAATGCTAAATTCACCAAAATGCTTATAGTTAGTGCAACAGTGATTTATAATACTCATATAAATTTTCAGCTCAATTCAATAAGGCGTTTAGATGCTATCGTACTTTTAAAAATTTAGTCCCATAGGCCATAATGATAAAGAATTTTTCTTTGTGTCCCTGTAAAAAAACTGTAAGTGCTAAATTCACCAAAGTCTATACAGTTAGTTCAACTGTGATCTATAACATGTGTACAAATTTTTTGCTCAGATTAATAAGGCGTTTAGGCGCTATCACACTTTTAAAAATTTGGCCCCATAGGCATAATGATAAAGAATTTTTCTTTGTGTCCCTGTAAAAAAACTATAAGTGCTAGATTCTCCAAAATCTATACAGATTGAGTATTTGTGACCTATAATATGTGTATAAATTTTTTGCTCAATTGAATAAGGCGTTTAGATGCTATCGCACTTTTAAGATTTTGCTCCCATAGGCCATAATGATAAAGAATTTTTCTTTGTGTCCCTGTAAAAAAACTATAAGTGCTAGATTCACCAAAATCTATAGGGTTCGTACTATGGTGACTTACAATATGCGTACCAACTTTCAGGTTAATTGAACAAAGCGTTTAGACGCTAGCGTGTTCACTCACAGACATACACACACATACATACATCATCGTAAAAATAGTGAAAACGGACTCAGGGGACCTCAAAACGTATAGAAACATCAAAATCTCGAATTCGGATTTTTGACATGATTACAATACTTTCCTCACTATAGTGTTCAGAAAGTAAAAATATTTAACAATTCATAGGAAAGTAACTTGTAAGTTGTGGCCACCACATGACTTTCTTCTATATTGTCCTATAAAAATTCACTCAGTAAAAATAATTTATTAAAATTATTATTTAAAAAAATTATCTTCCATAATAATTTTCCATTTTAGAGAAGTAGTATAACACTAAATATCCTTCTCCCCCCCCCCCCCCCCAAAAAAAAAAAAAAAAAAAATTGTTTACCCTTTCGCTACCAGAGCCTCAGAAGAAAAACCGCCACCACAGCCCAGACGTGTTACTATTTAAATATGATAAAATTGTCATTTATTTTAGTGGGATGTATCTATAACGTTCTAACTAAAATCAATAACATCCTGTATCTATTTTATTGTTTTATAACATAACCCGTCTGTGTGCGACACGATTTGATGCAAACAATTATCATACACTGATAATGAACATCTGTCACATATTTGTGATGCCGGGCTCAGGTAAGAAAATCGGATCATCACATATATGTGATGTGACGCTGGTAGCGAAAGGGTTAAAAATGAAAAAAGTCGATAACTTTATTTTAAATTAGCGCAGATCGATGGTTCAACCCTTCGTTTTAAAGGTATTGACGAGCTTTTTTGAAAGACACCTATCATGAAAATTTACTCCCCTTGAGGGGGGACACGAGGCTTCTACACACACAATTTTTTTTCTCTGTTGACTATCTTTATTACAAATAATTCTTGTAAATTTCATAATGTTTATTAAAAAATAATTCTTGTTATGCAAGTTTATACAAAATTTTGTCCTATACCACCATGTTAAAAATTTAGAAAAAGTGGAATGGCAACGCAGCCTGTAAGACAATTTTTACCAAAAGTTGATAGGCACTAATTTATGTCAAGGTGTAACTACATACCAATTTGTATGAAATTCTGTGCAGTAGTTCCTGAGATAATTGCCACAAAATTTTGTCACACACACACAGACAGACAGACATTTTCTAAAAATGGTCAAATTGTGTTCTACAGCTCTCAAAACATGTAAATCCATCAAAAACCCTAGGTCAAAAATTTTTATGAATCCAATACTTTCTTCTATTGAATATAGAAGAAAGTAATTACTATATTTTAGCAGTTTTAAACAATGTACATATGTGAATAAACTTTTTTTTTGTTAAACAAGCGTAAGGATCAAATTTGTCTAATTTCTGAGAAATATTAAACATGTGTATGTATATCGAAAATACCACCCCCTCCTCCAAATTTAACTTTTATGTTCCAAACACAGGTGCAGATTTTATGTTAATATTTGTTATAAATTGTTATACTAAAGGAATTTGTAATTTAAATATAGTTAATTAATACTAGAACTATACTCCAATTGCATGTTATTGGTTTTCTTTTTTAACCCCTTAACTGCCCCAGGCGTATATTTTCGTCTCGCTATACTGATGTGTTAACTGCCCCAGGTGTATACATACGTCTTGCCAAAATACAATCCTTTGTGTTGTGCTGCTATCAGTAAAACTAGTCTCACAGCTTTGGAATGCAATTGAAGGACCATGACAATGTTTTCGAAGGATTTACTTATTTCAGAGAAGATGGGGAGTCAGATGAATTGGAAAGGGAATGCTTCTGGAACAGTGAAGGTATAACGACACACACCAGTGTGAAAAATGGTAACACTGGAAAGCTAATCTCGTAAATTTTTGTAAGCAGGTAAGGCGTTAATAAATGACTAAAATGAGTTGTTGTTTTTTTTGTTTTTCCCCATTAATAAAAATATGAAAAATATTGTTACAGGTACGTTGGGTTCCATAGAATTTAAACATTGTCACAAGGGTTCTATAAGAGTGAAAAGGTTGGGAAACAGTGTCTTAGACATTATTTAAAACCCCAAAATAAAACTTATCTATTATGTGATCAAATGAAGACCTAAAATTATAAATCATGTTTTATGTATAAGAAAAAAAAATTTTTTTTTTGGAGTTGTTAAATTAATCTGCAGCGCTCACAACCATGTTGCACTATTTCTGCTACTGGAAGAATAGTGTTATTTAAGATTAAATTTAGATATTGTTCGGATATTTATATTAAAGGTAATTTTAATTAAAAATTTAAAGTTAATTTTTCTGGATTTTCATCTAGTAATTTTAGAATTTTGTTTTGCACATCTATTTTTTTCTGTGTAAATTCTACCTCTTTTCTTATGAGTTCTGCTTTTAAATCATGCTCTTTACACATGAACTCAATCTTAAGTTTGTGTTCTTCTTCTTCTCTTTCATTCTTGTTTTTCTCTAGTTCCATTCTTTGCTTGATTTCTTTAATGAGTACATCAGCAGCCCTTGCTGAAGAACTTGTGCTTTTGGGGCTAAGTTCTAAAGCTTGAGGCCTCTTATTCGGTCTCTCAGGTAATTCTACATCAAACAATTCACATGTATGAATTCTTTCATCTTGGGATATTTCTATTTCTTCATTTACCTGAAAAATAGTTTTAAAAAAAAAAATGCTCATGAGAAAATGAAAATTTTTGAATTCTGAATACATGAGGGCACTTTTTTGCATTGACATAAAAGTACTAAATAAAAAAGATTTTTCAGACATGTAATTGCTAAAATTAAAAATTAGCTGAAAATTTTCTGCTAACATAATTGGATCGTCGATTAGTTGAACACTGATAATGTCACTTTCAATGAATTGACGACATAAACATTTATATATGTAATTTTTATCAACATAAAGTATCTTCAGGATTTTTTCATTAACATAAAAAAACTACTTGACATAGGTGGACTCAGCTCAGTTTACAGATGTGGGTTTTCCGGAAAATTTTGAAACGGAAAATTTTCAATCTCTAAATTACGAAGGTTTTGTAAAATAAAACTAAATATATTAAAAGCTACAAGTAAATAAAACTATTCAAAGAAAAGTATGAAAAATTATTCAATTCAAAATGAAATTAATAAACAAAACACAGAAAATATGATTTAATGGTTTATTAAACATGTACAACTATAAAGCTAGAAAGTTATAATTTTTAATGACTGTTTTGCATGTATAATGGTTAAATAATCTAAATAAAAAAGGTGTCTGTGAAAGTTCTGTAGCTGTCAGAGACCCTCACATATCACTGCCAACAGCTGAACCCCATTTTATTGTATAGGGAAAATTTTTATGAGAATAAATGATTTTTTTTTTAATTCTATTTTCATTATAAAAAAAAATAAAATAAAATAAAATAAAATAGAAAAATTAAATTTGTTTTTTCTAAAATTTATTTATTTAATTTTAATACTTCACACTAAAGTTGCAAAGTAGAAAAAAAATGATCTTTTTTTTTTTTTTTTTTTTTTTTTTTGCAATTTCAAAATAAAACATTTAAAAAAAAAAAAAAAAAAAAAACTTTTTTTTTTTTTTTTTTTTTGAAAAACAAAAACAAGTAAACAGAATTAAAAAAAAAAAAAAAAAAAACAGAGGTAATTATTATAACGAATTTCTGTTTAGAATAATATGGGGTTTGGCTGCTAGTGGCAGCGAAATCATACATTCGCCAGCAAAATTATTGAAGCACACATCCATACATTTTCAAAAACACAAATTTATTTTATAAATTGTCCACAATTTATAAGGTAAATTTGTGTTTTTGAAAATGTAATTATCGTCCTGAAACTAAGTATTTAATTATAAGCACACATCCATATTTTTCTTTTCTTTCCTTTTTTTTTAGTTTGATTTCTAATTTTTATCATGAACTTACTTTTTTTATAAACAGTATAAAGACTAAGATCATGAATCGATAAATATTTACTTAACAAAATATTAGGTGCACATCTTTTAAACAGAAATTATTACTAGTCATCAATAATTTTGCTGCTGACTGTACAAGGTAATTAGTAAGGTATGGCTCAGACCATGCAAGGGTTCATTTCATCAAAATTCTTTTGATTTTTACTTTTTTCGGTTTGCTCTATTTTTAAGCCTAGTTTGCGAACATAAAATTATATTTTTTAATAGTTGGTGGTATTGGATAATGTATGTAATCCTTTATTCAAATTAATCTGCAAGTTTGAGATTTATTATTATTTAACTTTAAATGTAACACCCACTATGAGATTTTTCATGTACAATTCAATTTCAGATATTTTAAGCAAATAAAGAAATATTGAGTTCTTTCAACTAAACATCCAGTTATAAGATATGATGCAATTAATTTTATCTATTTGATTTCCTTAAATTTTAATCAAAATCTTACTGTTTATTTATTTAGGCAATTAATTGTATTTCCTGTTGCTTGCATAAAAAAAAAAAAAAAATTCCACATTAGAAATTAGTTTTAAAAAGTGATTTAAAAAAACATAATTATGTTTTTATATAAGATTTTTCTCTAAAATTTTCTACAATGCCAATTTTGTAATTAAAGCATTTTTTTTTTTTATTATTGAATATTTAACGAAGATTATGACAATGTCCTAACAATGATGACTTTAATCAAAAACTTTTGTTTTTTTTCACTGTATATAGCATTACTGTGACTAATAAAAGAAATTTTAAATATATCATGCAAAAGATTTACTAAAAACATTGTTTTTTTGGTTGGAAAATTTTCTGGAAAAACATAGTAGAAAATTTTCCACCCCACATCACTAGCTCAGTTCCCCATCATATTTATGTTCTCATAAATTTCTAGTGCGAGACACATTATAATCATGTTAAGAGAAATGAACTTGACCAAAGCTTGACACAGTGACAGAATGAAATCCCCGCCTAACAGGCTATCCACTGTTCACTTCAATCTTATTCTAATCAATTTATTTTATCAGGGTCAATTCCACTCATTAGTTTTCATGTTACTTAATTCAAACTTTTTAAATGAAGTATCATACTTAATAAAAAATAGAAACCTGTTCATCTTGTTTCATTTTCATAGGCAAAAAGCTTTTTCAACGGAAGGCCCTCCGCATCCTCAGTGCCTCTTGCTTGCAGTGGGCGGTGACTACTTTGTTCTTGATCCTTATTTTCAAAAAGATGGTGCAACATTATGTCGATTTCAGCTGATTCGTGGTCATTAATTGCATTACGGTTATAAGCTACTTCTATTGTTTCTCTTAAAAATGCATAAGTTGGGTTATTATATTTTGTGATATTATTGAAATTGATGTCAATATTGTTTTCGTTATAATTTCTTTACACCAATAATTGGTGTAACTAAAAGAAAAATAAAAACTCGCATAAAGGAACATCAAATCAAAATGATATTAAACATAATACAAACACCACTGCTTTGGCCAGAAATTATCACGAAAACAATATCAATTTCAATAACATTAAAAAAATCGCAAATTATAATAACCGAACATATGCATTTTTTAGAGAAACGATAGAAATAGCTCATAACCATAACGCAATTAATGACCACGAATCAGCTGAAATCGACGTAATGTTGCACCATTTTTTTAAAAATAAAGATCAAGAACAAAGTAGCCGCCATCCACTGCAAGCAAGAGGCACTGAAGATGTGGAGGACCCTCCGGTTAAAAAGCTTTTTGCCTATGAAAATGAAGCAAGATGAACAGGTTTCTATTTTTTATTGAGTATTTCATGCTACTATTTCCAATGCAATAATCCTCAAAATTCCTATTTATATGAAAATTTTTCAATTTTGCTATGTTGATAAAATCTTAAATTACGAACAACTTGCAAAATTTTCTTATTAGAATATTTGTAATCAATTATGTTCAAACAAGTATCATAAATGTTATTTTGAAATTGTCTGATATATTTATGATCCTCAAAATGGACGTTTATGCTCAATTTTGCCTTATTCTGCCATGTTAAGTAAATCTTAAATTCCAAATAACTTATGAATTTTTTTAATTGGGAAAAATCATAGTCTATGATATTCATGCCAGTATCCTAAAGAATATTTCAAAAGTGGTTTTAAATCTTTACGATGAAAATATCCCTCAAGATTGACGTTTATGTGAAATTTTGCCCTATTCTGCCAGGTTAAGAAATTCATAAGTTTGCAATAACTTACGAAATTTTTATATTGGAAAAGTCATAGCCAATAATGTTCATGACAGTATCCTAAATAATATTTAAAAAGTGGTCTGACATCTTTACAATGAAAATATCCCTCAAAATTGACGTTTATGTGAAATTTTGCTCTATTCTGCCATGTTAAGAAATTTGAAAATTCATAGTCAATAATATTCATGCCAGTGTCCTAAAAAATATTTCAAAAGTGGTCTGAATCTTTACAATTAAAATATCCCTCAAAATTGAAGTTTATGTGAAATTTTGCCCTATTCTGTCATGTTAAGAAATTTGTAAATTCCAAATAGCTTGCGAAACCTTCAAAGTAGCATGTTTATAGTTAATGATGTTCATTCCGAATTCAAAACTGGTATTTTAAAACTGTCCTGACATCTTAACAGTAAAAATTTTCTACTTAATGAACGTTTAAATGAAATATTGCCCTATTTTCCCATGTTAAGAAAATTGTAAATTTATAATAACTTACGAAGTTTTTTAATTCGAATGTTGCAAATAAATAGGGTTCTTGCCAGTGTCGAAAGTAATAATTTAAAATTGATCTGACATCTCTGTGACTATTTGTTCTTGAGATACCGTGTACACAGACTAACAGACACCCTACAGGCAGACACCATACAAATTTTGTCATTTTCGGATTCCTCACACCTGAAAACGTGTAAAAAAGTAAAAAAAAACGAGGTCGAAAATTTTCTCAATTTAAATTTCCAGTACCTATACTATTATGGGGAACTAATTCTTTAATATAACTGCAATAAGTTTTATATCCACACAAAACTTTATTAAAATTCCATGCCAACAGGAAAACAAATTTTTCAAACAAATATAGAATATGATTTTTATGTATGTACATTAATCATACATATAGAAAATGTAACAGTAGCTAATTATCCCAATGGCAGAAACACTGCAACACAGCGACATAGTCGAGGACACAGAAAAACGGCTTGTGGACAGTTTTTGCCTGCACTGAGAAAAAAATTTGTCCGCAACTTTAGGATAACAATTCACTTATAAAAATTTCTGTATCAAAAATAAAACTAATACTTATATTATTTATATTGTGTTGTGTCAAACATTGCTATAAAATATTTAATTGAATGAGATGAATGAATACAATTGTTTATACAATATTGTTTTGCGGTAAAATTGTATTTGTGTATTGTTGCACGAGATCACCACTGATGTTAACCCCCCCCCCCCCCCCCCTCCTCCTCCCCATCAGCTTTCAGGTTTTTTGCGTGTAAGCCATTTTTACCCCTGATTACGCGCAAATTTTGCAGACAGATTATGAAATTTTAAAAGCCTGTCGCAGACAGCTTCAAAACTTTCTGCCACTGGGCTTATTATCAGTTTCAAACGTGGATAAAACCAACTGAGTATTAATTTTCTTAAATTGATTTGGGAAAATTTTCTTACCTGAAAAATCTATTCTTCAGTTTTTTTCCATGTTTACACATTTAGTACAGATATGACAAATAAATGTTTAATTTAATAGAGGAAAAATTAATAGAAGCATTGAACTCTAAAAATAATTACATATGTGAGAAATAGGAATATTGAGCATTTCTATCGCTTTATTAGTTCCCCATCATACTATTGGTATGGGGAACTTAGGTGATCGTGAAAATTTTCGACCTCAGTTTTTTTACTTTTTTACACGTTTTCAGGTGTGAGGAATCCGAAAATGACAAAATTTGTATGGTGTCCGTCTGTAGGGTGTCTGTTAGTCAGTTTGTTAGTCTGTGTACACGATATTTCAAGAACAAATAGTCTCAGAAAAGTCAGATCAGTTTTAAAATATTACTTTTGACACTGGCAAGAACCCTATTCATTTGCAACATTCGAATTAAAAAACTTTGTAAGTTATTATAAATTTACGATTTTCTTAACAAGGGAGAATAGGGCAAAATTTCACTTTAAACGTCCATTAAGTAGAAAATTTTTACTGTAAAGATGTCAGGACAGTTTTAAAATATGAGTTTTGAATTCAGAATGAACATCTATTAACTATAAACATGCTACATTGAATGTTTCGCAAGTTATTTGGAATTTACGAATTTCTTAACATGGCAGAATAAGACAAAATTTCACATAAACGTCAATTTTTAGGGATATTTTCATCGTAAAGATTTCAGACCACTTTTGAAATATTATTTAGGACACTGGCATGAATATTATGGACTATGAATTTTCCAATATAAAAATTTCGTAAGTTATTGGAAATTTACGAATTTCTTAAGATGGCAGAATAGGGTAAAATTGAGCATAAACGTCCATTTTGATGATCATAAATACAGACAACTTCATTTATGATTTTGTTTGAACATGACTAACTAGAAATATTCTAATTGAAAATTTCGTAAATTATTCGTAATTTAGGATTTTATCAACATAGCAAAATTGAATAATTTTCATAAAATACGAAATTTGAGGATTATTGCATTGGAAATAATAGCAAGAAAACTAAACAACAGAATTGACCCTGATAAAATAAATTAATAGATTAGAATAAGATAAATATATTGAAGGGAACGGTGAATAGCCTATTAGGCGGGGATTTCATTCTGTCACTGTGTCAAGCTTTGGTCAAATTCATTTCTTTTAACATGATTATAATATGTCTTGCACTAGAAATTTATTAGGAACTGAACAGAGTCCACCTATGCTAACTAGTTGTTTCTAGAATTGACCTTTGATCCCTATCCGGAGATGGGGAGGGGGGATAAAAAAAAATTACAGGGTAAGAAATATTAAACATTTTTAAATTCTACTTCTAGAATCTAATAAAGAAAGTTTAAAAAGAATATTAGCATTCATTTATGTTGCAGATGGATAAAAATTGGGGGGGGGGAAAAAAGAATTGCCGATCAGCAGTAGGAGATAAATAAAGGGATGGGAAGGGGGAGGGCAAAAAACAATTTTATGAGCAAGAATTCTACTTCTTCACAGAGCAAAATCTACTTCTTCTAGAGCAGAATTCTACTTCTACTTCTTCTAGAGCAATTCTACTTCTTCACAGGTTCTTGAATCTCATAAAGCAAGTTTGAAATGAATATTGACATTTGTGTTGTTGATAGAGAAAGATTGGGAATCGGGAGCTTTTGCAGAACATTTGATCGCTGACTGTTCCATGGGATTTCTTTCTTTTTTTTAAATGAACGATATCCACAACTTTTTTAAAAACAGAAAAAATAAATTCGCAGAATTCCACGAATAAGACAATATATATATATTAGTGATGGCACGAAGCACAGTTTGGCCGAAGCGCCGAATACCGAAGCTTCGGCCAACTAATCGCCGAAGCTTCGGCCGAAGCTCCGGCATCATTGTGGGATTGTTTTGCAGAAGTCATAAACAATAAATTACTCACAGAACACTTTGAAAATTCATCGGCTAAAGAGCTGGAAGTATATATAAGCAATCTGCTTTTAAATATAACACATTGTCTGTTGGAATTGGTGGAGATGGAGAGAGAATAAAAAAAGATTATCTGATTCGGCCAAACGCTATTTATCTGCTCCAAGCAGCAGTATATATAGTGAAAGGTTATTTTCTGAAGCTGAAAATGTGTATGAGGAAAAAAGGAATAGAATTCTTCCTAAAAATGCAAAAACATTGATTTTTTGTGCATCATAATTTAAAATTGTGTGATAAATGATAAAATAAAGTAAGGTTAATTAAACCTTGTATGTAATATGATGAAAATAAACATAAAAAACAATTTACAGTATCTCAGTTATTAACCTAGAAAACATTTTATCATGTGATAATAATAAATAATCTAGAATAAATTTTAAAATTTTAATTATCTGGAATAAATATTTAGAATTTAGATCTAGGGTGGATGTGCAAGTAATAGGCATCCTCCTCATATTCTGGCTTATAAAAAATAAATAAAAATTCAGCTTTTATTTATTTTTCAACAATTCTCTGCATGTTTTATAATCCTGGGTTATTGTTAATCTTGATTATTGACTATATTGTTAATTTTGATTATTGACTATACATGACTATGACTAAGTTTCAAAGCTAAAAATATTTAAAGAATGTTTCATGCAATATTTTAATAGCTTCATTTTAAAGCAACTAAAGTTGTTCGTATAATTAAATAGTTAACTAAATATAATGTAATGTAACTTATTTCTTAGCAACTTCCAATTTAAACAGAATATATTATTAATTGTTGTATGATTTATGGTTCCAAAGGGTCAATGCACACAAACTTTTAAATTAAACATAAATTTCTACTATGTTTTATTATAAGGTACCATTGTGTATAACTTAAATGACAATATTTTATATAATAATAATTGTTAAAAGAATATTCACAACATAAATTGTTATAGGCCGAATCACGCTCATTATTCGGCCAGGCCAAAGCTTCGGCAAAGTGGCCGAAGCTTCGTTCCATCTCTAATATATATATATATATTGTGGATTTCTGTAAATTCACAGAAAAATCACATGCCTGCTTTTTCTAAATAGTATTTAAATTAATACCAGAGTTCTGATTTTGTCTAAATTATTTTTTATTTTTTGCGTGAAAGCATATTTTATTTTATGCTAAAAAAAAAAAAAAATTTTTTTTGGCAACAATTAAAAATTTAAATGTCCAATTTTAAAATTATTACCAAGTTACTGTTTTTGTATTTTAATTCATTTTAAAAAATCTAATCAAAATTACGTTACAAATAAGGTTCCAAATGAAAGGGGCGATTTTTCTGAATTCATTGGATTAAATAGCTTATCGATCGGACAATTAGATTTTTTAAAATTAACTAAAGCATGAAAATTTGGTGGCAACTTGCATCCACACACAGACAGAGTCCAAGGAAATCTCTTAGCCGTTTATTTATATAGATAAAAATATTACTTTAAAAATAATTAAACTTTGAAACAAGTTTTGCAAAATAACAAAAGTATAACAAAATACCTAAATTAAGTAATTTAAATTTCTTTCCTATTATCACTTTTTTAAAATTCTGTGCACTCCATAATTCTTCACTGAGTAATCAAATACACTCAACTTTGAACAAAGTTCAATCACAATATTCGAGAAATTCTAAAACCGTTTTCAAATGAAATGAAATTTTCCTTTTCAGGGGTCGATCCAGGCAAAAATTGGGACCCTTTTGTTGCCCCTTCACAAAATTCAAATCTCTAAAATGGGCCCCTTCACAAAATTCAAATTCAGATTTATAAAAACAGCCCAGCCCTTTCACAAAATTTTGTTTTACAAAAATAATACTTTTGTAAAATTTTTCCATGTTTACAGTATTATTTTTAATGAGTGCCTATACTTGTTTAATAAAATGCTATTAACTTGATATTAAACACTAGACAGAGTAATTGCTAAAATGAAAGGTTTCTAGCGACAATTCTTTTTTTCACAAAAATAATTTGTTTTTCACAAAAATGGGCCCCAAAAATTAAAACCTGGATCAGTCCCTGCTTTTACAAATTATCAAAATATATAAATGAATAATGAGCTACACTTTAAAATACCTGAATGTTATACTTTCCTTTCTCCACATCAATAATAAAATATATGCGTATATACATTACATAATATAATTGAATGAACAAAAATTTTCAGGTTCAGTTGGTTTAATGTTGCAACAGGGGGAAACTGACAATGATTTCAGATACATCCCTAGCCATTGCCGAGAAACATACCATTTGATTTATTCTCTGCAGAGGATATGGCTCTTTTACTTCAGTAAGCTTGAACCAGTGAAGAGGAACATCAATGTATACAGCTACATTCCTCCACATCATTCCCAAATTTCATTAAACTCAGATCTACAGCACTCCGAAAAAAGGATAAGAAGGGACACCGCTATGCCAGTGTGCATGAATAAAAAAATGCAAGAAATTTAGTTTTGCATCAATCATTATAAGACATGTAGCTCGGCACACATGAAAGCAAAAACAATAAGAATAAACAAAAATAAAAGTCACTGAGTGCCGCTACCTCGCTATGCATGAATTTCAAAATATACAAAACTTGGTTCTGCAGCAGGGTTGGCAAAAACCCGGGTTTTTCTAGAAAAACCCAACCCACTTGGGTTTTTGCGGGTTTTTCTGGGTATTTGTGGGTTTTTCTGGGTATTTGTGGGTTTTTGTGAATACATTTGCATTGCAATGTTAGATATATGTTATTTAGCATATTAGTTGTAATACACCTAATTATATTAAACTACTAATTAATAATTAATCAAATATTTATCTTAGAAATAAAAAATTGGTTTGATTCTAATATTAAAATAGTGTTAATTAGTAAGATTAAGCTGTATTTTATTTTAATGTTTGCTTATTCAAAATAAATATTCTTAATAACAATAACTGATAAAATAAAAGAATTTAAATTCTTAAGTACAATACATATTAATTAAATTTTTTAGTTCCACATCATACTATAGATAGAGAACTTAGGTAATCGTGAAAATTTTCGACCTCGTTTTTTTTTTTCATTTTTACACATTTTCACGTGTGAGGAATACGAAAAATGACAAAATTGTATGGTGTGTGTTAGTCCGTTAGTCTGTGTACACGATATCTCAAGAACAAATTGTCACATAGAAGTCAGATCAGTTTTAAAATATTACTTTCAACACTGGCAAGAACCCTATTCATTTGCAACATTCGAATTAAAAAACTTCGTAAGTTATTAAAAATTTATGCTTTTCTTAACATGGGAAAATAGGGCAAAATTTTACGTGTAAGTAAAATTTTGCATTAAATGGAAAATTTTTATCAAAAAAATGTGAGACCAGTTTTAAAATATGCGTTTTGATGTCAGAATGAACATCAGTAACTAGAAACATGCTACTTTGAAAATTTTGCAAGTTATTGGAAATTTACGAATTTCGTAGCATGGCAGTATAGGGTAAAATTTCACATAAATGTCAATTTTTAGGGATATTTTCATCGTAAAGATGTCAGACCACTTTTGAAATATTATTTAGGGTACTGGCATGAATATCATAGAGTATAAATTTTCCAATTAAAAGAATTCGTAAATTATTTGGAATTTACGATTTACTTAAAATGGCAGAATAGGGCAAAATTGAGTATAAATGTCCATTTTGAGGATCGTAAATATATCAGACAACTTCAAAATAACATTTATGATACTTGTTTGAACATAATTGACTACAAATATTCTAATAGGAAAATTTCGCAAGTTACTCGTAATTTAAGAATTTATCAACATAGCAAAATGGGGCGATATCCCATATTAATATGCATTTTGACATTTTGAGGATTGTTGCATTGGAAATAGTAGCATGAAAACGAAACTACGAAATTGATCCTAATAAAATAAATTAATAGATTAGAATAAGATAAATATATCAAAATGAATGGTGGATAGCCTATTAGGTGGGGATTTCATTGTGTCAAGTGTTTAGTCGATTCATTTCTCTTAACATGATAATCATGTTAAGAAAATGTCCTGTACTAGAAATGTATGAGAACATATATATGATGGGGAACTGAGCAAAGTCCACTTATGCCAACTAGTTTTAATTATAAAAATAAGTTGCACTGCTTTATCCATTTTTTTTTTTAAGTTTTTTAATAGTGGAAACGGTTATAGAAGAAAATTTTATATTATTAGATTTATAATTATGTTGCTACTAAAATTAAAATAAAATTATAAAGTTTTAAAACTAAACAATTTAATTAGTTAAATATTGATTCTAGGCAACATTTATATCTGCTGTTAAACAAAAGTATCATTCGGCTTTACAGGATTTGTAAATTATAAATAGTTTTTAACAAAAACCCACTTATTTGCAAAAACCCAGTGGGTTTTTGTTGGTGGGCCCGCCCAGAAAAACCCGGGCGGGTTTTTCTGGGCTGGGCCCAGTTTGCCAACCCTGTTCTGCAGCAATCTCTATCACACATGTAGTATGTAAACTTCACACATGAGAAAAAAAAAAAAGAAAATATTATTGGGTGCTGCTACTTTGCTCTGCGTGAATTTTAAAATGCACAAAACTTGCTAATCCAGCAGTAATTTGGATGTTTTGTAATTTACAACATCCGAATTAATTTCCTTTCCTTTTTCCTTATGTAATTAAGGAAAATCAAATAAAAGTTTTATGTAAAGCCTAATTACATAATTAAGTAAAATTCAAAATGCAAGCAATTCATAATCTATTCAATATTTGTTCATCATAAAAAGAAATCTTTCTATTTTACATTAAAGATTAAAAAAAAAAAAAAAAATCTCCACAGTTTATTTCAGAAGGGCACCTACTAATTTGCTTAAAAAACAAACATTTTCTAACTTTTTTACTAAATCTAACATTAAAAACAAATTGCTAAATGTTAGACCATCAGTAGTTGCAGTTAGGCTGCACAATTTGGTTCCAGTGACCAACGGGGCGATTTTGCACAAAACTTAGTAATCATATGATTTTCGTCTTTCAGATGCTCTTTATGGTAACCCTTCGCTTTCATATCATCACATTTTAATCTGATTGGCTCAGGTTGCAAGCAATCAATGAAATTTAAATATAATTGGCTTTTGACTGGTTATTTTTAACAAACTTTAACTTTTAAGTGAACGTAATCTATCATTTTATACTGGATGCTCCTCTTGATTAGAGATATTTCTCTTCGCTAATGTTTCCGATTTCGTAAAATTGGCATCTGTTTGTAAGGTTAATTCCAAATTTTTTCATCAATTGGAATTATCTGGTAAGAAAGCAGTTGTTGATTGGAGTATGAAAGGTCTGATTAGGAATATCCCGAGTGTAAGCAAGAAACCTATGAATTTGGTTGAGCATAATGATCAGCCAGATTCGTATGACTATATGTGGCAGTGTCGTGTCAGAGGTGCGAATCCCTACTTCTTCAAAAGGTCTATAAGAAAGGGTACGTGGTTTGAGCAAAGTAATATGAGTTTGACTGACATTTTGAATTTTACGTATCTGAGGGTATGAGTTTAATGATGTAAGTTTTATTATGAATGATTTAAATTTAAAGAGTGAACATACGGTGACCAATTGGAAGAATTTTTATAGACAGGTTTGCATGAATGTTATGAAGGAAGATAGAAGGATTGTAGACCCCAGTAAGATTGTAGAGATTGATGAGAGTAAGTTTGGCAAAAGAAAGTACAATAAGGGAATACATGTGGAGGGCAATTGGAGGAATTGAGGAACAACTATAGTATTTCCCCTCAGCTAGATTTGGCGATTTTTCGTTGGCGATTATGGCTAAATCATAAATCATATAGCATAAATGATAAAATGGTAAGCTAAATTATAAATCATAAAATCATAAATCCAAAATAAATAGCATGTAGGCTGCCATATTATATCGCAAACAATCCAGAACGACATCGTTATCGTTCAAATCAGCGCCAAAGAAAAATCGCCAAATTCAGCTGAGGGGAAATACTATAGTTGTACCGAATTGAAAGAGGAAGCCGCAAATGTTTTCTTCAGGTGTTGGAAAATCATGAGTGAAACTTTGATAAATATTATAAGGAGGAAGGTTTTACATGGATCCACGATTGTGTCTGACTGCTGGAAATCATATGTATGCATTTTGAAGCATAGTTACATGCATCTGAAGGTGAATCACTCAGTGACATTTAAAGATCCAGATATAGGTGCGCACACATATTTTTGATCACCAACAGCCTTTACTTTTAGATTACGTAAACGATTTGACACGGAACACGCTAGTAAAAGCTGTCAAAACACCACCAAGTGGAACCCAGTTGAGTAGTTTTACCATGTCTTCATATTGCATTATCATAGAACAGGATAAATTATGATTACAAGAATTGACAATTCTCAGTACAGAATTTTGCCATACAGTCTAGAACCTCTGTTTTCAGACTGAAGTCAAAGGGCACAGATCAGATTAGTAGAATTACATTTTTTAATTTTATTTAAATAAGATAATTTTTAATTAATAGCATAACTTACATCATTTTGAAAGTTCTTGGGGTTGTTTGTATCTGAAACTTCTGTTTTTGGAATTACTATGTCAGGCTCTGAAATTAAATGCAAAAATTTATGAAATTAACAAACACATTACTTGTTTTTTTTATCAATGGTGAACGGCAAGAAAAATAAACAAACATACTACTTACCCTGAGAAGAAATTACAACCACATGTGGACTGTCACTATCGAAATGTGTTCTTAAAGGCGTTGTAATAACGCCTAATGATTGTATCTTCTTCTCTATATCTCCTAAGGTTTTGCTCTTTTTACTTCCTTGTTTTTTCCAATTAAAGTATCGTTGCCGCAACTGCTTTGCAGTTCTTTGCATTACGTTTTTTGACGCATTAAACTCCTTTGCTATTTCTTCAAAAGCTCTATTTTTTTTAATGCAGGCAACTTTATTCGTTTCCTTATTTTCTATTATGGAAATCCTTTTCTTTACGAGCTCCAAGAGCAACTTATTTTCAAATGGTGAAAATATTTTGCGATGATCCATTTTTTTTTTTTTTTTTTTTTCTTTTTTTGTACAATTACAGAGTGATGAGAAGCGATGACAAATAAAACTATAAAACATGCAAGAAGAAATCGATAAAGCAAGAAAACATTGTAGTCACGGATTAAAATTTCCAAAAATTAAATTATAAATACTATTAATATTAATCGGTGATCGTGATCGCGGCGGTAATGTAAACAAACAAAACAACAAATGGAAGCTAAAAACACAGGTTATCACATGAACCTAATTAGCCAATCAGAGTTTTGATGTTTCAACTGAAGTTGAGTTGTTTCTCCTTCCACGGCCCTACTAAGGAGTACATGCAAACGTAACACTTGCAAATAAATCATTTGCAATAGGGCAGTTCCTTGTTTGTAAACAAACATCTCAACTTTTATGAGTGGTTGGCAAAAGAGTGAGTCTTCTACAATTATACAGTCGCCGGTAAAAAGAATTTAGCGCCGGGACCCTCGTAGAATTTTTTAAAGTTTATAAATAATCGATATTATGGAATATTGCATCACCCCCATGATTCATCCAACAGCTGCTTCATGGTTGAATGAGATTGGACTGGAAAGCGACAGCTGCGTGACCCCAATGAGTCATACTATTGTTCTCCTTTTTGAAAGGGGTTGAACAATGCTTCATTGTCTGGCTCATCACGGGGATGGAAAGGCCCCATTCATCCAAACCATCTGCTTCAGGGTTGAATGAGAGCGACAGCTGTTGCTTGCGTGACCCCAATGCTGCTTCATTGTGAAAACTCAAACTATTGAAACCAACCGAAGTTGTTCAAAAAATTTTTATTTTCCAATTTCAAAAAACTTTATTCGGAGAGCTGATCAAAAAATTTTTATTTTCCAATTTCAAAAAACTTTATTCGGAGTGGGGCGACTCGAGATCTCTCCAACGGTATCCAGATTATGAAGATCGGCCCATTAGGTTCCGAGATATGAGCGAAAAACCATAAAAACTGGAAGTTGTGGCGCCAAATTTTGGTACCAATAAAATTCTGAATAGAACTTGAAGAATGCGTGAAAAAGAAGTCCTAGACGTACAAAGCAAGTAAAAATTTCGATTAGACCCACCAGTAAGTTAAAATGTCACTATTAAAATTGGTTCCAGTGGGCGCCAAAACTGCCAAAAATGAAAAAATGCTATGGCGTTACTCTAGTTAAGTGAAAATACAGAAAAAGTAACAACAAACGCGAAATTCCTAGGGTCATTTTGAAAGATAGGGAGAAATTGGAATAGGAAAAGCGCCCTCTGGCGGTGAAAAAAGTGAGGTAACCTGCAGGATGGGGCGACTCGAGATCTCTCCAACGGTATCAAGATTATGAAGATCGGCCCATTAGGGCCCGAGATATAAGCGAAAAACCATAAAAACTGGAAGTTGTCAATAAAACGGCGCCAAATTTTGGTACCAATAAAATTCTGAATAGAACTTGAAGAATGCGTGAAAAAGAAGTCCTAGACGTAAAAAGCAAGTAAAAATTGGGATTAGACCCACCAGTAAGTTAAAATGGGTCATGTTCACTATTAAAATTGGCTCCACTGGTCGCCAAAACTGCCAAAAATGAAAAAATGCTATGGCGTTACTCTAGTTGAGTGAAAATACAGTAAAGGTAAGAACAAACGCGAAAATCCTAGGGTCATTTTGAAAGATAGTGAAAAATTGGAATAGGAAAAGCGCCCTCTGGCGGTGAAAAAAGTGAGGTAACCTGCAGGATGGGGAGACTCGAGATCTCTCCAACGGTATCAAGATTATGAAGATCGGCCCATTAGGGCCCGAGATATAAGCGAAAAACCATAAAAACTGGAAGTTGTCAATAAAACGGCGCCAAATTTTGGTACCAATAAAATTCTGAATAGAACTTGAAGAATGCGTGAAAAAGAAGTCCTAGACGTAAAAAGCAAGTAAAAATTGGGATTAGACCCACCAGTAAGTTAAAATGGGTCATGTTCACTATTAAAATTGGCTCCACTGGTCGCCAAAACTGCCAAAAATGAAAAAATGCTATGGCGTTACTCTAGTTGAGTGAAAATACAGTAAAGGTAAGAACAAACGCGAAAATCCTAGGGTCATTTTGAAAGATAGTGAAAAATTGGAATAGGAAAAGCGCCCTCTGGCGGTGAAAAAAGTGAGGTAACTTGCAGGGTGGGGCGACTCGAGATCTCTCCAACGGTATCAAGATTATGAAGATCGGCCTATTAGGGCCCGAGATATAAGCGAAAAACCATAAAAACTCAAAGTTGTCAATAAAACGGCGCCAAATTTTGGTACAAATAAAATTCTGAATAGAACTTGAAGAATGCGTGAAAAAGAAGTCCTAGGCGTAAAAAGCAAGTAAAAATTGGGATTAGACCCACCAGTAAGTTAAAATAGGTCATGTTCACTATTAAAATTGGCTCCAGTGGGCGCCAAAAGAGCCAAAAATGAAAAAATGCTATGGCATTACTCTAGTTGAGTGAAAATACAGAAAAGGTAAGAACAAACGCGAAAGTGGTAGGATAATTTAGAAAGATAGGGAAAAATTGGAATAGGAAAGGCGCCCTCTGGCGGTCAAAAAAGTGAGGGAGCCTACAGGGTGGGGCGACTCGAGATCTATCCAACGGTATCAAGATTATGAAGATCGGCCTATTAGGACCCGAGATATAAGCGAAAAACCATAAAAACTCAAAGTTGTCAATAAAACGGCGCCAAATTTTGGTACAAATAAAATTCTGAATAGAACTTGAAGAATGCGTGAAAAAGAAGTCCTAGGCGTAAAAAGCAAGTAAAAATTGGGATTAGACCCACCAGTAAGTTAAAATGGGTCATGTTCACTATTAAAATTGGCTCCACTGGTCGCCAAAACTGCCAAAAATGAAAAAATCCTATGGCGTTACTCTAGTTGAGTGAAAATACAGAAAAGGTAAGAACAAACGCGAAAATCCTAGGGTAATTTAGAAAGATAGTGAAAAATTGGAATAGGAAAGGCGCCCTCTGGCGGTCAAAAAAGTGAGGTAACTTGCAGGGTGGGGCGACTCGAGATCTATCCAACGGTATCCAGATTATGAAGATCGGCCTATTAGGACCCGAGATATAAGCGAAAAACCATAAAAACTGGAAGTTGTGGCGCCAAATTTTGGTACCAATAAAATTCTGAATAGAACTTGAAGAATGAAAAAATGTGTAACACCAGTCTTTTCTAAGATCTGTTTTTAAATACCAGTAACATTTATATATTAGTTGTTTTATTGTCTTAATTTAAATGGATGGAATCCACTCTTGATTATATAGAATTTTTTAAAGTTTATTAATAATCAATATGCCTTGGAAATATTACATCATTGCTAAAGAGAGGTTGGGACTTGAAAGCGGGCAGCTGCCGCTTGCGTGAGTCATCAACGATCCTCCCCTGAGATAGGCTGACGCCGCCATTATTAAACATGCACCTGGTTCCCTCTTTGAAAGGGATTGAACAATGCTTCATTGTCTGGGAGGAAGAGAGCAGATGCTTGCCAATGAGTCATACATCTCCCCCATCACGGGGTGATTAGGATCTGGTGGGAAAGAACCGTTATGCTGGTTGCGAATAAAAGACCATTGTTCCTCCCTCATCCCTTTTGAACAATGCTTCATTGTCAGGCGATTGGGAAGGCAACTGCTTACCCATTAGTCATCCCTCACGGGATTCCATCCACCTGGTCCCTTTTGAGGCCGCTGTCTCATCGCCCCCTGAGACAGGCCTCCCTTTTTGAAAGGATCATTGTGTTGTGGCCGTTCTATTCTACTTGACAGCTGCTGCACCGCCATTGTGTTAAAACCCTTTTTGAAAGCACAATGCTTCATCCATTATACTTGAAAGCCCCCATCGTGCACCTGGTCCCTTTCTGAAAGGCACAATGAGAATCAATATTGCCTCGGGCATCATTGTTAAAGAGACCACCCCAATCCAACAGCTACTTCATGGTTGAATAAAAAGTTGATCTCAAATAAAATCCCCAGTGAAGATATAATAATAATAATAATAATGATAAATATATAATTTTTATTAATAACTGAATAAAAAGTTGATCTCAAATAAAATCCCCAGTCAATCATTTTTTATTCATATCTGAATTGTCCCATCCCATTGGTTCCTCCCGACACGCGGAGGCGGGGCCTCGCGAACGTCTAGAGCGGCTTTCCGTTTACCGAGTCAGTCGAGATGGAGTGCTCCATTTGTTACGAGTCTCTCTCTTCTTGGAATGGGTTTACCCTTCGCTGCGGACACATGTTCGACACGACGTGTGTCCGGCGCCTACTCCATCATGCGCGGAGCTATTCGGAAGCCCAGTGCCCCCTCTGCCGGTTCGAATTCTACTATGCAGGACTGGAGGGGCAGCTGGATATCCCCGAGCAGATTCAGCTATCTTCGGACACCTCCCGCTCCAGCAGTCCGGATTTGCCGAGCGTGGAGGAACTGCTGCGCTCCAGCGAAGGGTCCTCTGCCGTTTCCTCTGCCGCTTCCTCTGCTGCTCCCACCGCCTCTTCCTCTGCCGGCCCTCAGTTTATTTCTCTGCAGGAACTTCGGGCTACGCGCTTTGAGCCCGAATTTTGGAATTGTTTAAGGGCCGCGGCCGCCCTCTCATCCACCGCCTCTGCCACCGCCACCGCCTCTGGTCCCTCATCAGCCACCGCCTCATCAGACTCTGCAACCGCCACCTCCTCATCAGTCTCTGCAACCGCCACATCCTCATCAGCCACCGCCTCTGCCACCGCCTCCTCATCCGCCGCTACCGTCACCAGCTCCTCGGTTCCCGCAGCCATTTCACCTAGTCCTTCCTCTGTGGCCGCCTCACCAGTCCCCGGCCCCTCCAGGAGAAGAAGAGGAAGAAAATCCGTAAGTGCCCTGAAATTTCCATTAGTTAAAAAATTATCTTTAAAACTTAAAAAAAAATTACGAAAATCATTTAAAAAATTCAACCAATCAGCTAAACATATCAAAGACTTAAAAAATTTAAATTACTCCATAGATTTTAATTTTAAATTAAATAGATTGCATACACAATATTTACAATTGAAAAGAGAACACACACTCTTTATGAGAGAAGTAATGAAAGCCCTCCCCTCTTCTTCTTCTCCTGTATAAAAAATGTTGTATATAAAAAATGTTGTATATAAAAAAATGTAAATAATTGTATATAAATAAAAATGTTTTATTGTTATTACAATTTGTTTGTTTTTTTTAAAGTTGTTTGTTTTTTTAAAGTAAAAAAATGGGACTGGACAAGGTATTGTCCCCACAATACCTTGTCCAGTCCCATTTTTTTACATTCAATTACTTACCAATATTGGATATTCAAAATAAAAAACATATTCCTTAAAGTTTATCGGATATAATCAAGATTGAATTAAATTAAGACAACTAATATATAAATGTTACTGAATCTTAGGGTGATCTGTGTTACACTTTTATTTTATTTTATATATGTCACTTAGTATCGAATAGCTATATAATAATAATAATAATAATAATAATAATATATATATATATATATATATATATATATATATATATATATATATATATATATAATTTATATAATTTATATATAATATAAATAATTTCAAAACTTTTGTGAGCAAAATGAAATGCTAATATTTTCAATATAGTATCAGAAAATGAAAACACCTCACAGAAATTATACTCACCTTTAATCCAACAAAATATAAATGATGTGATACCACCATTTTGGATTCTCAGTATATAATCGATAGAATTCAAATAAAATGGTATCAGAAAATGAAAACAATTACTTCAAATCTTAAAAGGAAAGAGTCGGTGACTGAGAGAGAACAAAAAAATCTTTCACCGACGCTGACAAACTATTCAACAATTTTTTTTTTCAATTTCAAATTTTTTTTAAATGTGTTGGTCAACCTTGAAAGCTTTGGTGAGTTGATAAAAAATTTTTCTTTCGCTAGGTCTCCGAATAAAATTTTTTTGAAATTGAAAAAAAAAATTTTTTTGAATGCTTTATCATCAATCTTGAAAGCTTCGGCGAGTCGGTCATGACAACGCATTCAAAATTTTTTTTTTCCAAATTCAAAAAATTTTTATCCGAGCTTTCAAGATTGACCACAACGCATTCAAAAATTTTTTTTCAATTTCAAAAAAATTTTTATCCGACTCGCCAAAGCTTTCAAGATTGACCACAACACATTCCGACTCACCAAAGCTTTCAAGATTGACCACAAGGCATTCAAAACAATTTTTTTCCCAACAATTTTATTCGGCAAGAGAAAAGTTTTTCACCGACTCGCCAAAACTTAAAAAAAAAAAAAAAAAAAAAAAAAAAAAATTTTTTTTTTTTTTTTTTTTTTTTTTTTTTTTTTTTTTAAGTAGGTTAAAAAAAAAAAAAAAAAAAAAAATTTTTTTTTTTTTTTTTTTTTTTTTTTTTTTTTTGGGGGACCTAGTAAAAAAAAAAAAAAAAAAAAAAAAAAAAAAAAAAAAATTTTTTTTTTTTTTTTTTTTTTTTTTTTAAGCTTTGGCGAGTCGGTGAAAAACTTTTCTATTGCCAGATAAAATTGTTGGGAAAAAAAAACTTTTTGAATGCCTTGTGGTCAATCTTGAAAGCTCGGATAATTTTTTTTTTGCAATTGAAAAAAAAAATTTTTGAATACGTTGTGGTCAATCTTGAAAGCTCGGATAAAATTTTTTTGAAATTGAAAAAAAAAAATTTTAGATTGGCATTGGTTATGGTATCATGGAATGGACTATACAAACACGTCAACCCACAAAAACTATTCCCATGAAGCACATCGATCCAAGTCAAGCATTTACCCGATATACGACCCTCTAAAAATTTTCGACCGTCCCACGGACTGGTGGGAATTTTCGATGTTCTCTAAGACAAATTATTATCTATTTCATCCTGTCGTGCGTGTTTGAATTGTGCAAAACCACTAAAGGAAAATGAAAGTTAAAAAATTTTTTAAACACAATTGTGGTATGCGGCGCGGCCCCGGGCCATCGGCCCGAGGCCTCCCTCCACCACCCGCCACATACACGTGACACCCTTCAACACTCGGCCCCGGGCCATCGGCCCGAGGCCTCCCTCCACAACCCGCCACATACACGTGACACCCTTCAACACTCGGCCCCGGGCCCAGGGCCTCCCTCCACCACCCGCCACATACACGTGACACCCTTCATTTTCAGTGGGACCCGGGGCGCCCCCACACAGGGGGGCGTCGCCTCAAACCCTTATTTGAGTGTCCATTTTTAAAACCATTGTTTTTTAAAACCATTTTTAAAAGACACACACCATTGTTTTTTAAAACCATTTTTAAAAGACACACACCATTGTTTTTAAAACCATTGTTTTTAAAACACACCATTGTCACACCATTGTTTTTAAAACACACCATTGTTTTTAAAACCATTGTTTTTAAAACACACCATTGTTTTTAAAACCACACATTTGTTTTTGAAAACCACACATTTGTGAAAACCATTTTGAAAACCACACATTTGTTTTTAAAAAAATTTCACACTATTGTTTTTAAAACCACACATTTGTCATTTTGAAAACCACACATTTGTTTTTAAAACCATTTCACACTATTGTTTTTAAAACCACACATTTGTCATTTTGAAAACCACACATTTGTTTTTAAAACCATTTCACACTATTGTTTTTTAAAACCACACATTTGTCATTTTGAAAACCACACATTTGTTTTTAAAATCATTTCACACTATTGTTTTTTAAAACCACACATTTGTCATTTTGAAAACCACACAATCATTTGTTTTGAAAACCATTTGTCCATACAGTTATGCACAACAACAATGAATGGACTTACCTTTTCTCCTTCTATGATCGCTTCTTGCGCCGCGCTCTCTCTCTTGCGCACCCCCCGGGATCAGCCTCTTAGGTACTGCACGAGACTGCCACTTAGGTAGGAGCCAACGATGGGCTTCAGTGAAAGGGACTGCTCGCACAGAGTGAAAGGGCGTTCCCCCGGGGGGGCCTCTAAAAACTAAAACACTAAAAACTAAACACTCGCGCTTAACTAAACACTAAAGACTAAAACTAATCTTACATTACTAAGAGGGTGTTTGTGTTGGTGTGAATAAATGAGACAGAGACACTTTTTCACTTTTTAATGTCCAAACAAAAAAACAAAAAATAGAGGTGTCAGATGGCAGCCTGATCCTCGGCTCCACCGCCCGATGTACTGATGTGCTAAAAACTAAAAAACACTAAACCTACCACTAAACACTAAACCTAACCTAACACTGGCAGGTCGCGCTCTCTCGCACCCCGGGATCAGCCTCTTAGGTACTGCACGAGACTGCCGCTTAGGTAGGAGCCAACGATGGGCTTCAGTTAAAGGGACTGCTCGCACAGAGTGAAAGGGCGTTCCCCCGGGGCCACTAAAACACTAATACTAAAACTAATGTGGGGTGTTTGTGTTGGTGTGAATAAATGAGACAGAGACACTTTTTCAATCTTTAATGTCCACACAAAAAAAGAAAAAAGAAGTGTTAGATGGCAGCTGCGGGTCTACGGGCATAACAACGTAGACCATCCATGTCGACAGCTCCACCGCCCGGTGTATCTTACACACTAAAAAACTAACCTAAAGCTGGCAGAAGGGTCCAAGTGGAGTGTGTGTGAATGTGGGGAGGGGGGAGGGGGGGACTTTCGGGAGGGGGGAGGGGGGGGAAGCAGAGTACATGTTCCCAAACGTAGCCACTAGAAATGACCACCAGGAAGCCTTCCACGACTCTGCAGTCCCCAGGGGGGGCTGTGTAGGTGGATGCCTCGGGGGGCAGAGCACGTGTTCCCAGAAGTAGCCACTAGAAATGACCACCGAGAATCCTTCCTCGACTCTGCCGCCTCCGACATGCACATTGGGACCCTCTCCGCCAAGTGCTGAAGTGCGGGTCGCTGATATAGACGAAAAAAAAAAAAAAAAAAAAAAAAAAAAAAAAAAATTCGGAAAAAAAAAAAAAAAAAAAAAAAAAAAAAAAAAAAAAAATTTTTTTTTTTTTTTTTTTTTTTTTTTTTTTACATATATAAATGCGTACACACTGTATGGACGGATAGAGACAGACCGTGAGAGGAATGGACATTTACAAGACATTTGGAACAGGTATTTCAAATCACATTTATTTGAACAGGGAGCTGTGAGCATCGGAGGTATGAGAAAAAATTTTAATATAGTTATAAAACATTAATACACTTTTCAAACTGACATTTTAAGGATTTTTTTAAATGGTTCGCCCATTTGGTGGGGTGTGGTGTGAACCCTTTCAAACTATAGTTGTTATTCAAAGGGCAACAAATGTTTTGTTTATTCAGTTGAAAGCTTTCAAACTCATTATTGAAAACATAATATATTTTAAGGACATCATTTTATCCTTTCAAACTATCATTTTAAGATAAACACATATAATTTTTTTAAAATGGCCTTTCAAACTATAGTTTCAAATTTTTCAAAATCATATCCAACTATAGTTAAAACATAATCCCTTTCAACCATTATTCACAACCTTTTAAGGATGGTGTACAACATAATGCAAATGAGAATAGACCCATTTTGAAAAATTCATCAAGAACATATTTGATTTAAATCTTTCTGGTCCCACAGTTGAACCATACATTTCAAACTTTTGTGTTATTACAATAAGTATATAACAATTGTTTTCAAAAATGCCAGGGAAATTGAAAAATTTTTATTTCCCATATTATTATTTTACAGTTTTCAAAAGTTTAATCAAACAATTTACTTGTAATCGCCCCCAGTTGGGGTTTTGTTTATTCAGTCAAACTATAAAAACATTATATATTTTAAGGACCAATCCTTTCAAACTATAGTCATATAATTTTTTAAAATGGATGGGGTGTGTTGAAGCACATAATAAGAACATAAAATTGACCAATATTTTTTAAACCTTTCAAACTATAGTTTAAACATAATCCCTTTCAACCATTATTCACAACCTTTTAAGGATGGTGTACAACATAATACAAATGAGAATAGACCCATTTTGAAAAATTCATCAAGAACATATTTGATTTAAATCTTTCTGGTCCCACAGTTGAACCATACATTT
This sequence comes from Salticus scenicus, assembly GCA_963930645.1. Classification (NCBI taxonomy): domain Eukaryota; kingdom Metazoa; phylum Arthropoda; class Arachnida; order Araneae; family Salticidae; genus Salticus; species Salticus scenicus. Next base: position 108,039,232 of record OZ005650.1, on the reverse strand, counting down.
CAAACTTTTGTGTTATTACAATAAGTATATAACAATTGTTTTCAAAAATGCCAGGGAAATTTTTATTTCCCATATTATTATTTTACAGTTTTCAAAAGTTTAATCAAACAATTTACTTGTAATCGCCCCCAGTTGGGGTTTTGTTTATTCAGTCAAACTATAAAAACATTATATATTTTAAGGACCAATCCTTTCAAACTATAGTCATATAATTTTTTAAAATGGATGGGGTGTCAATACAACATAATAAGAACATAAAATTGACCAATATTTTTTAAACCTTTCAAACTATAGTTTAAACATAATCCCTTTCAACCATTATTCACAACCTTTTAAGGATGGTGTACAACATAAATACAAATGAGAATAGACCCATTTTGAAAAATTCATCAATTTGATTTAAATCTTTCTGGTCCCACAGTTGAACCATACATTTCAAACTTTTGTGTTATTACAATAAGTATATAACAATTGTTTTCAAAAATGCCAGGGAAATTATTATTTTACAGTTTCCAAATCAAACAATTTAACTGGGGGTTTTGTTTATTCAGTTGACTATAAAAACACCTTTCAAACTAGAGTCCTATAATTTTTTAAAATGGATGGGGAGCACATAATAAGAACCTTTCAAATTATAGTTTAAACATTTTTTTATTAAAAACATTTTAAAGACCCTAAAAACATTCACCACAGAAAGACACTTACCTCCAATGGCTGCCGGGAGAGCAATGAACGATCGCAGGGGACGCCAAGCCAGCCTCACGAGGACGGTGACGTCACGAGCGATGCGATTGGTTGACGGTGACGTCACGAGCGCGATGCGAGCCCTGCAAAGTAGGTCATCTCTGACGGTGACGTCACGATCCCTGCAAAGTCTGCCTGGTTCAACGAATCTACTTAAAAAACTCTCTGAGATTGGGAAGCTTGTGTGACAGCTGTGGCTATTGTTCCCCCTTTTTGAAAGGGTGAACAATGCTTCATTGTGTTGTGCCAATGAGTCATCACGGGGACCGGGTCTCTTTTGAAAAGCCCCATTCATTCAAAGACAGCTGCTTCACTCCTGGGTCTTTGGAAAGTAGATCATCCATTGTGTAAAAGAAATGTTCCCCTCAACGAACATCTGGCCTGGCCTGAATATAAATCATCCATCTGTTACCAGTTCAACGTCCCTTGTGTGAAACATATATGTAGTGGAGCAAAATGTAATCTGATTCAAAAGAAAGATTTAATTTTTATTTCGTATAGTGAATTTTATAACTTGTTTGAATACAAAGTATACGAGATGCATTATGTTTACAGAGAAAGTTTTATGTAGATTTTTATTAAGTTTTAATTGTCTTGTCCAATCTAAGGGTCCCAGTTTTTTACGGTTTTTGGCTCAAGTGAACATGACACAACTGGTGGGTCTAATCCCAATTTTTACTTGCTTTTTACGTTCACGCATTCTTCAAGTTCTATTCAGAATTTTATTGGTACCAAAATTTGGCGCCACAACTTCCCGTTTTTATGGTTTTTCGCTTATATCTCGGGCCGTAATGGGTCGATCTTCATAATCTGGATACCGTTGGAAAGATCTCGAGTCGGCCCACCCTGTAGGCTCCCTCACTTTTTTGACCGCCAGAGGGCGCCTTTCCTATTCCAATTTTTCCCTATCTTTCTAAATTATCCTAGGATTTTCGCGTTGGTTCTTACCTTTTCTGTATTTTCACTCAACTAGAGTAATGCCATAGCATTTTTTCATTTTTGGCAGTTTTGGCGACCAGTGGAGCCAATTTTAATAGTGAACATGACACATTTTAACTTACTGGTGGGTCTAATCCCAATTTTTACTTGCTTTTTACGCCTAGGACTTCTTTTTCACGCATTCTGCAAGTTCTATTCAGAATTTTATTTGTACCAAAATTTGGCGCCGTTTTATTGACAACTTTGCGTTTTTATGGTTTTTCGCTTATATCTCGGGTCCTAATAGGCCGATCTTCATAATCTGGATACCGTTGGAGAGATCTCGAGTCGCCCCACCCTGTAGGCTCCCTCACTTTTTTCACCGCTAGAGGGCGCCTTTCCTATTCCAATTTTTCCCTATCTTTCAAAATTATCCTAGCATTTTCGCGTTGGTTGTTACTTTTTCTGTATTTTCATTCAACTAGAGTAACGCAATAGCATTTTTTCATTTTTGGCAGTTTTGGCGCCCACTGAAGCCAATTTTAATAGTGAACATGACACATTTTAACTTACTGGTGGGTCTAATCTCAATTTTTATTTGCTTTGTACGTCTAGGACTTCTTTTTCACGCATTCTTCAAGTTCTATTCAGAATTTTATTGGTACCAAAATTTGGCGCCGTTTTATTGACAACTTCCAGTTTTTATGGTTTTTCGCTTATATCTCGGGGTCTAATGGGTCGATCTTCATAATCTGGATACCGTTGGAGAGATCTCGAGTCGGCCCACCCTGTAGGCTCCCTCACTTTTTTCACCGCTAGAGGGCGCCTTTCCTATTCCAATTTTTCCCTATCTTTCAAAATTATCCTAGCATTTTCGCGTTGGTTGTTACTTTTTCTGTATTTTCATTCAACTAGAGTAACGCAATAGCATTTTTTCATTTTTGGCAGTTTTGGCGCCCACTGAAGCCAATTTTAATAGTGAACATGACACATTTTAACTTACTGGTGGGTCTAATCTCAATTTTTATTTGCTTTGTACGTCTAGGTTCACGCATTCTTCAAGTTCTATTTAGAATTTTATTGGTACCAAAATTTGGCGCCGTTTTATTGACAACTTCCAGTTTTTATGGTTTTTCGCTTATATCTCGGGTCCTAATGGGCGGATCTTCATAATCTGGATACCGTTGGAGAGATCTCGAGTCGGCCCACCCTGTAGGCTCCCTCACTCTTTTCACCGCCAGAGGGCCTATTCCAATTTTTCCCTATCTTTCTAAATGACCCTCGCGTTGATTGTCACTCAACTAGAGTAACGCAATAGCTGTACCAAAATTTGGCGCCACAGTTTAATGGTCATCCGTCAGAGTTGAATGAGATCTCAAGATTAAAAAAAAAAAAAAAAAAAAAAAAAAAAAAAAGTTTGGGATTATCTTTAGTTTTAAAATAAAAATATTCGACAATCATAATAAACAACAATAGAATATTTTTTAGGCTGTTGGATCACCTCCAACTACCCACTTATTTATTTTTCATCTACACAAGATTACAAAAGACTCACCCATGGATAGGTTTACACATGCTGAGGTCAAGAGGAGCTTCTTTCGACTGGACGCCGTGGCATATCGGCGGCGGTGGATAATGAGTATTCCAATGTTTCAGTTCCGTCAGGCTCTGGTAAAATTTGACCTGTTCTACTGAAGCCGGAGGGCTCACAACCCCTCCAGTGGGGGGCACTGCGACGGAGACGATCCATTCGTCCCACCACGTCGCCTTCTCTAAATCCTCGAAGGACACACTGTTCACAAAGTCCGCCAAGGGGTCGGGCATCACTAGGGGGGCAGGGGGCGGTGGCATCACAAAGGGGGAGAGGTCACTGGCAGGAGGCACAGGGTCACTGGCAGGAGGCAGCACAAAGGGGGAGAGGTCACTGGCAGGGTCACTGGCAGGAGGTGGCACGTTAGGTACCACAAAGGAAGACGGGTCACTTGTAGGAGGCACAGTGTCACTTGCAAGAGGTAGCACAACAGTGGAAGGAGGCGGCACGACAGGTTCTGGACTGCTGATGTCCTCGTAGTCGGAAGCAGGCCTTTGCTCCTCGTCCGGCTGTCGGTCGTACACATAGGGAGTGGGCGGTGGATGGTAGGACCTTTTGCCCGTTGATGTCGAAGGTTCGTCCAAAGAAGGTTGTGGGTCGTACACATAAGGAGTGGGCGGCTCCTCTTCGTCCGAGTGCCGGTCGTACACGTAGGGTGTCTGCGGTGGATCGTAGCTGATCTTGGGCTTTTTGCAGGTCGAGTCGTCCTCCGATGTCCGACGGCGCTTTCGGGAAGCGGTGGCTTCTGTTTTTCGGGGATCCAGCCATCCTTGCTTCGCGAGCCACTCTTCGTCTTGGGCAGGCACGACCGTCACTCGGAACAGTGTTTTCTGGATGGTGTAGAGCACGTACTCGAGTCCGGAAGCACAATAATAGGTTTGGTTCGGTTGCAGTCTCCGAGCACTGTAGTCATACTCCCGCTTCGCATGAAAGTGTTTCTCTTGGATGCCGAGGGGAGTCTTGCTGCGCACGAAATGGAACATGATCGGCGCCACATGGGTCTGGAGAACGTGGCCCGTGGCCGGCTTGACGGTGCGGTGGCCGAAGGTGAAGGCACTCTTCACCAGAAAGGTGCGGCCCATCACAAAGCCTGTGCGAACGTCTGTGTTGCGTTTCAGGGACTGGTCGGGCACCCGCTTCAACTTGTTGTCGGCATACGTCCAAGGCTTGACGCGGGCACCTTGGTTGCAGAGGGCGCCTTTCACCGTGTCGGCGAAATGCTTCCGATAGTGCTGACTATACTTCTGAACATAATAATAGACTTTGTCGGCACTGGTCATGGCGATGATGAAGGGCGTCAAATCCGAGTCCTCGTGCAGATTGTTGTAGTTGGGAGTGGAGAGCGGCGTGAGAGCCGCCGACACCTCCGAAACCGTCTGCGGGAAGATATCCACGACTCTTTCCATGGTGAGAATGAGAGAGAAGGCTTCGTCGGAAGCGACTTTTGAAGACCCAGCCGTTGGGTGACCTCCTTTCCTGCCATTGGTTAACTTCCTTCTCCCCCCATTGGGTGACCTCCTTTCCTCCCATTGGCGGAGTGGGCGGATCCTTCCCAGCCATTGGCTGAATTCCTTTCCTGCCGTTGGCTCCACCCCCCCTGAAACTTACTCAGTTGAAACTTCTCTCACAATCAGATGCAGTCATGTCGCTCTCTTACACAGGTTATCCCCCGCTCGACTGCACTTTCCTGATGCTGCGCACGCGAGACGGCCGGCTGTTTCTGCGGGCCGCGGACGTCGCCCGGGCCTGCGCCCGCAGTCGGACGCTGCTGTACGTGGGCACGCTGGAGAGGGATTTCGTGAGCGTGCAGAGGGACAGCCCGACCCTCGAAAAGACGGTCTACGGATTCGCCACGCTAACCACGCGAGACGTTCTCGGATGGCAATGGCCCACGGGCCGAGGACGGGTGGAGCACGAACTGTGGTTCGACCTGGAACACGCCAGACTCTTTTTGCCGAGGGAGATCTCGGATGCCCTGTTTCCTGAGGAGGGTGCAAAAACATTTTGTGATTTGGATGAAAACATTTTGTGTGAATAAACATTTTAGATGTGACATTTTGGATGTGTTCAGAAAAACATTTTAGATGTGTTCAAAAAACATTTTAGATGTATGCAAAAAACATTTTAGATGTATGCAAAAAAAAAACATTTTAGACAAAAACATTTTGGATGTGTTAAAAAAACATTTTAGACAAGAAACATTTTGGATGTCATTTTGGATGCTGTCAATAAATACTTTTTTCGACGTGTTTATCTTTAGGTTTTTTTTTTAGAACCAGATCGCAATCATCATGAGGGTTGTTTTCGATACACTTTAAGGGTGAGTCCATCAAAATATATATATATATATATATATATATATATATATATATATATATATATATATATATATATATATATATATATATATATATATATATATATATATATATATATATATATATATATATATATATATATATATATATAATTATGATTTATATATTTTAAAATTTCTTTAAACATATTTTTTAAAAATTTCTTTAAACATTTTATATTTTAAAATTTCTGTGTGAAGCCGATAATAACGATATTACACATCAGACAGATATTTGAGATTTGAAGTAATTATGTGATTCATTGTTTTCATTTTCTGACATATTGAAAATATTAACACATTTTCTACTTTTTATCTATGATGGGTAATACACTGGTTCACATTTAAAATGTTTTCTAATTTTATTTGACCAGTTGGATGACTTATATTTTAGCATTTCTCTAAATGTTGAAGGGGAGTATAATTTCTATGTGGATTCCATATCAGATGTATTCAGGGCAATGTCCATTTGAGTTTTGAAGCAATCATGTGACTCATTGTTTTCATTTTCTGATACCGTAACAGATAAAAAATAATAAATAAATAAATAAATAAATAAATAAATAAATAAATAAATAATAATAATAATAATAATAATAATATATATATATATATATATATATATATATATATATATATATAAACATTGAAGGTAATATTGTGGGATAATTTCTGTGTGGATCAGATGTATTCAGGGTAATGTCCATTTGAGATTTGAAGCAATCATGTGACTCATTGTTTTCATTTTCTAATACCGATTCGGTAATAAATAAATAAATAAGGGATTTTGAGTATAATTTCTATGTGGATCAGACAGGGCAATGTCCATTTGAGATTTGAAGCAATCGTGTGACTCATTGTTTTCATTTTCTAATACCGATAAATAAATAAATAAATAAATAAATAATATAATAAACATTGAAGGTAATATTGTGGGCTGTGTGGATTCAGGGTAATGAGATTTGAAAAGAGATGACTCATTGGCCCTTTCAAAAGAGACCAGATGCATGGAACCACCTGGCCATCGCACGGGCATTGTTCAACGGTCCTTTCAAAAGGGAGCATTGAGTTTATGCATTCAGCCTTTCAAAAGCCTCTCTCAAAAGGGAGGCCTGTCTCAGGGGAGGCAGCTCTCATTGAGTTTGTGGATGTAAGCCTTTCAAAAGGGACCAGGTGGGGGAGATGTATGACTCATTGGCAAGCAGCTGCTCTCCCGGGCCCTTTCAAAAAGGACAATGGCGGCTGTCTCAGGGGGGATGACTCATGGGCAAGCAACTGCTCTCCCGGGCCCTGGGTGCATGTTTCACAATGGCGGCCTGTCTCAGGGGGACGCCAGCAGCCCGCTTTTAAGTCCCACCTCTCTTTAGCAATGATGCTCCGAGGATAAACTTTAAAAAATTCTACATGACAAACGATTCCAATTTCAAAAAAATTTTTCTTGGAGCTTTTGGTGAGTCGATAAAAAAATTTTCTTTTGCTCAATCTCCAAATAAAATTTTTTTTGAAATTAAAAAAAAAAATTTGAATGCGTTGTCATGATGGGGGCGACTCTTCTCCGAATAAAAATTTTTTTTGAATGCCTTGTCATGATGGGGCTTAGGCGATCTTTTGTTCTAAAAAATTATATAATCAAGAGTGGAACCATTCTTTCCAAACGACTAATCATTTAAATTAAGACAGTAAAACAACTAATATATAACTGGTATTTAAAAACAGATCTTAGAAAAGACTGGTGCTCTGTGTTACACATTTTTTATTTTATATATGTCACTTAGTATCGAATAGCTATATATATATATATATATATATATATATATATATATATATATATATATATATATATATATATAATAATAATAATAATAATATATATATATATATATATATAATAATAATAATAATAATAATAATATATATATATATATATATATATATATATATATATATATATATATATATATAATATAAATAATTTTAAAATTTGGAAGGAAAATATAAATGATGTACCAAAATGATGGTTCAAATAACATTGATGTGACTCTGAGAGAGAGCAAAAAAAAATCTTTCACCGACTCGCCGAAGCTGACAAACCATTCAAAAAATTTTTTTTCCAATTTCAAAAAATTTTTTTTTGAATGCGATTGGTCAACCTTAAAAGCTGTGGTGAGTCGATAAAAAATTTTTCTTTCTCTCGATCTCCGAATAAAAATTTTTTGAAATTGAAAAAAAAATTTTGAATGCGTTGTTATGATTGGTCATCAATCTTGAAAGGTCTCTTGCTAGATCTCCGAATAAAGTTTTTTTTTGAATGCCTTGTCATGATGGGGCTTAGGCGATCTTTTGCTCTAAAAAATTATATAATCAAGAGTGGAACCATTCTTTCCAAACGTCCATCCTATAACTAATCATTTAAATTAAGACAGTAAAACAACTAATATATAACTGGTATTTAAAAACAGATCTTAGAAAAGACTGATGAACTGGTGCTCTGTGTTACACATTTTTTATTTTATATATGTCACTTAGTATCGAATAGCTATATATATATATATATATATATATATATATATATATATAATAATAATAATAATAATAATAATTATATATATATATATATATATATATATATATATATATATATATATATATAATAATAATAATAATAATATATATATATATATATATATATATATAATATAAATAATTTTAAAATTTGGAAGGAAAATATAAATGATGTACCAAAATGATGGTTCAAATAACATTGATGTGACTCTGAGAGAGAGCAAAAAAAAATCTTTCACCGACTCGCCGAAGCTGACAAACCATTCAAAAAAATTTTTTTCCAATTTCAAAAAATTTTTTTTGAATGCGATTGGTCAACCTTAAAAGCTTTGGTGAGTCGATAAAAAATTTTTCTTTCGCTCGATCTCCGAATAAAAATTTTTTGAAATTGAAAAAAAAATTTTGAATGCGTTGTTATGATTGGTCTTGAAAGGTCTCTTGTTAGATCTCCGAATAAAGTTTTTTGAAATTAAAAAAAATTTTGAATGCGTTGTCATGATAGGTCTTGAAAGGTCTCTTGCTAGATCTCCGAATAAAGTTTTTTTGAAATTGAAAAAAAATTGGAATGCGTTGTCATGATGGGTTATCAATCTTGAAAGCTTAGGCGAAAGATTTTTCTTTTGCTCTAAAAAAATTATATAATCAAGAGTGGAACCATTCTTTCCAAACGTCCATCCTATAACTAATCATTTAAATTAAGACAGTAAAACAACTAATATATAAATGTTACTGGTATTTAAAAACAGATCTTAGAAAAGACTGATGAACTGGTGCTCTGTGTTACACATTTTTTATTTTATATATGTCACTTAGTATCGAATAGCTATATATATATATATATATATATATATATATATATATATATATATATATATATATATATAATATAAATAATTTTAAAATTTGGAAGGAAAATATAAATGATGTACCAAAATGATGGTTCAAATAACATTGATGTGACTCTGAGAGAGAGCAAAAAAAATCTTTCACCGAGAAGTTTGTCAGCTTCGGCGAGTGGGTTTCCTTTGCTCTGCAGCTGTCTTTGGTTTGGGGCCTTTTAAAAGGGGTGATGACTCATTGGCAAGCCGGCACCAACACAATGAAGCATTGTCCTTTCAAAAAGGGTGCATGATAAGGACAATAGTATGACAATGAAGTAGCATTGGGGTCACACAAGCAGCAGCTGTCGCTTTCGAGTGTAATCTCATTCAACCATGAAGCAGACTACCCCGTGATGACTCTTTGGACAATGAAGCATTGTTCAATGGCCAGATGCACGATGGGGGGAACATCTGTCGCTTTCCAGTATAACGGCCTCAACCATGATGTCAAAAGAGACCAGGATGACTCACGCAAGCAACAGCTGCCAGTATCCCTTCCCAATCTCATTGTGCCTTTCAAAAAGGGACCAGGTGCACGATGGGGGCTTTCAAATATAACGGATGAACACAATGAAGCATTGTGCTTTCAGAAAGGGTTTTAACACAATGGCAAGCAGCAGCTGTCAAGTATAATATAACGGCCAATCTCATTCAACAACACAATGAAGCATTGTCCTTTCAAAAAGGGAGTTTGGAACCAGCATAACGGTTCTTTCCCACCAGATCCTAATCACCCCGTGATGGGGGAGATGTATGACTCATTGGCAAGCAACTGCTCTCTTCCTCCCAGGCAATGAAGCATTGTTCAATCCCTTTCAAAAAGGGAACCAGGTGCACGTTTAACAATGTCGGCATCAGCCTGTCTCAGGGGGATCGTTGATGACTCACGCAAGCGGCAGCTGCCCGCTTTCAAGTCCCAACCTCTCTTTAGCAATGATGTAATATTTCCGAGGCATATTGATTATTAATAAACTTTATCAAGAGTGGATTCCAAATGTCCATCCATTTAAATTAAGACAATAAAACAACTAATATATAAATGTTACTGGTATTTAAAAACAGATCTTAGAAAAGACTGGTGTTACACATTTTTTCATTCTTCAAGTTCTATTCAGAATTTTATTGGTACCAAAATTTGGCGCCACAACTTCCAGTTTTTATGGTTTTTCGCTTATATCTCGGGCCCAAATGGGCCGATCTTCATAATCTGGATACCGTTGGAGAGATCTCGAGTCGCCCCACCCTGTAGGCTCCCTCACTTTTTTGACCGCCAGAGGGCGCTTTTCCTATTCCAATTTTTCACTATCTTTCTAAATGACCCTAGGATTTTCGCGTTTGTTCTTACCTTTTCTGTATTTTCACTCAACTAGAGTAACGCCATAGCATTTTTTCATTTTTGGCTCTTTTGGTGACCAGTGGAGCCAATTTTAATAGTGAACATAACCCATTTTAACTTACTGGTGGGTCTAATCCCAATTTTTACTTGCTTTTTACGCCTAGGACTTCTTTTTCACGCATTCTTCAAGTTCTATTCAGAATTTTATTTGTACCAAAATTTGGCGCCGTTTTATTGACAACTTTGAGTTTTTATGGTTTTTCGCTTATATCTCGGGCCCTAATAGGCCGATCCTCATAATCTGGATACCGTTGGAGAGATCTCGAGTCGGCCCACCCTGTAGGCTCCCTCACTTTTTTCACCGCCAGAGGGCGCTTTTCCTATTCCAATTTTTCACTATCTTTCAAAATGACCCTAGGATTTTCGCGTTGGTTGTTACTTTTTCTGTATTTTCACTCAACTAGAGTAACGCCATAGCATTTTTTTCATTTTTGGCTCTTTTGGTGACCAGTGGAGCCAATTTTAATAGTGAACATAACCCATTTTAACTTACTGGTGGGTCTAATCCCAATTTTTACTTGCTTTTTACGCCTAGGACTTCTTTTTCACGCATTCTTCAAGTTCTATTCAGAATTTTATTTGTACCAAAATTTGGCGCCGTTTTATTGACAACTTTGAGTTTTTATGGTTTTTCGCTTATATCTCGGGCCCTAATAGGCCGATCCTCATAATCTGGATACCGTTGGAGAGATCTCGAGTCGGCCCACCCTGTAGGCTCCCTCACTTTTTTCACCGCCAGAGGGCGCTTTTCCTATTCCAATTTTTCACTATCTTTCTAAATGACCCTAGGATTTTCGCGTTTGTTCTTACCTTTTCTGTATTTTCACTCAACTAGAGTAACGCCATAGCATTTTTTCATTTTTGGCTCTTTTGGTGACCAGTGGAGCCAATTTTAATAGTGAACATAACCCATTTTAACTTACTGGTGGGTCTAATCCCAATTTTTACTTGCTTTTTACGCCTAGGACTTCTTTTTCACGCATTCTTCAAGTTCTATTCAGAATTTTATTTGTACCAAAATTTGGCGCCGTTTTATTGACAACTTTGAGTTTTTATGGTTTTTCGCTTATATCTCGGGCCCTAATAGGCCGATCCTCATAATCTGGATACCGTTGGAGAGATCTCGAGTCGGCCCACCCTGTAGGCTCCCTCACTTTTTTCACCGCCAGAGGGCGCTTTTCCTATTCCAATTTTTCACTATCTTTCTAAATGACCCTAGGATTTTCGCGTTTGTTCTTACCTTTTCTGTATTTTCACTCAACTAGAGTAACGCCATAGCATTTTTTCATTTTTGGCTCTTTTGGTGACCAGTGGAGCCAATTTTAATAGTGAACATAACCCATTTTAACTTACTGGTGGGTCTAATCCCAATTTTTACTTGCTTTTTACGCCTAGGACTTCTTTTTCACGCATTCTTCAAGTTCTATTCAGAATTTTATTTGTACCAAAATTTGGCGCCGTTTTATTGACAACTTTGAGTTTTTATGGTTTTTCGCTTATATCTCGGGCCCTAATAGGCCGATCCTCATAATCTGGATACCGTTGGAGAGATCTCGAGTCGGCCCACCCTGTAGGCTCCCTCACTTTTTTCACCGCCAGAGGGCGCTTTTCCTATTCCAATTTTTCACTATCTTTCAAAATGACCCTAGGATTTTCGCGTTGGTTGTTACTTTTTCTGTATTTTCACTCAACTAGAGTAACGCCATAGCATTTTTTTCATTTTTGGCTCTTTTGGTGACCAGTGGAGCCAATTTTAATAGTGAACATAACCCATTTTAACTTACTGGTGGGTCTAATCCCAATTTTTACTTGCTTTTTACGCCTAGGACTTCTTTTTCACGCATTCTTCAAGTTCTATTCAGAATTTTATTTGTACCAAAATTTGGCGCCGTTTTATTGACAACTTTGAGTTTTTATGGTTTTTCGCTTATATCTCGGGCCCTAATAGGCCGATCCTCATAATCTGGATACCGTTGGAGAGATCTCGAGTCGGCCCACCCTGTAGGCTCCCTCACTTTTTTCACCGCCAGAGGGCGCTTTTCCTATTCCAATTTTTCACTATCTTTCTAAATGACCCTAGGATTTTCGCGTTTGTTCTTACCTTTTCTGTATTTTCACTCAACTAGAGTAACGCCATAGCATTTTTTCATTTTTGGCTCTTTTGGTGACCAGTGGAGCCAATTTTAATAGTGAACATAACCCATTTTAACTTACTGGTGGGTCTAATCCCAATTTTTACTTGCTTTTTACGCCTAGGACTTCTTTTTCACGCATTCTTCAAGTTCTATTCAGAATTTTATTTGTACCAAAATTTGGCGCCGTTTTATTGACAACTTTGAGTTTTTATGGTTTTTCGCTTATATCTCGGGCCCTAATAGGCCAATCCTCATAATCTTGATACCGTTGGAGAGATCTCGAGTCGGCCCACCCTGTAGGCTCCCTCACTTTTTTCACCGCCAGAGGGCGCTTTTCCTATTCCAATTTTTCACTATCTTTCTAAATGACCCTAGGATTTTCGCGTTTGTTCTTACCTTTTCTGTATTTTCACTCAACTAGAGTAACGCCATAGCATTTTTTCATTTTTGGCTCTTTTGGTGACCAGTGGAGCCAATTTTAATAGTGAACATAACCCATTTTAACTTACTGGTGGGTCTAATCCCAATTTTTACTTGCTTTTTACGCCTAGGACTTCTTTTTCACGCATTCTTCAAGTTCTATTCAGAATTTTATTTGTACCAAAATTTGGCGCCGTTTTATTGACAACTTTGAGTTTTTATGGTTTTTCGCTTATATCTCGGGCCCTAATAGGCCGATCCTCATAATCTGGATACCGTTGGAGAGATCTCGAGTCGGCCCACCCTGTAGGCTTCACCGCCAGAGGGCGCTTTTCCTATTCCAATGTTTCACTATCTTTCAAAATGACCCTAGGAATTTCGCGTTGGTTGTTACTTTTTCTGTATTTTCACTTAACTAGAGTAACGCAATAGCATTTTTTCATTTTTGGCAGTTTTGGCGCCCACTGGAACCAATTTTAATAGTGACATTTTAACTTACTAGTGGGTCTAATCCAAATTTTTACTTGCTTTGTACGTCTAGGACTTCTTTTTCACGCATTCTTCAAGTTCTATTCAGAATTTTATTGGTACCAAAATTTGGCGCCACAACTTCCAGTTTTTATGGTTTTTCGCTCATATCTCGGAACCTAATGGGCCTATCTTCATAATCTTGATACCGTTGGAGAGATCTCGAGTCGCCCCACTCCGAATAAAGTTTTTTGAAATTGGAAAATAAAAATTTTTTGATCACCTTCGGCGAGTTCTCCAAATAAAGTTTTTTGAAATTGGAAAATAAAAATTGTTTGATCAGCTTCGGTTTGTCAGTTGGTTTCAATAGTTTGAGTTTTAACAATGAAGCAGCATTGGGGTCACGCAAGCAACAGCTGTCGCTCCAATCTCATTCAACCCTGAAGCAGATGGTTTGGATGAATGGGGCCTTTCAAAAGGGACCATCCCCGTGATGACTCATTGGCAAGCCAGACAATGAAGCATTGTTCAACCCCTTTCAAAAAGGGGAGAACAATAGTATGACTCATTGGGGTCACGCAGCTGTCGCTTTCCAGTCCAATCTCATTCAACCATGAAGCAACTGTTGGATGAATCATGGAGGTGGTCTCTTTAGCAATGATGCAATATTTCCGAGGCAATATTGATTATTAATAAACTTTAAAAATTTCTACGAGGGTCCTGGCACCAAATTCTTTTTACAGGTGACTGTAGGAAATGTTGACTAGTCTTATTCAGTACTTTTTGGCGATTTACCTGGCAACCATACGGAGGGTTGCTAGCTCTTGTTATACATCATTATATTGGCGTTAAAATATTTTATGTTTATAATAAATAAATGTTTCGTAAATGTTCCATAACTATCGCCAAGACATGCCAAAGGGAAGAAGTATATCTCCAAATTCAGAGTTCACGTTTTCGTATATTCTGTAAAATCCGTTGGTAAAAAGGCTTGGGAAAAGCATAGCGATGGCGGATCGCTATGCGGTTACCAATGGTGGGCGGGGCGCGGGAAAGTCGAGCGCGCTGTTTTGCCAACCACCAGACGTCACGAGGAAATGCTCTATTACAAAACGAAAATTTTGTAAGGGGTTTGAAAATATGCATTTATTCGTAACTGTAACACTTGCAATGAGTGACGTTTCCTTGCAATATAGAGCTTCTATAATACAGGCCGACTTATCGTCCTCCATATTTGCCCCCATTTGGAACCGCGCTTCCCGACTGGCGCGCTTATTGCTTTATTGGCGAGTTTGAATGAAGGTTTCTTTTCTCAGAGTTCAGCGCGATATTTAACACGGCATATATAATAGTTCTTTTCTTAATTCGAGGCTGCACTTAATCGGTAGTGATTTCTGCAGTAGTGAATAACATTTCTTGTTCAATAATATGAGAGATGTTAAATTTTGCTTTGGTTCGTTTAATTGTTAGATATAAAAATAATTTCATTTTCACCAAGATTTTATAACTTAATTTAATTGCAAAATATTTTTTAAAGTTTTTAACAATTTATTTTTAAATTATATATAGATGTTTATTGTTATTGTGCAAATACTGTGTAATTTAATATATATATTAACAACACTTTCATTAGTATAGATGCAGAAATAAAGAACGAAAATAAACTAGTATGTTGTGGCCACCACATGAATTTCTTCTATATTTTCCTATACTAATTCACTCAGTAAAAATAATTTATTAAAATTTTTATTTAAAAAAATTATCTTCCATGATAATGCAGACGATTTCCATATTAGAGAAGTAGTATAACACTAAATATCCAAAAGAAAGTAAATTTTATTGTCAATATTACATTTTTTTTTTTTTTTTTTTTGTTAAAAATGAAGAAAATCGATAACTTTATTTTAAATTATCGCAGATCGATGGTTCAACCATTCGTTTTAAAGGTATTGGCAAGCTCTTTTGAACGATCCCCATCATGAAACAAAAAAAAAAAAAAAAAAAAAAAAAAATCCACAGATGTTGGCACAAAATTGACTTTCTCTCAACATTTAGTTTTATACATCTCCTCCGAGACGAAAGCGCTCAAAGCTGGTAGATGGAAGGTGCCGAGTTCGATCCCAGGTCACGCTCAATCACCTAGTCGTTCGGAGTTTTCCGTGGTTTCCGCCGAAACTCGAGTAAATACGCACTAGGACCCCTTAGAAAGACCCCCATGGAGGGCATTTCCCCTACAGGCCTAAGACACATGCGGAAACAATCGGTCTTAAATCCTCCAACCAACCAACCAACCTCCGAGACGCAAACCGTCTGCATTCCCCATGGAAAACAATTTTAGCAAATAATTTGCGCTGCGTGAATTTTTTCAGTAAAATATAGAAGAAAGTTTTGTGGTGGCCACGGCATACTAGTTTGTTTTATAATTTAAAATTTAATTATGGTTAATTTAGCCCTCTTCTTCATATATGTATAATAGGTATGTGAGTATGTATGTATGTGTATAAAAAATTTACAAATCAAAATCAGTCTCCTACAGATTTCAGTTTCATATACTATAACTAAATTTTACGAAGAATAATAGCTCTTTTCCAAAGTTTCTGTGGAGTTTTTTTTACTTACTTTTTCTTTATATATATATACTAGCAGGCTTCGCTGGACCCTTTTTTTAAATGAATCACTATAATTACTGAATTCTCAATTTTTATATTTTTTGCCCCACCACTCTCCCCCCCCCCTTCCCAATAATTTTAAAAATTCGAAAATATCCGCAATCGATTTGTAAGTATCGAAAACCTCTATGTACCAATTTTGAATGATCTAACTCTATTTTATTTTTTTTGCCCCTCCGCCCCCCCTCCCGTCCCTCCTAATAACGTTACACTTTCGAAAATATCCCCATTCGACTTGCAGGCCTCTGAAACCAATCTGTACCAATTTTGAACGGCCTAACTGCATTTCTATTTGTTTTTGCCCATAGCCCTCCCCCCTTACCACCCCTCCTAATAATTTTACAAATTCAAAAATATCCGCATTCGATTTTAAGTATCGAAAACCATTTGTGTACCAATTTTGAACGATCTAACTCTATTTTTATTTTTTTGCCCCCCCCCCATCCCCTCCCCCTTCTCGCCCTTCCTAATAACTTTAAACTTTCGAAAATATCCCCATTCGACTTGCAGGCCTTTAAAACCTATCTGTACCAATTTTGAATGCCCTAACTGTATTTCTATTTTTTTTTTGCCCATAGCCCCCCCTTACCGCTCCACCCCCTTCCCGCACATCCTGATAATTTTACAAATTCGAAAATATCCGCAATCGATTTGTAAGTATCGAAAACCTCTATATACCAAATTTGAACGATATTTTTATTTTTTTTGCGCCCCCCTCCCTAATAACTTTACATTTTTGAAAATATCCCCATTCGACTTGCAGGCTATTGAAACCTATCTGTACCAATTTTGAAAGGCCTAACTGTATTTCTAATTGTTTTTGCCCCTGCTGCCCCACATAAGGGCTGAATTTTTAAAATTCCAGAAATTGGTTTTTAGATATTTGTATTAGATATATTTTATAGCAAAAATTTCACGTATATCTGGTTTTTTTTGTTTGAGATATATAGGATTATGCGAAATCGCGTTTTACGCATGTGAAATCCCGTTTCGCCCCCCCCCCCCGCCCCCTCTTGGGGACCGAATTTCGAAAATTCTAGAAATTGGTTTTTAGACATTTACATTAGCTATATTTTAAAGCAAAATTTTTACGGTCTGTTTTTTTGTTTGAGATATGAAGGATTTTTTGAATTCACGTTTTGCCCCCCCCCCCCTTAGGGGGCGAATTTTTTCAATTTTTTTTTTCCTAAACCATCCCTGACCTATAAGGAAAAAAACAAAAAAAGAATGATCGAAATCGGTCAAGCCGTTTACGATTTTATAAAGGACATACAGACAAACATTCATTTATATATATATATATATATATATATAAAGATTTCTATAATAAAAGTCTGTTACCCTCCAATCAAGTAAAAAAAAAAAAAAAAAAAAAAAAAAACTTAGCATTTTGTAATAAACTTATCATCAGGGCTGAAGTCTTTCTAGAAATTTTCTATGTTCCCTCGCCTTTTTTTATTTTTCACTATAAAAATTTAAGGATGATAAATTTAGCTTTGCTTTCCTTTAAAAATTCAGTGAATCTTCTCTAAATGTCCATCTCTTTTGAAAGGCCACATTCCTTCAGAGCCAATTTTAACAGATCCAAAATTTCCTTCTATAACTTAATATTAATATCCCTCAAATAAAAGCCCACTTACAACTGTATTCCTTTTTCAAGATCAAGTAATTTTACTTTAACTTTGACCAAAACTAATTAGTGTTCACCATTTATAAGTGAGAGGTTAAACACTATATCTTCAGCTATGCAGTGGCGGATTTATGGGGGAGGGGGGCTAAGGGGCTGAAGCCCCCCCCCCCCAAAAAAAAAAGCACTAACATTCCCAACTGAATGTTACAATTGTAAATTTTTCATTGATCTGGATTAATATCTTGAAAACTCTTAACCCCCCCCCCCAAAAAAAAAAAAAAAAAAAAAAAAAGTTAAGTTCTAGATGCGCCACTGCAGCTATGTGATCAAAACGTAAATTCCTATAATCCAAATGTAATTTATAGATTTTGTGGCCTGAATAGGATTTTCTGAACAACCTTAATTAAAAGGCTACTTCTTTTTTAGGGCTAATATTTTCCCTTACTATGGTGCACGTGAAGGTGTTAAGGTCAATTGACTACACGAGGGTCCTCTCCCTGTAATAACGGGTGGTTTTATTGTATATATATATATATATATATATATATTAAAGTTTGTATATATATATATCTATATATAATCTGTCTTCTACAGATTTCAGTTGATTTGCTAATTATATCTTTACAGAAAAATATATAATAGTGTTCCTAATTAACAAATGACTTTTTTTAAGAATTAATTTGAACATTCACCGATTTTTTTTTTTTTTTTTTTTTTTTTTTTTTTTTTAATGTAATTCTTGTCTATAATATTTAAGTCTCTCAGTATCTTTATTTATGCAAGATTTTAATTTCGTATTACATTTACTGTTATTTTAAATATTTTTTAATGCCAATGTTCACTTAGTCACTCTCACACATTTACTGTAGATTGTAACATGCAAAAGTGTTTCATAATTTATGAATATAATTGATTTTTTTTTCTTTATTATATTTGTCTTGAGTACATATGAATATATACAGAGCCTGATTAGAGCCTGCCCCTAAATAGAGGTGCCCTAGACGGCCTGTGCGATAATCCGCCCCTGAATATATATAAGTAAATTCTTCATTTTTCCTTTTTAAATGTTTGAACTACAGCTATATTCCATATCAGTGGAAAGTTTTTTTTACAATTTCTCTTTATTTTAAACAAATAACATTCAGTCAGTGCCAGACTTACTTTTACTATAACAACATTGTGCAATATGAAAAATGTTTTATAATTAATAATTAAAAACATATTTTTTCTTTCTTGTCTTTAAATAACATCACTCATTCTTCGATTTACTCTTCTTTTCACTATAATTTTATTTTACTCTATTATGGATTTGCATTACTCAAATGTAAGTTCTCATAATTAAATTCTTTTATAATTTTATCCAGTAACCTCAGAAAGTATTTCATCCTACTTTACTCCAGGTGAATGATGTTATAATCAAAGTTCTCACAAAGGGAAATTTGAATACCATTTTTTACCTCTATTTATTTTTAGAATTAGCTAATCATTGATATATATTTTTAAAAAAATTTCTTGTATTCAAATTTGTATTTGTGAGAACCCTGGTTATATTAGGTTTCTAAAAATAATATTCTATATGTGCTAATAAAATGAAAATAAATCCAGTAATATATACTTTTAATCATTAGTTAAAAAAAAGTAATACTGACCCCCCCCCCCCCACACACACACACACATACACACACACTTAGTTGTGAGTCTATATGCACTCATTGTTTCAAAAGATGCAAATACCAGACAAATAAAAATACATATATTTTATTTATTTCATTTCACAAATTATTTACACTGTTGGAGAAATCTAGATGCTTATAATGTTTAATCAGATGCAACAAAGGCTTGCAAAATAATAATAATAATATATACAGTACCTGGCCAAATTATTAGACCAAAGAAAATATTTAAAGTTTTTTGAAATTTTTCTTATATTTGCTTTTATTTAAATATTTTTAAGTGTAATATTCATTCAATTACTCTCACATTTACTATAACCTGTAACATGGGAAAGTGTTTCATAATTTATGAATGATGCATGATTATTATTCACTATAATAATTTGTCTTTACTCTAATATAGATTTTTAGTACATATGAATATACACAAGTTAATTCTCCATTTTCACTTTCCAAAAGTTTCAATTACAACTATATTCCAAATCATAGGAAAGTGTTTTATAATTTGTCAATGATGCATTATTTTAATTTTTCAATAACACCCAGTCAACCATTATCTGACTTACTTTTACTATAACTTATGTAATATTGAAAAGTGTTTCATAATAATGGACTTAAGCATATTATTTCTTTCTTGTTTTTTTTAATAAAACCACTCATTCTCTGATTCACTCCTGTAATATATAACAATATAATAATTTAAAAGTTATCATGTTTGCATTTTATTCTATTATGGATTTGTGATCTAACGTACTACTTCTTTTATAATTCTATTCAGTAACCTGGTGAAATATTTCATCCCATTTTATTTCACGTGAACGATGGTGTTGTAATAGGTGTCTAATTGTAATAGCATTTATAGACTAATAAAATGAAAATAAAACCCAGTAACATAAAATTAATCCTTAGAATAAAATAAATAAATAAAACCATCATTTCTATTTATCAAATTATGAACCTATATTCTTGTACTGTTTCAAAAGATGCGAATAATACTAGAAAAATAAAATACAAATATTTTATTTATTTCGTTTCACAAAATGTTTACATTGCTGGAGAAATCTATATATGCTTATATTGTTTTATCAAATACAACAAAGGCCTTGCAAAATAGGATGTAATATAATTACATATTCACAACACTTTTACAAATTGAATTGATATTAAACAAAGTAAAAAATGCATATCTGGAAAATACAAGATGCAGGAAGGTTCATCGCTCCGATATGTAATGCTCTGTCTATCAACCTAAAAAGATTGCAATTTGCTTTTCAGACAAAAATGAAGATAGCCCCCTGTCTTTTTCTTGTATTGCATCTTTTTCTTTTAATATCTTTTAAATTTTTACGATAGCATTTTCTAATGCTGCAATTTTCTTTTTCAGAATTTTGTTATATTCTTCATAACATTCCTATAAAAAAATAATAATAATTAACCAATAATTTCAGTCTATGATAACTAATTTTTAAAATATTTAAGTACATAAAATGATACAGTAAGAATAATTTTGATGACCTTTCGAAGAAGAAGTAAATGAACACAATTATGCACCTCTTATCCTGTATAATCTAATGTCACTGAAAATAACAAAAATATCCTAAATAATCTGTTATGATGTTTACATTACTTCCTTTTATCCTACAATGCGATAAACATATTATATGGTAAGGTATAAGCTCAAAGGCACTGTATTTGAACATTTCTAGTCTATTTCAATAGTAGTTCTAAAAGAACTTTTATTTAACAAAAATTTGTGTGTGAGGAACCTTCTCCATCCCCCTCTCTCTTTTGTTAACCCCCCCCCCCCTTTTGTCTGCAGCCTTACCTTCAATAAATAGCACATTTGCTAAAAATATTTAAGAAAATCACAGTGCGAACTAGGAGACAATCAAGTTAAAATTGTAAAAAAAAAAAAAAAAAAAGACAAACTAATTTATAACATTGTGTAAAATCCAGGCCCGTACAAAGTATATAGAGAAAAATACATAAATAATAATAATAAAAATGTCTGAGCCTGAACTGTGAAGAGTATTTTTTTTTTTCAGTTGTTTACAAAGACAGTGTAAAGTGTTTATAAATGATATTTACATTTTAGTAATTTAAAAAATACAGAGTTTGCAAATGAGCTAAAAATTTGTTTAATTTATAATTTGTGCATAAATAAATAAAACTTTATTTACAGATTTATTTATATTAAAATGAAATAATAAAAAAATACAGGGTTCATAAATATAGTAAAAATCTTATTTAATTTAGTATTTGTAAATGAAAAAATAAAACTACTTATTTGCAGTTTTAACTATATTAAATTGCATTATGTAAAAACACTTTAACTTTAAAAATATAATTATTAAAAATTAAAAAAAAAAAGTTTAATATGCATCCTTAATTTTTTTAAATTTAGGATGCATATTAGTTTAATTTTGTGTACAGCTTAAAATTCAAAATTATTGTGCAAGACAGGTATCAACATTTACACATTTATAGCATAATACGTCATAAAAGAAAAGGAAAACAAACCTTTTCTGGATTACTCAGATGTGATTCAAGTACACAACCAGGTTTTGGACATCCAATTTCAGCCTCAGTCTATTCTGCTTGAATTGGGACTCTTCAAAATGGTCCTAAAGAATTTTTTAAAATCTTATTATGAGTATTAACATACATTTATTTAAAAATGTATCATAAATGCATTCAAAAGAAGTAAATTGATACTTTTATATAATATTTACAATTTACATATGGAACATTTCAAGAGTTGACCAAGATTTTTTTTTTTTTTTTTTTTTTGGGGGGGGGGGGGGCATTTTGGCAGAATATATAAGTGCAAAAAGAAAATTTTGTAAACAAATAAAAATTAGCACTAATTTTTTATGTATCAAGTTTATCAATTATATCAAGTTTATAACGTGGCAGAGAATCAAGTGCAAGTAGTCATTTGAAATAATATTGAAAACATGGGAAATTTTTTAAAAAATTTAATTTTTATAAAACAAAAATTTTGTGAAATGACTTTATGAACTGAAATTTAGTGAATGGGCTCATACTTCGTTTACTGAATTTAAATTTTCTGAAAGGGTCTATTTTATGAACTTTAATTTTTTGAAAGGCCCCATTTTATAATATTCAGTTTGGAGAAGGAAGGGGGGAGGGGGTTAAAAGGATTTTTTTTATTTTGATCAACCCCTGAAATTAAAAAATGAATCCCCCCCCCCCGAAAATCCTATTTAAAAAAAAAAAAAAAAAAAAAAATATTCATTTAACAATTTATAGAATACATAAACATTCCCATAAAGTAAATCTTTGTCTGAACCTGAACAATCTATCATTCAAGTGTGCAGTTAAACTAAATATTAAGATAGAAATTAAAACAGATTGGATACTTTGTATAAATATCAAATAATTAGTTCATGTTCTAAAAGCATTTTTATTTTTATTGTCTCATGTTAATTAAACTTTAAAAAACAAATAAGATTATTTAAAATTAAAAATAATGGGTTTTTCTTGAAAGTTAACCGTGAATACAGAAATAAAAGCACCACTTGTTTCAGAGAAATTTCCTCAATAAAGGTTTAATGCATATATACTACATTAAACTTTATTATAAATAAATTTCTTAGATATATAGTAATATGACTGCATATTTTGACTCACATAATGTCAATTAATATACCATGTTCTAAGATATAAATTTTTAAACATATAAAGGTTTTGTTTCTTATATTGATCAAAATATTTAGCATTATTTCACAAAAATCTTAAATCTCTTTATATTTTGCAAGAATTTATTTATAAGCAAGATCTTTTATTAATAATAACTAAATTCTTTCTTATCAAAATAAATAATTATTATGTAATAAGGATAATTATTATGTGGAACTATTTACTTCCGCGGAAGTAAATAGTTCCACAATTAGAAAAAGCTATTCAGCTATTGATAACCTAATATTATATTTTCTTTTAAATTCGAAGCTAAATTTGTTTACTTATCTTTTATGAATGAATATATTTTATTTATGCGTTTGAAAATTACCATTTAAAAAGCATGCAATTTGGCGAACTTTGAAACGAAACGCGTAAAACGGCTCAGGGTTACTTTTCTCTCCCACGCTCCCCACTTGAAGGAATTGGGGGAAAAGATGCCGGACGAGTCTGCTCGTATTATAGGTGCCTTATTGCAATACGCAAGCGAAGTGTGACGTCACTGACCGTCCGTGGATGCAAAAAAAATGTTTCCTATGTTAATCGCCCACTGGATTTTTTGTAAAAAATTATTAAAAATCGAGGGAAATTATTTCCCGATTTCCATCCCCATATTTAGGTATAGATATGTATTAGTTATCGTGTGCATTCGTTAGAATAAGTTGTTTTTGCTGTAAAATTGATAACATTAGAATTATAAATTTCAAAACTCTAGAAAAAAAATTGGCAAACGTCCGTATTCGATTGAAAACATAAACATTTCATTCCATAGGATGATATTTACACAATAAATATCCAACTAATATACTAATTAAAGGGAAAATGATACATATTCTATCATAATTTTAAGTCAAATTTGTTTTCAAATGTCTAAATAAAGTATCTGATATGAGATACTAATATATTGCAGCGGAATAGATTTCATATGACATCCTTGGCGGAGGGGGGGGGGGGGAATTACCAAATTATTTGGCGAACATATTTAATTTCTTTCAAAAATAATGGTTATTTTAGCAACTTATATTAAGAGAGTATTGAATATTATGAAACGACATTTCGTACAATATGCAGGGTGATCCAAAAGTCAGGACAAACTTTAAAAATGAATAATTCGAAAACCAATCAAGATACAGAGATACGGTTTGCACCAAACGGATGAAAGAGAAACCGGGTTTTGTGTGGCAAAGAAAAAAATCTGGAGTGACTCCACTCGACTTTCCGAACATTGAGTAACTAACAGTTTTGTAGATAAAATAAAGAAAGAGGAATTGCTAAACAAACAAAAGAGAGAAAACCATAATAGAGTGTTTTTTTCTCCATATATCACACGAGGTTTTATTTAACGCTACTGAACTTTGAGCCCTTAGATCATAATGATAAAGAATTTTTCGTTTTGTCCCTGTAAAAATCTATAGATGCTAGATTCACCAAAATGCTTATAGTTAGTGCAACAGTGATTTATAATATTCATACAAATTTTCAGCTCAATTGAATAAGGCGTTTAGATGCTATCGCACTTTTAAAAATTTGGTCTCATAGGCCATAATGATAAAGAATTTTTCTTTGTGTCCCTGTAAAAAAACTGTAGTGCTAGATTCACCAAAATCTATACAGTTGGTGCAAATGCGACCTATAACATGTGTACAATTTTTTTGCTCAGATTAATAAGGCGTTTAGACGCTATCACACTTTTAAAAATTTGGCCCCATTGGCCTTAATGATAAAGAATTTTTCTTTGTGTCCCTGTAAAAAAAACTATAAGTGCTAGATTCTCCAAAATCTATACAGATTGAGTATCTGTGACCTATAATATGGGTATAAAATTTTTGCTCAATTGAATAAGGCGTTTAGATGCTATCGCACTTTTAAGATTTTGGTCCCATAGGCCATAATGATAAAGAATTTTTCTTTGTGTCCCTGTAAAAAAACTATAAGTGCTAGATTCACCAAAATCTATAGGGTTCGTACTATGGTGACTTACAATATACGTACCAACTTTCAGGTTAATCGAACAAAGCCTTTAGACGCTAGCGTGTTCACAAACATACACACATACACACATACACACATACATCATCGTAAAAATAGTGAAAACGGACTCAGGGGACCTCAAAACGTATAGAAACATCAAAATCTCGAATTCGGATTTTTGACATGATTACAATACTTTCCTCACTATAGTGTTCGGAAAGTAAAAATTAGTTCTGTTGGCGACCAACAGATGGCGCTATAGTGTTTTATTTCACCAAAAGATGATTTGCAAATGAAAAAAGATGTTGACAACTTACAAATCAGCTTAATTACAGTTAATTAGTACTATTACAGTAACTGTTCAATGTCCATCATTCAGAAGTACAGCTGTGAGCTGATTCACCACATCGTTCACAGCATTTAGTAGTATTTCTCGCGTTATGGCAGACACATTTTGGCGGATGGCATCTTTCAGTGCTGCTAGTGATGCCGGTTGGTCGCGGTACACTTTTGACTTCCAAGAATCCCCACAGCCAAAAGTCACTGGGTGTCAGATCGGGAGACCTTGGAAGCCATGCGTGATTAAAGTAGCGACTGAGAATGCGATATTTCGATGCATATAAGCTTCGACTACCATTACCTGCTGTAGTTGTTCCTTTTTATACCGTTTGTTGCTTTGCATAATCCTACATCAGAAATACAACAGCGCCATATGGTGGTCTCCAACATAACTATTTTTTTTTCTTTGCCACACAAAACCCGGCTTCTTTTCCATCCGTTTGGTGCAAACCGTATCTTTGTATCTTGATTCGTTTTCGAATTATTCATTTTTAAAGTTGGTCCTGACTTTTGGATCACCCGGTATATTACGAAAATATGCATCTGGCATGTATATTTTCGAATTACGTTTTTGATCGCCAAATACAAGAAACGCCAAGGACGACAGAGTCTTGAAATTTAAAATTTTGTCAGTTTGACGGCAAAATAATTTAATCTAATGCATGCATACGATAACTATTACATATCTATACCTGAATACGGGGATTAAAATCGGGAAATAATTTTCCTCGATTTTTAATAATTTTTTACAAAAAATCCAATGAGCGATTAACATAGGAAATTTTTTTTTTGCATCCACGGACGGTCAGTGACGTCATCATTTCGCTTGCGTATTATAAATGATTGCGATGAACGATAAACCAATAGGAAACAAGAAAACATACATCGAACAACATCCGAAAGAAAATTCAGTAGTTTTTTTGTTATTTCATTCATTTTGAAAATAAATAAATTTTGAATGTTGATATTATATAAATGGCATATAAGGGATACAAATTTGTTTGTATATGTTGCCAATAAACAGTATTATAAACCCGTTAGTAGTCGCTAGTTGGTCGATTTGTGTTAAATATTTACTGGTTTAACATAATAATAGAGATGTAATAATTTGAAATATCGAAGACACGGAAACCCTGCGTATTTGTTTCATGTTTCTTTATTGAACAACAACATAGTAGTAGAAGTAGAAGTAGGAGTAGTTAATATGCAGTTTAGTAAAAGTAGAAGTATATACACAACAATTTGCCGCCCAACCTTCAGTGTTACCAGATTTTTTTTATTTAATAGTCACCAACAATTTTTAGAAGTGGAATTTGATATACATAAAATCGAAGAAACGTCAATTATGTCACTCCTTAAAATTATTGGTGACAGTTGAATAAAAGACTGCGGTTTTTGGAAGGCAGGGGTGTTGCGGTAAGCTGTGCTGGTTTGACCTGTTTGCTTTTTCTTGGTTAGTTTTACGAAGGGTGTAAGTTTCTCACGCTTTTTCACCTCTGTTGTTTCTTTAAGGACACAAGTGAGTGTTTATTTTTGTTTTCTTCTGCTTTTTCTTTTGCTTATATATTTGTTGTACTTCGGTTCTCCTGCCAGCTGGCAGTGGGGTAACCAATTGTTTATCTTTGGGAAGAATGAATTCCCGTTTCACGTTCCACGAGCAGTCATCTCTTGAGTCAAATATATTTCTTAAGGAAGATATCACCCTCCCGTTACAACTAGAATATGCTTTTACAAATGGAGTCACACGTGTGTGTTTGTTTTTGGAACCCGGTGAAGGTCAATTCCCCCGCAACAAGCCCAAGCAATTGAAGGCTGAAATTGATAGTAAAATTACCCTGAATAACAAAATACATAGCATAAAATTTACCCGAACTAACAAGCTTCTTATTGAGACCGAAGACCTAGAATGTGCAAAACAAATTGTTCAATTAGAGAGTTTATTAAAGGTTCCTGTCACCCCTTATGTACAACAAGAAAATATTACTACTCGTTTTGTGTTACATGACATTGACCCTACTACGTATTTAGCTGATCTCGGGACAGAAATCCAGACAGAAAATAAATTGAAGGTTAAAGAACTACGTCGATTTACGAGAAAGTCTCAATCAGGTGTCCAACTTACGGAGACTGTTCTAGTTACTATATTTGGTGCTAATCTCCCCCCAGAAATAAAATTCTTTTACATGATTGAGAAAATCAAACCTTTTTATGATCGGCCACGTCAGTGTACAAAATGTTGGAAATTTGACCACTCGACACTCAAATGCAAAAGTGACGTCACATGCAAAAAATGCGCTGAGAAGCATCCCGAGAACACGTGCATAAGTGAAGTTAAGAGATATTGCAATTGTAGCGGAAACCATGAGGCGACTGATTCTCAATGTCCGAAACGACTCCATGAAATGTCCATCTTAAAATATAAAACCGATAATCATGTATCTATCACTGAAGCTCGTCGTCAATTCCGTACGCTGGATAAAAAATCTTACGCTGCTGCCGCTGTAACGCAGAACGCACAAAAGGACACTATAGTTACTAGAGATGAATTCCAGAGTAGCCTGGACTCGGTGTTTATGAAACTTCAGGATCTTCTAGTTCAAGTCATTCAAAAAAGTATTGAAAGTGTTACGCAACTAGTTCAACAAAACAATGAGAATATACTACAAATGGTACAGCAACAAACAAAAGAGATAAAACAAAACATGGATCGTTTGACGACATTGGTAATCAAGTCTACCGGTCGGTTGACTGCTAAGTCTGCTGCTCCCACTGATGATAAACCCCATACCTCTAACCTAAAAGAACAAACTGAACGACTGTTAAAGAAATCGAAGGTAAATGAGTCTGGTCTGACTGAGATCCAAAACATGACTCCGGTTAATAGAGTCCCACAATCCAAGATAAATGTTGAGGTAGAAATGGCAGAGGCAACCTAGTGATCATACTTGTCCCCTTCCCGGCTGGCTTATGCTGCCCCTTGCTGGTTCTGGGTACAAGCTTTTTCTAGTACTTTTATTTCTATTTTTTATGAGTCATAATACTTCTCTATCTTTTATTCAATGGAACTCAAGGGGCGTTCGCCAGAAGCGTCACTGGTTAAAGTTTTGGCCGTTCTGTGCTGCCGATGTTTTTGTTTTTCAAGAATCGTTTTTAAACCCGTCTGATTCTTTCTCCTGCCCTCAGAAAATTGTTTATCGTAACGATCGGTTGAGTAGAGGTGGTGGTTTACTAACGGCTGTGAATATCAGCTTCCCCTCGGTGCAAGTTACATTTAATGAACTTGTTTCTCCTGATGTTGAGTTCTTAATTGTTAAGATTTGGTCTGGCACTCAGTGGATTTTTGTAGTTAATCTTTACGCTCCTGGCGGGAATGTTTCTTCTGTTTGGTTAAACCATCTTCTCCACAAAATCCACCCCCCTTTTATTGTCCTTGGGGATTTTAATCAAAAACATATTGCATGGGGCAATTCTGTTTCTACACCTGGCGCTGATCAGATCTACGACTGGCTACTTAACAATAACGTCTGTATCCTGAACTCTAACAGCTATACACATGTTTCCCCCTCGGGTAACCATTCTCTTATTGATCTCACCTTTGCCAGTCCAGATGTTTTCCGTAGAAGCCACATATCAGTACACCATGATCTCTTTGATTCAGACCATTACCCCATCATATTACAAATTTCTGGTAAATATTCTCCTTACCTTATTCCTCGTACTTATACTGACTGGAATGCGGTCAAATGTGACTTTAATACCTCATTGAGTGGCAATACTAGTGTTAATGTCGAAAATTTAACATGCAGTTTTAGTAGGTCCCTAAAGGGCAACTCTGTCAAGTATTTTCTTAAGAGTAGGGATAACCCCCCTTGGTGGGACACTCAGTGTGCCTGGTTGCTTGGGCAAAAAAGGAGATTTCTGCGGTTGGCCAAGACTTTACTCTCTAGGGATCACTGGATCAAGTATAGAAGTTTTGCTGCGCGATTAAAGCGCTGCGTTAGGTCAAAAGCCTCGGCCTTTTGGAAGAATGTTTGCGGTCGAATGAATGGTGGGAATGTTTACCCAATTATTAAGGCTCTTAACAATAGGGGGATCACCACTGATTCTCATCTCGTTTTGCATCATAATGATTGTGGTATTGCTGATCGTAGAGAACAGGCTGAGTTATTTGCTACACATTACAGTCATACTGATGACCTTCCTGGAATACCTTATGATCTCTCCTGTAATGACCCTCTCTGGAACGAAAGATTTAGCTTGGTTGAACTTAATCAAGCTATCCATCTAATGAAGAATACCACACCGGGGGAGGACAAAAACCCAGCTCAAGTATTTAAAGCTCTTAACTTCTCCAACCGGCAAAAAATTCTAGACATGGTTAATACGATGATGCATGACGGCGTCGTTCCGGATACTTGGAGGACTGCTATCGTTCTTCCCATCTGGAAGCAAGGGAAACCCAAAACTCAACTAGCTGCTTACAGACCTATTGCCTTAACGGCTGTAGGATGTAAAATTCTTGAGCGGATGATTCTGAAACGGATCCTTGATCACGTGACTATTAGCTCGGTATTCCATGCTCATCATTTTGGTTTCCTCCCTGGCAGAGATTGCAGCAAAGCTCTTCGTATCTTCTACAAGGAAATTTTAGACGCCCGCTTTCAAAAGAAGTACGTCATTGCAGTCAAATTAGATATCAACTCTGCCTATGATTCTGTGTGGAGGGATGCCCTCATCTATAAAATGGCTAGTATTGGTATTGGTGGTGATACAGCGTATTGGATTGCTCAATGGCTACATAAACGATCTTTGAAGGTCAGTTGGAGAGGTGTCACTTCCCGTTCTGTCCCTTCTAATCGTGGTGTCCCTCAGGGCAGCGTGCTTTCACCGATACT
The DNA here is from genome assembly GCA_963930645.1 of Salticus scenicus. Taxonomy (NCBI): domain Eukaryota; kingdom Metazoa; phylum Arthropoda; class Arachnida; order Araneae; family Salticidae; genus Salticus; species Salticus scenicus. The sequence goes on along the minus strand of OZ005650.1, from coordinate 108,008,882 downwards.
CTTTACGATATACATGTGGGATTTCTTTGAAGTAATTGACTCTGGTGTACACGCTATCGTATATGCAGATGACATTCTCATTTACTGTGCTGACTCGTGTCTTGACGTAGTTATGACTAAGTTGCAGGAAGCTTTGGCCAGAGTTCAAACCTGGTGCAGTTATTGGCTACTGGACATCCGCCCGGACAAATGTGCTGCCATAAACTTTTCACGTAAAGCTCAGTCTCCGGAAAGAAATCTCTTTCTCCATGGTATCAGTATTGAGTGGCTCAATCATGTGAAAATTCTTGGGGTGATTTTTTCTTCTAATTTCACGTTCCGGGCCCATTTTGATTACTTGCAAAAGAAATGTGTCCAGCGTCTGAATGTATTAAAGGCCATCGCTTCCCCCCTGTGGGGCATTCGAACACCTCAGCTCTTAAAAGTTGTTAACGCCATTATCCGTGGTCTCATTGAATATGCTGCCCCTATCAGTGTTGTGCAAGTTCACAAAAAAAACGAACTAGTTCAAACTCAAGTTCATCGTGTAAAAAACGAGTTAGTTCGCGCTCAAACTCATGTCTGAAAGAAATGAACGCGTTCAGTTCAAGTTCATTTTTAAAAACGAGCGAAGCTCACTAAAAGTTCATTTTTACGTACATTTTTTTTTTTTTTTTTTTTTTTTTTTAAATAGATCTTATCCTCTGTGAACACTTTCATAGGTAATTTGTGTGTCAGGCAAACTTTAGGGGTGGGGGGTTAAAGAGGGAGGTGCAGAGGAAAATAAAATAATCTTTTATATCACAGTTTTACCTACTTTAATGATATATTCTATAACTATCACTAACTTTTTATGAAGATCACAGTGAGTGTATTATATACCTGGGGGGAGCAAGGGGGGCAGATAAAAATAAAATATATTCTTCTTATATTACTCTATTATCGATCACAAATTTTTTTGTACAATCACGTATAATTTATTAAAAATTTACAGTAAGCGTCAGACATACTTAGTGGGGGGGGGGTTAAAATAGAGGGGGTGGGAGAGGAAAATAAAGTGATTATTTATATCACCATTTTAGCGATTTTAATGATATATTCTATAACTACCACTTAATTTTCATGAAGATTACAATGAGTGCATTATATACCTGGGGGGGGGAAGCAAGGGGGAACCGATGGAAATAAAATATATTCTTCTTTAAACTACACTATTATCGATTTAAACAAAAACTTTGTATAATAGAATACAATTTGTGAAAAAAATCACAGTAAGGTCAGACATACTTGGGGGGGGGGGTTAAAGAGAGGGGGGACAGAGGAAAATAAAATATTTTTTTATATCACCATTTTACCGATTTTAATGACATATTCTGTAACTATCACTTACTTTTATGAAGATCAAAATGAGGGTATTATATATTTGGGGGGGGGAAAGGGGGACGCAGATAGCAGTAAAATATATTATTCTTTAAACTACCGCATTGTCGATTTAAAAAAACTTTGTATCTACGCAATTTTCTGCTTATGAAAAATTACAGTGAGTGTACACATATCTGGACGATTTGCTAAGAGGGGGCAGAGTGAAGAAAATGTTTGTTTTTATATAATCATGCTACCTACTTATATGAAACTTTGTACCACTATCACTTTCATTTTATTAAAATTATAGTGAAAGTTAACTAAAGTTGATGGGGGGGGGGGGGGGGTACAGATGGAAAATAAAATAATATTTTTAAACAACACTTATTATCGTTTGTTTTATTGTTTTATTTGCATTTTGTGTAAGTATCAATTACTATTAATGAAAAATTATACTGAGGTATGCAAAAATTCAATGTATAATTTAAATCTGTAAAAAAATTATTCAAAAATGAATTTTCTTCTTTTAATTTGTGTCTTTTGTCCTTCTCCCGATGTAGATATAAAACACTTACACTCACGTTGATGTTTAGCATCAGTTTTACAAGGAGAAATTTAAAAAAGTGCCCTTTTTTCCGGTGCCCTTTTTTCCGCAATCCAAAAATTCAATACATTGTTAATATCAGACATTAATTAAAAGTTAATATCAAACATTGGTAAAAGATTATTCTAAAACAGAATTTTTTTCTTTGATCTGTCTCTCCCCCTCCCCTCGTAGAAACAAAAAATTTTTGCTATCGTCCATGTTTAACAAGTATTTTACAAGTAACAATTAAGAAAAGTGCCCTTTTTTCCGGTGCCCTTTTTTAAGGATTGCGGAAAAAAGGGCACTTTTCTTAATTTCTCCTTGTAAAACTCATGCTAATCATCAACGAAAGCGTAAGTTTTTTATTTCTACGTGAGGGGGGGGGGATGGACAAAAGAGACAGATTAAAAGAAGAAATTTCATTTTTGAGCAACTTTTTTACAGATTTAAATCATACATTGAATTTTTGAGTACCTCCCTGTAATTTTTCATTAATACTAACTGATATTTACACAAAATGCAAATAAAACAATAAAACAAACTGTAATAAGTGTTTTTTAAAAAGATTATTTTATTTTTCATTTGCCCCCACTACCCCCCCCCCCCTTATCAATTATAGGTAACTTTCACTATAATTTTAATAAAATGAAAGATACTCGTACAAAGTTTAATATAAATATGTAGCATGGTGATATAAAAAATATTTTCTTCACTCTGCCCCCCCCCCCCGTAGCAATTCGTCCAGATATGTGTAGACTCACTGTAATTTTCATAAGCAGGAAGTTGTATATATACAAAGTTTTTATTTTTAATCGAGTATACGGTAGTTTAAAGAATAATATTTTTTACTTTTATCTGCGCCCCCCCCCCCAGATGTGTAATACACTCATTGTGATGTTCATAAAAAGTAAGTGATAATTATAGAATATATCATTAAAACGGTAAAACGGTGCAATAAAAAAAAGTTTTATTTTCCTCTGCCCCCCCCCTCTTTAACTCCCCACCCAAGTTTGCCTGCCACTTACTGTCATTTTTTTCACAAATTGTACGTGATTATACAAAGTTTCATTAAAATCGGTAAGAGTTTTTGTAAAAACAATTATTTTCTTTCGATCTGCTCCTGCCCCCTGCCCCCTCCCCCCTCTTCCCCGAGATATATACAGTAAAACCTCTCTAAGTTGGACACCTACGGTTCCAAGAAAAAGTGTCCAACTTAGAGAGGTGTCCAACTTATAGGGGTTAGACATAATGTTAATGGATACATTCCGTTCCGAGAAAAAGCGTGCAACTTAGAGGGGTGTCCAACTTGAGAGGTTTCACTGTACTAAATGAATGTTGTACCAAATCAATTGAAATTTCTAAAAATGTAGTTTGAAAGTCATTTTTTAAATTCATTAATTGATATTTATTATTTTGCGATTTGCGAATTGGAAAAGTGCCCTTTTTTCCGGGTGCCCTTTTTTCCGGTGCCCTTTTTTCAGGGATCTATACTTTCTACCCTTTTAATCGCAAGAGAGGACGCATTTCTCACAAGAGAGAAACGCATCGGGTCGGGTAATCGCTTATTACCTGCTTTGCAGGTCGGGTGCAGGTAAAATTTGCATTAATTTTTATTCACAAAATGTTTTCTCCGAAGATTGTTTTTTGCTTTACTTATGAATCTAAGCTTTTAAATGAAGAGATTGGATGACATTGTCTTCCTTCCTAGTAATTTAAAGACATGACTGATAACATGAATTTAATTACATTTACCTAAATATTAATACTTAACGTTTAAAGCTTTATATGGAAAACTATTTTTTTTTTCCGACCTATATTTGCTTCCTTATTTTACTGTCAAAATACTTGGAACAGTGGTTTTTTTAAATATATGTTTTAATATGCATTTATGCAATTCTAAATGCATAGTACACTGCGGTTCAATATATATCGCATCTATCATAAAATAGAAAAAAAAAAAAAAAAAAAATATTTCATTGTAAAAGCCGAAAATGGAGGGAAAATAAAAATTAATTTCAATTATTATTATTATTATATAACATCATAAAACTTTTAGCATTTCAATAACATTTATTAATTAAAACCCGAATAAACTACTACGTCAGAAACGCCAAAGAAAAATATTGGAAATGCAAAATTGGCGTTTCTGACGTAGTGCTTTATTCGGGTTTTAATATTCCAACGCTAAGTCTCCTGTTATTAAAATTTATTAATTGCCTCATGGACTTATTCATAATTTTTCTAGTACTTCATGTGACGCTTATTTTCATCTAATGCAATGTTTGAAAAGGTTTTCAATATATATATATATATATATATATATATATATATATATATATATATATATATGACTTTATTTCTACTATCTTATAGATTTATTTCTATTAAATCATAAAATTAAGAACTTAATATTAAAAATACACATTTAAGCAAAGAAGTAATATATTTTTATCTTATACAAGACCTACCACGTTGCAAAGCAAACGACTTCTGTGTGATTTTCATTCCCATGCGATAACGATCATTTTAACCATTAACTATTCTTCTTATCAATGAAAAAAGGAAAGGGCTTTAGGCAATTGCTTTTGTGTACCAGAATTGCCCACACAACAAATCTCCCCCACAGACAAATCGACGTATACCAGTGACAATTCTCAATACATTGGATTCGGCTTATAGTTCCAAGAAAACCACATGATGTCGAAAACATTTTGACCAAGAAGAACGAATGTAGATTCTAGATTCCTTCAACTTTTAGTTAGGGCATACAAAGAACGGGGGAAAATGCTGTATTAATAATGCGCATCATAATATTTATATGGTTTCAAATTTTACTTATTTATTTATTTGTTTTATTAAACAAATAATTATTACTTATTTCTTTATTTGTTTTAAGAAATAACTATTCAACTATATGAAAGCGGGAATTTTTTATTACCATTTTCATCTTAGATAGCTCCTAAAACTAAAATTAGAATTTTACAAAAATGATGATTATTCCATTAAACGCTGCCTTAAATATTTCAAAAAGTTATTTATATTATATGGTTATCGGTTCTCGTAACTAAAAATATACTGAATCTATACAAAATATTTTCAAAATCGTAAATATTTATTAAAAAATAAATAAATTAATTAAATAAAAAAATTGCATCCCATAAAATACAGACAATTTATAAATATTTCGTAAAATACGCAACGAAATTTTGCCATTCTTTGATAACATAATTTCCACAAAACTTTAAATGTAATTAAATATCACTATAATATTACACTCGAATTGCAAATTAATATATGTGCAAATGCCTTCAGAGCTGCTAGACAGGAAGTGCTGGGTTCGATCCCAGGTCGATGATATAAAAAAAATTTCCTCTCCCCCGCATCTTCAGCCCCCGAAGTATGTGTGACACTGTATTTTTTTCATAAACAGCAAGTGACTATTAGACAAAGTTTAAATAAAATAAATAAGAAAGTTATATAAAAACAATTATTCTCTTTCTGTCTGCTCCTAGACTCCCCCTTTCCCCAGGTATATACTAAGTAAAAATGGTACGAATTTAATTGATTGAAATTTCTAAAAATGTATTATGAAAAATCACGCTTTAAATTCGTTATTTGATGTTTATTGTCTTTGTGAAATGCAAATTGCAAAAGTGTCCTTTTTTCCGGGTGCCCCTTTTTATGGTGCCTTTTTTCCCAAATGCCTCTTTTTTTTTTTCAGGAATCCATTTTGCACAGTTATTTTCTTTTCTGTCCTTTTCTTCTTCTACTTTACTTTTCATATTTCAGACAGAAATATTTAATATGAGTTTGAGTTTGAATTGCTTTTTCACGCTCAAGTTCGTGTGAACTACGGTCAACTCAAGTTCATTATTTAAAAAACGAGCGAAGTTCAACTCAAAACTCAAAATTTTTGAGCTAAGCTCATGAACGCGTTCAAATGAACGTGTTCGTGCACAACACTGGCCCCTATCTATAGTGGTGCCTGTAAATCTTCATTGAAAAAGCTTGATGTCATTTACAATGCGGCCATTAGGTTCGCGACTGGTTTGCCTAGGTGGACCCCTCTTTTTAAACTCTACAGGGAGTCGGGTCAGGTTCCCTTATTTCTTCGTCGGTCCTACTTGACAAATACTTTCTATGTTCGCTGCACCACCTCCTATGGTCATGACACATCCTCTGATTATGTTGACGCAAATTTGGAGTGGAATACTGACTATGGCACTTTCAATCCTGGTATGCTCCTTCGTTCTTGTTGGCCAGCCGGATAGTCACGGACTACATTGAGATTTTTCTGGATGAATTTCCGTTTCAGTCGAAAGCCCTTCCCCCGGCAATAATTCTTGCCTCCTTTCATCACTATATGACCTGCAACTTTGCTGGGTATCAAGTTATTGCCACTGACGCTTCTAAAGATCAGTGTAAGACTTCCATCGCTGCAGTCGACGTCACAAACAAGTCTTCCAGGGCTCATTTGATTCACCATCTCAATTCCATTTTTACTGCTGAAGTCCTCGCAATTGACCTTGGTGCTAGTCTTTTTCTCAGGAGTGGTCTTTGCCTCATCCTGACGCGTATTTGGAAAACGCACACCACACAGCGCCGTTAGATGGCGTCAAATCGTTTGGCGAGAAGCCACTGGCGTAACAGCTTATTTCTGTGGGTTCTAGGGTTACCTTTACGCTGTACGGTGTACGATTTTCTCATGCATGCCATTTCAATTTATTTGCAGTTTCCATTCCAGTGACAAGTGACAAGACCTTGCAGCCTCAAAGATCGAGAAATCTTCTTGACAGTTAGTTTTGTTTGTGTAAGCGATTTGAGAGAAAAAAATTTAATTATTCATTTAAAACATATTTATATTTTTCAAGTTATTCCTCCTTTTGATTTGGATACTTTGAAATTGAATAGATTTTGTTTGATGAATATCTCGCGGGTGTATTGTTTATAGGATTGCTGCAACTTCATTAATCTTTAAGACTACTTTTATTTGCTATATATATTTTAATTGTCTTATTATATAATACTCACCAAAATTTATTGTAAATATATATTAAATTTATAACTTTTAAAATAGAAAAATCTTTATTGAAGTATTTTTTGAATAAGTTGAATGTATATCTTTTTCTTTCATATATAATCTTACGTGTGCCTGACATTAATTTAATTTTACTATATAGCTGTTTATTCGTAATAAGGCAATACCACGGAAACGTCAACCTGAACGTCAATATTTCAAATTTAACAAAATTTTGAGTGTGATACTTACATATTTTTAAAGCATGTAATATATATTTTAGTAGCGTGAAGTTTCAATTATATAAATTGTTTTGTAAAAAGGGGTTCGTCCATGTGTTTTCAGATTAGGATATTTAAGAAATGGACTTGCATAAAATGCTTAAGTATGTTACTTGTACATGTATAATTTTAAATATTTAACTGTTTAATTATGTATATATTTGTATTTGATTTAATTAAGGCTTTTTTATTTTGGAAAAAAAAAAAAAGAATGATGATGTAACAATTTTGTCAAAAGTTTACTCTTTAATAATCCTCTTGTAAATATTAATTTTACATATTTACTTAACGTATTTGAAGCTGGATGCTGTTAAATTAAATTAAAAAAAAAAAAAAAAAACAGATTACGTTTAGATTATGAATTATCGTTGTTTTATTGAAATACAGTGTAAACAGATAAAAGTAAGCTTAATCGCAAATTTATCATCAACCACTTGTATTTAATTTTTAATGCAGTATCTATAAATAAAGGTTAATTTGCAGAAAATTATGCTTTAAAAAGTTTAAAAGTACTGTGCAAAGCCCTGTTTAAAATATAATCTATAATATTTATTGAATTAGTTAAAGGCAGACTATTTTGTGCTACACATGCTTTACAAATTTTTTTGTTTGTAAAATCAACCCATGCCAAGTGTGTTTTTAATTTTAAACATTCAGGAATCATTCCTCTTTTTGAAATAAATGATAAAATGCTCTTAAAAATATTTTATTTCTTTTGATTTTGAAAATTGGGCATTTTTTAGCTTAAATAAACACATTATGTTTTATAACAGATAGAGAAATTTTGGACTCCTCTTTTAAAGAGAATTTCATAAGATTTAATTTGATGTGTACCTTGATTATGTTAGTTAAAAAAATATTTTTATTTGTTTATAAAGATTGTGTTTTGTAAACTTTTTGAAAAAAAAAAAAAAAAAAAAAAAAAAAAACTAACTATAATAACTTGAACTTTTTAATAAGGAATTATGACAAGTTACTGTACCTGTAAGAATAATCATAAATTTTACTTACATGGTAAAAGACCTCATTTTTAAAATTAGTAATCTATAAAAGATGAATACACCTATTGATTTTACTATAGCTGAAGTCGAAGAATCCATAGCCTAGTGTAGGGAAGGGGCCGGCACCTGGAAAACAACTAAACCCCTACACAATGCAGCTATGGAGGAGACTCCAGGTGTCAGGTTGAAAATCAACCGTCAAAGGCCTAATTTTTTTCTTTACAATCTTTTGTTATTGTTGTTCTTAAACTTTAAAGAAATGTATTTATTAAGTTTAAAACAAACAAATAACTGCTAAGCTTACATTGTAAAATACAGAAAAATAACTTTAAAGTAAGCTTTAAATATCAATTTATTCTTTTTAAGATATTTTGTATTTTCTTTTTCCCTCTCTGTTAATAAACACAAGGTTATAGTAAATTTCTACATCATTTGTCACTTTGTCATATGTTTTTAAACAGTGCATACAAAGAAATTAAGTAGTTAGATTACTTAAGTTAAACTCTTAATAGAAAGTATTGATAGAGTATAACACACAATTTATTTTAACATTTTTACAGTATATGTTTCATGTATAGAATTATGCAATATACTTAAGTTGTATGAAAAGTATTTTGAACATGAAGGATATTTTATACTAGATATTATTAAAAATCATTGCAAATTCAGTGCAATCATTATAGTAGATATGTATTGATTATCATACTAGCTAATTTTCAATTAAAATATTCTAATATCTAAAATAATTAATAAGATAAGATCATTTTTATATATTTTTTTTTTCTTTCACCTTATTTACTAACCCTAACTGTGAGTATTTTTTCCTGTGATTATTCTTATTTAAATGTTTATAGAATACTAATTCTTTTTTAATTTGTCAAAGCAATACTGTATATTTTTTCTCTTACATGTAACATTTAGTATATAAAATAATACAAAACTTACCCGTGGTTTATCTTTAAATCCAAATTTTGGTCATGTCATTATTGAAAGATTCAAAATGGCTGCTGACCATAATGAATGATGAAACAGCAGTAAGATCTGTTTATTTCATTAGACCTATTTTTAACAGTGCCAATATTTAATGTAATTGATTATTTGATATATATATATATATATATATGTACAAGTTTATTTATATAATTCCAATTTTTCTGGTGTTAATTGTAGAAATATAATGTATTTTGAAGCTTATCAGCAAAATACATAATTTTGTTATCAAAATTTTTCGTAAACTCTTTTAAATCATTCTATTGTTGTGAAGGGTTTGTTGAAATTTGCTAATTTTTGTGAAAGATGAAAGATTTTTCATTTCAAATTTGTTGTTTTTTTATGAGTGTTTGTTTTCGGACCAAAAATTTTAATGAATTGGCTCCACAAGACTGCACAAATTTGTTTCAATGTTAAAAATTTTATGTCAGAAAATAAAAAAAAACATGCATGGTTCTTGCACTTTAGTTGGAACCCTGTGTATCTATCTAGCTCTTTCTCTCTCTCTCTCTCTCTCTCTATATATATATATATATATATACTATTAACCTACTTTTTTATTTTTCAATATAATATTATGAGTCATTAAGCAATTTTAATCAGTCGAATGATTAGTGATAGAGTAAGACTAATTTAAGTTTAGCTATCTATAGTTAATGTAGTAATCTTTGAATACAATGTCATATGTAATATGTCATTTGTGGAGTTATTGTGTTTTTTTTTTTTTTTTTCACATGTACACAGCGAAAATCTATCATGATCTATGGGCTCAATTATTTGAAGCGTAACATGCATTGAATTAAACAGCATACTATATGAAGAAAAGTACTCGTACACCATATTATAATTTTTTCTTTTGTGTATGTAACGATTTTTCTTACTTTATTTTATTTATACAACCGTTAAGTACTTAATGTTCGGAAAGCCTAGTGGAGTCACTGTAGATTTTTTTATTCTGGTATGTCTAAGGGAATGTCTTGACAAGACAATGTTTATTCTTTGATAGATATGACTGTTATTCTGCCAATTTTCCTTTAAAAATGTCTAGAAAATTAGCATAATGCAGTCAGTCCATAATATTTTTGGCTGGTGGAATTGGTTTTGTAAACTTGGAATTTGGTTTTCAATGCATGTTTGCCAAGAGAAATCTGCTATTTAAATTGTTCTTTTATTTCTACTGTGTTGCAATGTATATACATCAACTGTAACATTACACTTTAAAAAAATATTTGAATTGTGCTTAAATGTTAATGGTTCAGAATTGAAATACCATACACTTTAGCTCATCTCTCCGGGATAATATACTTATCTTATCTAAGTCATTACATAATTTTAAATGTTAATCTCCTTATATTATTAAAATCTGTACGCGTGTGTCTGTCTGTCTGTGAGAAACGGCTTGACGCAGCTAAGGCTCCGCTGCTAAAGGTCGCACGGACTTCGAACAGGTACCGTCAGACAGAGAATTTATCGCAGATCTGGGTTATCTGATTTGCTAAACGATGCGACCCTAATTAGCGGAGATATTAATTAAAATGTCGACCACTGTCTAACAGAAAAACGATTCAAAATGGCACACGATCATCATTTTTGCCCGGGACCGCTTACCTTGAAAGAAAAAGGAAAGAGAAAATTTCGTGGGTTTTTGTAAAGCGATCGCTTCCGATCTGTTGGAAATATCGAAAATACACCTGTACCATGAGAAAGAGCATTTATTACCGATTCTTACGGTACAATTTTTTTTTTTTTAAATACGGATTTTTTATATTTAAAAAAAATTTTTTTTAAAGGGTCGAAAATTTCGTTTTTTCGCGGTCGTCTTTTTCGAAACGCCCTGTACGACAGAGTAACTCTTCCATTTCTTAACATCTAGTATATAAAGAAAGGCCATTTAATCCTCTTTCGAACCATATAAACATTTTTACAAAATACAGATTAGCGATCCATATTTTTAGATTTTACGAAACATCGATTTTTTTCGCAAATTATTTTATAACTCAAAAGCGTTTAGAGATAAATCATTTCTTTTTTTTTTGTATATAGATCTCACTTTCATAATTTAATTTCCAAAAGATTGAGAGAAAATTTCAAAAACTGAATGAGTTATAAATTTTTTTATTTCACACTTTAAACCCATTGAAATAGAATACGCGGTCTTACTTCCTTAGTGATTTTCAGAATTCCATTGCCGCTTTTCGTTACCATGGGAACCATTTCAACGATGTCTGCATCGAAAGCAAAAAAAAAAAAAAAAAAAAAAAAAAATTGAACAGAAAGAGAGACATTTAATGAGGTCACCTGTTTTGCTACTGCGATTAAAAATTGCAATTTCGAAATGGCTTCAGTTTTTCAATGCCGTACACTAAACTTGGTACAAAGAACTGCGTATTTCAATTTCTAATTACGATTATTTATTTTTTATACATCATTCGAAAGATATTTTAAAGTTCTTTTTTTTATTTAAAGTTTTCAACAGATTTACACGTTTTGAGGTTTCCTGAATTAGTTTTTCCTTTGAATCTCAGCTACTAATTAAAATAATTTCATAAGTAATACATCATTAGAAAGCTTTTTTTAATTGGAATCGAACAGTGGAATACAGAAATTTGTAACGCCAGATGGCGCTGTAATATTTTAAAATTTCAATATATTTAAATTTCTAATTATGATTAAATTATTTGTAATACATCATTCGAAAGATATTTTAAAGTTCTTTTATATTATCGAAAGTTTTCACCAGATTTACACGTTTTGAGGTGTCCTGAATCAGTTTTCTTTTATGGCGCTGTAATATTTTGAAATTTCAATATTTCAATTTCTAATTATGATTAAATATTTTTTAATACATCATTCGAAAGACATTTTAAAGTTCTTTTATATTATCGAAAGTTTTCACCAGATTTACACTTTTGAGGTGTCCTGAATTAGTTTTCTTTTGCATCTCAGCCAAATGAGTTAGATCGTTCAAAATTGGTATACGTAGGTTAATTAAGAGGGCCTGAAAGGGTGGAGAAGAAATAGGCGTGCACCGTGCGCGTATCCCTTAACTTGTGCGCGCAGAGCGCATGGGACTACGCTGCCGAAGGCAGTGGGGACCCGGTGCGAGTTTTTAACTGATCAGAAATGATTTTTTTTAGGGGGCACGAAGGGTCAGGTAAGGAATACGCGCGCGCAGCGCGTGTATCCCATAAGTTGTGCGCGCGCCGCGCGTTGCCGAAGGCAGTGGGGACTAGAGGTGAGTTCGGGCTCTATTTTGGCAATCCGAGCCCGAAACATTTTTGAACTGAGCTCGCCCGAGCCCGATATTGAAAGTGGTATGCTATACAACGCATACACAATAGTAAAATTAAATGCCATTTCCATTTTTAATTTAATTTTCTTATTTATCAAACCTTAATTTAAATAACTATAAATGTTATTATAACAATTTATAATGTCTGTGTCTCAGTATACATGTATATATTTATATAATATATATTTATAGTGCAGCCAATTGTTTATAACGCTCCTATTGGGGGACAAAAAATTTATCCGAATGAGTGATATATTGAGGCCCAATATAACAAAGGAGGAAGGATTACTGTATAACACTACGATATAATATGCATCCCGTTGAAAAAAAGTTCTATTTAGAAAAAGGAAAGTGAAAGCTACTAAGGTTTGCAAGATTATTTTGTGATTTATAACCTATCATGACTATTATGGCATTACTAAAGGTGCTCTCAAAAGGAATAATTTTTTTTTTTTTTTACATTTTCCAGTTAGTAAAGAATAAAATAAACGGAACTTTTAGCTTGAATCCGAGCCCACCCGAAGCCCGAAGATTTGAGCCCGATCGGGCTCGGGCTGAGCCTGTCTCACCTCTAGTGGGGACCCGGTGCAAGTTTTTACCCGATCAGAAATGATTTTTTTTTAGGGGGCACGAAGGGTCAGGGAAGGAATACGCACGCGCAGCGCATGTATCCCTTAAACTGTGCGCACGCAGCACGCACGGTACTGCACTGCCAAAGGCAGTGGGGACCCGATGCGAGTTTTTACCCGATCAGAAATGATTTTTTTTAGGGGGCACGAAGGGTCAGGAAAGGAATACGCACGCGCAGCGCATATATCCCTTAAACTGTGCGCGCACGGTACTTCGCTGCCGAAGGCAGTGGGGACCCGGTGCAAGATTTTACCCGATCAGAATTGATTTTTTTGGGGGAGCATGAAGGGTCAGGGAAGGAATTCGTGCATGTATCCTGTAAGTTGTGCGCGTGCAGCGCGCACGGGACTGCGCTGCCGAAGGCAGTGGGGATCCGGGCTGACTTTTTACCCAATCAGAAATGATTTTTTTGAAACTTTCTTTTCTTAACACTAAAAGTTACTGGTAGTGATTCATTAATTATAGTGATTGAGAGATTTTGAGAATTCAGTCATTATAATGATTCATTTAAAAATACTGACCCGCTAGCAGGCGAAGCTCGCTAGTATTTATATAATTTGATGCTATTTCTTACGTAATAATCTCTGATATAAGTACATACAGAATTATTGTCAATTTCTGTGTATCATAGATTACATTTAAAAACTTGTCTCACGCATTCGCAATCAATTATTTTTAGTTCCCCGTCATACTATAGGTATGGGGAACTTAGGTAATCGTGAAAATTTTCGACCTCTGTTTTTTCATGTTTTCAGGCGTGAGGAATTCGAAAATTACAAAATCTGTATGATGTCTGTCTTTAGGGAGTCTGTTAGTCTGTGTAGACGATATCTCACGAACAAATGGTCGCAGAGAGATCGGACAGGTTCTAAAGTATTAGTTATGACACTGGCAAGACCCCTATTCAATCGCAACATTCTAATTAAAAAACTTCAGAAATTATTCAAAATTTACGATTTTCTTAACATGGGAGAATAGGGCAAAATTTCACTTAAACTTGCATAAAAAAGAAATATTTTTACCGTAAAGATCTAAGAATAGCTTTTCAATATCAGTTTTGATAGCCGGATGAACATCATTAACTATAAACATGCGACTTTGAAAATTTCGCAAAGCAGAAAAATTCGTGTTAACCCTTTATCGGCCCATTGTATCATATCACAGAAATTGGGTTTACTCGGAAATTGATATAACGATTTTCAAAAAAGTTTGTAGTTAAGTGTCTTTTGGGGTGCTTTGATTGACTCTCATCTTCAGACAAAATTGCGTTCACTGTTAACCCTTTATTGGTCTATGGCAACATATGGTCATGGCAACATTTCTTCATGATTTCTTTTTTTTTTTTAATCGTGATTAAAATAAAATTATGCTTTTCATTAATCAAATTATTAATTTTTAATAAAATATTTCTATTGCTAAAATTATTTTATGCACTGAACATGTACAGTTAAGTAGATTTTATTTTGTCCAGCGTCCCGGACTTTTGACGAAAAAGTGGACAAAATAACAACCCTGGTTAGTTTAGTTGATCTACTAGGGGATGGGAGGGAGGGGCGACTTACATTTATTAGTAATGTAGCTTGTAACTAATTAAACCACATTAAATATAAAAAAAAAATTGGAAAACTTTTTTTTTTTTAGTTTAAATTTAAAAGGCCCTACTAGTAACATATGTTCAAATATTGATTTTTGTGCCATTTTACTTAGCTTAGGTTAAAAAAAAAAAAAATTGTTTAATTTTTTCATTGTTGAGATTAAAAATAAAACTAGTATTTTGTCGCACTACAAGACTTTCTTCTATATTTTCCTATACAAATTCACTAAGTGCAAATAACTTATTAAAATTATTTAACATGATGAATGCAAATGATTTTCATCTTATAGAAAACTAACACGAAACATCCAAAGAAAGACAGTTTTATTGTCTATAAATAAAATCTTACAAAATGCGTTTTTATAATGATTATCTCACATATCAAGTTTCATACAGTTATATGCCATACAAGTTGAGATATAGCCTTCTCATTATTGAGGAAATTTCCAGTATAGCAGCGCCACCTATTGGCCTATAAGCATCCAACTTGAATCAGAATAATGTCTCATAACGATTTCTCACATACCAAATTTTATTTCATACGCAATAGAATCTGAGATATAGCCTTCCCTTTCAATTGCGAAAACAGTTGTGTAGCAGTGCCACCTGTTGAGCAGTTGACACCAAAAGTTGATAGGCACTAATTTATATTAAGGTGCATCTACATATAAATTTATATGCAATTCAATTCTGTGCAGTGGTACCTGAGATATAGCCTTCACTTAAATTGTGAGAATCGCTGTATAGCAGCACCACCTGTTGGCTGTTAAGCTTTCAAACTGAATCAGCGTAATGTTTCATAATAGCCTTCTCACATATCAAGTTTTGTTTGATTATACGCGATATCACAAGCGTATAATAAAAAATATAGTCTCCCCTTAAATTGCGGAAATCGCTGTAAAGCAGCGACACCAAAAGTTGATAGGCACTAATTTAGGTCAAGGGGCATCTACATATAAATTTATATGCAATTCTGAGCAGTAGTTCCGATGATAGTCATCACAAAATTTTTGTCACACACACAGACACAGACATTTTCTAAAAATTGTCAAATCGTGTTCTAGACCTCTCAAAACGTGTAAATCCATTGAAGACTGAAAGACGAAAATTGTTACGAATACAATACTTTCTTCTATTCCATAGAGAAGAAAGTAAAAAGTTACAGGAAATGTCTTGTTATTATTTATTGGATACATTATAAAACTCTAGCTTTCAGTGTGGCTTTTACTTGCCGAGGCTACATATCAACTCTCTCCCGCCTCAATATTACTCCACAATATTTAAAATATATATATATAATCCAGTTGACTTTTGTTCTTTTATAAAAATGATATTGTAAGTGACCGAATGGCAATAACGACAATTTTTCTTATACCTTTATTATATGAATTTTCCGAACTTTATTAACTGACTGGATGTTATGATTTAAAAATTTTTAGTAATACAAAAGTGTTTCTACATTTTTTTTTTTTTTCAAACAATTTAAAAACTGATATGTTGTGGCCACCACAAGACATTCTTCTATATTTTCATATACAAATTCACTCAGTAACAATATTAAAAAAATTACGATTTTTTTTGTTAAAAGTAAAAAAAAAATCGATAACTTTGTTTTTAATTATCACATATTTATAGTTCAACCATTCGTTTTAAAGGTATTGACGAGACCTTTCGAAAGATACCCATCTTGAAAATTTACTCCCCCCAGGGGGGAAGCAATGCCCCCACATGCACAAAAATTTTTTCTAATTACCTACTACTATTATCAATAATTCATATTAATTTTATAATCACACGTTAAGAATAACTCTCATTATGTACATTTATATGAAATTTTGTCCTATACTGCCATGTTAAAAATTTAGAAAAAATACGATCACAGCACTACCTGTTGAGCGATTGATCTCCAAATCTAATCAGCACCAGTTTATGTCAACTAAATACTAAGTTTGGTTAAATTTCATTTAAAAAAAAATTTTTTTTCGTTAAAACTAAAAAAAATCGATAACTTTATTTTAAATTATCACAGATTTATAGTTCAACCATTCGTTTTAAAGGTACTGATGAGACCTTTTGAAAGACACCCATCTTGAAAATGTACTCCCTTCGAGGGGGGACTTCCCCCCCCCAGGGGGGTGAGGCTCCTACACATGCAAAAAAAATTTCCCAGTTGACTATCTCTATTATAGATAATTCTTGTAAATTTCATAATAATTACTAAAAAATAATTCTCTTTATGCACATTTATACAAAATTTTTTGCTATATCACCATGTTAAAAATTTAGAAAAAGTGGGATGGCAACGCAACCTCTAAGACAATTTTTACCAAAAGTTGATAAGCACTAATTTATGTCAAGGTGCAACTACATACCAATTTGTATGAAATTCTGTGCAGTAGTTCCTGAGATACAGTTGCTACAAAATTTTGTCACACACAGACAGACATTTTCTAAAAATGGTCAAATCATGTTCTACAGCTCTCAAAACGTGTAAATCCATCAAAAACCCGAGGTAAAAAATTTTTACGAATCCAATACTTTCTTCTATTGAATATAGAAGAAAGTAAATATATATATATGCAAATTGCCATCAGATTTTCATACTTTAGTTAATTTAAAAAAAATCTAATTGTTCAATCGATGTTAATTAATCCGACGGATTCAGAAAAAAACAGCCCTTTCATTTGGTACCGTATTTGAAATAAAATGTTGATTATATTTTTTTTAATTAATTAAAATATGAAAATAATAACCTGGTAAAAGCTTTAAAAATGGACATTTAAATTTTTAATTGTTGCAAATATATATATGTATATATACATATATATATATATTTGTTTCGATACTGATTATTATTACTTTCTTCTATATTCAATAGAAGAAAGTATTGGATTCGTAAAAATTTTCGACCTCAGGTTTTTGATGGATTTACTCGTTTTGAGAGTTGTGTTTATAAAATTAATATGAATTATTGATAATAGTAGTAGTTAATTAGAAAAAAAAATATGTACATGTGGGGGCATCGCTTCCCCCCCCCCTGGGAGAAGTACCTCCCGGGGGGGGGGTAAATTTTCAAGATGGGTATCTTTCGAAAGGTCTCGTCAATACCTTTAAAACGAATGGTTGAACTATAAATATGTGATAATTTAAAGCAAAGTTATCCTTTTTTTTAACTTTTAACGAAAATAAACTTTGAAAAAAAAAATCTTATTTTTTTTTTTTTATATTGTTACTGAGTGAATTTGTATAGGAAAATATAAAAGAAAGTCTTGTGGTGGCCACAACATACTAGTTAATTTTCTTTTCTTTTTATTAAAAAAAAAAAAATAATAAGAAGAAGAAAAGATTTTGACGGAATTCTGGCAAAAGCAGAATTTAGGTTAGGACAGAGGACTATTAGTTTTTTTTTTTTTTTTTCCAAATTATAACATCACTTTCAAATTATTCAATTATATTTTCGATAAAATTTAGATTTCGATAAATGTCCAACTATCGAAAAATAACACCCAAAAAATCACAGATTGAGACTGATAGTCCTCAGTCCTAATAAATATTTCTTGCTTACTCTAGCTGAATATGTTTTCATTTGTTTCATAATTCGTAAATATTGTTTCATTCAAGTATCATTTTCAATTGAAGTCTTTTTCCTTGTATGGAGATATTCACACACAGAAAACAATGTGTTCTTTAATTTTATAATGAAATAATACAAAATCTGATATTACGTGCAGGAAAAATTATTTTTCATTGGTAACCCACTTTTTTAACGTTTAAAATACATTGCTTTAACCATTTCAATGAAACACATGCAGAATGGCAAAAGTACTGTTCGTTGTATAAAAACTATAGATCTCTGAAATAGAAATTTATTTTATTTATTTAATGATAAATCTGTCTGTTCAAAGTACTTGCAGCATCTGGCCAAGTGTCTTGATTTTGGTGATCATTACTGTTTATGAGCAACAGATCAACAGCAGAGCAACAGATGTCGCCTAAATCATGCATATAGACAACAAATCTGTCTCCTAAAACATTTTTATAGACGTATGTTTTACAAATATAATTTGATATTCTAAATATATTGTTAAAATTTTTTTAGTAATAGAAATCCACATATTTTAAACTGATAAAACAGACTTCTAACTGTAATTCTCGATGTTTGTATTGCAAGCAAGAATATGTAAATTGGATTGTATTTGAGTCTGTATTGAGATTTCAGAAGCAAAATAATAATAAAAATAAAATAATGTACATGTGTTAGTTTTTTTTTTTTTTTTTTTAAGAAGGTTTCAGTTTTTCATTTCAACAGGTATACAATTTGTGTTGGCAAAGAGCCTTCAATATTATGTTTTTACTTTCACGTTACATATTGTGACCTTATATTTTGTGATGAAGGATTGTGCTTAATTATTTGAACACGAAACAACAATTGCATGTCTTTCACCACCAATTTTTAAAGCATTTTATTGCAAGTTAAAAGTTTGCCTGACATAATTTTTATGTTTAAACTAACTTTTTTTTAAATTGAAATTTTTCTCCCTTTGCATAAATTATATCTATAATAATAAAAGAAGATGTCTGTCTGTCTGAGCATCTATACATTCAGCCCCTACCGAACGCAGAAGTATAAAACTTGACATATGGGTACCTAGAAGCCTTCCCGAGGGGATAGTGAAAACAGAATTTAAAAATTTTAATTAGTTGCGGAGATATTAATTAAAATATAGACCTATGTCTACTCAAAAAGCGATCTCAATCACTGAGAATTCCCCGCGATTGCAAAAAAAAGATATTTTAATGGAGTTAAAAGCAGAAAAAATGGAAAATAAATTAGAAATATTAGTCCGATCGTTACAAATTTGGTACCAAATGAAAGGGGATTTTTTTCCGAATCTAAGAGTGCAAGCGGCTTATCGATACATCAATTAGATTTTTTTAAAATTAACTAAAATATGATATTTAGTTGGCAACAGGCAGACAACTGTCTGTGATGAAAACAGAAATGGTTGTAATCAATTAAGATATCATTGAAACCTTTGGACAGCCCCTGCCTGCCTGGACGAGCCAAGCTTAACGGGTTGGATGCCCCTTAAGATATCATGTGTTTTATACTGGGGGGAAAAATTGCAATTTTCAAACTTTTTCTTATTTTCATTTACCTTACATTTGAATGAATATTCGGCTAAGATGGCATATTATAAAGCTACTGTTCAATTTTCATGAAAATATATGAATAAATAAAAAAATGACATATTTATTGAAAAAAAGATTAAGTTTTCTTTTTTATTTTGCCGTATTTTAAATTGAGATATGCCATTGAAATTTCGTAATATTTGGTTTTAATGCCCGATAATTCGATTGTGAATATTGTTGAAAGAGTACGATTATTAGGGAGGGGGAAAAGGGGCAACATTATCGAAAATGAAATTTGAGATTTCACCCGATTTACACGTTTTGAGGTTTCCTGATTAAGTTTTCTTTTGCATCTCAGCTACTAATTAAAATAATTTCATAAGTAATACATCATTAGAAAGCTTTTTTGATTTGGAATCGAACAGTAGATTACAGAAATTTCTACCACCAGATGGCGCTGTAATATTTCCAATTCTAATTATATTATTTTTAATGCATCATTCGAAAGATATTTTAAAGTTCTTTTATATTATTGAATGTGGAATTGCAGATTTTACCCGATTTACATGTTTTAATTTAAGGTCTCCTGTTTAGGTTTTCTTTTGTACCTCAGCTACTAATTAAAATATTTTCATAAGTAATACATCATTTGAAAGGTTTGTTGATTTAAAATTGAACAGTAGATTACAGAAATTTCTACCGCCAGATGGTGCTGTAATATTTTAAATTTTCAATATTTTAAATTCTAATGAGCGTGGAAGGTGTATGTTCTAAAACGGGGATAAGATGCCACCGAGCGGGACTTTGCTAAAGTCAGAAATTTGAAAGATCATAACATGGTGAGCAAACAGGCTGTTTCAGATATTGAAAGTGGAAGAGGGCGCCGCAGGCTACTGAGCGGGAATTTACTACGATTAAATTTTTCAATAAAGCTATTTTCACTATATGTCAATAAGTTGTAAGATCTGAAACGGGAAAAAGGCGCCACTGAGCGGGAGTTTCATAAAGTCGGATTTTTCAAGGATCGCGAACCAGCTGGTCGCCGAAGGCGGCTAGTTAATAATAAAACAGAAAAAAGATATATATATATATCACTTAAAGAAGGGCCATGCTTAATTCTGTGGATTCAAAAGGAAGTATCTGTCATGAAAAAAATTCGCACAACAGTTCGTATTATTTACAGAACAATAATATTATGAGTGACTTAAATAAACTATTCATGCATTAATCATGTAATACACAAGTTTTTTATTTTAATCCTTTCTTTCATCTTAGTTTAAATAATTTGTTTCCTTCCCATTCAAAGGAAGTATTTTTCGTTATGCAATATCTAAAAGAATTGAAAATTAAAATTTCAAGCTAGTTAATTTCTGAAAGTTTTTAAAACACCTAATACCATAGGGAGAAAGTGGTCCAGATGCTGTCTATATCGAATCAAACTGAAGTATCTGCAGTAGGTGAACAACATGTTAAAAATTTAGATCTTGATAACATTTCTGAAGGTTCTTATGTTGCTTGCATGTATGATAAGAAATTGTGGTTCGGAGTTGTCTTGGAACACTGTTTTGAAAAAGGTGATGTTCAAATACAATTTTTGCATCCTCATAGCTCCTGCCAAAATTTCTACTGACCAGAGAAACCAGATAAATGCTGGATTCCATACAAGCATCTGTTAGGTATAATACCAAGCCATCAGCAGCAGTGTCACAGCATTCCTGTTTTTAATACCAAATGATACTGCAAAAAAAATACAGGAACTTATGCTTGCATTTAAATAAAATTCTGTACACCAGTGGCGGATCCAGAACTTGACTTTTGAGGGGGGCTAAGAATTTTCAAAGTGTAATTCTAGACCAATAAAAAATTTACAATTGCGATATTCAATCTCCCCCCCCCTTAAATCCGCCACTGCTGTACACATTAGTTTTTAATATATTCCTGTATTTCAATTATATTGTTTATGGAATAAATATTTAAAGCTCCTTTATTTTGATTGATTTTTCAAGAAATTATTTAATACTTTATAATTATGAATGGACAACGTTCATCGTTCAGTTTTGGAGAAATTCTGTTTCTTATTTTTTTTCATCAAATATCCAATTTTGCTGCAAAATGAAGAAATTATTTTTTAATTAAATAATTTAATATATATTTCTTTTCTTGTACAGATAGTACAGCTATTAATACATGCATTATTATTTTTCCTTTTTTATTAATGTTAAGTCTATCAGAGGGGGAACACAAGCATTTGGTATTAGAGAAAAACATGCATATACTATCAGCAGGATATCTCTTTATGCAAATAATAACCAAAAGTAAACTATGTATTTTCCTGTGAATAGCTAACACATCAGTAGCTTATTTAAAAAAAATAAAAAAGTTTCTAGTGCTCTCCCTTTATAAGAAAAACGGCTGCCAAGATGGCCGAAATTGCATTTTTTTGCCCTATGGTTTGTCTTTAAGCTTAAATATTTCCAAGGAGTGAGAAACCCAATTAATTTATTGTGTAGCAATTTATGGTGAACACTTACACTCTACCAGAAAGTGAATAAACCTTTGGTTTTATTTTCCTTTTTTTGGAATTGATGTCTCAATTTTCACAAAATCAGGAAAATCAAATTTTCATGGTTGCAACTTCTAAGAATTATATACCTTAACAATTTTCATTATAAGCATTGTAGTATTTTTTTTTTTTTTTTTTTTTTTCTGAATGCCTGGAATAACTAGTTTCCATAGGTAACTACATACCTAACACTTTCCTATTACATGAGCACAATTTTAAGAAAAAAAAAAAAAATTAAATAACATTAATTTCTTGGTATTTTGAGGGGGCAGACAAACTTCAAGGACCTGTATATCTATAAATAAGTGGAGCAGGTTAGGTAGCTAAAAATTTAGACTTTTTCATGCCTCTATATCATCAATCTGTGTACTAAATTTAAAGAAAATCCGAATCGGTCATGCAACCCTCATTAGGTGAGTTGGCATGGAATCACTCAAATAGCTTTTTAATTTATTACATTAACCCTTCTTCCCCTCTGATTAAAAAAAAAAAAAAAAAATACAGTTTTCAGATTAGCCTGTGTGAATTCATAGTAAAAAGAAACATATATGTATATATATATTTTGCTATTTTTGTATTATAAAATTATATATTTTAAGCACATAGCTGCTTATTAGCAAATAAGTAAAGATAAGAAAATGACCATTAGTATTAAGAATTGCTATGTCTAGAAAATTTAAAGAGCTAGGGAAAAATCGTTTAATACTGAAAGTTTTGCTTTTCATTTCAATCCAACGTAATTTGTCTATCTTTTCTCTCAGTCAGAGAAACAGAGCAGATTTGCTTATGGAAATTTTTACACACTTAAATTATAAAATTAAATTTTTTTTTAATTTCTTCTATTCAGTAAAAAGAAATATATGAAACACAGTGAATTCACTTAGTAACAGAAAATTAATTCTTTCTCAAATAATAAAAAAAAAAAAAAAGAAGAAGAAGAAGAAGAAGAAAGATAAAAACACTATCATCACATAAACATTTATTTTCATGGTTACAAATGAAACTTTGTAATTTATAATAGCAAGTAATTACACATAAAAAGCAACTCATTTTGTAGTTCTTGTGTAAAATAGTCATAGTAAACAAAACAGAAATATTTTAAGCAGGTATAATCAATTCATAACATTTCTATATCTTTCTGGCTAAAAATAGATAAATAAACAAATAACTTACATATAAATATTTGAATGGTAGTTTAAATTAGGACAATATTTACAAGCATTTAGAATTTAACTATTTGCAAAATCTCTTTACACTAGGCACATAGTAGTACTAACTAATGAAATTTCAGATTAAATTTCAAATTCAAAATTTTATTAATTTCTAGTGAAAGAATAATATTCATAAAAAATATATATATATATATATATATATATGGAAACCACATGGCTTAATTCATTACAGGTCTAAATGTTCTGTAGACTTTGTTTCAATTGAAAAAATAAGTTCAAGTTTTTAGAAATGAATTGTAAAATAGCCAGAAAAACAATGTATTTAGAAATATTTCTAAAATAGCAGATTTTTCCTTTAAATATAAACTTCGTTATAAAAAAGATACACATGCAATTTTAATGCATATACAAATATTCCCTCTAATCTGCAGAGATTGGATATCTCAACCAAATATTTTGTGGACAATATATAGGCCATTATTTGTTTTGTTAATTTTTTGCAGATACAAATTGAGTATAACTATTAATGCATGAAATGAATGATAAAATATATGTATAATAATTTCAGATAACTGTAAAACGTCTGACCTTACCATTA
Organism: Salticus scenicus; assembly: GCA_963930645.1. Lineage (NCBI taxonomy): Eukaryota > Metazoa > Arthropoda > Arachnida > Araneae > Salticidae > Salticus > Salticus scenicus. The sequence continues at coordinate 107,984,684 of OZ005650.1, read as the reverse complement.
AAAAATTATAGCAATTAAAAAAAAAGTAAAATAAATAATAAATCATCATCGAAAAATAGTATAAACACACATTTATTTTAACTATACAAATTCAAAGTGTCTTAAGTTATTAATTTATCAATTAAAAACAGTTTTATTTTATTTAATATGTCTACTTAAATATTGGAAAATTTTAGACTTTAATTTCCATAAAAAATACTAATTTTCCTCTCAAAAGTTGAAAAATTTCATTGTTTACATCCAAAATGGATCATGGATTACAAGAGGTTCACTGAACATTAGTAGTAAAAAAAATATGTGCAAGTAATAGCAGAAGTTTAGGATAATAAAAATAGACTTCAGATTAATTCAAACAAGTTTTATAGATTAAATTTCCAATTTAAAATACAGAAACAAGAATTTATTAACTGCAACAAGACAAAGATTAATTAGATCATTACTTTTGAGTTATGAAGAATAAAATTCAGCTCTTAATAATAATTCTAGTGTACAAGATAGTGTACACACACACATATTCATCATTTAAATTTTAACTTTTCTGTCCTTATAAAATAATGTCTTTAAGATAATATAAAAAAGGAAATCACAAATGCAAAAACTGAAATAGAACTATATATACACAAAATTAAACAATACTAAAATCAGAAAATCACTTCATAACACATTTTTAAGAAAGTGTTATTATATACAATACGACATATGAAAAAAAAAAAAGAATATTTTTCTTACAAAATATATAATAAATTGAAACAAACGGAAAATATTTATTTTAAATAAACATTTTCAGAAACTTAAAATAAACTACTATTTCAGTTATTTAAACTAAAATAAATTAAATAAAAATATAAATTTAAGAAACAAATCAGATAATGTAATGAAAAATCTTTCGAGGATATTTAACAAATAGAAAAATAACTGCAATTTTCACGACATTCTCATGTGGAAACGTAATGAAGCGTCCTTATCCTTACATAAGGCGGATGGGCTGGCGGCGACGTTCCATCTTTGCAAGCTTATCCCTAAACATAGCTTCCTTGCCAAGGATTTCTCGCCAAACGATTTGACGCCATCTAACGGCGCTGTGTGGTGTGCGTTTTCCAAATACGCCATCCTGACTGACAGTAAATCGGCCCTTACTGCGTTGAAACACGTTAGTCATACGTCTCCTGCGGCTGTGTTACAGCTGTATAATACTATTAAGTCTGTTAGGGCTTACGTGGATAAATTGGTTCTTGTCTGGGTGCCTAGCCATGTTGGTATTCCCCCGAATGAACAGGCTGATCAGCTTGCTAGGACTGGGCCGTTTGCTACTTGCACCTATGGTGGTATCGCTCCAAGCGACCTCAAACAGCTCTTCAAACGCATCATGCACGATCATTTTAACAGCTGGTGGGAAGATAGCCCGTACGCCCAATCAGCTTCTCACTTAGGCACAACGATTTATAAATTCACTAGGAACAGGAAAGAGGATGTGGTTACTGCCCGTTTGCGAACTCTAAGTGCTGTTACTGAATGTCGACTTTTTCGCTTCCATCTCAACAACTCTCCCATCTGTTCCATCTGCCATGCTGGGACTGGAACTGAACGTCATTATGTATTTGACTGTCGGGCATTCGCAGCAGAAAGGCTGCTTCTGTCTCAAAAGATGAATGTCTCTCTTTCCAATATTTCTTGGTGTACTTTCTGGACCATCTTGGAGGAGAATGATCAGTTATTTCGTCTGTTTATTCGACTTTTTCTTGGCACTGGTCGTTTTTAGCATTTATGGTCTATTTATGCTTCTTGGTGTAGTCATCCTGGGTGTTGACCTGTATTGCTGTCTGTTTTAATATATTGTCTCTTCTTGTCGTTCATGGTTTTCTTATATTATCTCTATTTAACTAATATTCTTGGCTAATCTGTGATGAGTGTCTGTTAATTTTTAGGCTCTTTTTCTATAGTTTAGGACTGGTTTCTTACACGGATTCTTCGCTTCCTATTCCCCTCTTCTTGGATCATTTGAGGTCATGCCAGCCTTTCGGCTGTAGCGCTTACCCCAACACCCTTTGTATTGTATTGTATTGAATAAAAAGTGCGCAATCTGTACCAGGTGGCGCTGTCTATACGCAACGAAATGTGACGTTACTGACCGTCCATGGATGCAAGTAGAACTCCTACATAGACAGGCTGACGCATCCGCCATTTTCTATCCCACAAGACCGGCTGACTATTTATTATTGGTGGTTTTTCTGCAATAAATTGCACGAATAACTCCAGAAAAGGGCACCGCCTGTTTATATTTTCTTCTAATCCAGAAAGAAGGAAAAAGTGGATTATAAATTGCAGATGTAACTCGTGGATACCCAAAGCAGAAGCACAACTTTGTAGCATAAGATTCCTTTATTTTCAAATTATTTCATTTTATTTTCAAAGTTGTTTGACAAATTTAATATGAATGTACTGTTTTTTTAAGTTATTGCTTTAAATTCTTTTAAAATTAACTTTAATATTACATTTCTTTTAACGTGAAGGGTTGCAGTTTTGAGAATGTTGGCGATGTTCTTAAAATTGCCAACTTGTTTGTTCCCTGATAAGAAGTTCTAGCTCACTCTCGGAGGAAGGATAGATATGGAGAGGGCGAGAGCTCGTTTAAGTGAAGCCCCAACTGTAACCGGTTCAGCCATATTGGTGCACTCAAAACATTTACGAAAAACGTGTGGGGTAGTGCAGGTCGTATTCATCTACACAGCTGTTCCCATTGTTTTCTCTGCAATTCAGTACATACATGATAGGACTCTTCAGAAAGACATCCCCCTACAGAGGAGGGTATCTCCCACGGATTAATAGAAAATCCGTGGTATCTCCTTTGAGACCGAGGTCGTAGATAATTGGACTTAACACAAGCACCAATACCATTTTTGAAATTAGTTAATTTTCAGTAAATAAATAAATAAATAAATAAATATATATATATATATATATATATATATTATATAATGCGTTTGATAATAATAGAAAAGAATGAGAACGAAGAATAGTTAGTCAATTAAATCACCACAGAAACATACACAGGCCAAACTAAGTAACTAGTTATCTTGATTGATTTATTGATCTAAATTGATTTAATTTATCTATATATGTGTATATAGATAGCTAGATAGAAAATTAACTAATTTAAAAAATGGTGTTTGTGCTTGGGTAAATTATTGGCCCAATTATCTACATCAGGGAAAGGGGGGGGGGAGGGTTATTTTTTGCATTGAATATTAAAGCGCCTAGTTTCATTTCTAATTTTTTACAAAAATTTGCAATGTAAATTCTTTTTATTATTATTATTATTATTATTCAAACAAAATTGTTTGTTTTTATTGCATAAGAAAACAAATTGCCACAAGTAACTCATTCAAGTGCAAGGGTTTAAAACAATTGATATGAAATAAAACAATTTTTTCATATCATTATGACTAACAGGGATCAAGAAAACTGTTTTAGAAGGGTTTTATCAACTTCTACATGCTTGTCAACCTTTTAATTAAAAAAAAAAAAAAAAAAAAAAAAAAGTATATTTTAAAAATTGACATTTTAAACAATATAGACTGAATTTATATAAATATATAATTGATGAAAAGGAAAATATATGAATATTTACATAAGATTTTCTAAAAATAGTAATATTCTTTAAATAAATACCCCATCTTTCAAATAAAATATTGAGATTATGTATATTAAAGAATTAATTTCAAATCCCAAAAATAGGACAAAGAAAATATCGCCTTACATTTGTAGCAGATTTTGCTTTATTAAGGAAAGAACAAATAAATTGTTCATAGCAATTTTAAATTAAATTTTCATTAAATTTCAGATAATGAGGATCAGAATTTAGTTTTTAATTTTGTTATCTTGCTGAAAATACACTCATAATGACTGTGTAAATATATTTAATTACAAAAGCATTATTTAAAAAACCCAAACATTTAAAGTTTTTTTGAGATAATTAAAATCAATATTGCAAATTTTACACTTACATTTAATAAGACTCACAGCATAGCAGCGGCCACCTGTTGGGAAATTTACTACAAAGTGTTATCAGGATAAAATCCCATTAAGACCCAATTAAATATAAAATTTTACGAAATTATACACAACAGAAGATGAAATATAGCTTTATCTTAAATGGGAGTAATATGCATAGTAGCGCCACCTGATGGGCGATTTACTCCGAAATATAATCAGTACCAATTCATATGAAGATTTAACAAAATATAAAGTTTTGTAGAATTCCGCCCATTACTTAATGAGATACAGCAATCACAAATTTTGATGACACATACATGCATAGTAGCGCCACCTGATGGGCGATTTACTCCGAAATATAATCACAATCAGTACCAATTCATATGAAGATTTAACTAAATATAAAGTTTTGTGGAATTTTGTCCATTACTTAATGAGATACAGCACCCACAAATTTTGATAACACATACACGATACACAGTCAGACTTGCATTTTTAAAAATGGTCAAATCATTTTCAAGGCTTTACAAAACGTGTAAATGCATCAAAAATTTTCACGAATTCAATACTTTCTTCTTCTGAATAGAAGAAAATAATAAAAATCATTATTTTTATCACTATCACAGTTTCAAATAGAAAGCAACCTATGTTCTCGCCAATTTAACATAATCTTAAAAACTATATTTCTTATAAGTTTTTAGCTTTTTCAATGTGATATTTAACTTTAAATAAGAAAGTTTTTCCAGGCCTCTGTGTTGTGTAATTTTACAGCATGAAAAAGGAAAAGAATATTTAAAGATGAAATGCTCCTGATTTTATTTCATTATAAAAAAAATTTACAATAATCTGGTGTGTAACTCACACGACCTTCTCTTATCCTGAAATTTAATACTATAAATACAGGTTGGAGATTAAGAGGTAAGATAACGATGTTATGTAAACCTATGTTAAACAATTCAAATTAGGCTTCGGGAGAGATTTATATGATAATTGTGAGGGGGGGTACCGCCCCCCTCAACCCGCTGTTTCATTAATGCACCAACATTTATATAGAATTTAATTTGGTTATTAAAAAATAATTCTGTTTAAAAAAAAAAAAAAAAAAAAAAAAAAAAAAAAATTAAATTTATTATTTAAAAAAATTATCTTTTATGATAATGCAGACCATTTCCTTATTAGAGAAGTAGTATAACACCAAATGTCCAAAAAAAAAAAAAGTCCATTTTATTCTCAATATTTAAAATAATAATAATAATAATAATTTTTTTTTTGTTAAAAGTAAAAAAAAAATCGATAACTTTATTTTAAATTATCGCAGATCAATGGTTCAATCATTCGTTTTAAAGGTACCTACTGGCGAGCTCTTTTGAAAGATACCCCTCATGAAAATTTACTCCCCTCGAGGGGGGACTTCCCCCCCCCCCCAGGGGGAGGCGATGCTCCTGCATACACAATGTTTTTTCCCCTGTTGACTATCTCTATTACAAAAAATATATATTTGTTTCATTTGGTTTAGTGCAGGCTATAGATGTTAAACTCTACTTACCTGCAATTTCCCCCATAGACGTAATGTATTTGAATACTTTTGAGTGTCCCTGTATACGAACCATTTGCTTGATCTTAACGAAAAGTTTAGTGTAGCATCCTTATATGATACAAATTTAGAATACCAAATTTGAACTTTCTGCTATAATTTGTTTTTGAGATATGCTGATAACACACAGACACACACACAGACACACACACACACACACACACAGAGAGAGAGAGAGACACACACACACAGAGAGACGCACACACACACACAGACATACACACAGACCATTTGCTAAAAACATGATTTTCGTATTCAGAGGACCTCAGAACATGTAAATATAACAAAAACTCGCGTTCGAAATTTCGACCCAAAAACAATATTTATGGGTAAGAGAAAGTAAAAAAAAAGATTGATACACTAAACAAAAAATATATCTCAGTATTTTTGAAGGATAAACCGTGATTTATACCGTTTTTTCGTACGTTTATCACTAACGGCAATAGAATTTAAGCGAATGTTTTGGGTGCACAGTTAAAGGGACACGAGTTAAAGGGACCTGATACAGTTACTTCACTCTTTCTCCATTGAAAACCGGCTCTCGCCGTCTCCATTCTTATCCTTCCTCCGAGAGCTCACTTGATCTGTATAGAAGTTTAAAGGCGATAACAACGCTAATCAGGTAACCTAGCTTTTTCTACCGCCAACACTTTCCCAGACGGGATAGAAAATGGTGGACACTGCGCCAGCTCTTATCATATAGGAGTCTTAGATGCAAGAAAAATATTTCTGTGTTAATCGTCCATTGGATTTTTTGTAAAAAAATTATTAAAAATCAGGGGAAATTATTTCCCGATTTCAATCCCCATATTTAGGTATAAATATGTATTAGTTATCGTGTGCATGCGTTTAATTAAGTTGTTTTTGCTGTAAAATTGATAAAATTTGAATTTTAAATTTCAAAACTCTAGAAAAAAAATGGCAAACTTCCATATGCGATTGAAAACATAAACATTTTATTCCAAAGGATGATATTTACACAGTAAATATCCAGCTAATATACTAATTAAAAGGAAAATGATAAATATTCTATCATAATTTGAACTCAAATTTTTTTCAAATGTCTAAATAAAGTATCTGATATAAGGTACTAATATGTTGCAGCGGAATCCGCGTTTGTAATGATCGATAGATGGCGCTTTTTCAGCTTTTGTTGTTAGTAAATATAATAGCCAAGTGTATTTTTTATTGTTCTATTTGTGTTACTACTTAATATTCGTGCTATAATTTCTCCGCCATTACATCATGGAAAATTGATTGCTTTTGGAAAAAATATTTCAGTTTATTCAAAGTTCGATCGGAAGTAGATTTTTAACTGAAGCTGAACAAATATTAGTTTCAAATCATCTGATTAATTCTTTACTTCCATTAGCCGAAGCAAGTGAAATTTTAAATTTGTCATTTGGAAATAAATGGAAGCTTAATTCTGGATTTCTTGATCCTTTGGAGTTACACTGTAGCACACAACAGTATGTGTTGTCTTTTTTACCGGATTTATTCATTTTTATTCAATAAATATATGTGAAACTAAACATCGGATAGCAATGGCGTCTCCATGAAAGTTGAAAGCTATTCATGTTAATTGTAATTTCTTTCACCTTAGCCCACCAGAGGGCGAGCATTTCATTTCAATCGCCGATAGGTTTCATACATAGATATATGTAGTAATAAGACATAGATTGATCAGCGAGAGGGAAAAAGCGAAAACTTTTTTTTTTCGGGAAAAGTCACTCTAATGGCTGCCTTTTTCCGAGTAAATCACACACAGGAATACACGCGGATAATTTAGTAAATAAAATTTATGAATAATTTATTTACTAAAGGTGAATGAAAAACTCCAGGTACAGTTTCAAATTCATTTTTCTTTTTTTTTTTTTTTTCAATAGTCTCAAATGGCTGATTTTAGAACTTTTTTTCGGCATCAAAATTTTTTGATCGATAACATGGGGATGATAGATCTATATATATTACTATATCTATGGTTTCATATCTGTCATCCTTGGCAGAAAAAAAAACATCGCCAAATTATTTGGCGAATATATTTAATTCCTTTCAAAAATTATGGTTATTTTAACAACTTATATTAAGAGAGTAATGAATAATATGAAACAATATTTCGTACAATACATATCACGAAAATATACATCTGGAATGCACATTTTCGTATTACATTTTTGATCGCCAAATACAAAAAACGCCAAGGACGACAGTCTTGAAATTTAAAATTAAAATTTTGTCAATTTGACAGCAAAATAACTCAATCTAATACATGCACACTATAACTAATACATATCTATACCCAAATATGGGGATTAAAATCGGGAAATAATTTTCCTCGATTTTTAATAATTTTTTACAAAAAATCCAATGGGCGATTAACATAGGAAATCTTTTTCTTGCATCCACAGATGATCAGTGACGTCATCACTTCGGTTGCGTATAGTGACTACTAACGGGTAAAAGGAACAAATGTTTCAAAATTTAAGCAACTTGTAATAAACTTTAAAAGAGATGATTATTAAAATTTACTGAAAAGTTTAACAAATATTCTGCATAATGCAGTAATTTTTTTAAATTATAAATATATTTTACAAAATTATTTGATTTGATGAGAGATTTTTGAAATATAGACTGCATTCCTGTCTAAAAATCAATTATAATTGTAATCTGTAGAAGCTACAATTAAAAGAAAGAAAAAACTATTAAAAATATCATTTTATTTATTTTTTTAATGAAACAACTGCTAATCTGGATAAATGAATTATAACGACTTTAAAATATATGAAGAATAGACCATGTTTGTGTACACACAGTATCTAATAAATCTTAATATAATAAATAAATAATTAAAATAAATCTTGTACATAAGATTTAAGCGGGCTTCACACTGGCCGTTCCGCACCGCTCCGCGAAACTAGCGCATGCGCAATGATGAATTTTGTCAACGCAACGGATGAACGCAAAGCTCTCTTGCGGAAAACGTTGACTTCTGTCTGTGCTAGAAATGAACGTTCTCGACGCCGTCGACCGCAAGCAGTGAACCAATCAGATTGTTGAATGAGAAACTCACTTCCTTCATGCTTGCCTCGCGTGTAACTTTGGATTGTTTATGTTTGCTTCAGCATTTGATATGATGTTTTGAATTTTGAATAAGAAAATACATGATTTCTATCACTGAAATATCTCAAGATACAATCATTTGTTTTATTTGAGTCAGCTAAAATATTACATAGAGAGGAAAAATAGTACATGAAAGGTAAATATAAATTCTGACCTTAATAACGTATCAGGTTAATTGTATATTTATTTTAGCATTTAAAGTTTGTTTTCGATAAATACTAATAATTCGTTCATATTTAAAGACTTTTTAAACTTATGCGAGTTGCTTATGCTTTATTATTTACTAATTGTTTCACTTTGGAAAGTGCCTACTATCTCTTATATTATTAAATAAGTATTTAATTACTATTATTATATACTCGTTTTACTTTGTTTGAAATAGGAAAAGTATGCTTTTGTGTAAAATTATCAGTTTTCCTTCACAAATTTCTGCTTTTTTTCCCCCTTCACTAATAAGTGATCCTAATTTTTCAGATATTATTGATGTATACCGCTATCATGATTCGTATTTCACTTGAAATTTTGAGAATTAACCTGACTTAGTAACAATAAAACTGTAAGTTAATCAACAAAAAACAAACAAAATGTTATTAAAACGACGATTTTTCTTTCTTCATATTTTCGAATGTATTTTGAAACTTTAATGTTATGTTATGAAAAATAACGAATTTTTTTTTTTTAGTTTATATTGCTCAGTTTCTCTGAGTATTTCAAAAATTTAATTTTTGTAGATTTTATTTATTATTATCGAATTGCAGTTTGAAACATGCTTTTAATATGTATTGTAATTAAAAAAAAAATAATGTGGATGCTTTTGAATAAATTATTTTTTTATGCAAAATTTATGTTTTTTTTTTTTTTTTTAATTTTGCTGAAATATGATGAATAGATTGTAGTGAATAATTTTCTCTTTGAATTTTTATATGTATTTTTTCTAGTTAAACTAATTCCATGCACTTGTTTTAAAGTATAGAAATTTTACTGTGATTGTTGATAACAGTGGATGTTACTTAAGATAAAAGCAAGATTGTAATATATAGCAGAAAATCTGTTTATTTATTTATTTTTCTTTAAAGAGGGTCTAGATATGGGTTAGGACCCCTTATAAAGACCCCTCTGGCTCTAGTGCAGTCAATTAGCCTTAATTCCTGTTCTATAACCAATCTTAAAAGAGGGGCACCAACCTTGTAGCTTATGATAAGCATTATAAGCACAAGGTTGGTAAAACATTGTTGAATTTTAATTTCCTCTTACACGAATGATTGTCACTTATGAATTTCCTTTAAACAAGTTTTGAAGCACTATCTTACTACTTTCTTACTTTTTAAGACTGTTAAGTGTAATGTTCAGGATAAAATAAAACTAAATCGTCATGTATTTTTGTCCATGCTCATCATTTTGATTTTTTATGATAAATTTTACTTCTGATTTCAAATTGTCATAATAAATTTTTTAGTACAATACTTTAATATGCAGTTTTCAGATAACACACAGCACTACACAAAGCCAGTTAATTCTAATAAATTGAGAATTTGGTCGCTGTAGAAGTTTTAAAGAATATATGTATATTTTATTATTTCATGTTTAAATTTTCAACAGTATATGTAAGCATGTTTTTTCCAGTTTAATGAAGATGAAGCATATGTATATGGCAGGTTTACTTGAAACAGTCTTCCACTTTTGATTGCCAGCTGGATTACATTTATAGGCACAATTTTTATACTGTGTCTATTTATGTAATCTTGTTAGCGTATGTGCCTAGATGCCAAATGAAGCGGTATGCTAAAATCCAGGTGTAAAGGAAGAAGAAATCTAAAATAACACATACATCTGAAAATGTGCCGAAGCTGACTGCTAAAGGATCCTTATGGTAAAGTTTAGGTAAATTGTAATTCTTCTTAAATTTTAATCCTTCATCAGCTTAAGCATTTTTTTTTTTTTTTTTTTTTTTTTTTTTAAATTATTTATTTACATAAAGTTCTTAACACTGTGTTAAAATTGTTATAATTTCAAATGCACAGTGTGTAGGATTGGTATCAAATTATATATATGTGTATTTTTTCCCGATGTATACACATGCGTACATGTGTATTAGTGATTGCTGCAATACAGAATTTTGTGTACTTTTTATGCACGGTCAAGTTCAGGGAATTAAGCTAGTAAACTATTATTCGACACTTTTATGGTTTAAATCACTGCTTTTTATTATTTCATTAAATTGAAATTCTTAATTGCATAAATTTTTGAAATATATTTAGGAAGACTGTAAAAATTAATTTTATCATAGAAATAATTCAAATTTCTAAGTTAAAATTTTTCAGGTTATTTTTACTTCACATTGTCTTGATAATGTTACAAATTTTTTTTTTATCTTTTAACCACTGGTGTCCCATCAGTGGCCGAGAGGTTCTGCTCACTAAGCTGACAATCAGACAGTATCAGGTTCAATCCCAGGTCTCCAGTTATACTTTTCGTCTTAGCCACTTAGAATTTTCTGTGATTTTCTCCAAAAACTAGCACAAGAATAGGCTAAGACAATTTAGTAGAGCCCCTCGAAGGGTAATTCACCCAAATCATGTGGTCATTAAACCTTAACATGTACACCACTACACCGAAGCTGATAGACAGGACGCACAAGGTTTGAACCCAGGAATACTAATGTATGTTTGGAAGTAAAGCCGACGGACTGCATTAGGGTCTTAGGCTCTGAAGGAGGAGTCCTCTCTGTGGAGGTCTTTCTGAGGTGATCTAGTCCGTATTTATGCAAGTTTAGGAGAAAATCATGGAAAACTACTAGCGGCTAGAATGGCAAGTGCAATTTGGGACTAAATCCAACACCTCATGTCTACTCCCTTTGAGCACAGAACCACTTGGCTACTAGTGGACTGGGCTAGTAATGTAAAATACCTGAGTATTTATTTTTCAAAGAACTCTGTTCGAATAAAACATTTGCATTTATGTATAATATGATATTGCTAAGTACAAAAAGAGATAGAGAGAGGAAATATATGTAAAGTTAAAAGCATTTGAGCCTTTTAAAAATTTTTTTAATTTTATAAAACCAAAAGATTTAATCATAAAAAACCTGTTAAAATAATCCTAAAATAAAACAAAAATTGGGTCTAAACTTTTAATGTTTATAGTCATTTCTTTTAATGTAACAAAGTATACTAAAAGTTTTGTAATAACTTCAAAAATAAAATATTACAAGTATATTGTGGACTTTGGTAAAGCAATGTTTTGTGTTTTAGAGCTTTTTTTTTTTTTTTTTTTTTTTTTTTAAGAAAGAAAGAAAATAAACTGTTTAATATTTATGAATTTTCTGAATACAAAAATGGAATTTAAAAATATGTGTTAAGTTCATGAGTTATGATAGGACAAAATTCCACATAGAATAATCCTGGCTTTGGCTTCTGGCGACAATAAGTAGAGAGAGTCCCGTTAACATTTAAAAAAAAAGAAAAACAAGTCCTTTTTCATTCCTATCTTTATTTTTCACCTTTTAGCATAAAATTTAAAGTAACATTAACATGTGTACAAAGGGAGTGACTAACTGTTCATGAAATCAAAACTGACTTGTAGCATGGTATCTGTAAGAAAATTAAGAGTTCAAGCTTCTCTCGCATCATCTATACTATGGCATAAACATAGTTAAAAATTATTTTATTATTAGTGACATTGCTTTACACTAGAAAAATTACACTGCTATCGCACTTAAGTTTTAGAATATATTTTATCATGAATGCTGATTAAATTTTTTAAAATAAACTTCATCAAAACTTTTAATTAAAAAAATATTGTAAATTATGTCATACATATGAAAACCTGTTCAAATACAGTGGCAGATCCAGAACTTAATTTTTTTTTTTTTTTTTTTTGGGGGGGGGGGGAGGAGGCTAAGATTTTTCAAGATGTAATTCCAGATTAATGAAAAGTTTGAAATTGTACTATTCAGTTGGGAATGTCAGTACTTTGAGGGGGGGGGGGGTTCAGCCCCCTAGCCCCCCCAACTTAAATCTGCCACTTTTCAAATATATTGCAGGAATCAAAAATCAATCCAATATTTCTATATTACTGTTTAAAAAAGTCTCTTTGAATTATAAAAAAAAAAAAAAATATCATAAAGAAAAAGAATGCAATACGATAATCAACATCCTTCAGTGTCATTAGTTGAATTATTGTATACAAAAAATTCTGTATATGTGTATTGCGTTTCATTTCGAGATAAGAAAATTATCACCCATTCACAAATACTTGTTTTTTCAAAATACCCAGTTTTTGGGTTCCCAGGCGTCGGCTAGATACCCAAAAATATTTACCTATTCACCCACAGGGTATTTAAACATCCCACAAATCTACCCAGGACAGGACATATCAGGCCGCCTAGCTGTTCAGAGTTTTCCGTAGTTTTCTTCAAAGCTCTAATACATACCAGCTTGGATTGCTTATAAAGATTTCCATTAATGGTACTTTACCTAGGACACGGAACCTCATGTAATGAATCGGCTTTAACACCTACACCATTCCACCAAAGCTGGTAGATAGGACCTTGCCGTGTTCAAACCAAAGTTCCATTTGTCAGACTCAGTGGCGGATCCAGAACTTAACTTTTGGGGGGCTAAGAGTTTTCAAGATGTTATTCCAGACCAATGAAAAATTTACAATTGTAACATCCAATTGGGAATGTTAGTGCTTTTGGTCAGACTAGTTGCTTGGAGTTTTCCATTGTTTTCTTTGGATCGTGCATAAGTGCTAGCTAGGATCATTTAGAAAGACCCGCATGGAATTCACTCTGCATAGAATTTAAATATTGTGTAAGAAATAGCTTCATTTTATCCAAATAATTTTAAAAATTAAAGAAGTCATTCTTATATCAAATACAATAAATACATCCATTTCATCATTTAATTTTTTTCTTCCAAATAAAGCATGTCTCAATAGTGGTCAAGTAGTTCTGCTCTCGAAACTGGTAGATTGGCAGTGCCGGGTTTGATCTTGCGTCACGCCTGTCTAGCCATTTGTAGTTTTCCATGGTTTTCTTCACAACTCACGTAAATTTGGGCTAAAATATCTTTAAAAAATCATGATGGAGGCAATTGACTCTACAATTCCACTTAAAAATAAAACATAATTAGCATGGGGGACAAAAATAAATGCTTTTATTATTTGGTAAAGAGAATATTTTCTTTATCTCGATTAGTGTATCGTATTTAATATATTTTACAAATTTCTTCAGCTTTCAGTTCGTGGATTTAAATAACTTACAATCTGAAATTAATAATAATAAAAAGAAGAAGGAACATTTAGAAATATGGAAATGTTGTACAAGAAATAGGTGTAATTAATCCAAATAATCTGAAATTACATATTTTTAAAAGATGAAAATTAGAAAAAAAAAAAAAAAAAGTATAGTTATTTTAGAAAACACAGAGAATTTTTGAACATTTTATTATTTATTTATTTTCCATTCTAAAAACTAATCTAAATCTTTTCAATATACGAATTAAAAGAATATTAGAATGTTATTTAAGTATTGACTTTCTGTCTTTTGATTAAAATTGCCAACATTAAAAAAAATAATAATGATGGAAATTTTTTAATTAAAGTTGGAATGAATGACTGAGAAAAAAAAATGCATAGAAATACTGCAAGCTTATTTTAAATAAAATTTGAAAATGTTTTTCAATCACATATATAGCATACATTTCAACAATTAATTTTTTTCTTTGAATTAAAACATGTTCCAACAATGGCCAAGAGGTTCTGCTCTCGAAACTAGTAGACAGGGATTGCCTGGTTCAATTCCAGGTTGCACTTGCTACTTAGCTGTTCAGAGTTTTCTGTGGTTTTCTTCAAAATTTGCTTAAAAACAGGCTAGGTTCCTTCAAAAAGATTAATAGGGAAGTAATCTACCAAGGCGTAGGACCCAAGTGCAAATAAAACATTATAAGCATGAAAAGGGGGGAGGAGTGCAAAATAGATGTCTTTGTTACTCTGTAAGGAGAATTTTATCTTCAGCCTATGAACAAAAATTTCTCAGGTTTTCAATTCATACATTTATTTTTTACAAAATTATTTATTTATTATTTTTTTTTTACATTTGAAATGTTACTTATTTTTTTCTGAATAGTGATTAAAAAAGCCTCATTTTACCTTTTGATTAAAATTGTTGTCATTATTGTAGAAATTTTTTTAATTAAAAGATGAAATGACCAGGAAAATTAATCCTAACACAGAAATAATGCAAATTCGTTTTACATAAAATATAGATTTCATTAGTTAAATTTCTTTCTTCAAAATGACTAGTAAGTGCCATGTTCGATCCAATATCGCGATCCTCAGCTTAGTTGTTTAAAAATAATTAGCTTGGGGGGAAGGGGGAAGTAAATGAATTTAGAAAGTAATACATTACTATTATAATACTTATTTTGTTAGGAATTTTGTTTCTTCATCCCAGTAAATAAATTGCATTTCATATATTTTACACATTTCTAAAATTTCATTTTATGGATTTTAAGCTCTTACATTCTAAAGAAGTAATTAAAAAACAAAAACAAATATAGAAGCATTTATAAATTGAAAAATGTAAAAGAAATAGCTGAAATTTACATTAAATAAAATTTGGAAAAGTAAGAAAGAAATTAAAGTATGACTATTTCGAGAAATATTATGTATATATAGATGTCTATTATAATTCAAATTCTTTAATTTTCTATTTCCAAATTCGCTTTGAATGAATGTATGTAATTTGTAAAGTTGCTCGCTGAATTCTAAAGAAAATCAAAACAGATGTTTTTTAAAAGGCTGGCTTTGGCTATTGCCTGTTACTGCCTTGCAACGTGATTGGTTCATTTCTTTTTATTCTCCCCGTCCTCGGGATTCTTCTGACGCCAGTAAACTCCTGCGGAATGTAACGGAGTTCACTGACGGAATCTCTGCGGACGACGGACAGCGGAACGGAACGTCCAGTGTGAAGGCACCCTTATTTCAATAGGTTGAAAGGGGTGGATATAACATGTATTGTAGTTGTAGATGATAAACAAATAGTTTAAGCTGTCTAAAAGTATATCTAACACTTCTTATATTTCTCAACATTAAAAGAAATTACAATATATAAAACTTTAAATAATATGACCAATGACTGATAAGAAATATCAATGAAAAGGGAACATGCGGAATCATCTGTCGCAGTGACGTCACGTGCGCCTGCTCTATTCTATTACTATTTTCGAATTTTAACTCTCTAATGGCTGATGCGAAAAAACTTTTTCGGCATCAAAAATCTTTGCTCGTTAACATGGGAAGGATAAATCTATATAAATTACTATATCTATGGATAGCATATCCACTATTTTGTCCTGGTTGGCTCTCGAGATTGCTATTGTATGACGTGAATTTCATCCTTACTTCGTGCGACTTCGAAGAATGCGCTTTAGGCCCAGATTCCAGCCAAACACTTACGGCTCGCACCTGCGTTTTTACCGCAAAGTTTCGGACGAAAGCGAATTTTTCTAGTCAAGTGAAGCAAGCGCAACATTCTTCTCTCGTAGATTAGGGCGACCAGATTTTTTTGATGGAAAATGAGGACAAATTGCGCAATGTCCTCATTTCCATGAGAAAAATGAGGACAATTTTCTTTAAAAATGAGGACATTTGTGAGGACATAAAAATTCATAAAATATAGCACAAAATTAGCTTATATTAACCCCACTTGCAGCCATTAATCGTCACTATGATAAATTTACACTAATTTTGATCTTATAAACATTATAGTCCAGTCAATTTAGACATAAAAATAGTGATCAAATAAAGAAAATTCCGACAGAGCCAAATTTCCGTAGAGACCTTAGGTTCACCACATAGAATAAGGTGTCAAAAGTCCCCATCGGTCCCATGTGTGCTAAGGGACTTATTCGGGCCCCAAGGTCAAAATTTTGGGTTTTTTAGATTTTTCTCGAAAACGGTAAGTTTTATCGAAAAAGTACCTCAGAGTAAAGTTGTAGATCTCAAAATTCTCTATAAAAATGGTCCTTATGATTTTTTCTCTAAGACCCACCATTTCTACATGTGTGCTAAGGGACTTATTCGGGCCCCAAGGTCAAAATTTTGGGTTTTTTGGATTTTTCTCGAAAACGGTAAGTTTTATCGAAAAAGTACCTCAGAGTAAAGTTGTAGATCTCAAAATTCTCTATAAAAATGGTCCTTATGATTTTTTCTCTAAGACCCACCATTTCTACACGTGTGCTAAGGGACTTATTCGGGCCCCAAGGTCAAAATTTTAGGTTTTTTGGATTTTTCTCGAAAACGGTAAGTTTTATCGAAAACGTACCTCAGAGTAATGTTGTAGATTTCAAAATTCTCTATAAAAATGGTCCTTATGATTTTTTTTCTAAGACCCACCATTTCCCAGATATTGCGCTTGTAAGAATCACGTTCTACATAATATGCACACATACGCCACGTATATACATATTCAGGTACTCAAGCAAGTAAAAATGCCTACTTGTGTCTCTTTCATGTATACATTATACTATTCTAAGAAAATATATTCTCAAAAGACCGCCAGTCCCTTACAGTATCCCCTCTACTTGTATGGCCTTGAATAACATCTGGCTATTCTTTTGTCCGTGTGGTGTCGTTCACGTACCTGTTTCTTTTAGTGTTAAACGTGCAGTTCGAGTGAATATACGTATTTATTACAAGTAGTATTTGATGGCTATAGTGACACAACAAAGAACATAAAAGCTGCAGAACAACGTCGTCGTACTATAAAAACATCCTCAGGTTCCGACATAATGTTTGATGAATTTATGACAGTTCCAGTAAACCAACAACAATTTTTTGCAAACATTAATAATAAATCTCGATTTATTTCTATGTTGAGTAACAAATTAACTGCTGAAAATATTGCCGTGAAACAAGCTCCGAATGACGCCGATGTCCTCATAATTGAAACAGCAAAAGAAATATTTAATGCAAGAAACACAACTATTGTAGTGGGCGAAGATGTTGATTTGTTAGTACTACTCACTGCAAGGACTCCATCTGATAAAATTATTTACTTTCTGAAACCTGGGAAGGCGCAACAACGCACAGAAATATATTCTTCTAAAAGTTTATCAGCTTATCCAAAATGCCAAAACTATATTTTATTTTTACATGCGATAACCGGCTGCGATACTACGTCAGCAATGTTCAGAAGGGGCAAAAATTCAGTATTAAAATCATTTTTTAAAAAAAGATCTGATTGACTGCGCAAAAGTATTTACAGAAATTAATTCTCCACCTCAAATACTAATTACTGAAGGAATTCGGTTTCTTCTTGAGGTTTATGGATCTCCAAAAAAAATTGATTGCATAGATAAGTACAGATATTTAACATTTGTAAAAAATACACGAAACAAAAAGCAAGTACAACTATCTTGTCTACCTCCAACATCAGCATCTGCTATTCAACATTTGTTTCGAGTATACTGTCAAGTTCAGACATGGCAAGGCAATCAACTGAACCCTGAAGACTGGGGTTGGAAATTGATAAATAATACTTTGGAATCGATTAAAACTTTACTGCCCCCTGCTCCAGAAAAACTTCTTAACTCTATTTTTTGCAAGTGCAAGAAAGGTTGTAATGCCAAATGTGGCTGTAAAAAAATAGGGTTGCAGTGTTCTCCAGCGTGTACCAATTGCCAAGGTCTATCGTGTTCGAATGCTCAATTAAATACAAGAGAGGAAGATTCATGTGATTTTGATGAAGAGACAACTGATTCATCTTCATTTGAACAATTTTTGAACATTCAGCAACAGGAAGAAGAAGAAAAAGAAGAAGAAGAAGAAAACATGATTGTTGAAGTTGAGTATGAAGAGTATGAGTCAGATTAAAGTAACAAAAAAACATTCGAACGACAGTTAAACTCAATAACCAATATCAATAATCTTCATACTATTAAATAACTATTTTTCCTGAAAATAACGTCATACAGGTTCGTGGAATAGGCCTACCGGGGAAACCACGTTAAAAAAAAACACGCCGAGTACACTACCTCACAGGTGGTGTGGAAATGTGTGCATATTATGTAGAACGTGATTCTTACAAGCGCAATATCTGGGAAATGGTGGGTCTTAGAGAAAAAATCATAAGGACCATTTTTATAGAGAATTTTGAGACCTACAACTTTACTCTGAGGTACTTTTTCGATAAAACTTACCGTTTTCGAGAAAAATCCAAAAAACCCAAAATTTTGACCTTGGGGCCCGAATAAGTCCCTTAGCACACATGTAGAAATGGTGGGTCTTAGAGAAAAAATCATAAGGACCATTTTTATAGAGAATTTTGAGATCTACAACTTTACTCTGAGGTACTTTTTCGAGAAAACTTACCGTTTTCGAGAAAAATCCAAAAAACCCAAAATTTTGACCTTGGGACCCGAATAAGTCCCTTAGCACACATGTAGAAATGGTGGGTCTTAGAAAAAAAAATCACAAGGACCATTTTTATAGAGAATTTTGAGATCTACAACGTTACTCTGAGGTACCTTTTCGATAAAACTTACCGTTTTCGAGAAAAATCCAAAAAACCCAAAATTTTGACCTTGGGGCCCGAATAAGTCCCTTAGCACACATGGGACCGATGGGGACTTTTGACACCTTATTCTTTGTGGTGAACCTAAGGTCTCTACGGAAATTTGGCTCTGTCGGAATTTTCTTTATATCAATTGTCCAAATTGACCGGACTATTATAAAAAATTATTTATACAGTAAAGCACCATTTATACGTCTTTTACATTTATAAGCCCTTTTAGTGAAGTTCCGATTCATTCCTTTCAAAAGCGAATTTTTGTGCTTTTCTGTATTCACATGCTTTTCGATACGTGATTTAATCCCACCGGCAATGGAAAATGTGCAATTGCATACTGTGCATGCGACATCCGACTCACCACCGCGCTCAGAAGCTTTCCTAATAAATTTATATTTCTGAGACAAAGCGTCGGAAAATTTACATTTCTGTTTGACGCCTCTTTCCATATTAAATATAAAACAATTAGTACTATAAAAAAAAACTGAAAATTAGAAACACACGCGAGGAAAAAACAACAACGGATTCACGTGCATCTAACATTTATTTCCTTGTGTTGCTGTTGCATGATTCAATTCAAATAATGAATCAATGAATCGTGACTTTTTTACGTTGTGTTGAGTTGTAGAATCAGTATTGAAAACTAATAAGGTCAGCAGCATCTCTACTAATCTAATATCTAATCCTAATGTTGAAATTTTAAGTAAAGAAGGAAATTGCTGGAAAATGAGGACAAATGAGAACAAATGTCCAAAAATGAGGACAAATGAGGATATGAGAACTTTTAAAAACATGTGAGGACAACACTTGAAAAATGAGGACTGTCCTCACAAAATGAGGACGACTGGTCACCCTATCGTAGATGCGATTGTCACGTGGCTCAGTTTGCGGCCAGTAGAAAGCTATCGTAACACTCTTGTAAGAACAATGGCAGATATTACAAACGTGCCAAGCGCTTGGTAAATTATGTACTCTATGAGATTTCTATAAGTAGTACTGATTGAAGATAATTAATACTATTATTAAAATATATATTTCTTCTGATTAAAAAAGAAAGAAAAAAAGGATGCACGTAAAGCAAGAAATAACCTTTTTTAGTTGAAAAGATAGTTCATGAAACGTAGTTAAAATACAAGTATGTGAAATATTTCCAGCATTTTTTATATCTTATGTTTTATTGTTATTAGTGTTTGCATAACATATTTTTCATGATAAGACAAATTTCAAAGTATTATATTCATGTATTTCACAGCAATGTCTCTTATTACTAATTAAAGAAATAGCTGTTTGTTTCAAATCTACATCTATTATTTAAAATTATCTTTTATTTATTTATTTTATTAATTAATTAATTTTCTATTAATTTAGTTTTGTTCCCTCGACAGTTCACTGAATATAATCATCTCCATATAGATAAATATTTCAAGCATAAGTTAAGTTAAGAAATTTAATCAGATCTATTTTGATTTTTCTTGAAACTTAGTTATAAAACTTTTTAGGTCCTTTTCAGTTTCTTCTTTGTGCGTGAACAATTTTACTTTAGGTTAAGAATTGATTTAAATTAATATATTATTATTATTATTATTATTTATTATTATTATTATTATTATTTATTATTATTATTATTATTTTTCTAAGGTAGCAAGCATTTTTTTTTTTTTTTTTTAAGTTTTCGCATTTATATATTGATATTTTTGAATGCTTTAAATGCCTGCATTCGAAAAACTATAATTAGCTTTATAAAATAATAAATATACTTTTATAAATTAATCACAATCTAACGATTTTTTTTTTTTTTTTTTTTTTACTTATGTCTTGGTACCAGTTAAAAATAATATAGAAAAAAATAATTTAAAAATCTTTGTCTTAATGGTTTTTATTAATTATATCAGAATATGAATTACCCATAAAATTTTGGAGTAATGATAAAATAAATCAGAATTTTTAAAATAATGAATTGATGTTAATAAAATTTGTCTTATCTTGAAAATTACTTTGCAAACTGTAAACATAATAAGACATAATAAATACTGAAAACATTTTACAATACAGTTTTGACAATATTTTATATTCAAAATCTTTTTTTTTTTTTTTTTTTTTCCAGATTAATGCTCTGCAAAAAATATTCATTTAATTAAAAAAAAAAAAAAAAAAAAAATCAACACAATAACATATCTTAATGCTTTTACTACAAATAATAATTAATAAAATGAAAGGTATACAAATTTTATAAATACTATTTTTCTGCTTACAAATTTGTTTATTTTATTTTCTGTCTTTTATTTTTTATTATTTCTTTTCTTTCTTTCTTTTTTTTTTTTTTTTATCGTAGAACATAATAAAAGGACATACTCACAAATTGGAAAATTATAAATCATTTTACAATATGGTGAATATGATTTTATTTTATTGAAAATAAATTTCTGAACTGAATCTGCAAATTTCGTTTTAATTAAAAACTAAGCATTAGATATTTATGTAATTTGGAAAAGATTTGTGGGTGGGGGGGGGGTTCTATTTTTAATTTACAAAAATAAAATAAAATAACAGCATTTCATCTGAAATTTGTAATAAGTTTATAGTATTAACTTGTGTTACAAATATACCATATCATCATATTATGCCATAAAATTATAGAAATCGCACATACAAATGGTTATTTAATGTTTATTATGCTTTTTTATAACCCCCCCCCCTTTTTTTTTACGTAAAGTAATAAAATGAATGTTTATTATAAAGGGCAAAACTGGGAAAATTCATTAGTGGCCAGTGGCCGGTACTGTCAGTTTCATTAGTAGCCACTTTTTTAAGTTGGTGTCCACTTTTCACATGATAACACTATTTCTTTCAGACTGCGAAAAGCATTGTCACCATTTTGCGGTATAATCACCAGAAGAAAAATATGAAAATAAGAAATACATATAATAATAAAATTAACACAGGGACACTGAAATTGTAATTTGTAATTATGCTCTTTTTAAAAATCCTAAATTGCATATCCTAAATTAAAATCTACTTAGGGTTGTAATAATAGCAGCAAAAATTTTTATCTTTCAGATAACTGAGTAGTACTTTTTTTCTTTTCCCCAATTTATTTAAGTGAAATAAGCTGTTATCATTCACAGTTCACATTGCATATTTTCTAGTAAATGAATCAGCTGATTCATCATCATCACAACCTTTTACATGGTCATGTGTAAATATAGTTGGAAGTTTTATTATTTTTTCTTATTTCTAAAGACACACTTTTTTAAATGATTTTATTTCAATAGAGTTAAAATATTTCCTCTTAAAAAGTATATATGGAAACTTAGCTGCTTCATTAAAAATAATTTACTTAGCTGCCAAATTTGTAGCTTTAAAAATAGGGAGATTTCTACTTTAAAATGGGAAGGGAAAAGGAAGATTTCTACTCAAAGGAAAGCAAATACAAAAAATTTTGAAAAATACACATTTAAGACAAATCAAATTTTGATACACACATTTGTCAAATATCTTAAATGGGTTAAATATACACTAAATATCATGGAGATAATAATGGAAAAAGATTGTGTTTTGCAGGACATTTGATCATTAACTGCTAGTTGAAATGGAGTGCACATGTGTGTGTGTGTGGGGGGGGGGGGATACATCTATATACTTCTTTACAGGTTCTAGAATCTAATCAAGAAAGTTTAAAATGAATATTTACATTTATGTTACGGATGGAGAAAGATTTTAAATCACAAGGCTTCAGTGGAGCATGTGATTACCAATCATTGGGGGGAGGGGGGGGGGAGATTACAAGAATTATGAGTAAAAGATATTAAACAATTCTACTTCTTTACAGATTCTAGAATCTAATAAAGTAAGTTTAAAATAGATATTTATATTTTTGCAGCAAATGGAGAATGATTAGAAATTATAAAGCTTTCTAAAGCTGTGTGATCACAGATAGTTAGGGGGAGGGAAAGGGGGGGGGGTCCAAAAATCATATGAGTAAGATATATTAAACAATTCTACTTCTTTATAGGTTGTAGAATATAATAAAGCAAGTTTAAAATGAACATTGACATTTATGCCATGGATGGAAAAAGATTGAAAATCAGAAGGCTTCGATTACCTATCGTCACTCGATTTTTAGAATCTTTTAATGATCACAAAAAGTGGCGACTTTAGTGGCGATCGATGCATAATTTTTAATCGCCATCTTTTTTTATTTAGTCGCCATGTGGCCGGTGGCGACCGTTAATTTTGCCCTTTATGTTTATAGAAATCAGACGCACAGATGGTTATTTAATGATTATTCTTTATCTGTTCTTTTCTCCTTTCTATATAAATAAAATAATAAAACCTATTGCTATTATTATTATTTAATTGTTCTTCCTATTATAATTTTTTTTGGGATTAGTTATGGCTTTCATGCTTATCTGATGTACACATGGTTAATGAATGAAACCAAAATAAGTTACGATAAAAACAAATAGAAGCAATCCATATGATCGTCCCTTTAAAACTGTATACGGATTCTCATTGGTTAAAAACGAACAATATCTGAATGGAATTCGAATATTTTCTTCGAATTTTCCCTTTCTTACTTTCCTGACGTCAGCAGTTGCGGAAATCAGCTCCGTTTGGCTTGAATCACTAACACTAAGACTCCTATAACACGAGCTGGCTCACAGCTGATCATTGTTGCCCAGCGGAAATATAGCTTGGCGACGTTTAGTTGCAGACGTATTACTCGACGTCTTTATCGCCTAAAATGGCGAGTTTGCTAAACAGAAGAGCGAATTATTGTTTGTACTTGATAAGTTTGGCGGTAATATTTGGCGAAATTTTCTTATACCCTTGTGAAAAGTAGCCATCACTGTTGCTGTTAAATTAGTTAATTTTAAATATTTATACACGTTGAAAAGTAGTGTAGGTTGTAAAATACAACATTTTGATAATCAAACAGCAATAAAAACAAATAATTGATACAAAAAATGCATGAAAACATATCATAATTACACTTCATATTTGTGATTGAAAGCTAAGCATACAATTTTCTTTTGAACAATTAATAGCCCATTTGTTTCGCCTTTCTTCATCTGTTGGAAATCTAAACGTTCTAAAAGCAGTTCTGACATGATTTGAGCAATTTTCAGCTGCAAAACCTCCGTTTTATGTGATCTGATAACACTTGAAATTCGGACCGCGTGGGCAACAATCGCTGAGTGGGAAACAAAATGCCTGATGAGCCAGCCTGTATTGAAGGAGCTCTAACTAACACCAGTGCTTTCCACTTTTCTCTCGCAATCCCTCCCACTTTGCCAGCTGATTTTCGTAAAGTTATGGCGTTTGACCAGAATTCGGCCCTTATAATCTATTAATTTTGAATTGTTTGTTTACTGGTTTGACCATCGCCAATTACCCAAAGCGCAGTACTATTGCGACGTTAAATCTAATCAACTAATCAACTACCTTTCCATGTTGTAATTTAATTATTTATTCAGGATGGCAACCGGAAGTTTACTTTCTTTAACCGGATATGGACTTTGAGCAGACGTTATGAAACTTGAAAAAAAATCACAACATAAAAATGTGCTTATGTTATTTTAATATTGCTACAAGTTATTCAAATACAGGTGCTTGTGTTTAATAACGCTGTAAATTGTGATGAAACACTTTCGTATTTTAAAATAACTTTTTCTATCATTTTCTATTGTATATAAGCGGAAAAGTGCCTCACAATGGTAAGTTTTATAAAATTACTTTTCTTGTATTTGCAAATCGATGTTATCGAGTGAATTTTTGTTGTGAGTAAATATTGATAATGAAAAAAAAAAAAAAAAAGATTAATGTTAATTAATAGTAATAATATGTTTTCCTTCTGGAAATGTTTTCGCGATTTTTTTTTTTTTTTTTTTTTTTTTTAATTTTTATTAATGTATACTTTTTTTTTTTTTTTTTTAATTGTGCAGTTCATTATGATTTATGCATAATTTTTTTTTTTTTTTTACAAAAAAAAAAAAAAAAAAGGTTTGTCCATTCTAGATCAATGACTTTGTTTTGATTACCTCATCAACATAATTCATTTGCGAAACATAATAAATAATTTAAAAACATATTTATTGGCATTATATTTATTCGGCTAATAGATAATAATTTACCTATATGCAACAGATAAATTTTTAATAATCTAGTTTGATTATTAAAATTTATCCATTGCATATTTTGTTCAAATTTCTTTCAAGTCTTTATTTTTCTTTATTGATATGATAATCAAATCTTTAATTTACAAACTCGTAATATTTTTAGACTCATTTGTTTCATTCATATATGCTTAAAAAAATGTTTAATATTTCTATATAATTTCATTTTATTTATATTATTTCTTGATATTAAGTTTATAAGTGTATTGATTGTATTTTTTTCCCTTGTCGCTAGAAAAAAATAAAAAATCCTTAAAAAAATTTTTTTATTGGACAATGTTAAATTGTTTCTAAGGCACAGTGATTACATTGAATGTTATTTTCATATTGTTTTGTCATTTGTTACAGCCAATAGAATTATTCAAAAATAATACTTATTAATACTAAGATAAGTAATAATTTGTTAATTGTTGTTTATATTTCGAAGTTCATATAGAAGCTAAGTATTTGATAAAATATTAAAAAAAAAAAAAAATATATATATTCATTAAACATTCTAAAGAAAATAAACAATATTATATATACTGTTTATCTTCTTATACATTTACATATATATATTCAGTAGAAGATCTTTAAAATGCGATTCTCTATATAATGCAGAACTTCTTAGAGATGAACTATGGATTTTGCAGTTAAGAACCCTTTGAAAAAACTATTACTCTGTAGAAAACTAAGTGTGATACATTTGTTTTTCATTATCTCCTTAATTCACAGCTTTTTAATGAAAAAATTGCTATCATTATATATATATATTTGAAAATGAGTAATATAATGAATGATTTGGTATAGCCCATATATGGACTATGTTTATAAAGTAAATATAACAACTAAAGTTATAATCCACCCAACTTCTGTTCCAAGGAATGTTAACTTAAAAATCTACTTTAAAACATACTTCATGAAGCACTAAATTAACTTAATTAAAAAAAATATACAACCTTTAATTAAACTTCATATGTCTTCTTTGACCGAAACGCTTTCACTTGGGCGCCCCAGCTTTTTCAACAGCAGACACAGTGCTTGAAGTCACTCGAAACTGATGTTTTCCTTGGCTGCCAGTTCAAGCACTGTGTTTGCCATTGAAAAAGCTGGGGCACCCCAGTGAAAGCATTTTGGATAAAAAAGACATGAAGTTTAATTAAAGGTTGTATATTTTTTAAAGTAGTGGCAGACAAGGAAAACATCAGTTTCGAGTAACTTCTTCACTGTGTTTGCCGTTGAAAAAGCTGGGGCGCCCCAGTGAAGGCGCTTCGGACACAGAAGACATGCAGTATAATTAAAGGTTGTATATTTTTTAAAATTAAGTTAAAAAATCTATTTTGATATGTTTCAGACATATTTGGTCATGTTTATAAAGTAAGTTTAATGATGTGTGAAACGTAATCTATATGATGCAAAATTCTATATAAATGCATAACCTTATGTTTTAGGTTTAGTGCTATAAAGATCTTCTACTGTATTTCAATTTTATAACTTTTGTTCGCTAACTTATCTAAAGTTTTGTTGGTTGATAAACCATTGTAAAATCCCCCCTTTCCTTCTTCTTGCCATTTTTTTCTTCCCTATGTTTATTCATAGTATTTCTGGTACAGAATATTTTTTAAAAATCTAGATGATCGAATTGTCTTTAGATTAGGTCAATGAATTTTAAAATCTTATTGTTGAAGTAGATATAGTCTCCAGTGTATATATATATATATATATATATATAAATATATATATATATATACAGTGAAAAACGTTTAACTCGAAACAAAGGGGACCGAAATATTTTTTCGTGTTAAAAGAATTTTGTGTAAAAAGATTCGTAGAAAAAGTACAGAATTCACCAATGTTTTCCATGTCGTCAATTTTTATTTCCATTTCCTGTAAAACTATTACTAACTTGCATTCATTAGGGTTAAAAATCAAGTATAAATATTGTTTTTTGGAAAAAAATTCAGGTATCTTTTACTGAAGTATCTTTTTCAGCACCACATTGTTCAAAAATTGATTGAGATCATCCATTGTTTTATTCATCTCGCAATTCGAATGCACATCTAAATAACTGTGGATACTCATTACTTTCTTCATTTCTGAAGCAGAGGGGATCAGAACTGCATTGTTGATTCAGTTGTCAGATTTGTCATCAAAATTTACATAAGCGGAATCATTTTAATTATGAACGATGTCAAAAATCTCATTATCGGTGCTGTACACACATGATCATTGACGGCAACATATTGTAGCATATAATTTACAATAATATTTTTACCTTACATAAATCCTTACTAAGTCCGAGCTTCATATATATTTCGGCTACCTAACGGTGCCATCTTCAGATACACTCGGTAAAAAATGATTTGAAGGTGCTACTTGGATGACTTGTTTATCTTTTGTAGTTTCCTCTTCGATTTCTTCACTTCTCTTGTTTTTCTTATATAGTTGTTGCCACTCGGTAGGAATAATGCTATGTTCGATATCATTGATAGTGTTATTATTGGTTAGTATTTCGATAGCTTCTCTTTTGAGAGCGTAATGGTGAGAGTTGTATGGGGCTATTTTTTGAAAGTTAATGGAATCAATGTTAATTGGGTTAGTATTGTTAGTTCTTGAGAAAGCTGTGGAATGTCTATTGTATTTTAAGTCGGTTATGTGTTCTGAAATACGTTCTTTTATTTTCCTTTTAGTCATTCCTATGTATGAGGCTTTATTTTTATTTTTATTTTGATATTGGAAATCGATTTTATAAATGCCGGCTGTGTGTTTAAAGTCTATGGGGTCTTTTTCATTGCGAATTCGTTGGTATATATTTTTATTTGGTTTTATTGGGATGTTTATATTGTGTTTGGTGGCTTCATTTTTAATTTTTACGGCGGCACCTTTGCAGTACGGGATCGCGGGGGTAAAGAGTTGTTTAGATTTTTGAGCATTCGGAATATTGTTTAGGGTTTTTATACGTTTTTTATAAAATTTATCAACTATGGAGGGATTATAATTAGCTTTCTTGGCAATATCTTTTATTATTTTTATTTCTGATTTTAGATATTTTTTATTTGAGCATATGAGTATAGCGCGGTTGACGTAGGAGCGAATAGCGGCGTATTTATAAGAGAGGGGTGTGTGACATTTATTATTTATGATTTCGTTGTTACTAGTAGGTTTTCGGAAGACGGTGGTGTCTATGGAATTATTTTTGTTTTTGATAATAGTGATGTCAAGGAAATTCAAAGAATGGTTATTTTCTATTTCATGGGTTAATTTGATATTCGGATCGGTGTTATTAAGTTTTTCAAGAATGTTGTCGGGATTAATCGTGGGTGGGGTGACAGAAAAAATATCGTCTACATAGCGTATCCAAATTTTACATTGATTGATTAAGTTGCTAACAGAATTTTCGAATATTCGCATTTTGAGCTCGGCGATGATCCCCGATATGGGGGACCCCATGGGCACGCCTTGTGTTTGTTGGTAATAGCTTCCGTTGAAAAAGAAATAAGAGTGGTTGAGTAGAAGATTATTTACGCGAATTAAGGTATCACTAATATTGTTGTTTCCGAAATGATTTATTATAAGTGAGTTGATTTTGGGGTTAATTTCAGAAATATTGATTGAGGGATATAAGTCTTTAACGTCAAAACTGCAGAGTGTGTCGTTGTATGAGATATTGATATTGCGGATTTTTTGAATGAAGGTTTCAGTTGAGTTTATTGATAAGTTAGAGGGGGGAAGGAGAGCTTTATAGATATCTTTCATGTAACGTTCTAGACAGTATGTCGGGCCTTCGGATTTGTTAACGATAGGGCGCATTGTTGGAGGGTTTTTATGGTCTTTGTATTTGCCAAATAGACGGGGAATAATTGGAGCATGGTTATTATAAGTAGGGGGGGGTGTTATTAGGCCATGTTCCAGTTTTTATAATGGATTTAGTTTTATCAATGAGTTTATTGAGGGGTGAGTGTGTGAGTTTAACACACCCCGTCTATTTGGCAAATACAAAGACCATAAAAACCCTCCAACAATGCGCCCTATCGTTAACAAATCCGAAGGCCCGACATACTGTCTAGAACGTTACATGAAAGATATCTATAAAGCTCTCCTTCCCCCCTCTAACTTATCAATAAACTCAACTGAAACCTTCATTCAAAAAATCCGCGATATCAATATCTCATACAACGACACACTCTGCAGTTTTGACGTTAAAGACTTATATCCCTCAATCAATATTTCTGAAATTAACCCCAAAATCAACTCACTTATAATAAATCATTTCGGAAACAACAATATTAGTGATACCTTAATTCGCGTAAATAATCTTCTACTCAACCACTCTTATTTCTTTTTCAACGGAAGCTATTACCAACAAACACAAGGCGTGCCCATGGGGTCCCCCATATCGGGGATCATCGCCGAGCTCAAAATGCGAATATTCGAAAATTCTGTTAGCAACTTAATCAATCAATGTAAAATTTGGATACGCTATGTAGACGATATTTTTTCTGTCACCCCACCCACGATTAATCCCGACAACATTCTTGAAAAACTTAATAACACCGATCCGAATATCAAATTAACCCATGAAATAGAAAATAACCATTCTTTGAATTTCCTTGACGTCACTATTATCAAAAACAAAAATAATTCCATAGACACCACCGTCTTCCGAAAACCTACTAGTAACAACGAAATCATAAATAATAAATGTCACACACCCCTCTCTTATAAATACGCCGCTATTCGCTCCTACGTCAACCGCGCTATACTCATATGCTCAAATAAAAAATATCTAAAATCAGAAATAAAAATAATAAAAGATATTGCCAAGAAAGCTAATTATAATCCCTCCATAGTTGATAAATTTTATAAAAAACGTATAAAAACCCTAAACAATATTCCGAATGCTCAAAAATCTAAACAACTCTTTACCCCCGCGATCCCGTACTGCAAAGGTGCCGCCGTAAAAATTAAAAATGAAGCCACCAAACACAATATAAATATCCCAATAAAACCAAATAAAAATATATACCAACGAATTCGCAATAAAAAAGACCCCATAGACTTTAAACACACAGCCGGCATTTATAAAATCAATTTCCAATATCAAAATAAAAATAAAAATAAAGCCTCATACATAGGAATGACTAAAAGGAAAATAAAAGAACGTATTTCAGAACACATAACCGACTTAAAATACAATAGACATTCCACAGCTTTCTCAAGAACTAACAATACTAACCCAATTAACATTGATTCCATTAACTTTCAAAAAATAGCCCCATACAACTCTCACCATTACGCTCTCAAAAGAGAAGCTATCGAAATACTAACCAATAATAACACTATCAATGATATCGAACATAGCATTATTCCTACCGAGTGGCAACAACTATATAAGAAAAACAAGAGAAGTGAAGAAATCGAAGAGGAAACTACAAAAGATAAACAAGTCATCCAAGTAGCACCTTCAAATCATTTTTTACCGAGTGTATCTGAAGATGGCACCGTTAGGTAGCCGAAATATATATGAAGCTCGGACTTAGTAAGGATTTATGTAAGGTAAAAATATTATTGTAAATTATATTAATAATCCTTTCTTCAACATCTTTGTAAAGTATTGTAGCATAGTTGCCAACATTATAATGTATTCCAAAGCATTTTTATCTCCGCCTTTAATCCGCACCACTTTATTTTCAGACTGTTTTCCTTCAATATATAACTACGATAAAATAAGGAAATATTACTCTTAAGAAAGTTGTAGTATGGAAATAAAGGCGGGGTTAAAAATGCTCCGGAATAAATTAAAACGTTGGCATCTCTGTTGTCGCAACCATGTCACTGAAGATCGAAACTGAATTATTTCGTGTTAAACGATTCTTGTTTCGTGTTAAAAGAAACAAAAATGTGTTAAATAGCATAGTACACTATCCGGACCGCTATATCATTTCGTGTTAACCGATTTTTCATGTTAAGCGTTTTCGTGTTAAACGTATTTCACTGTATATATATGTACGTATTATCAGGGCTCCAGGAATTTAAATAAAAAAGCTGATCACCAGCAAATTTTTATGGTAACCAGGGTTGTTCAGTTTTTTCCCAAAAAAATCTGTTTAAAACTGTCCCAGACAAAATATCGTTTTGTCCACTATTAAATATTAATTATTTGCGAGTACTAAATTAAAAATTATCTTTATTTTTTCCATATATATAAAATAATTCTTTATTAATATGTGTATGTCTAGGGTTCGTGAAATACGGTCACCTGGTCGCCATTGCAACCATTATTTTTCTACTGGTGATGCTTTCAACTTTAAGGAAATCCAACATTTTTTTTTTTTAATATTTTGGTGAAAGAATTGGTCCCAGAATCAGACTCTGATTCTACTTTCAATGTAGGCTAACTCTTGCTGTTTTGATTCCTGCTTCTCTCACCACTTTTTTAGACACTGTGTTGAATTAATACTAATACACCATTAGGGGATTTACACATCTCCATGCATGTTTTAGAACTCAGTGTTAAATTATTGCACCATTTTAGGGAATTGGTTTACACTACTCCTGTTCGCATATGCCACTGACCTGGTGCTGAATTGTTGTGCCAGTGTAATGATGTATCAATGCTGATGGTGTATTGTTTTAATGAAAATAATAAAACCGGTTTCATGATGTTAAGTTTAAACAAGTGTTTCCTGATGTATCATTCTAATCCAGTGTTTCCGCTGCGGTAGCATTTTTCGCAAAATGCTAAAAGACTTATCCAAAATACGAAAATGAAATAACATGTTTTCGCTTTTTTGCTAAAGCATCTTACTAAAGACAAATTGAAAAAAAAAAAAAAATCTCCGAAAATATTATAACGAATCTTTCATGGGAAAAAAATTGCAGCATTGATCAAGAAAAATCCATTGTTTCATGCATATAAGGAAAATCAAATGCCGAACTATGCATAAGAATCGCATACAGGAAATCAATTTGTAAATAAGCATGAGGCATTTGTAAAGTGGTCTAATATGAAAGAAAGAAAAATTATAAATTGTAAACCAAAAAGCTTTCAATAGTAATAAACAAATTTCACTTATATTACTTTTCTTGTGCCATAGTGATAATTATATCTCCAGAAAAATAATATACTTTGAATATAAGATGTTCATATTGCTTTAAAAAAGTTTACAAAATAAAGTAATAATCTAAAAATTTTAATATTTTTTATGTCTGCCAATAAATGTGTTAAAATATATGCTTGTACTATATTCGAATTGATCTGGTTACATTGGTAAGTTTAATTATTAATTACTTTTTTGTTTTTTATTTCAAACTAAAAAAAAAAAAATATCTTCTGTGTATAACTCTTTAAAGACCTGATTAAAAACTTTTAAGTTTAATTTACAAATGAAAGTCAAGCATGTCGAGGCGTTTAGAATAATGTGTGAACTGATATTCATCTTTTTCTACTGCTTCTGGCATTTTCGCAGTTTGCTAAAGCTTTTTTTTTCTGATTTTAGCTTTTTTGCTAAAGAAAATTGTTACTCAGCTTAAACCCTGTTCTAGTCTAATAAATAATTGGTTTTTATGTACAGAATTCTAATTTCTATTTATTCAAGTAAGTTTTAAAATTGAAAAAGAAAATAAAGAAAAAAAAATGATGGAGGATATTTTTTACGGACTACCAGAAATTTTTGTTGTCAACCATTTTTTTTACATATTCCTGGAACCCTGTGTATATAATCAATTTAAATACTTCAAAATAGATATGAATGAAATAGACATGCAAAGTTAACAGTATTTAATAAATAAATATATCTGTATTTTTCTAAGGGTGGACAGGATACAAAAGTGATAGTTTAAAGTTTTAATTTTAATTTCCCCTCTCTTTCGCCCACTGCTTCCAACTACATTGTCATTTCTTCTCTCATAGTCATAAATACCTTTTAAAAAATTGTTATTAAGCATGATGGAATTGAATGGTTTACATATCTTTCATGAAATTTTTTACATTCTGAAAATACACAGTATTGTAATCATGATGAAAACGCGACATTGTAATGTTGTTGTATTAATAATTAACAAAAGTTGAAAAAAAAAAATAATAATAATTTTTGAATATTTTTAACTGAAGAAAGATAGAAAAGAGGCTATTAGCTTAAAAAAGTGGCCACTAATTAGTTATCACTGGCCTTTACTATTAAAACTGAGATACCTTCACACTTCACACTGAATCATACACCATTGTGTGCATATATTTGTATCTTTACAAATTAAATACCACAAGGGAAATCATCAAATATGTTCATCTTAATGTCCAAATATTTGTATATTTTAAGTATGCGTTTTATGAATTAAATTTATTTTTTGTACAAAGTGATTAAATTTCATAATTTCTTTAGTGGACTGAGGTACTAAGTGAGAGAATCAGAAGGCACATGGAGACAAGTCCTCTTAGTTTCTTGTTCCCAACAGGCTTTTTTTGGTATTGGGTTAAAAATCAATGAGTTTTTGTTTAAAAATCTATGAAATTCAAAACCTTATTTTGCCTATTTTATTAATGACCGCCATGGAGGGTATTCCACATATAGACGTAGGGGTAGGACCCTAATGTAATGTAGTCAATCGACCAATCCAGAAACCAAACCAAACTATTTTATTAATAAATAACTTTAACATAATGGTTATAGAACATCCTAATTTAAGGACAAATTATCTATCTTTTAACTCAAGTCAGCTTATAATCCAGTAGCAGAAACAGCGCAGCAGGGTACTGCAAATTAATTTAACAATTCAAAAAGAAATACCAGGCATAAAATTATGAATATAATTTACAATTGTGTCTCTAGATTATTGTACTTAATTTATTTCCTTTGTAGGTGCAAATTTTGCATATTATGAATTGCTAATACTTGTATTGTAATGACATAGTCCAGCATTCCTGGATCACAGACAAATTTTGTATTACTGCAGATAGTCACAGAAAATTCTGCTACTGGGGGCTTATAGTGTAACTAACTGTTATGTTTTAAAAACTTGTGTTTTTTAAACCTTTCTGAAAAGATAAATAAAAATTCCTTGAAAAGAAACTTTTCAGACTTGTGGGTATATTTTAGATCTTTTATAATCTATATTATATGAAGATTTTTGATAATCTGATTGTTTTTCAATCTAAATATTATAAAATATCATTCATATTATAATTATAAATTATTCTGTTAAATCATGATAAATGTAAAAAAAATTGATAGTTGATATTTATTAATACTGACGATTTAAGTACTTCGAATGCCCTAATGGCTTTTTTTTTTTTTTTTTTTTTTTTTTTTTTTAAGTGATATTCCCCCATTGTACGAGGTGTGGCTATTAAATAACGAGACTATTGCTGCTACAGATGAACTACATATGCGCCAAATCCGAACGACCGATAGCTGTGTAGCGTAAAGCCTTCTCTTTCGATTGCAGCACCTCCCGTGTTTCTAGAGAAATCAGTCTGGTCGTAACCTTCATTTGTGTGAGAGGTGTTTGTTTCGTTTTGCCGGAAAAACGTGATAAGTGTAAAAGTAGAGTAACGAATTGTCGTGAAATTTCACGTGAAACTTGGTAAAACCGCTAGTGAAACTTATCTTTCATTAAAACAAGTTTATGGCGATGAATGTTTATCACGTGCGCGTGTTTATGAGTGGTTCAAGCGTTTCCAAGATGGCTGAGAAGACTTTGGAGATGATGACCGAAATTCAAAGCGATGATGATCCTTTTTCTCGACATTCATGGTATTATGTACCTTCACTTGGTTCCTGAATGTCAAACTATTAATCAACATTACTATCTTGAGGTGCTGGCTCAAATCCGTGAAGGGGTAAGTAAAAAACGACCCTAATTGTGGAAGAACAAGTCATGGGTTCTCCATCAAGCCAACGCGCCGGCTCACGCGTCATTGTCTGTCAAGGCGTTTCTAGCCAAATACAACATCCCAGTTTTAGACCATCCGCCTTATTCGCTTGACCTGGCCCCATGTGACTTTTATTCGTTCCCCAAAGTTAAATCTGCATTAAAAGGAACACGATTTGAGTCAGTTAAAGCCGTTAAAGAAAAAGCGGCACGCCTCATGCAGAAGCTTACAGGACAAGACTTCCAGCACTGTTTCAAACAATGGAAAATTCGCATGGAGCATTGTAGGGAGAGAGGAGGGGTGTATATTGAAGGTGATAATAATTAAATATGTATAAATTTAAAATAAAATTTTTTACAGCAATAGTCTCGTTATTTAATAGCCACACCTCGTATATCTCTATTAAATGATTAATGACATGTTATAGCCCAAGGTTATATAATCATTCTGAAACTATGAGTTGTTAGAACAGATGCTTAATGGAAACTTGTTCAATATTTGTTGTTAATCTTATGGGTTTTATTTTTAATAGGTTATCAATATTTCTTTTTTATGATATTTCTTTGGTATGTTGTTAGTTGTCTACGTTTTTGGTTTTTGAGACCTTATAAAAGTTAAAAAACAAAGTTCTGAGTTATTTTTCTTCTGAAATACTTTTCCAGATATTGGCCCAGTCTAGCATAAATGTGTTTGAACAGAAGTCAGTATTAGTAATTTTATAACTTCATATTATAAATCTAAGTAAGTATTAAAAAACCTCTGCAGAGGGCACGCTATCCAGGCCTAGGACCCTCTTGTAGTCAATCGGCCTTAACACTTATATCACCCATTAGATTAAAAAGCGTATGAAATCGAATTAATGGAAAAAATGCCAAAGATTATATATATTAAGAATCTTTTTATAGCGTGCTGTCGCTGTTTATGACTGCCATTTTCGCAATCATCAATAATTAATTTATATGTTTCCTCAAGAATCTACTATGTCAGTCTTAGACAAAATTATTAAGATGATAAAAAAATAATTTTTATATAAGTCCTGACCTTTTTTCTTTTTTTTGTATCATGTATTTGTAAATGGTAGTACACTTAATTACCACTTCAGTAATTACTAGGATGAGATGTCACGTCTAATTTTTATTGCTTATATTTAAAAAAAAAAAAAAAAAAAAAAAAGAAATCACCAAGTATCAAAAAATATATATTTGAACTAGATTTTTTTGTTTCTTTTAAAGGGTTAATACAGTTCAGTTTTTTTTTTTTTTTGTTTTTTTTTTTTTAAGGATGCTTCACATCCATTTCCAAATATCCATGTTAACCAGTTCCTACATTTTTAGTCTATTTTAAAGAAAAAAAGGAAAATCTGTAAAATGGGAGGGGCGGGGGGAATTTGCTGATTTTAATTAACTAATTATTTGTATGGTTCTTTAGCTATTGATACAAATGAGTTATCAGTAGTTACAATAAAAAACAAAACACAATGGAATACACAAATATTTATCTGAAATCTTCTGTTTTGTATAATTTCATATGATATGAATAAGTAGATATGTATATGTATTATACATAGGGTAAGTGCACCAGTGATTGACACTTTTAGAGCAATCTCTGATGTTTTTAATGTTCTAGTCATCAGAAAATATTTTGAGAAATCTTAAGTTAATACATATGGCATGAAAGGCATTCAGAACCACATATATGTTAAAATATATACATTTGATAACAATTATTTTTTTTATGAATTTTTGTTTGACACCCACTCAATGTTCCAGTAATTGACACTGCCATTTTTTCATTTTATCAGTAATTGGCATCCTATGTTCCAGTGTTTGACACTGCTAGTTATTCATTTTACCAGTTATTAGCACCCCATGCTCCAGTGTTTGACAGAAAAAGTTAGAATACTTATATGTAAAATATATCATTTTATTATTTTTATTATTTATTAATTATTTCTGGATAGATGTCAATTACTGGAGCATGCCAATCACAGGAGCACCTACCCTATATATATATTTTAAGGATAATAATATTTTGTGTGTATGTTTCATTGCAGTAGTAGGAAGTCAATGAATTTTCTTTATATTCAGCGATTTTTACATTGGTTTACAGTAAAACTTCCCGCGAGCGACCACCTTTCGTTCCGCAAAAATTTGGTTGGTAAGAGAGGTGGTCGCTCAAAGAAGTGTCAAAATTGGACTGCCAAAAAAATAAAAATAAAGAAACACTTAAAAATATTGTTTATGTTATTATTTATTTAATACAGCATACTAATACTTATAAATAACTACACATACGTATTTTTTTAAATTTAAACTTTCTTAAAATGTAAAAAAAACACTTAAAAATATTTTTTATGTTGTTATTTATCTAAGCCTGGTTATCCCAAGATCAAGGCGCTACTGCAGAAAATTTGCTTTCAGGTGCCGCTTGGCACGTTTCGCGAAAATCACCACCACCGCGCCTTTTTGTATTTTTTAGAAGTTACAACATTCCACTGGTTACGTTTGCTATCTCTGGCGAATTATCGCACTTTTTGAATGAGGCGGGCTTAACTAAATTTCTAGTACAAAATGACCTTGCACTTGCACCTGCTATCGGCTGGTTTAGAATGTGATTTTTGTTTGTTTTATTTCGGAAAAAAAGAAAAAAAAATGGAAAGTGAACCAGGACTGGTCATTTATAGAGGGTTGTTTGGTCTCTTCTGGAGGATTTTTAACATTAAGTAGATAGGGTAAAAAATCGGTGCCTTTAAAAATCGGTCGTTGGAGGAGGGGTTCGCTTAATAGGGGTGGTCTCCCGTAGAAGTTTCACTGTATTTAAAAATCAAGTCATTTCGACTCAGTTGAAAAAGTAAATTGATTTGATTGTCCTTTTTGCAAGTGCCCAAATGGCTTCCATTTTGAAACAAGATGGCGGAAGAAGTTAATAAATTTGGTTATGATCTTGATATGGACTATGCATATATAAGTGCACGTCCTTGAAAACAAAATAACGAATTAAGTTGGGTAATGAACTCACCCAATCTACTTCTTTGATAAATCCCCTATCCAACTTTGGTTCGAATTGATTCAGTTTCCTGAAGTTATCGGGATGACAAATTTTCCAGTATATAAAGTAAAACCTAGATATATAGATTAAAAAATTGATTGTATTATCCTTTTTTGTATATTAAGATTCCCTTTCATTTATTATCCAATGAGCGATATTAATTTATGATCTTGACATTCTCCGTAGGCTCATGTTATCAAAAACCAAACCTGATCCTTTCATGCCTACGAAAGGCTTTCACCTTTATTTGCCAACGTGGGTTTTTGCGTAAAATCCCCGCAATCATTTTTTTTTTTTTTTTAATTTTTTAATATATTTATATTCATAGAGGAGATGATCGGTTTGCTATTCTGGTACATTTATTCAGTTTTTATTTTTATTTTTTTCCTTTCAGTGTTAATAGAACGAATTTAATGTCGCTCATAGGATTTTGATGAGTGTTGTTATTATTATTTTGTCTTTCGGTATGTAAAAGTCGTCCACCTTTGAACTACTTTCATAACACGGATATTATTGCTTAAAATCTTAAAAGAAATTTAATGTATATGAGTTTGTTGAGTAGAGTCAACTTCTAAAAAAATCTGGTGTGAAACGACCACACGACTTCGATTACTCGCTATTACACGTATTAATGCATTTTTTAAAAATAATGTGATCAGAAGACATAAAATTGACCTAACGAAGTAGACACCTGACAAATTTCCTATAAGAGAAAGCTGATATATGTATCTATATATGTATAAAGACATGTAAAATGGGGTTTACACAGCGAATTAAAAAATAACCAAAAAAAAAAAAAAAAAAGGTAGTTATTATTATTATTATTATTATTATTTTTTTTTTTTGAAACACCAATTTCCGAGATCTAAAACGACATACCTAATCAGGATGACTGTTAACTTTCCTATAATAGCCACGCAATACATGAGAAAGGATATCTAAAATGGTTTTATGTAACAATTTTCAAGAAAATCGTTAGAGCCATTTGTGAGGTACCAAATTTTACCAAAACTTGGCATACTCAATTATTGACCGAAAAACAATTACATGCAAAAGGATATTTAAAAGGGAGTTAATATGGCGAGTTTGAAAAAAAATCCTTACAGCCGTTTTTAAAGGAACCCATTTGCGAGACCTGAAATATAGTTATTTATACATGATGCCTATCAATTTTCCTGAACTAACCAACTATATATCATTCGAAAGGACATCTATCAGAGTGCTTATATAGCAAATTTGAAGAAAATCGTTAGAACCGTTTTTGAGATACGGACTTACAGTCTCACTTCTGGTTTTCCAATTTTCACCAAAATTTAAAAAATTCATCTGTACACCAGTCCTGTCTCAATTCTGAAGTTTCGTATTTCTATCTTTATTAGTTTCGGAGATATGATTGAAGATCCCCCCCCCCCCACACACACACTGACCAATTGCCAAAAACTACTTTTTTGGACTCAGGTGGCCTTAAAACATGTAAATTAGGTGAAAACTTGACATCGAATTTTTCTACCGAATACAATACTTCCATTACCTACGGTAGTCGGGTAATGGAAGTAAAAATACAGTGCGTATTTACCTGCAACAATAGTTCATTTCACCTTGCGTATTTATTACTTTCGAAATTTTTTCAAATGTGATTGTCACTCGTTATTCTTTATACACAAAAAAGTACTGAATTCGTGAAAATTTTCGACTACCAGTTTTTGAAGGGTTTACACTTTTTGAGATGCCTTGAACATGATTTGACCATTTTTAGAAAATGTTTGTCGGTGTGTGCTACAAAAATGTTGTGGCCTTAGGAAGGTAACTGATACTTTTTCTAATTATAATTAGAACTGTATGAAGTACTTTGTGTGTAGTTGGCACTTGGCCAATTTGTCGAGTATTCAATACTCGATTATATTTTCATTAAGTACTCGGCCAATATCGAGTATATGTAAGAATTTCCTTAATTTTATGCATTATTGAAAACAAATTTATTGATAACAGATGCTTATTATAATGGGGTTGCGGGTATAACTAGCGCCCAGTTCATGACATGTTTTTGGCATCCCTCCTCTTGAAAAACCTAATATATAGAATAAATTTGGGGACCATTTTGCGCCCCTGTGCGAGAGGTGCCCGGGGCATGATACAACTCCTTGCCCACACCACTCGCTACGTCTCTAGTTTATTATTTATTAACTAAAGTAAAAAATTATGAAAATATAAATACAGAGTCATTATAATTAAACTTTTTCTATAAACTGTTTTCTCTAGTAAAAACGGTCAAGTAGACTCGACACCAAATTTGGTATAAGAGACAATTTATGTGATGCTCTTGAAAATTTCAGCTTTAAGGGCTATTTATAGC
Source organism: Salticus scenicus (assembly GCA_963930645.1). Lineage (NCBI taxonomy): Eukaryota > Metazoa > Arthropoda > Arachnida > Araneae > Salticidae > Salticus > Salticus scenicus. The sequence goes on along the minus strand of OZ005650.1, from coordinate 107,943,977 downwards.
AGAAATTTTATTATAACCATCATGTATATATGTAATATACACTATAATGTATAAAAACACAGTGCATAAAATTTTATCTATAAAATTAGATAAAATTATCTTAGAAAAAAATCCTTTATCTAAAATTAACATATAACAAAATGTTAGTAATACATTTGTATAAATAAAAGAGCCAATTAATTAATCTGCCACACTAGACAAGGAAGATTTTCTTCAAATTCGGAAGCTCTTCGGAAGTTTTTACTATATACATAAAACATACTAATATAGCTGCCGTATTAATATTTAGAAAAAAAAAAAATATTAATACGAGTTATACAAAAATATTTGGGGAAAAAAAAAAAAAAAAAAAAACGGTGAAAAAATTGTGGTACTGAGTAGTACTTTTCTCTTATGGTATAAAAGGCGAAGTACTCAGCAATTTTGCTATTAATATTTTCATTTTGAAAAATGTAGGTTCCGAGTATCCACATTTTCAGAGTGTTATAGAGGACATTACTATATTTCGTTCATGTTTTATTTATTTATTTTTTTTACTCCTTTTATCCCTGGTGTCTATACATAAAATATGGTTGGAACGGTACTAATATGTTTTTTGCTCTACTGAAGCACAGCTTCAACTCAAGAAGAATTTAGTTCGGACAGTTTAATATTTACACATATTAAATAGAATTAGTATCGTCCAGTGATCGAACTCGTCCATTTTTTTCCCCTTTAAGTAAGAACTTTAAATAACAAATATAGAAATTCAAAGTTTTCCGTGTAAACAATGCTTTTTAGTAATGATTGCATGATTTAAAAAAAAGAAAAAAAAAAAAAAAATCCCTATGAACTTTTCTATTTGCCTCTCAATCGGACTGATCAAAGTTTCTTTTGCGCCACAGTTTGAAAGAAATAAAATTATACTTACTTCTATTGCTAGACAAAAAATAAATAAATAAATGAAAAATAAATAAAATAATAATAATAATAATAAGGAAAAATTAATCAAAATAAATAAATTAATTAATTACAAGCTGACGTATTGCATTAACATATATATATATATATATATTAATTTTAACAACTTTTTTTTTTTAATAGCAATTTTTAAAACAAAAGATTACTGGTATAAAATGGGGGAAAAAAAAAGAAGTATAAAAATAAAGGCATTTTTGGTTGCCTTTTTTGGCTTCATATGTGAGATTTTTTTTTTTTTTCCTTTTCCCTGCAAACCACATTAACCATATCTTTTGAACGATACTTTTAAGCTCCTTCTCTTATTAGAAATAGGCTGAAAACATACGGCAAATTTCATGTTTGTTTATTAATATATAAATATTGAGGGGGGGGGGAAGAGAATCAAATATTTATACAGTAATGTATAATCATGTGTGTGTGTGTGTGTATTCTAGCATTTAAAATTATTCTTCCGCGAATTCTTACAAAATATGTTTTCTACAATCTATTTTGCTATTTTTAAATTAATAAATTATGTGTGCCATAAACAAATGACCTATTTTTTTCTATCAGCATAAAAAATGACCGGATAAAAAACTCTATTTTCATCTTAATTAGTTTAATACTCATTATTCTCGACATAACATATAGTGTAATCCCCAAAATGCAATTATTTTTACTTCGAAGGATTATGGCTAATGTATTAATATTTAAATGGAAAAAATAAATATTTATACAGATCTACTTACATTACCATGTTTTCATTACCTTGTTTGTTTGTTCAGTACGAATCTTGCAATCGATTTTTAACTAACTTCCCGACTATCTAGACATTTGAAACTTTTAGAATAGCTCAGAACACGATGACAGTGCATTCTTTTGATACATTTATTCAATTAATAAATGTTTGAAAATTTCTTATAATTGCTCTCTTTATTACGCATTTCATCATTTTCTTTCAAGTTGATGGGATAATTCATCTAAAAATTTAAAAAAAAGTATTTATTAAATAATACATAGAATTGTCAAGTTTATATGATTCAATAGAAAATTTAAAAACGTGGTATACAAAAAGTTCTTTTTATCTTGTAATTATTTTCTTAATTTATTTTGCTGAAATACATTATTAAGTATAATAAAGATTCAGTTATCAGTGAGAAAAAAAGGTAAGTGAAGTAAAAGGGTAAACTGCTTTAATAAAATGTTTGCGAAAATGCCGATTTTTATAATTTTAATTTAGACTGTATTTACCAAACAATTGTTACTTGATTTAGTTTATGTTTAATTTACCTTATAATGTATTATAAACTCTCCAAAGATAATTTTTTTTACACATATAAATAAATAATTTTAATAATAGCCATATGATATATCATTAATAACTTTCTCTCTCTCTCTCCTAATCATTCTGCAGGCCTGTAGCTGTTTTAAGGTTTTTACATATTAACTAGTTTCACCTATGATTAAATTTTTATATACTGTAAAAGCACTTATTTTCGCGAGGCTTTAATTTTCGCGAGCCCATCGTAATCGCGAAAATTTAAGCCTCGCGAAATACTTTTTTTTTTTTTTTTTTCGCAGCAAATAATAATTAAAAAAACAGAAATTTTTCAATTACCAAAACTCACGCATTGACAATCCGAATACGAGAAAAGTGAGGGGGGTGGGGTGATTACATCTTCGGTGCAAAACGGGGGTTCAGAAGTCCCTAGCTTGATAAACAGCATGAGAAAAAAGGGATTAAGAAAAGAAAATTGTTTGGGGTGGAATTAGGATTTTTCAACTTTCGGTTCTGCTCATATAAAATTCGCGAAATTTTCAGCTCGCGAAATCAACGATATCTTCATTTTCGCGAAAATTACGGCTCGCGAAAATAAGTACTTTTACAGTACATAATGCATATATGTATGAAAAGTTTTCAATGCAAATACACATATAGTATGTGGAAACTTTTATAATTTCAATACAGTAATTTATAATCTATATATATATATATATATATATATATATAGTGTCCACCGTACCCTTAAATTTCAAACATTGCTAACATTATTACGAACATATTGTATTTTATTTATACAATATGTTCGTTTTTCACAGAAGATATATATAAAAAAAAGTGCTATAACAGAAAAATTGGTGCGCTTGTGTTTCATCCTTACAATTAATTTTATCTGATTTGTGATATAAGAACGTTTGCTAATGAAAAGTTAGCTTTGTGTTATAACACTGTTTCCTCATTGTTATTTTCCTGTTTTCTTGGAATTTATTTCCGACGGATTTTAGTTTTTCCGGGTTAACATAATTGTCGTCTTTTTAAAAGGTTTTCTTTCTTCTTTTCTCTTCCAGTTTTTAGCTCATTCGTGTTTCAAAATTTTGATAAATTTTATTAATATTAATTTAACATCTGAAAATGTTGTACGAATATAAATATAATAAAAAATACTAACCAAAAAAATAAATAAATAAATAAATAAAATAAATAAATAAATTAATCAATGTTTTTTAAAACGTTAGAAGGTAAAACTATATATGTTGAACCTGTCATTTTGTGCTTTTCCTAAAAAGTTCGAAATTTAAGATTGTCGTCTTAAGAGCGGACAATACCCAATCTCGCCGGCAGCCTTGGCCCATGTTATTCTATGGGAAAATTTGTTTACATAATTACTCATTACCTAATGAATATTTTTCAATTCAATATTCACATTTAGAAATTTCATAAGCATTCAATTAGTACTTGTTTTCCAAAAATTGATTTTTTAAAATTTTAGTATTTCATTTTGCGACTAGAAAATGAGAAAAATGCATTTTGTGAAAAATCGCATTTTTGAACTCAAAATTAAAATGTAAAAATTAAAAAAAATGAATTTTTCAAAATTGAGTACTCATTTAAGGGTTATGAATTTTCTGACTGCGAAAACAGAATTAAAAAATATACATTAGGTAATGTGTAATTGTCGAAACAAATTTTCCCATAGAATAACATTGGCCACGGCTGTTCGCGGGATTAGGTATTGTCCCCTCTTAACTTCGAAGAATAGGTTAAAATTTCTCATGAATGTGCTTTATAAGAATCATTGCATTGAAAAAAGTATGGAGTTATATAAAAATGAAGATACGAAATTAACCCCGATGAAATTAATGAATAAATTAGGATAAGGTAAATGTATCGAATCGGAGGTCGGGTGGGTGGAGCATTTCAGTTTGTGACTGTGCTGAGTGATCGGCTAAATTCACTTCTCTTAACTTGAATATAGTGTGCCCTGCAGTAGAAATGTATGAGAACAACTGACGAGAAATTGAGAGAAGAATCCACATGTGCCAACCTCGCAATAACGGAAACAGAGTAGTACGGCAGCGAGCACTACAGGTTGTCTAAAGCCATGCAGATTAATTTAACATTTCAAAAAGAAATGCCACGCTTAAAAAGACAACTATATTTACATTATGTCTTTAAATTATTGTACTTGTTCTATAATTTAAATTTATTTTCTTTGTAGATGCAAATTTTACATATTTTATAAATTGCTAATTCTTCTTGTGCTTTGAGACTTAATCCAGGGGTTGGGGACAAAATATCGCCTACATAAATGAAAGGAAAGCAAAATAATGTGAGTGATGATTGTGTTTGATACAAATAAAATAGCACATTTTACAACATTTTATTTGAATGAGTCGATAATTATTAGTAATGTTGTATAAAATTTCATGACAACACAAGCATATTTACCTGAATCTCAGAGCACTGACATGCAGACAAACTCATCACAAAAATTTTTATGATTTTTGCTTGAAAGAGTTTAAAAACTACGTTTATTAACTTTTATCAAGATTAGTCATAATGAATTTAATCGTGCTTATTAATTTTATAATTTAAAATTCAGATTTGTGAAGAGTGTTCAGCTTTGATACAGCAGTTGATGTACAATATTTTTAAAATGTATTTTGAATGGTGAAAAGCAAATGATAAAATAACTTAAAATTAAATATAGATAAAATAATATAATCCCATTCTATGATATTTATTTTTATAAGGCTTTATGGCTCCCCGCCAGAAATCACAAGTGAAATAGATCTTTTTTTTTTTTTTAGTCGGCGCGATATTTTGTTCCGCGTTATTACGTTCGGATCTCTTAATCCAGCGTTCCGGGATCACAATCAAATTTTGTGTTGCTACAGAAAATTGTTAAATTTTCTGTATGGGGACGCCAACTAATTTTTTAATTGATTAAGTATTTGTGAAATATTTAATCATTTTTAAAAAACTATTTCATTAAGGAATTTTTTTTTTTCTCTTTTTATTGAACTGGTAGACGGGTGGGCTGTGTTCGAATCCAGATTGCGCTTGTCACCTTAGCCGTTTGGATTATTCAGTGGTTTAACTTACCTGAGTACGGGCTAGGATCCCTTAGAGAGCCCCCCCCCCCTTCACACACACACACACACGAATGGCCACCCATTATAAAAACTTTAAATATTTAATCTCAAAATTAGTAAAATTTACCAACTTATTTAAAGCAACAAATAAGATCCATTCCTTTTAAAACGCGCGGTATTTTATATTTATTTTATATTGTTCTATTATTAATTTAATCATAATAACGATAAATCTTAAAAATACATTAGATGTCACAAAATAGTATTTTTTGAATTGCGAAAGACTACTTGAGATTCGTATTACAAATTTCGTTTAATTGCCAAAGAAGTCAATTTTATCCAATTTTTCTCTGTTTGTTCATACTGCAGTGTGCAAATATTAGAACACTGATAAGTAAAGTAAATTTTACTGTAAATGTTTCGAAACACGCAGTTTATCTCTTTACACAGATAGAATAGATAAATTCTCTTCACCTGTTACTTTTATATTGAAAGATGAGATTATAAATAAGAGTAATGACAAAAAACCATAGGTTTTTTCTTTCTTTCTTTCTTTTTTTTAAGTCAGCGGGCATATTAAAAAAAAAAAAAAAAATTGTGTGTGTGTATTGATAGAAAAAGTTTGCTTTTTATTAAAAGTTAATTAAAAAAAATAGTATCAGTTCGCTTAACAGTGGATATATCTTTCAAAAAGTGCTGCAAATAAAACTTGTAAAAAAAAAAAAAGGTGATGCCAATGCAAACTGTTAAGTAATATATATTGGGAGTACAAATTAATTCGGTCCGTTTTCAATAGATGGCTCTGGCTGATTTGTTTACTGAATAATGATAGATGTTTTTGGCATTGTTAGAAAGGTTTGACCTTTGTCAACCATATTCAGTCAACGAAGCTTCGAGTTTTATACAACAACATTGGTTTTTTGAGCATTCAATATGTCGAGTTTTGTGCTAAAGAAACAACATTTGCGGGAAGTTTTGATTTTCTTTTTTAATTGGAAGAAAAGTGCCGCTGAAGCGCATCGATCGCTTGTGGAAGTTTATGGTGAATCTGCGCCATCTGATAAATCATGTAGAGAGTGGTTTCGACGCTTCAAAAATGGTGATTTTCGTGTCGAAGACAATGAGCGCCCGGGCCAGCCGAAAAAGTTCGAAGACGCCGAATTGGAGGAATTGCTCGATCAAGATCCGTGCCAAACGCAACAAGAGCTTGCAGGATCGTTGGGAGTCACTCAGCAAGCAATTTCCGTGCGCTTAAAAAAAATGGGAATGGTTCAAAAGCAAGGAAATTGGGTCCCATACGAGTTGAAACCGCGCGACGTTGAAAAGCGATGTGGCAATTGTCGTTAAAAATTACTTGGAAACGTTGAAATGGGAGGTCCTACCCCACCCGCCGTATTCGCCAGACCTTGCTCCTTCTGATTATTGGTTGTTCCGACGGATGCATCACGATTTGGCTGGACACCGCTTCACTTCTTTCGAAGAAATTCAAGAATGGCTCGATTCATGGTTTGCGTCCAGAGAGGACTCATTTTTCAGAGATGGAATCCGAAAATTGCCAGAAAGGTGGACAAAAGTTGTGGCTACCGATGGACAATACTTTGAATAACATGTTTTTTCATTTTGATAATAAATAAAATGTTTTTTTAACGAAAAAAAACGGACCGAATTAATTTGTACTCCCAATACCTAAACGTAATCAGAGCCAATTTAAATTAAGGCCCAACTAAATATCAAATTTTGTTAATATTTGTTCACTGGTTCGGGAAATGCAGCGTCTACAAAATTTTGGTAACACACACACACACAAAGAGAAACAAACATTTTCTAAATATGGTCAAATCGTGTTCGGGTTATCTCAAAACGTGTAAATTCATCGAAAACCAGAAGTCGAAAATACTATTTACTAATCCAACACTTTCGTACATATATAAAAGAAAGTAAAAATTACATCGACTTTAGATTTTCTTTCTATTCTTTTATCTGTTTATCATATAATAGTGTTATCATGTTAAATTCTATTATCGTTATTATTATTTTAGTTATATCTACTATATTCATATTTACATTATTATTATAGTTTTATTTATTTATAATTTTGAGTGTTAACATTTCTTTTAAAAATGTGATTAAATGAGGAACTGCCTGTTTTCACAAAGTCTTTTAGAATTTTTGCAAGGAGCTGTATATCTATATATACAAATTAGGCTCACTGGCAATATTTGATAGTTCAAGCCCCCTAACCTATAAACTAATTAAACCAATAATTACTTTATCTTATAGTCTTTCTAAGATAGATGCGAAATTATCAGCCATTATGCATAATAATAAGTAAACAATAAATTTATTTCTTTTAATAGCCTTTTAATATATTTTGTTTGTTTGTTTTCTTTTTTTCCCCAATAAGATCTTTTTATTATTTTAAATCCAAAATTAAAAAAAATATTCTTTTGCAGTTTTAAAAGCGACTTACTTTTCTATTATAAGTGTAAAAATAAATTTTAATTTCCTTTAATCTTGCACTAGTCCTCCCCCCCCCCTATTTTTATTTTTATTTATTTTTATATTTTTTTTATTGTAGGTATAAACAATTTTATGTATTTAATATCTGTTATAAGTTAATGAATATATTTGCATTATTATTATTTTTTTTCTACAGTACATTTATCTTCAATAATTCGTAAAAATAAGAAAATTCTCACATCTACTCCGTATTGGCCGAATACGTTAGTCATAATTTGGCTTACAGTACTGAGAACACGGCAAAATGATCGAGTTGGCAGAATGCCTAGTACCTAGTACACATACCGATTACTTGGTACGACTGTACTTTTTAATGCTCATCATAACATTAGAATGAATATTTCGATTGAGATAATTCCTTTTTATTTATTTACTAGCAGGCTTTGCCCGCTTCGCTGGACTTTAAACTTAAATGATTTGTCAAAATGCCTTATCTTTATTAATAATCTAAGTTCTCGCTATGATTGGTAGAGGTTTTCTCGCTCCCAATGTTAGGAGTCTGGGTCCCCACTGTCTTCGGCACAACTTACCCACTTCTTACTTCTCCACCCTCAGCGGGTGAGTTCGAAGTTTTGCAAAATCCCACTAATGTACATAATGCGTACACTTAATCAATATCCACACACCAAAATTCGCCATTCTAAGATAATTCAAAGCGAAATCAAACGGAAAAACATGTTTTTACACATGTTTATTGCCACCCGACTCCGAGAAGTGGGGGGGGGGGGATTTCGAATTTCGTGAAATGCAGTTACAATAAGTGCCGGATGCATACAAACAATTTACGCACCAAATTTCGTGACCACAGAAGTCTTTAATAGACAGTATTATAAATAAAATAATAATAATAATAATAATAAATAAAAATTATACAGACACGACATTATTTCATTATTTAAAACATGAAAATCTGACATTGACAGATTTTAATTTAGTGCCAGAGGCCTACTGCTAAACTTGTTAATATCGACAAATTCTTCTTTAGTTCATTCGTGACGATCTAAATTCCATGATAAAGTTTTCATTAAATCAAACCAATGTGTTTCAGCTGCAGATATTGTAACAAATAACGTTGGAAGTCTAAACTGTCTTATAGCCGCAAAACAACGTTTTTCCTCCTTTTCCCAATGAGGGGGAGGTGTGCCTTGGGGGGGACTCATGTCAAAGGTGTGCCTTGGGGGGGGGGACTCATGTCAAAGAGTTGTACCTTGGGGGGAACTCATGTCAAAGTTGGGCCTTGGGGGACTCATGTCAAAGTTGGGCCTGGGGGGGGACTCATGTCAAAGTTGGGCCTTGGGGGGACTTCATTCAATAAATCCCCATTCAATAAACCGACTGAAATAGGCCTCTAGCACTAATTAAGAGTGACCTATAAAAATTCGACAACTGTACCGACTGAAATAGGCCTCTAGCACTAATAAATACAAAAAGCACAGCTTAAGTATCGGAACCCTTTGGTGACTTTAAATATTTTAAGCCATTTTTGCGATGAACTGAATTGGCTATCTCAATTGTGAAATTAAAGATCTTGGCGAGAAACGTCCGAGCTACTTCGGTGCCGAATTTCAAATTTTGCCAAAGGGATCCAATACTAAAGCTGTTCCATACCGAATCTGGGTTGAAAACGGAAAAAGGGTAAAATAAATTAGAAATATCAGACCTATATTTATAAATTTGATACCGAATGAAAGGGGCGATTTTGCTGAATCGAGGGGTTCAAACAGTTTTTCGATGCGACAATTAGATTTTTAAAAAATAACTAAAGTATGAAATTTAAGTGGCAACGGAAAAACGGATAAAGGGAAAAATAAATTAGAAATATCAGACCTATCATTACAAATTCAGTACCAAATGAAAGAGGTGATTTTTCTGAATCCTGGGGTGTAAACAGTTTTTCGATACGACAATTAGATTTTTTTAAATTAACTAAAGTATGAAACTTAGATGGCATCATTTCAATCTTTTCATAATTTGTAGTGAAAATCACGCGAATACAAAAGTCTTTAAAAAAAAATTTATTTTTATATTTCATTTTTTCATTCAAAGCATTTTAGTGAAAAAATATTTATGGCGCATGCGCAGGCGTTTTTTACACACAATTTAAACACTAATCAAAATTTTGAAAATTTCTATAGATATAATTTCAAGTTGGGTGAAGACCTAAGTTTCTGCCAAGCGCCGTTGAATTCCGTCCAACAGTTCTCGAGTGATGCCCGGACAAACGTGTTTTAGTCTTTTACCCCCTAGGGGGGAACGGGGGGGAATTCCCAAAAAGTTGATAGATATAATTTTAAGTTAGGTGAAGACCTAAATTCCTGCCAAGCGTCGTTGAATTCCGTCCAGCCGTTCTCAAGTGATGCTCGGACAAACGTGTTTTAGTCTTTTACCCCCTAGGGGGGGAACGGGGGGGAATTTCCGAAAAGTTGATAGATATAACTTTAAGTTGGGAGAAGACCTAAATTCCTGCCAAGCGTCGTTGAATTCCGTCCAGCCGTTCCCGACTGATGCCCGGACAAAAAAAGCGACATTCGGACACGATGACATACACACAGACACACACACACACACAGGCAAAATTTTCTGAAGTCATTTTCGGCTTTCATGGGGTGTGAAATGTGGAGATATCGCAAAATTTTTCAATTCCGACAAATTTACAGACAAAACTCTGATTTTATTAATATAGATTTATTTTTATTGAAAAGGGTCGTTTACTAGAAGATATAGCGTAAATTTTACGCCATAACGGGAAAAAAAAAATAATAATAAAATAAAAAAATCTGGAGTGACTCCACTGGACTTTCCGAACATTGAGTAATTAACGGTTTTGTAGATAAAGTAAAGTAAGAGGAGTTGTTAAATAAACAAAAGAGAGAAAATTATAATAGGGTATTTGAGTATTTTTCTCCATATAGTACACGATGTTTAATTTAACGTTACTGAACTTTGAGCCCATATTAGATTATAATGATAAAGAATTTTTTGTTGTGTCTCTGTAAAAACCTATAAATACTAGATTCATTAAAATGCTTATATATAGTGCAAGAGTGACTTATAATACTCATATAAATTTTCAACTATTTGAATAAGGCGTTTAGATGCTATCGCGCTTTAAAGAATTTCACCCAATAGGCCATAAGGATACAGAATTATTTGTTGTGTTCCTGTTAAAAAACTAGAAGTGCTAGATTCACTAAAACCTAGATATAGATCGTGAAGCTGTGACCTATTATATGTGTATAATTTTTTTGTTCAATTGAATAAGGCGTTTAGACACTATCGCACTTTTTAAAATTTGCTCCCATAGGTCGTAAGGATAAAGAATTTTTCTTTGTGCCCCTGTAAAGAAACTATAAGTGCTAGATTCACCAAACTCTATGCAGTTCATGCAACTATTACCTATAATATGTGTATAAATTATTTTCTCAGTTTAATAAGGCGTTTTGACGCAATCGCACTTTTTAAAATTTGGTCCCATAGGCCATAATGATAAAGAATTTTTCTTTGTGTCCCTGTAAAAAAACTATGCGTGCCAGATTCGCCAAAATCAATAGGGTTCGTGCTATGGTGACTTGCAACATGCGTACCAACTTACAGCTCATTCGAACAAAGCGTTTAGACGCTAGCGTGTTCACACACACATACATACATCATCGTAAAAATAGTGAATACGGACTCAGGGAACCTCAAAACGTATAGAAACACCAAAATCTCGAATTCGGATTTTTGACATGATTACAATATTTCCCTCACTATAGTGTTCGGAAAGGAAAAAAAAAAAAAAAAAAAAAAAAAAAAAGAAATGGCTGCCTTTCTGAGTCCTAATTTTTAAATCTTTTTCTCATTTGTCGAACTTTCATTCCCCCCTCCCCCTTTCTTGATAAGGACGCATATCAACAGTCTTTTTTGTTTGTTAACTTCTGTTTCTTTTCTTTTTTTTTTTTTAACTCTCTGCACTCTAAAGTTACCAACAGCTCCTACCTATTTAATTAATTAATATTATTTTAAATTCACTTATTATTAACTTATCATATTAACATTAATGAATTATCATATTGTAAACTTTTTTTACGTCGTCCATACGATGCAGAGTCGAATATATTGAACATCATACAAACAGTGAAAATATTCACAATACAGAGAAATATTACTTAAAGATGTCAAAATAACGAGCAAGAAAGTGTACTTCTTGATGAAGCCAGGGTATAATCTGTAAGGCAATTTCTGCAATAGATTAAATAGTACTGTGTAGTAAAAAAAAAAAAAAAAAAAAAAAAAGTAGTTCTCTTTTATTTACAATTTTTGTTAAAAATAAGTCATTTGTTTTTGTTTCTTCAGAAAACACTTTATTTGTATCCTGCGCTTTCTTTATTTCGCCATTTTCCCTTGTCCGCGGATAACAATCAGTGCGTATAGTCCACTGGCGGATAATCGGTAGTGTATTGCATTTCATTAAAATTTTTAATCAATTAATAAATCGAACCAAGAATCTGAATATGTTTTATTTTAAATTTTTATTGCAATATGAAATAAAAGGTAGAATTAATATTTTCATTCTTTAATTTACTGTTATAAAGTAAGGTACAATACAAAGAAAATATAAGGGCTGATTATATTGTCGGATATTCGCAAAATTTCCCTCTTTTATTTATATATTCTCCCTTTTCTGTGATCCGAAAATCCTTCGCGGATTCCAATTATTTCTGTTTATTGCTTCCGATGGGCCTCAATTCCTGAAATTTGTTATTAAAATTTATCAAATCACCGCTATTAAACTTTTATTTTGCAGCTCCAAATTGAGTTGTATCAATTCTAACTTATAAAATTGTTATTCTGATTTATGGCTGTAATTGATTGGATAATTTGTGTCGCATTTCATTTTTACACAATATTATGCAAATCTCAAAGATAAAGTATGTATGTTTATCAGTGATTATTTGTTCACTTATTGTACTGTGTTACAGATGGAAGATTGAAATTTTCTGTAATGCATATAATGCTCCACATTTTCCTTTTTCCTCCAGATTATTTCAGAATTTCTATTTGTAACAATTTCGCAAAAGTAGTTTTACTACCCAATTAAAATACATTCTGATGACCATTCCTATTCATTTATCCTGACAAAAACTCATGGGCTCATTATCCTTATTATGGGAATCCTAATCTGCTCTACTGAACTCCAGCCGTTGAATCATTGAGCTCATAAATTTGTGATTCTAGGAAATTCGGCCTCATTAGGCTCGTGTGAAATCAAAAGGTGAAAAAAGAAGTCCTTTCGCTGGCGAAGCATAAAAATTAGGCCTGAAACACAGCAACTAGAGCCTATCAGTTGATGTGTCCAGTGGTTTTGACTTTGTATTGCTTCTGAAAAAATGGGCCAGCAGGTGTATAAGAACACCTTGTTCGATTTTTTTCTCAGTGTATTTCTATGGTTTCAAGATTTTTTCCTTTCGTTTTTATTGTAGTATTCTTTAGTTGTACTTTAATTATTCATGAAAGAACTAGTTAAAATGATATAATAACGTGCGATGCGAATTTTTATTCAGCAATTGAAAAACTGTGTTTCATTCTTAAAAAAGGAAAAAAAAAAGGTTTTTTTTTTTTTTTTTTTTTACACGGCGGAATTTAATTGCCTTAACGGCCCTCTTCACTCACCGTCGCCGGAAGCCCGAGCCAATGTTATTCAATGGGGAAATTTTCTTTACAAATAACTTATTAACTAATACATATTTTTAAATTCTGTTTTCACATTCAGAAAATTCCCAACTGTTAAATTGACGGACCTTTTTTAAAAATGTAATTTTTCAATTTTTAATATTTTATTTCGAAATTGCAAAATGAAAAAATTTCACATATTGAAAATTCGTATTTTGCAGCTTCAAAATAAAATATAAAAAATTAAAAAAATAATATTTTAGAAAAGGTGCGTCAATTTAACAGCTGGGAACTTTCAGAATGTGAAAACAGAATTTAAAAATATGTATTAGTTAATAAGTTATTTGTAAAGAAAAATTTCCCATTGAATAACATTAGTTTCGGCTTCCGCCGCCGGAAGCCGAAGCTAATGTTATTCAATAAGAAATTTTTCTTTACAAATAACTTATTAACTAATACATATTTTTAAATTCTGTTTTCACATTCTTAAAATTCCCAGCTGTTAAATTGACGGACCTTTTTTTTAAAAAAAATATTTTTTACATTTTTTATACTTTATTTTGAAGCTGCAAAATACGAATTTTCAATATGTGGAATTTTTTCATTTTGCAATTTCAAAATAAAATAGTAAAAAAAAAAATACATTTTAAAAAAAAGCCTGCCAATTTAACAGTTGGGAATTTTCTGAATGTGAAAACAGAATTTAAATATATGTATTAACTAATAAGTTATTTGTAAAGAAAATTTCCCCATAGAATAACATTGGCTCGGGCTTCCGGCGAAGGTAAGTGAAGAGGGCCGTTAACTATGATTCGACTATGATAATCAGAGTTTTCTTTAAATTTTACCGTTGTAATCCCAGCTGAACACAATCAACGTACATCCAATTGCAAAAAGATTTTAAATTTAAAATCTATTATCTTAGAAATACTTTAAAACCAATAGATAATTTGAGGGGGAAAAAAAATCACGAAATTAAATTTTTATTTTATTAATGCTAAAATGCTATTTTTTAATACCATTATTTAACTTGAAAAAGAAATATTATTATTTTGTTAACAATGAAATTAAACTTATCTAACGCTAAACTTTAAAACTGAAAGTACTAAATATTCATCTTTATCTTTAGATTTAATTTTTCTTAGTTCTGACTTAATTATAATTAAATGTAATTGACACTAACTGAATATAATAAATATACTTTTCGATCTTATTTTTATTAACCAGAAATCAAAATTTATTAAAAAATCGAAAGACAAGCGTGCTTCTAAAGTAAACTTCATATAACATATATTTTTGCAGTTTAAAATCATTGTACTGACAGCTGATCAAAGAATTAAAATAACCCAATCATTGTTCGGCGAATGCTACTGGTTTTAAAATTAAATCATGCCTATACATTTCTCTCCTATGCATTAATAATTGCGCGGAAGTAAAATGCAAAAATAATTGTTCCACACCCTCCCATTATGTAATATCGCTTTCTTTGTGAAATAAAATGTATATCGGCAATTGCATATTAATAACTACTAAATCTATGTATCAGTTAAAAAAGAGAGAGAGAATATAAGAGGGGCATACTAGAGGTCTGCACGGGCCGGGTTCGGGCCGAATTTTTGAATTTGCTCTCGGGCCGGGCCGGGCTCGGGCCCAGTTTTTTTGTGTATTGTCGGGCCGGGCCGGGCCTGACTGAAATTTTCTCCGGGCCAGGCCGGGCCTGAATAAAATTTTCTCGGGGCCATGTCGGCCCGAATCTTTTTCTGGTTTCCTCTTTAATCAACGAAAAAGGAAAATGATAAAATATTTCTTCAGTCATTTATTTTACGTAATTTTACAGGCTTGTGTGTCACATAAAGTTCTATTTTGTTAAAAAAGTGTCTGTAACGTCAATATAATTGTCTATCAGTCTGTCTGTCCGAAATCTGATTTTTCGCAAATATTTTTAGCATGCCTCGAAATTAATATATTTTATTTAGAGTAATATTAGATGGTTTCCTATTCAAAATAGTATGCATGCCACTACCAGTTTGCGTACATGTACATAACAAAAGAAATTAGATACATTACTGTGTATAAGGGATTGTTTCTTATGATCTGTTGAGTTTAGGTGGTATAAAAGCTATAAAAAAATCTTTCCACTGTAACTTTTTCTCTAAGGCTCCTTTTCCTTTTCTCCAGTGGACGAAAGTAGCATCATTTTTATCATGGGCAAAAGCAACTTTTCTATTGAATATGGTTGAATTAACATTAAAGTTTTGTTTACCGGAGCACATGAAAGATTCGGATACATTATTGTATATAAGAGAAAATGGTTGAAAGTGCATTTCCAATAGTATTAACCATTTTAAATACCTTCCTATATTGTTTGATGAATGCTAATATTTTCGATTTAACTTTCTGTTTGTCTTTGTGCCTTGTCTATAATAATGAATTTCTGTTTATATATAATTGTCTTGTAAAATTTCAGCAGTTTTGTTAAAGAACATACTATTGTTTGGTTATATAAAACCTCTGCAAAACACATACTAAAAAACTGTTTTATAAAAAGGCATTTTTTTTTTGTTATTTTACATATTTTTGAATCGGGCCGGGCCGGGTCGGGCCTGATTTTATCGTTTTTTGTCCGGGCCGGGCCATAAACCGTTAAAAAATAAACGGGCCGGTTCGGGCCCGGGCCGCATTTTTCGACTTCATAACGGGCCGGGCCGGGTAAGTAAAGTTTTCGTACGGGCCTCGAAATTCCGGCCCGTGCAGACCTCTAGGGCATACCCTTTAAATATACTTAAAATTCAGTCGATGTTATGTGTTATTTTTCTCCCCATTGTCAAAACAAAGGGCAATTTCATAAATTTACATTTATAATACAAATTACTTTTACTTTGATTTTAATGGATTTATTTACTATCCCTTTTTGTATGTATTACTTCTAGACTATGGCATCATTTTGTCACTGTAGGTTGTGTTTGATTTTGATTGTAGTTTTTACCTTATTTTACGTTTAATTGAAAAGTATTGAATTCGTAAAAAATTTCTACTTCCGGTTTTCGATGGATTTACACGTTTTGAGAAATTTAGAAAGAACGCGATCCCCCCCCCCCCTTTTTTTTTTTTTTTTAATAATGTGTGTGTGACAAAAATTTTGGGGTAACTCTAGCATAAGAATTAATGCAAAGAATTTCATGTAAATTTATATGTAGTTGTGTCTTACAAGGAAACATTCAAAAGGTGTCGTCTTCAAAAAATATTGAAAAAAAAATATATATATGTGATTCTACTCTTCATAAAATACCAGGAAGTGAAAAAATTATCGGCTGAAATGAATTACAGTGACCACAAAAAATTATCAAAAGTAAGCATATTTGGCGATTTAGCACTGTTAGGTGTTCAGTTCGCTAGCACCGACATTGCCGTGTACGAACAGAACCGTGTTTTGTTTCTCCGCCAAGTACTCAAAATCCATCGGCTGGCTAACAATGTGAAATCGCCAAATATGCTTAATTTTGATAATTTTTTGTGGTCGCTGTAATTCATTTCAGCCGATAATTTTTTTACTTTCTGGTGTTTTAGGAAGAATAGAATCACATACATTTTTTTTTTCAATATTTTTTGAAGACGACACCTTTTGAATGTTTCCTTGTTAGCACAAATTAGTGCTTATAAACTTTTGGTAAAAGTAGCCCAACAGGTAGCGTTGACATTGCGTTTTTCAAAATTTTTAATATGGCAGTATAGGACAAATTTTCATATAAATTTGTAGAATAGAATTATTTTTTATGAATCATTATGACATCAAAAGTTATTTTCTTCTTAATAATAAAAGCTCAAGTTTCCCAAAACTAATGCTGAAAACTGATGTCAAAAAAAAAAAAAAAGATAAATTAACGGAAAAAATTGTCACAATTGCAATAATATGTATTAAGAAAGAATAAATTTTATCCTTTATTTGAAACTGAAACAAATAAAATAAAAATTAAAAATAATTTAAAGGTATAGATGTAATTCTAAATAAGAACAGCCAATAAGCGATTTGGCAGTTTTCTTTCTCGGCCACCCCTATAAACTGCCAAATTATGGTTAAAAATATTTAGCTAAATTAGAGAAAAACGTTAAAAAAAAAAAAAAAAAAAAAAAAAAAAAAAAAAAGAAAGAAAGAAAGAAAGAAAGAAAAGATAATTCGAAGATGGTATCGATTCTTCAAGGTCCAATGTGTTAATTTTAGTAGATAATTAATGGAAAAGTTATTAGTTGATAAATTATACAGACACGACATTATTTCATTATTTAAAACATGAAAATCTGACATTGACAGATTTTAATTTAGTGCCAGAGGCCTACTGCTAAACTTGTTAATATCGACAAATTCTTCTTTAGTTAATTCGTGACGATCTAAATTCCATGATAAAGTTTTCATTAAATCAAACCAATGTGTTTCAGCTGCAGATATTGTAACAAATAACGTTGAAAGTCCAAACTGTCTTATAGCCGCAAAACAACGTTTTTTCTCTTTTTCCCAATGAGGGGGGGGGTGTGCCTTGGGGGGGACTCATGTCAAAGGTGTGCCTTGGGGGGGGACTCATGTCAAAGTTGTACCTTGGGGGGGGACTCATGTCAAAGTTGGGCCTTGGGGGGACTCATGTCAAAGTTGGGCCTGGGGGGGGACTCATGTCAAAGTTGGGCCTTGGGGGGGGACTCATGTCAAAGTTGGGCCTTGGGGGGACTCATGTCAAAGGTGTGCCTTGGAGGGGGGACTCATGTCAAAGTTGTACCTTGGGGGGGACTCATGTCAAAGTTGGGCCTGGGGGGGACTCATGTCAAAGTTGGGCCAGGGGGGGGACTCATGTCAAAGTTGTACCTTGGGGGGGACTCATGTCAAAGTTGGGCCTTGGGGGGGGACTCATGTCAAAGTTGGGCCTTGGGGGGATTCATGTCAAAGTTGTACCTTGGGGGGGGACTCATGTCAAAGTTGGGCCTGGGGGGGACTCATGTCAAAGTTGTGCCTTGGGGGGACTTCATTCAATAAATCCCCATTCAATAAACCGACTGAAATAGGCCCTTAGCACTATTAAGAGTGTATTATAAAAATTCGACAACGCTGTACCGACTGAAATAGGGGTACCTTGGGGGGGACTCATGTCAAAGTTGGGCCTGGGGGGGACTCATGTCAAAGTTGTGCCTTGGGGGGACTTCATTCAATAAAGCCCCATTCAATAAACCGACTGAAATAGGCCCTTAGCACTATTAAGAGTGTATTATAAAAATTCGACAACGCTGTTCCGACTGAAATAGGGGTACCTTGGAGGGACTCATGTCAAAGTTGGGCCTTGGGGGGACTTCATTCAATAAATCCCCTTTCGATAAACCGACTGAAATAGGCCTCTAGCACTAATTAAGAGTGTATTATAAAAATTCGACAACGCTGTACCGACTGAAATAGGTGTACCTTGGGAGGGACTCATGTCAAAGTTGGGCCTGGGGGGGGGACTCATGTCAAAGTTGTGCCTTGGGGGGGACTTCATTCAATAAATCCCCATTCAATAAACCGACTGAAATAGGCCTCTAGCACTAATTAAGAGTGACGTATAAAAATTCGACAACTGTACCGACTGAAATAGGCCTCCAGCACTAAAAAAAAAAAAAAAAAAAAAAAAAGAGTTAAAATGATTATTAATAAGTAATATAATAGTATTAAAAATTATATAAATGATAATAAATTAAAACAGAAAAAGGCACTTTTCTGTTATCGTGATCGGACTCGGGTAGAGTAAAAAAAAAAGTAATAAATTAGAAGTATTAGGGGGACCAGAAAACAATGTCGTTTTGAATTAAAATACTGACATCGGAAATTTATCCTGGATAAAATTTAAGATATTCTTAGGTAACTTATAAGATGGTTATTTGTAAAGTACCATGTAAACACTGTTAAACAAAAATTTCCGGTTTCATTTTATTAATTCAAAATGATATTATTTTCCGGTCTCCCTAGTATTTAGGTACGATCCCTTCGACATACATCAACGAACGACAATTTTGACGAATTTGTGCTAAAATTAATTTCATAAATAATCAAATTTAAATTATATTTCACGACTCGAATTCCATTGTTTTGATTAAATAATAATAATAATAATAAAATAAATTTTAAATGGTTGTTTTCGTCTTATTAGGTATTTATCACGACGTTTGACCGTTTTTGATTTGGCGAATATGGCAAATTTGAAAATAGGCTCAAATCTGGATATTGTCCGCTAGATATTCGAAGACCGACGAATTATTTATAATAGTCTATTAAGAAATTTCTTTTTTTCATGCAGGAGGATCCCCCCACCCCCACCCCACGGGATATGTAAATTTTCAATATTGGTATCTTTCAAAAGAACTTGTCAATATCTTTAAAACGAATGGTTGAAACATAGGTCTGGGATAATTTGACACAAAGTTATCGAATTTTTTTCATAAAATAAATAAATAAATAAAATATGCGGATACTGATGTTTTTTAAGATGTCATCTATGCCTATAAGATGCAAATTTAACTTTATTTACACATTTGATGTTATACTTCAGTACAATAAAAATCGTCTGCATTCATCTTTTAAAAATAATTTGTTCTGTGTGAGTTTATATAGAAAAATATAGCAGAATGTTTTGTGATGGCCACTAGAAAATTCAAGAGTTCTACTCCTATTGAAGATAGAGCTTCGAAACTTCGCCTGCCTTAAATTATTATTTCTTGTCAAATTTAGTTTTTATGTCGCTAAGGTCGATCTTGTTCGGAAGTGAACGGACTGCCCTTTGTGACCACTTTGACTGTAAATCTGCTTTTACTGCAACAACACCTGTGATGCGGAAAGATGCTTTATCTTTCACCATTGTATAAGATGAGGATTTCTGTTTGAAGAGATTCCGCATTGTATCTGTGTGTCATTGATTTTAAGGCTGGCAGGTGTTTATATATACATTAAAAAATTACAAATAGTTTTCGCTAAGGAAATGTCCCAATTCTGAAATTAATTTTCTGATTTTGATACTGATTTTAACTGTTCATTGATGAAATGAAATCTGCAGATTTAATAATGTGTAGTCTGAACGTTTATTTTTTGTGTATTTATTCATTTATTTTCATATGTTATGGTATACAAGTCGCCTCTTTTTAGAAAGTCATACTTTACATACAATTTGAAACTGCTTGATAAAAGTTAGCAAAATTGATTCATGATTTAAAACAATCCGCTTGTAAAAAAATGTATAAGTGCGCCTTCTTATTCTAGTTTATGTGTTTCTATGTTCAGTAATTCCGGTCTTCCTTGATAAATAAATATATAGATAGGCAGAAAGAGAGGAATATTAACTGAAAAATTAATATTTTGAGAGGGAGGGGCGTGGGGTGGAAGGGGGGGGGGAGAGACAGAGAGAATAAATATTAACTAAAAAAGTTACTGTGTAGCCATCGTGTATCTGCCATCCCACTATTGTTGAATATAAATCACGGAATCTTCTGTTGTGCTTATTTTAAAATGTACGTATTTCAGAAATGATTAATTTGGTAAAAAAATTATCTAAATTTGATTTTTATTATGTATTTTTATTAAACCATAATTTATTTAAAGTTCCCTCAATATATAAGACATTATGCAATTCAAGTAAATGTATTGCGTTTATCGCTTATTTGCATAAAGATTGGTACAATGCATATAAATCAGTATGTATTACAGTGCGTTGCATGAATATAAACGCACCTTAGCTTTAAGAATTAGAATGGTATAGAAGTGTAATAAAAAAATATGAATGGATGACACTTGATGCAAACTGTATGTGTATGATTCAAGAAATGAAAATACGAGTCAAAACAATGAAAGACCAATATTCTTTTTTAGAAAACAATTTCATTGAATTTATGACAAAAGTACATGTTGCATGAATTTAAACGCACATGTAAAAAATAGATAACTGAGTAACAAATACTGCATCTAATACTTTGTAAAGCTACCATGGGCTTCTAGAACAGGTCTAAATGCCTTGGCATTGACTGATATAGTGGCATGAGGTAATCCAAGCTGATTGTCTTCCAAGCTAATTAAATGGCCGATTTTAGTTAATTTTTCGTGTTAAACTGCCTTCCGTTTACGTAAACACGGCGAACCAGAATACCCCATATGTTCTCTATTATGTTTAAATCAGGGCTTTTTAAGGGCCAATCCAAAACTTTAATTTTATTGTCACAGAATCATTTTTTCACGATATGTGCTGTATGTACAGATACACAGTCTTGCTGAAAAATATAATTTCTTCCAACTTTCTTGACTGCTGGACGGCGGAGGATCCTTGTGAGTATCTGGACATAATCTACAGAGTTCATAGTGTTCTCCACGAACTCTAATTTGAAAGTCCCTTTAAAACCTATGGCTGCCCACACCCTGACAGACCCACCTCCAGATTGACGTTTTGAACAGTACATTTCTTCGGTTCTCAAATCGTGCCAGTAGCTATGAAATCTGTCCGCGCCATCAAGATTAAACTTTTTTCATCTTAGAAGATGACTTTTTCCCAATTTAGTCGATCTAGAATCCATTTTCTTCCCCATTCCAACCGCATATCTTTGTGCTTCTGAGTGAGGGGTGCTTTCGCCTTCATTTTCTTAAATTTAATCAATGTTGCAACTTTGATTGTTCTCCATATGGTTGTCCGATGAACACCCAGCTTGTATCGAGCCTTTATCTTCACACAGGAAATATTCTTATTCTTTGCAGCGTTGCATATTCGATGTTTGGCGTAACTGGTGAGCTTTCCTGTTCGCTTCTTATATGCTATTTTCCCATAATTTGCTCATTTCTTTATATAACTTCGCACAACCCTCTCACTTCTTCCTATTCGGCGCCCAATTTCATGATTGCTAAAGCCTTTACCACGCACGAAGTCGATTTTTATCCTCTCGTCTACTGCCAAAGTTTTCCCTCTTGCCATCCTAAACAAACTCCGTAAATTTTGCACTCAGGCATTAAAACTATTTTTAGAGAACTTTAGCAACACGACTATCTATGTTTTAATTTAATTCCGGTGGCTCTGTTAAATTTTAAGCGCAAAATACAGAGTGCGTTTAATTTCGCGCAACAAACGAAAAACAGTGAAAATAAGAAAATGCTTAGACACTCATTTACATAAGCTTGTATGAGCCTAAGCGTACGTGCTCAAAGCACCTTATTCAGTTGTTAGTCATATGCAATAACTGTAAGTCACATTCCTTTCTTTAAAATTTAAAAAATTCTATTTCTGGTTATTGGAAAAGGTGCGTTTATATTCATGCAACGCACTGTACACTAGTATTTTTCAAACTATATATCTGTACTGATAAGTATAAAGGATTTAAGTCCATATTCCTGATTTTCCAGAAGACGAAAAACTAACTAAAAACTAATCAGAAGAATCGATTAGGAAAAAGAGATTATGTTGATTTATACCCTTTGTACCGTTCAGTGATTGTCAACCTTCATTTAATAAAGGGAAAAAAATTGAATTAAATATTTTATACAAAGATTAATGCTAAATTTCTGACTTTGAATCTTTTTTTACCAATGGATTTTCTCAAAGACTAAATGACATGGATTTAAATCCTCTATACCAATCGATAGAGAATTTTTTTCTGGGTCTGACTATGTACTTAACTCAAAATCGACATTTTTGGACTTAAATCCTTTATACTTTATCAGCACAGATATATAAACTACACTTGAGTGGTAGTTTATTTTGTTTTAATTTTGAATTACTTAAAAGCCACTGTGTTAAAGTGATTATGTTGGCTTGTCATAATAAATATATATCAGAGGGAGGACGATAGATACTATTTTAAGTCTATACTAAGTATCTTTTGTTATTTTTTATCGGCAACAGTTGGATTGTGGCAATAACAAATAATTTAGGTCTGTTACTTGCATTGTGTTCTGAAGTATAAGGAATTTTAATAATTTAGTATTTTGTGGTACTTGAATAAATATTTATAACGAATTAATATTTGAACTTGTTAAAAAATTGAATTTGATTTGCAATTCAATTGAATTTCTGTGAATGTTAAGGAAAAAGATAGTAAGGATTAACATAATCATTTTGATAATTTTTAGAATTGTTAGATTTCCATCTTAAACCGACTTATCGCTATACTAAATTCCATAAATAAATAAATGAATAAATAAAACAGAATCGGTCTAGGCACATATAGCTTACTATCGGAAGTTAAATAATTATTTTCTTGAATGTAAGAATATCTAATTTGAGATATCATGCTGCAATTCTACAAAAATGTACTTTGCTGTTGTAATGTATTTCCTACAAGTATTGTAACGTCACATGTACAACAATATATTCGGAAATAGAAAGAAAAAGAAAAATTTGACAGGATATTTGAGGTCATGGTCGCTACAAGGGAAAATAAAATTGTTATCCATGTTATTATAAAAATAGAAAACTAAGAAAAGGTAATTAAATATATAGAGTGTGGCTACGAAGTGTACAATAAGGAAGGAGGTTAGAAGCGGTCTGAAAGAATGGTGTAACATGGAAGGTTAGGATTTTTAAAATTTAAACTGAATGTGCGACGGGAAGAATGTAATAAAACAAATTGTTTCCAAAATCTATTGTGCTAAGAATTTACAAAGAACAAGGTTGTTCCTGCCTATGCCATAATTTATGTATCGATAATATTGTCAGCGAAAAAATAAAATGGTTTTTATCTTACGAAATATTACATTCAGCAGCCATTTGACAAAAACGTTGTAGTAATATAAGTACTGAAAATTAAACATGTTATAAACTTAATAAAATTTGTGATATAAATTAAGTGTTTTTCAGATCACTTTATGGCATTTTCATGATAAAAAAAAAAAAGTTTTCATTAAATGTAATTCATATTAAATATAAATATTCTTAGATTTTTCTTACTTTACAGTCTGATCATTTAAAAGACCGAAATTCAGCTGCTGTTTTTACTCTTACATACCATTGAAAAATTAAGATAATTTCCAAACATTTCATTTCTGCAATCTTCGTGATTTTAATTATGCATTCTGCGCTTGAGTAATGTTTCATATTTAAAATAATTCTGTGAAATTTCCTCTTGAATCTGCCACAACGCATTCATTTCTCAGTAATGCACCCTGTAGAAAACATTACCTTTCGATGGAATTGCATTGAAATTTCTTTTATGAATTCTCTATTGTGTTAATTTCGTCACCGAAACGTTTTCCCACTTGAATTCATCCGGCTTTCTTAAATTACGTGTTAGAATTTCTTCTCACAGAGGCAGGATTATGAATATTGTTATTTTAAAAAAGTAGAACAATGAACTTGTCTAGTCTTTTCTCGAAATTTCATCGAAACAGGGTGGAACAATAGCTATGTTTATCTTTTTAGAACTAAATTGCTTAATTATTTCAGGTAGTGAGCCGAGGCAGCATCTAGTGTCATGTCATTTACGTTTTTAAAGATCAGTTCGATCTTTTTAACTGATGTTACCTATGCGTTCGAAGTTGCAGAGCTTTTCCATTAGTTGTTAAATTGATCGTTTCTGGGAAATACAAAAAATAGTTTGCATTAAGGCTGTAGCATCTTTCTCAGAGTTCGAAAATTTTCATCTAAATTAAATTTTATCTAAAAATAAGTTATCTAAAATAAATTTCGTTTATGTATATAATAATAAAAATATTTAATGTATGAACTTGTTCTAATGTATAAATTTGTTTTATGATTTTTAATTAGCTGAACATCAGTTAGGTGTATTGATGATGCATTGCATACATCAGATTTGATATGAAGATTTAATGCCAATGCGGATAAAATTAAAAAATAATGAAAATGGCCCTGATTTCGACACAACTTCAATAAAATGTAAATTGTTATACAATAAAATTCAAGTTTTATCAATCGTTGCATTTTACTGATTTAAGTCTGAGTTATTTGATTTATAATTTCAGAGAAACAGAATGGAATTCGAAATTACTGAGATATTCATAAAACATTTCGCGTTTAGTACACGTCATTAACGTCACCTAGTCAAAATAAATGCAATTAAATAATTTTCCTCTTACTTATCACTTTTATTTCCTTTACATTCATCTTTTCACCTGTCTTACCACAGAGGAATGTCTAGTTTTCCCTGACAGCTTTTAACAAAAGCAATCACAACCCTTGAGAGGGGTCGAAACACTTTAGGGTGATGTCTGGGATCATCAATCACTATCTTCATCTCCCCTTGGTACGGAGTAGGGTTACCTTTTTTGCATTTGAGTAATTTTGTTAAAGATGGTCCCTCAAAGAGGAGAGCCATGGGATTTTCTAGAACAGGGAAAGAAGATTGATAAAGAAGCTGATAATTTGCTGTTTTTTATTGAATACAGTGAATGAATTGGTAAATAATTGCACGGAAAAAAATCTTTTAAAATTACTTAAACTACGGAATTAAATATTACATATATCTCACTTTATTTGAGCAGTATTACGCAGAACAACTGTCTAGTAAAAGAAAAAAAAATAATTTTACAATTTAGGTAAAAAAAAAAAAAATAATAATAATAATAAAAATCCCCCCGCCCCCCCCCCCCCCACACACAAATATATATAATTTTTAATGACAATAATGAAAAGAATGAGAACGGAAACCAAACAGTTGAAAATAATTCACCACAGAAACCCACAGAAGCCGATTAGATAAGTAGTTAACTTAAATAAGTTAGTTTGGTGTTTTAAATTTATTTGAACAATTATATATTAACTTAAATGTATTAAAAAGTTAATAAAATTATTTTTCTAATTTTAATATTTTTTTGGTTACAAAAAACGTAAACTTATAAAAGAAGGAATTTTAAAGGGAATTTAATATAAATATATTTTATTTATATAAAACCAATGTTTGTGCGTGTCGGTGTGTCTGTGGACAACGAAGCGTAAGGTTGGTACTCGTACAGTCAAGAGATTCAACAAGAATTCGCTTGAGGTGTCTTAGTGCATCTCGAAGCCCCATTTTTGAAATGTTCATTATTATTATTATTTTTATTTAATTAAAATAAGAAAATAATATTATAATAGTTTTAAAAGTTAGTCATTTAAATATTAGTTTACATTTAGCGCCAAAAACAATTTACCAATCTTTTCTTTTTAAACATGAAATATTTTTTTATATGAATAATGAAAGAAAACATAAAAAAAAATTATTTCTGAGAATAGTATACTTAGCACGAAAGCTAATTGAGCATCAAGAGCTCATAGTAATCTTGGGTAATTAACCCGTTAACGCCCAAATTAATTTTGTAAAATATTATTAGCTGATTATTTCACTTCTAAATTAATATACACAACTGACAGAAAAATATATTAACTTAAACAATTCTTCTGATAGTTTTAAATTTCAAGGCTATCCTCATTTATTGACGTTTAGTGTTCTAGCGAGAAAACTTCGAGATAGAAAAACTTTGAGATAACAGATTAATATCCTGTTATATGTTGACGAAGATTTCAAAAGTAAAGTATTATAATATATATTATTATTCAACTTGATTTAAGTTAGTATACCTGCGCAAAAAGCAAATGTATGTGCGACGAATGAAAAATCTTAAAATGACTATCCACATTATGAAATAATAATTAATAGTAGGCACATAAAACTTTCAGGGATCATTTAGAGTGACGCTATAAACTGTCACTAAAAAGCAGAAATCATTCCAAGAAACCACAAAAAATATACGTGTCATTTTATTAGCTGTCCTCAAATGAGGATACTGGGCGCTAATGCGTTAAAAAAAGAACAACCACACGACTCCTATTACACATTATACAAGTATTATGTGCACTTTTTGAAGAGAATTGCACTCAGAAGACATATAATTGACCTAATGAATGATGATTCGACTCCACTCTACTCGCTTTACTTATGAACCACTGCAAAGCTCTGCCCGCCTATTCGCTGCTTTGCTTTTTATTGAAAACCGATATTAACATGTTGAGCGCCATGTCAGTCATTCTAGATACTAGACATTTTGTCATATATCTTTAAGTACTGAAGGAATCATCTTGAAACTTTAGGAGTGTGCAGAACCTGTTATACTTCAAACATTTCAGTGAAAGTTTTACCCCTAAAGTAAAAGCAGTAAAAATTAAAAATTAAAACATTGAGCGCCCTGTCAGCCATCGGTGGCAGACAGTGTCAAATATGATATAAAGCCGCGTCAACCATCGGTGCGCATATAAAATAGGATATAAGACTAAAAATATAACATTTAATGATTGAAAAATTATTAAAATTTGCTTAATGTTCATTTATTACAGGAGGTATCATTATGGAATTTTAATGGATTTTAAGAATTTGCGTGGCGCTCAACGTGTTAATAGTCTATAACAAAAGATTAAAAAAAAAAAAAAAAAGTTACAGAAATTCCCATATTCAATGTTAAATTGAAATTCATAACAATTAGTACCCCATTTCTTAAAATGAAATATTATGCTAAAAATCAGTATAATTTCTTTTCCATAATAGAAAGAAATTTGTAATATCCAGACCATTTGCTCTACAGCTTTAATATACGACCACTTGGAAACTATTAATTTTTTGTCATTATTTGTCGATTTTTTTTTTTTTTTTTTTTTTTTTTTTGGTTATACATAGTTACTTGTAAAAAAGAAAGAAAGAAAATTACTTTTTTTTTTTTTTTTTTTTTTGTCTATACTTTTTATTATGGAATTTTTCAGTTAATTATAGCATTGTATAATACTCTCTATATATTTTTAAGATAAAGCGAGGTAATAATTTTACACACTCGAAAATATCTGGGGGAAAAAAGTAATAGTCTATTAATGTTTTATTGTGGACAAATCTCCTACAGCTTCAGTTTTAAATTCTTTCCTACATACTTTTTAAGGCGCCTGCCTACCTTTAAAATGCAATTTTCAGTCAAAACTAAGATTTTTTATTTTTGGTTTAGTATTAAAGCCTGACATTTAAACTTTCTAAATCAGTTTGAATTTTGTTTCTATCTTGCTTAGAATTTGAGTTACAGGCATCTAAATATTAGTCACTCGCAACTTTTTGAAACCAGAAGTGACCGGAAATGTTTGTTTTCATAAAAGTTTTACTCAGTATAAGCATCAAAATTTGTTACTGAATATAAAATGAATTTAAAAATAATAAGAAGAAATAAAAAACTTTGAAATAAATCAGGAAAGTTATTAAAATTATTTTTTATTTAATAGGTAAAATCTGGTTTTTAATTACGTTTTTTGCTTTTTCTCAGAATGAGATTTTTAACATTTTGCTTTTTCACAAAACATCATAACTCCAAAAGTTATTATATAAATCTTATGAAACTTTGACAAAATACGCTAGAGGAGTTGTTTTATGGACTGAACTACTACAATGAATCTAGCTTTTTTTTTTTTTGTTTTTTTTTTTTTTGTCGATAGAAGTTATGAAACATTTTATAACTTCACTAATGATTGATTCACTAATGATTTTTTCAGCATGTAAAATGTTATATTCTCTAAAATATTAAATAATATGGTTATAGTTTTGAAAATAGCTCACTCCCATAAAGACTCTTTATATCACCATTTTAGAGATTTTAA
Organism: Salticus scenicus; assembly: GCA_963930645.1. Lineage (NCBI taxonomy): Eukaryota > Metazoa > Arthropoda > Arachnida > Araneae > Salticidae > Salticus > Salticus scenicus. Next base: position 107,914,890 of record OZ005650.1, on the reverse strand, counting down.
TGATATATTCTATAACTACCACTTAATTTTCATGAATATTACAATGAGTGTATTATATACCTGGGGGGGGGGGGAGGGGGACCAATGGAAATAAAATGTATTCTTCTTTAAACTACACTATCATCGATCTAAACAAAAACTTTGCATAATAACGTACAATTTGTGAAAAAAATCAAAGTAAGGTTAGACATACTTAAGGATGGGGGGGGGGGGGGTTTAAAGACGAAGGGGGGGGGAGGACAGAGGAAAATAAAATATTTTTTATATCTCCATTTTACCGATTTTAAAGACATATTCTATAGCTATCACTTGCTTTTTATGAAGATCTCAAAATGAGTGCAATATATATTTGGGGGGGGGGGGCAAGAGGGACGCAGATAGAAGTAAAATATATTATTCTTTAAACAACCGCATTGTCGATTAAAAAAAAACTTTGTATCTATGCAACTTTCTGCTTATGAAAAATTGCAATTGCAGTGAGTGTACACATATCTGGACGATTTGCTAAGGAGGGGGGGGGGGCAGAGTGAAGAAAATGTTTGTTTTTATATCACCATGCTACCTACTTATATGAAACTTTGTACGAATATCACTTTCATTTTATTAAAATTATAGTGAAAGTTAACTAAAGTTGATAAGGTGGGGGGGGGGGACAGATGGAAAATAAAATAATCTTTTTAAACAACACTTATTATCGTTTGTTTTATTGTTTATTTATATTTTGTGTGTATCGATTACTATTAATGAATAATTATAGTGAGTTATGCAAAAAATCGATACATGATTTAAATCTGTAAAAAAGATATTCAAAAATGAATTTTCTTCTTTTAATCTGTCTCTTTTGTCCTCCCCCGCCCTATGTAGAAATGGAACACTTCCACTCTCGTTGATGTTAAGCATCAATTTTACAAGGAGAAATTACGTAAAATCGGTTAAATGGTGATATTAAAAAATATTTTATTTTCCTCTGTCTCCCCCCTCTCTTTAACCCTACCCCCACCCCCAAGTATGTCTGATACTTATTGTGATTTTTTTCACAAATTGTATGTTATTATACAAAGTTTTTGTTTAAATCTATAATAGGGTGTTTTAAAGGAAAATATATTTTATTTCCATCTACCCCCCCTCCCCTGCCCCCCTCCAGGTATATAATACACTCATTGTAATCTTCATAAAAATTAAGTGGTAATATATTATTAAAATTGCTAAAATGGTAATTTAAAAATTTAATATATTTTCCTCTGTCCCCCCCCCCTCCTCCAAGTATGTTTGACACTTACTGTAATTTTTTCACAAATTGTACATGATTATACAAAGTTTCATTAAAATCGGTAAGAGGTTTGTTCTATTTTTTACTATAAAATTTTCCTTCGATCCTTTTATTTTTTAAAGTTCTATAATGAATTAATGACAGTTTATCATATTTTCTTAAACAGCATATTTTAGTTGCATTAACTGATGTATTATTTTTAAATTTATTTAAAAAATTGTAATATCTGTTCATATTTAAAGATAATAAATCAATAAACATTTTTTCCACATTTGAATTCAATATTCTAATTATTTATTTAATTAATTAGTTTATTTACTTAATTAACTTATTTACCTAACATTAAACTATATTAATTAAAAAACGAAGTGAAATTACTAAATTAATACATTAAAAACCTTTACTAACTTCGTAGTTTGCCGTTAAACTTTTCCATCGGGATCCCGATTCTCATCAGACTTTTTATAAACTTATAAAAGTTAATTCTGGAGAAAACAATATTTACAATTTTAAATGCGTTAGAAATTCTGCTCTTTTTCTACAAATAATTGCCATTTTATCTTGATTTTCTTTATGCAGATTGCAGAAATATTTGATTAGGGGTGTTTAGACGCTATCACACTTTTAAAAATTTGGCCCCATAGGCCATAATGATAAAGAATTTTTCTTTGCGACCCTGTAAAAAAATTGTAAGTGCTAAATTCACCTAAATCTATACAAATCGTGCAACTATGACCTATAACATGTGTAAAAATTTTTTGCTCAGATTAATAAGACGTTTAGACGCTATTGCACTTTTAAAAATTTGGCCCAATAGGCCTTAATGATAAAGAATTTTTCCTGGTGTCCCTGTAAAAAAACTATAAGTGCTAGATTCACCAAAATCAATAGAGTTCGTACTTTGGTGACTTGCAATATATGTACCAACTTTCAGCTTATTTGAACAAAGTGTTTAGACGCTAGCGTGTTCACTCACAGACACACATACATACACACACACATATATACACACATACATACACACATATATATACACATACATACATCATCGTAAAAATAGTGAAAACGGACTCAGAGGACCTCGAAACGTATAGAAACATCAAAATCTGAATTTCGGATTTTTGACATGATTACAATACTTTCCTCACTATAGTGTTTGGAAAGTAAAAAGATGATGATATTTACTTATATTTATTAATTTTAATTTTATTTGTTTATTCATTCATTTCATTTTTTATTTATTTTGATGGATAGTGTAATTTCTTAGAACATTTTTTATACTTAAATTTTGAATTTTTATATTTTTTATTTCAATGCTTACTTTAAAAAAGTAATAAAGATTCAACCACCGGGCGATTCTAATATTTATGAATTTATTTATGAATTATTTAATTAATTAGTTTATTTGTTTAATTTTTATAAACTTGTAAAAGATAATTATGGAGAAAACAAAATTTACAATTTTAAAATTTCGGATTTTTGACATGATTACAATACTTTCCTCACTATAGTGTTTGGAAAGTAAAAAGATGATGATATTTACTTATATTTATTAATTTTAATTTTATTTGTTTATTCATTCATTTCATTTTTTATTTATTTTGATGGATAGTGTAATTTCTAAGAACATTTTTTATACTTAAAATTTGGATTTTTATATTTTTTATTTCAATGCTTACTTTAAAAAAGTAATAAAGATTCAACCACCGGGCGATTCTAATATTTATGAATTTATTTATGAATTATTTAATTAATTAGTTTATTTATTTAATTTTTATAAACTTGTAAAAGATAATTAAAGAGAATACAAAATTTACAATTTTAAATGCGTTAGAAATTCTGCTCTTTTTCTATCAATCTTATAAGGATTGTAAAAATATTACTCTTTCACTTTCACCCTCTAGTTAGTACAAATAATTCTCCGATAACAGTTATCTTGAACGAAAAAGGGAACATGCTCCAATTTAAACGAATAGTGCAGACTGCCATAGCTAGACTTTATCGCTCTTTTCCCTGACAGCTTTTAACAAAAGCAATCACAACCCTTGAGAAGGGTCGAAACACTTTAGGGTGGTGTCTGGGAATCTACCATGTCTAGTCACCCCTCATGCGTAGCACGTAATGCCTAGATTTTATAAGGGCCTCAGACAGATTTGTTCCACATTTCTTTGATTTTACATTCTCTAAAACGGGTTGGGGACAAAATCTCGCCGACGTAAATGAATACAAAGCAAAAATGAGTAGGTAATTATTAGTAATGTTGTATAAAATTTCATAACAACACATACCTTAGTCAGAGCACTGACATTCTGACAAACCTACGACAATTTTTTTGTATAAATTTTACTTAAAATGGTTTAAAGACTGTATTTATTAACTTTTGTCAAGATTAGTCACAATGAATTCAATCGTGCTTATCAATTTTAAAATTTTTAATTTTAGTTTGTGAATAGTGTTCAGCTTTACTGCCAGCAGTGATGTACACGATTTTTAAAATGCATTTTGAATAGTGAAAAGCAAAAGATAAAATAACTTAAAAATAAACATAGATAAAATAATGAAATTCAACTCTATGATTTAATTAATTAATTATTTTAATTAATATTTATAAGGCCATGTGGCCCCCGCCAGAGATCACGCGTGACACAAAATCAAATTTTCAAATAGATCATACTATTTTTTTGACGTGATATTTTGTCCAGCGAGATTTTGTAACGCGATATTATGTCCGGATCCCCTCTGAAACCTTGACGCTGACTGTTAAGAGTGTTAAGACTGTTATTTAATATTCTAGAAAGAAATTTATTTTATTTACGATATGTCTAGTGCCTTTCAAGAGCATTTTCCTAGTTGTTTTGTAAAATTATTTTCTAGATTTATAGTTATATTTTAGTATTTGAAATAGGCTAGAATAAACACTTGGCAAATTATAACAGTCTCTAATTGTATTAAGTTTGATAGAATTTTTCCGTGAGACATAAATAAGAAAAACCTTTTAATTTAACATTTTAGTATTATTATTATTTCAATATATAGTTATTGAATATACTTTGATAGATTTCATAATATCTGTTGCGCAACATTTAATATTTATTTCCTCTTTCCTTAGAATATTAAATAATTTCCACTGCAGGGGTGAAACTTTTCAAAGGCTAACCCTGAATTCAAGGATTTTGAAATTTTTGATATCACCAAATTTCATGTTTAATTTGCCATGGTGTATTAACGAATTCAAGTATCTCTTATTATTGGTATAAATTAATACCTTAATAACAGCCATATATCATTAATAAGTCTCCTCTGCCATTTATTCTCCATGCAAGAAAAAATTCTCAGTAATTTTGCTTTATTAGGTTGTTTCGCCCATGCTACTGATATGTTTTATTCAACTTTTTTACTTTCTTCTATATGTAATATAGAGAAAGTATTGGATTCGTAAAAGTTTTCGACCTCGGGTTTTTGATGGATTTACACGTTTTGAGAGCTGTAGAACACGATTTGACCCTTTTTAGAAAATGTCTGTCTGTCTGTCTGTGTGTGTGTGTGACAAAATTTTGTGGCAACTGTATCTCAGGAACTACTGCACAGAATTTCATACAAATTAGTATGTAGTTGCACCTTGACATAAATTAGTGCCTATCAACTTTTGGTAAAAATTGTCTTACAGGTTGCGTTGCCATCCCGCTTTTTCTAAATTTTTAACATGGTGATATAGGACAAAATTTTGTATAAATGTGCATAAAGAGAATTATTTTTTAGTAATCATTATGAAATTTACAAGAATTATTTATAATAGAGGTAGTCAACTGGGGAAAAATTTTGTATGCGTAGGAGCCTCGTGAACCCCCCTGGGGGGGAAGTCCCCCTCGAGGGGAGTAAATTTTCAAGATGGGTATCTTTCGAAAGGTCTCGTCAATACCTTTAAAACGAATGGTTGAACTATAAATCTGTGATAATTTAAAACAAAGTTATCGATTTTTTTTACTTTTAACAAAAAGTAACTTAGAAAAAAAAATCGTATTTTTTTTTTTTTTTTTTTTTAACGAAATTTAACCGGACTTGGTATTTAGTTGGCCCCTGACATAAACTGGGGCTGATTAGATTTGGGGATCAATCACTCAACAGGTGGTGCTGTGATCGTATTTTTTCTAAATTTTTAACATGGCAGTATAGGACAAAATTTCGTATAAATGTACATAATGGGAGTTATTCTTAACCTGTGATTGTGAAATTAATATGAATTATTGATAATAGTAGTAGTTAATTAGGAAAAAAATTTCGGTCATCGCTTCGGGGGGGGGGGTAAATTTTCAAGATGGGTATCTTTCGAAAGGTCTCGTCAATATCTTTAAAACGAATGGTTGAACTATAAATATGTGATAATTTAAAACAAAGTTATCAATTTTTTTTAACCAAAAAAAAAAAAAAAAAAAAAAAAAACTTTGAAAAAAAAAATCGTATTTATTTATTTATTTATTTTTTTTTTTTTTATTTAAATATTGTTACTGCGTGAATTTGTATAGGAAAATATAGAAGAAAGTCTTGTGGTGGCCACAGCATACTAGTTTTTTAATATATTTTATTTGGATTCTCGAGGAATCGCTTTTATAATTATTTTTTATAAAAGTGATTCTTTTTAATTATTTTTTCCGAAATTTATTATAATAAATTCTTTTTTGAAGGCTGCCCCTTTTATACGCTTTTAAACTGTCTTCTCTTTTTCTGTTAGAATAGTTCATCGCGGTTATTTCCTGAATATCAAGTGCCCATTTACTTCACAGCAAGCGCAACGCAGCAATATCCATGAAAATTACTCGTATCCTACTTCGTCGACCTTTTACGTTTTTCCACGCATCGGACGAACCGGAGATAGAAAATTCTACTGAATGTGTCTGAAGAACTTATTAGTTATTGTGTGATAATCTGTATGTGTAAATGTTGCTTTATTTTGCGATGGTATTCAGAAAAAAAATGTTGCTACTAGCGTGATTTAATTTTTCTCATTTCTTTTCTGAGTAAAGATGCTGTTTAGTATAGTGTTTTGAATTTACTCAAAAATTATGTTATTTACTCGTAGTTTCTAACAAAATTTCGTATAGTGAAAATTGAGTTTGGTTGTCTGTGATACATTACTATTTGAGTGTGGCTTTAAAATCCATACTTTTTTAACCTTAAACAATCCCCCCCCCCCCCCCCTCATTTATACTCTGAACACGAATTTTAGTAAGGAAACTTGAGTCAGTGTTGTAAGACACGTTAATTGCTTATGGGATAACACAATTTCTATATTGTCAACAGTGGGAAAGAGGAGGGGAAAAAAAAGGGAGAATGACGAACTAAAAATAAATTTTAAAGAATTTCTTAAAATTTGTAGCCTAAACAGTCGTCGTATTTAAATTTTTATAAAGTGAGTGCGTGAAAACAGTTAACGATTTTCTGATTTAAATTTAAGACAACTGTATTTTCGTAGAGGGGGGGGGGATTAATTTACAAGAATTTCAAAAAACCTTTTCAAAGGAATCGTTTTCGGAGAATGGAGAAGTTTGAGGTGCCAGTATGGATATATATATATATATATATTATTGTACTCATTTGTGTGCTAATGCAGAGCCTTATTAAGTAGCAGAGCTTTAAAATCTGCGAGTTATATAAAATCAAAAGTTTCATTGAAAATACTGTATTGAAATCGTATTTTAAGTTTTTGTTTGGATTGGTTTTAAAGTAAATATTTGGAAACCTTCGCCAAGGAAACCGTGCTATTTTTCTCATTTATGAACAACAGCACAGAAGACTTTTACTTTTTCAGATACTCTGTACTGTGTGTGGTCTATAGTCTTAAAATTGCAAATAGACTGAAATATAATTAGTGACCTCTGGTCTGTATTTTTGTTTTTCGACCTGTTTGATCTTCACCAGAGAAAGAAGTTGTATCCACTGACATAAGTTATTTAAAGTTTTGGAAATTTTAAAATAATAGTCAATTGTGAACACAAAATTTGATATTTTCTACTATAGCTTTCTGACTATCGAGCCGATTTTTATAATAGACAATTTTACTTTTTAATTAGAAAAATGTTTTTGCAATTAAGTTTTAGTTTTTATTCATTCACAAGTTTCTTTTTGTAAATTAAAGAAAATAAAAATATTTAAAGTGAATTCATATTATAAATAATAATAATAATAATTAAAGAGGAAAAGAAAGAAAGAAAAAATAGGCTTTTCGCGTAGATCATAAAAACGTTCCAACTGTATTTACCAATTATTTCGTTTAACCGTCAGTATATTTTACGAAGGTGTTGACACTTTAAAATACATTTTGTTATTAATTCAGTAAAATAAATTATTATTATCTCTTATTGTTATTTTTAAAAATCTTTTCTTATAGTTTAAAGAAAAAGTATACAACAGAGAGCTTTTGTGTATCCCTGTATAATGTCAAAAAAAAAAAAAAAAAAAAAAAAAAAAAACTACAAAAATATATTTTGCTTTTCACTATGCAGTAAAGAGTTTCACAAAAGATTTTTTTAAGCTTTATATCCAAAGAGAAAGCATTAGATTGCTTTTTCGTATCCCGGAATATAGTCTGAGCTTTGTATACGCACTGTATAATACATTAAATAAAACATTCCACATTCATGGCTATACCAAATCAATTGCGCCATTTATAGCGGTTTTCGATAGAAAACTTGCCTTAGTGAATTTGAATAACATGCATTAATTTCAAGGCATTTTTTGAATATAAAAGAAAGTTAGAGCATGGGCAGAGGGTCAGACAGACTAACTGAAGTCATAATCACATTTAAACAATATTGGAATATGTATTAAAAAAAGTTTAGCATAGTTTAAAATGCAATTACAATATAGCCCTTAATATACCTGAATGTTTTTGTGTGGCCTTGTAAAACTTAATGCTAATCTAGCAATATTTTATAGAAAACTTGTTTTTTGTGCATAGAAATAACAAATGTCAATTTCCTCATGCTTTTATGCTGTGCAGCGGTATTAAAATATGCTTTGTAGACATACTTCTCATAAAGCGCAATGCATTGAAATTCTTTTGGATGTGTCTGGTTCCTGTACAGAAACCAGTCGTTCTGTTTATGCCATTTTCAATAAGGTACATGCCCTAGTAAACTTGAATAACGTGTATGATTTTTTTTTTTTTTTTTTTTAAATATTTATGGTAGTTTATTTAAGGTCGGACAGACAGACAAATCTAAGTTAAAAACATTTTTTGACTTCGTTGGGAAGTAAACACACACACACACACACACACACACACACACACACACACAAAAAAAAAAAAAAACCCTCCTATTAAATTTTTATCTGACTCACTGTGTATCTGCATGTTTTGCGTGATCCTATAAAATAATCATTAATACTAATTATACCCGAAATTATACTCGTTTCTATAGGAAACATGCTTATGTACATCTATATAATTTACGTTGTATTCAATATTGTTTTCTGCAGTTTAAAAGTATTAAAATAGACTTTAAAGAAAAAGCTTTTATGGATCGTAATGTTTCGCAAACTATTTTGGGAGCCCCCTGTACATAAAAAATCCATTAGTGGAATTTATATCATTTTTCATTAGGGAACATGCTATAATGGACCTAAATGACATGTATCAATTACAAGGCATTTCACATTATATTTACAGTAGTTAGAGCGCGGACGGACAGAGAGACAAACCGAAATCATAAACACATTTTTCAACTTTCTTGCAAAGTGTTAAAAAATAAATAAATAAACTGTAATAGAAATTTTATTGAAATTATAATGTTCATTCGTACATATATCTTTTGGCATCTTTCCTTTTTCATATGTTTTCCCCAAAGAATGAATACTAGATCGCATAATTTTAATGACAAATATTCTTGCATCTTTTTCAATGTAATTTCATCTTCTGTAAATGAATTCATATCTTGTCTTGTGATATTTTGTTGTCAAACTTAACAAGGAAAAAAAAAAATAATAATAATGCATCGCTTTGGTGCCTTTCATTTGTTTATTAGTATTCTGATCTCATGTCAGGTACACGTAATTTTCATAGACGTTTTTACAGCTGACTCATATTCCTGATGTCGCATTAATGTCGGAGTATAGATTTTCAAGTAACACAGATTTTATTTTATTTTGTTTATTTATTTTTTTACACAGTTCCAGGAGATTATTTGAATTGTTAATTACATTAACCTCTTTAAAATGTTTTTGCTCTTATATTCATAGTTGCTTCTCACTTATTAAGATATCTTTTTATAAATGCTTTTATTTCTTTGAAATGTATTAATTTCCTTTTTTTTTCTTCCTCCTGCCCCCTCCACCCTTATCGTATTATAGGTATGGGGAACTAGGTATTCGCAAAAATTTCCGATCTCGTATTTTACGCTTCTGAGGTATGAGGTATGAAAGACCCGAAAATCTTAAAACCGATATGGTGCCTGTCTGTAGGCTAATCTCTCGCACTAAGAAAGGCTTTTCCATCACTGTCTATCTTAAAATTTTTGCAGTCTTTCTATCTCCCCATGCACGTTCATGTAATTCACCAATTCAAAAATGTCGGCTTTTTATACTTTTGTTAACCGTGCCCTTAATATTTGTTCCGATTTTGTTTTATTAAGCTCTAAAATCAAATATCTGAAAACCATAACAATTGACAGAGATTGTAATCTCTGTAAGTACCTTTCCATTATAAATAAAGCTATCCAAAAATTACAACTTCCTTGTTTTTAATAAATTTAAGCTCCATACATCGTTTCGTGGATATTATTAACTTGGAGAACAGCATTTCTTAGACCAAGAGAAATTCTAAGTGTCCCATGTACATAAAAAGTGTTTTTTTTTTTTTTTTTTTTTTTTTTTTTTTTAATCTGTTATACAGGGTGTTCCAAAAAAATTAAACTCTGTTTAATCCATTACTTATTAAAGATAAGTAGGCAATGTAAACTCAAAAAAAAAAAAAAAAAAAAAAAAAAAAAAATTCAAAATGAGGTAAGAAATAATACCACTTCCAGAAAAAAATTCGCTTGTTAATTTTAAGAAAGTTACGTTTTTTCAATTTTTATACGACCTCCATATGCAATTTTAGTTAGTTAAAATTTTTAATTTTCTATCTAACAAGACCGATAGAGAAAACGGCATCACTGTAATTTTAAAAGCAACTGAATTAATACAATGCTATTGATAATGAATTAATAGCACTGTATCTTTAAAAGCAACATCGCCCCCCCCCCCACCCCCTATACAGATTGATATTGGGAAAATTTAGATAGAAAAAACCTTAACATAAGTCAAAATAAATAAAAGATAAAAATAAATCCAAATGTACTTAACTAATTGTCCATTAAGAGACTTTATTTATCTACCTATGGGAGCGGCAGAACCTATGTCCCTAGATTTTATTTTATTCGATCCTGTAATAAGAACTCACAATTAAAAAAAAAAAAAAAAAACATGCTGTTAGATATTTTATAAGTTGTATTTTATAAAAAAAAAAAAATGAATTGCTTTAAGATAAGATACAAAAAAAAAAAAAAAAAAAAACAGACAACCGTGTAAAAAAGCATATTATTTAGAATTTAGAATATGTTTCATATTTAACAATTTGTGTATAAGATTTTGAAACATTTTAATTTAACTATTTTATTCATTAAAAAGAATTAAATGCAGGTGTTATTAACGAAAATTTTCGAAATTGTTTTGAACTTGTTTTGAGAAATATGATAAATTTGAAAATAAATCGCATACATGCACATACTTTTCATTTCAATTTTTTAAATTAGAAATTGCAATCTTAAATATAATAATTAAATCCTTAAGAGTTTGGGATTGGATCGCAAATCTACCCTGATCAGTAAAAAAACTTTTACTTGTAAACATTATAAATTTTATATTTTTACAATATGTCACAAATTAGCTTTTATGTTTTTGTATATGGTCCGTATGTACTGCGTATAACTCAATCTGTTTTGAAGATATGATTATTATTATTATTATTATTATTATTATTATTTTAATGATATCGTTGTATAAAAAGTAAAAAAAATTATAAATTAATAGGAAGGAGTTTTTAATAATATCGTCTTATTTTGTACTTTATTTTGAACATTTTTGCAAATTACATTGCCTACTTATCTCTAATTTAGATCAGTACAAAAAACCCTTAGCGGCTTAAAAGTTTGTGACGCCGCTTCTTTGTGGCTATAAGAATTTGAAATATGAGTCTTAAAAATAATGATATTAAATTTTAAGTGACGCTTTGCAATTAGTTAAAATATACATAGATTTTCTTATTTGATCATTCACTTTTATCCTTTATTTATATTTATAATGCAAACGTAATATTTTAACTTGAAGATCAGACAGATATATAAAATACACTCACTGATGCTTTTTCATTCGCATTTCAAATTCAAAATAACAGTTTTAAAAGGAATGATATAAAAATTCCAGTGGCGCCTCGGTGTTATTTTAAAAGATTTGTTTTTAGATTCCATTAAATTTACTTCATATTTTAATGTACTGATACAATTTATAACACACACTTAAAATGAGAAAAGGTCATACGTTCCAACATTATAGTTTATTCTGTACTATTATTAGCACCCTACTCTTTTTTCACACCATTTTCCTTGTAGAATTTTTCTCCCATGAGATTAAAATAGGACGAAAATTAATCATAAAATGAATAAATAAATAAATAAATAAAAAAGGTGTGAAAAGAGACATGTATTAACAACACAACAGAGTACATACTTGCCAAACATCTAATTAATAACCGTACAATTATTAACGCCCCTTGAAAAAACGCCCCTTTCCTCACACCACTATATTTTTAGAGTTATTGGAAATTGGCATGATTTTTCTTTTCTTTTACAATTCACTGGTAAATAATAATTTACCAGTGGATAAGGAAAAGGACATGTGATTAAAGACTTCTTGTGTTTGTTTTATTTTCATACAAGTTTATGCGTGATATTTTTGAAGAGGACAAGAAAAACGTTGCTTGGAGGAAATTGCTAGTTAAAGATACTATGTATATATTATCATTTTTGCACCGGGAACCAAAAGTTTCATCTTCTAACTCACCGTTATATATATAAATGATTAATAGTTGTGTTTATTAAAACAGAGAAATATCGATTTTTTATGTAACAGCCTTTACAGTTTCAGTAGCCTTTCGTAATACGACACTTATCTGAAGGAAATGTAAACGAGAATAATAACAATTAACAATGATATATGATAAAACGGTATGAGATGTTTTAATGTTTTCACCCAAGCAGTAATATGCACGCAATTTTATTTTTAAAAAATTGTAATTTGCGCATAAAATGTGTGTATTATAGTGAGAAATAAAGAAAAAAGGAACAGGGAAAAATCATGCGTATGAATTAGGCAACAAAAAATAGCAAAACTAGTAAAAATCTGTAAAATACAGATTTTGATTTGTATGCGTTCCGTGCATACACATTCAGGGATGGAACACGGGCGCAGAATTCATACCGGAATCTGTTTAAGAAATTTCTCCACCTATAATATCGTTGATTCAAGAGGTAGAAAATTTTCTTATATTGATAGTGGTATGAATTCTGCGCCCGTGTTCCATCCCTGCACATTTTAATTTTTAAATATTTTGAACTAAACTGCTGGTGATCAAACATGATATTATAAAAAGCACCACAGAACTGGCGTATAAAAGTAATAAGTATAAAAATTTGAATAAACACCATAAAATTCTAAAACTCGCAACAATTGTTTCGGGTCGAAAGAAGACACGACCCTTCGTCACGCGAACAAAGTAGGCACGAGTGCTGCAGTCACAGCGGCAACGCACCATTCCACAAAAGTCTAACCTTATTGCTTCTCAAAAATCCGCTCTCTCGGAATTAAATTCCGTCCCCAATTTAATTGTCACTAAGGCTGACAGAGGGCAGGGTTGGAAAAAACCCGGGTTTTTTCGGGTTTTGTCAGAGTTTTTTGGGTTTCATCAGGATTTTTCAGAGTATTTTTGGGTTTTATCAGAATTTAAAAAATATTTTCATTCTTTCTTTTTTTTTTTTTTTAATATTAAATATATCATTCATAATAAGATAATTTTAAAAATTAAGTTATTCATTAAAATTGAAATTTTTAAAAATTTTAAAGTCTTTTTATGATTAAGTTATAAAGAAATTTAAAATATTAAATAATTGTACTTTAAATATTATAAATTCTTTTTATCTGCCCTTTACAACAAAAAATTGGATTTTAATAATTATTTCATGTTGCCTTATAACTTTTCGTAGTCAGTAGATTTTCATAAAACATTTTTAACTATTTGTCCCTCTACATTACATAACAGTATTGTACTGTTAAAGTTTTCAGATTTTTTTTTTTTTTTAATTTTTTAAAATTTATTTATATTTTACATTCCTCGAGTCTTAAGTTTTCTTTATATTGAAAAACAACTCTGTTTTTTCTTGCTTTTATTTTTTTAATATAAATTTTCATTCTGTTTTAATAAGGTATACATTTTCTTTCGTGGGGAATTTTTCAGGATTGTTTTCTATACAGCAGTTTGAGCATCTCCAATATTTCTGAAAATTCTTTGTTCATGTTCTGATAATGTATATAATATTTGTTTTATGTTTGTATGTTTATTGTAAGTTAGACAAAAGTACAAATTTAAATAAGGATTTTGAAGAAACCCACTCGAGCTTTTTCTTGGGTTTTTCAAGTGGGTTTTATTGAAAAAAAACCCACCCGGGTTTTTTTCTGGTCGGGCAAAATCTAGAAAACCCTGATAGAGGGGGACAAATATATTCCAAAAAAGTGTAACCTTACTACTTCTCAAAAATCTGCCCTCTCTGAATTAAATTTCGCCCCCAATTTAATTGTCACTAAGGGTCCGTTTACAACCTTGCTTAAAATCAACCCGCATTTTAACGATGCTTCTTTTAATCTCCCTTTCTGTTTTGTCCGTTTACAACTATCTATCTGGAGGCGGCGACAACCGGTTTTCAGTGGGGAAAGAGTGTAAAGTAAAGGTCCCTTTAACTGAGATGCCCTTTAATTCACAAACCAAAACATTCGCATACATTCTATTGCCATTAGTTATAGATGTACAGGAAAAAAAAATACAGCCGGCAACAAAAGTATCCGAGCACTAGCGAAAATTCCTATATAAAAAAAGGTACACCTGATACAGTTTTGTTAAACAAATCCTTATCGAATCCTGTTCTTAGCCAGTCTAGGAATATGATTCGACAAGGATTTATATAAAAAAAACAGTATTAAATGCATATTTTTTTATGCAAAAATTTTTGCTAGCGCTCGGATACATTTGCTGCCGACTGTATTTAGTAAAATAATTACCACAATCATGTTTTTATCTTTGAAAAACGTTGAGATATGTTTTTTGTTTAGTGTATGGATCTTAAAAAAAAAAAAAAAAATCTCTGCAAGGAAATTAAATAAAGAAGAATTTTAGCGTTAAGTAGTCCAACATTTTTCTTTTTCCATTCCGCAAAATTACATAACAGACAGGAATGATTTTCTTATTTAAAGTTGAAAAAGAAATAAAATTTATAAGAAATATTTTTTAAGATTATCGCAAATATAAAATGAATTGGCAAGAGTTTAGATTACTTTCTATAAATTCTAAAGTTGATGAAAACAATTATTTTTATTATTTTTTCTATTCGCAAGAAGAAAATATTACAATCGAGAAAATTTTTGACTTCTGGTTTTCGATGCATTTACACGTTTTGAAATATCATGACAACAATTTGATCATTTTTAAAAGTGCATGCCTGTCTGTGTGTCGTGCATGGTTCATAAAAATTTTGTGGTCGCTGTAGCTCGTTTAATAATGGATGGAATTCTGAAAAACTTTAAATTTTCATATGAATTGGTGATGAATATATTTGCAGTAAATCGCCCAGAAGGCAGTATCATAATCACATACTACAGCCAGACCTATCTAAAGCATTACTTTTTACAGGATAATCCCAAACATTTTGTTTTTTCTTTAATTTTTTACCACTCCCCTTGTTGCTTTTGCGAAAACTTTTTTGCTGAAATATATATGAAATTAGCATATTCTTTATACTCCGAGAGTTTTAGGACAATTCATCAAGAATTTTTCTAGATATTTGACAAAGCGTCTGAAATCGTAAGTGTCCGGCCATTTAAGGGAAAGTAGTGTATAAATTTAAGAATGAAAAGCACAAGCGAAAATATTTTATTGTTCTATTACATTTGAAGTAATATTTTCTTTTAACTGTAATAAATAGAAAAAAGGATCTTTATTTATGCACTATAAATACAATTATGCGACTTCTAAATCATCATCTTTAAAAGTACATTGAAAACACCAATTTATTCATCAGGGAGTTGCTCCCATTTTTTATTCATTATAATTCTTTAGATAATTATATATTTTTTAAAGAACAATAAATTTTAAAACAAGTAAAACCGTGCTAATAAAATCTTACTTGACAAATAATCGTAATTTATTTATTTATATTTTCTATTGCATTCATTACTTCCTTCTTTTACTGTATTTTTTTCGAATAATAATAAAAGAATACTGTATGTCTTTACTCTCTTAGAAATGTCGGTTATTAAGAAAAAATATATATACAATTTTTATGTAGCATTTAAACGGATAATCTTAAATTTAAATTAGTTAAATGATAAAAAAAAAAAAAAAAAAAAGCATTCAAACTTCATTTATTTTTGTTATTAAGGTTTTTTGTAGAAATAAACTGAACTTAAATTCAGCAAAGCTTTTTTCTCTTCCTGAGACCAACGAGCATTACGCATAATTTTGGCAGACATCTTTCAAGTAAACAAACAAACAAATAAACAAAAAAACTTAAAAGCAAATAAGTGAAAGACAGTGAACAGAGGTAAATTAAATACGGCGCAGCGCCCAGTTACATCCGAAAGGAATTGTGGGTAAAAGACGGCTTTTAGAAGGATTAACCCCAGTCCCTACTTAGGCTGACAAAGGAGGAAAAGCATAGGTGCTTTGATTGCAGCACTTGTGCCTACTTTGTTCTGTTCACCTGACGAAAGGTCGTGTCTTCTTTCGACCCGAAACAGTTGTTGCGAATTCTAGCATTTTATGGTGTTTATTCATAGTTTTGTACTTAAAATATGACATTAGTTTCAGTATGTATGCTAAAATTGTCTTTTTCTAAGAAATCACTATTACACAAGAAGCACACTGTTAAAAAAGTTTAACTTCTGAATCAAATTCAGAAATGTGCAAAACTGCATAAAATTTTTGCAATATATCGTATATCATTTATATTTTACTGCTTTTATTTATTTTTAACTTTTTAAAAATTTTATTATTGAGTGCTTGCACTTTTTTTTTTCTTTCTTTTATTTTAAATTTACTTATTTTTATCTGTATATAAAAATATTTACTTGGTGATACATCAACTTACCCGTGGGAAGGTCGGTATTTTTTTTCCTCCCCGCAAGATCTCAAACATGCCATTTCCTGAAATTCATCCCGGCTGCCACATTAGCTTTCCAATGCTTTTTATGAACTTGCTCTGAAGACGAATCTTCTTGTAAAAAGTTCTGTTTTCTTCTTTTCTTTTTCTTTCTTTCTTTTTGCAACTTTTATTTCCAGAGCAAGAAACTAGATGAATTTTTTTTTTCTTTCTGTTAGAAATATTGCCGTTCTTTTTCCATCAACTTTTCCATAAGCGTGTCGGTTGCCATGCTACAGTGATATTTTACATGGTTAACGTAATTAATTTTAGATGAATGAAGTTTCTGTGCTTCTTTACGGACATAATATTTCTTTTTTTGCATTCTCAGGTGTATTTGCATTATGGTATCTTAAGAAAATTGTTAAAATAGTTTGGAGGAAAAAAAAAAAACTTATTTTTTACACATGCATATACACTGCTTTAATACATATAGTGTTTTTTCTGGGAATGTACACATGCACAAGGTAGCTTAAGATAATTATATGCCTGCCATAGATTCAGGTTTTAATTTTGAAACCCATTTTATAAAATTTTTATTCATTTTTGTGGAGAAAAAAAAAAAATGTAAAACCTTCCTTTTTAGCAGTCATTCTGCATAATTACAGATAAGCACCACAGAACTGATGTTTCAAAGTAACAGTTGCCTCTTTATTTGCAACATTCGTGCCTACTTTGTTCGCCTGACGAAGGGTCGTGTCTTCTTTCGAACCCGAAACAATTGTTGCGAGTTCTTGCATTTTGTGGTGTTTATTCAAGGTTTTGCGCTTATTATTTCATTCTAATATAGAATGTTTAATATCAAGTGTTTCATTGGTATTAATATGACTGTATATAGGATCATCTAGGGACTTATTGTAAATAATAATACTGAAAACAGAAAAAAATGATCAAGATCGTTTTTATAAAATGAAATTTAGTGAAAGCCTTTTTTTTGAATTTTTTGAGGCTTTTAAATTTTTTGAATGGACTACATTTTATGAATTTAAATTTTGTAAAGGGGCTTTTTTTTATGAAGTGGAACTTTGAGAAAGGGCAGCTAAAGGGTCCCAGTTTTTGCCTGCATCCATCAGTTGATAAATAAGATATCTTTGGTTTAACTATTTACAGTGAAAAAAAAAAAGAAGAAGAAAGAAAGGTAATATGTATTCCAGATACTTTTCATACATTCGTCGAAATAATAAAAATGAGTACTGTACAATAATAATTGCTGTGTGAAAGAATGAATAAATAGTATTAAGCTCTTTTGCAGTCTTTTAATGATTGAAATGATGGAAGACCCATAAATTCTGGCATACCTTAAAACTGCCAATCTTAATTACAGAATCCAATTACTGAATTTTTTAGTGGAAATGAGACGTTCTGCGGGAGAATGGATGGTTATGATTTCAGAATTAGCTGACACTGATTTACTCAATTTACTTACACAAATCTGCTTCTCTTAAGCTAACATTGATTGAATCAATGATGTACTTATGAAAATCTGCGTTTTTGAGTTGTAAGGCATCTTGTTGTGAAATTATATGTTTTTCTTTATCTTTACTAATAAATATCCGTTAATTGTAATTTACATTGTCTTGTATAGCCTTTGTGTATCATTTTATTTCTTTAATGCATGAATTTTATTTTTTCCTGTAGAAAGAATAGGCATAAAATTGAATATAGACAATTAAATATCGATGTGAAAAGGAAATATATATACGTATGTACAACATGAAGAATACACTTTAAATAATAAGGGCACTATTCAAATTCTGTCGAGTATCCATGTAAAATTACAATAAATGCTGCTCACAGTATTTCAGTGGGGAACATGCTTTAATAAACTTTTAAACCATATATTAATTTAATTTTGTTTTAAATAATTTAATGTCATAATTATGCAAATCAACTGATTTACGTTGATAGGACATAATTTATTTGAATTATTTTGTGTATCCCCGTTAAAAATAAGTAAATAAATACTATGCAGATTATTATATATATATATATATATATATATATATATGTATATATGTATATTTCCCACGACGCCATTTATTTTTATTTTTCACAATGAACTTCTTAATGGGTTTTTATCGGTTTTTATTACCATATGAATCTTATATGTTCTCATGAACATTACTTAGAAATAAATCTGCTTGTGAACTGAATACGAGGATTAGGAATTTGAAAAATACTTAACTCAATGTTTTTATAAAATATGGGCATATGATTATCATACTTACTCTTAATTTAATTCAAAATTGCCATGCATTTTACATGTTGAAATATTCTGTATCACCTTTCTATTCATTTATTACTTTCTTCTGTATTCAGTAGAAGAAAGTATTGGGTTCGTAAAAGTTTTCGACTTCTGATTTTTGGTGGATTTACACATTCTGGGATATCCTGAATGCCATTCGACTATTTTTAGAAAATGTCTGGGAGTGCGTCACAAAAAGTTCTTGTCAACTCTAGCTGGAGAGCAAATGCAGAGAATCTCTTAAAAAGTTGCATTTACTTGTAACTTGTGTTTATGAACTTCTGGTGTAGCTTCGCCCAACACAGTACCGATCACTGTCGCCCCGTTTTATTCATAATTTTTAACATCTTTGCGTAAATAATAAATTGTAAAGCATAAAACTAATTTTCGGTCTGCCTTTATCATTCATAATAATTTTAATAAATAATTTATACTACGTGAATTTCTGTAGGAAATTATATAAGCAAGTTTTGTGATGCCCACAGCATATTAGTTTTTATGGTGAATTAATTTCTCAAGAGATGCAAAATAATATAATTTTTGATTTGTTGAATTTGTTTGCTACTGTTCTAAATTACAGTCAATAATTTTATTCATATTTCTTTAATTTTTGCCTATTCTTATGTAATAATTTCTTTAAAACTACAAATAGGAATACGTATTAGTTTGAGACTGATTTAAAAATAAATAAATAAATAATATGTCTCGGGTCAAAAATAGCTCATTTGCGTCGACATACTAGATGGGGATCGGAATTTAAAACAGCATATTGAAAATAAATAACTAATTAAATAAATAAAAAGAATGAATAAAAAATAAAATTCCTAAATTTAAGTGTTTTTAAAGACGTGGTTCGTTTGTAAACGTGACTTTAATAAATAGCTAGAATGTATGTTTATGATATTTTAAAATTAACTTTTTATTTATTTATTTGCGTTAACGCAGAGATTCAGAGAGAAATGTAAAATTTTAATTCATCATCTAACTTTTACATATTTTAACTTTTAAGGTGATAAAAGAGTATATATATATATCACATTTTCACTGTAGAATGATTTTCTTATTCTTGGATGAAATCAGCTTATCGGATTTTTAATTTTTACTTTCCGAACACTATAGTGAGGAAAGTATTGTAATCATGTCAAAAATCCGAATTCGAGATTTTGATGTTTCTATACGTTTTGAGGTCCCCTGAAACCGTTTTCACTATTTTTACGATGATGTATGTATGTGTGTGTGTATGTGTGTATGTTTGTGAACACGCTAGCGTCTAAAGGCTTTGTTCGATTAACCTGAAAGTTGGTACGTATATTGTAAGTCACCATAGTACGAACCCTATAGATTTTGGTGAATCTAGCACTTATAGTTTTTTTACAGGGACACAAAGAAAAATTCTTTATCATTATGGCCTATGGGACCAAAATCTTAAAAGTGCGATAGCATCTAAACGCCTTATTCAATTGAGCAAAAATTTTATACCCATATTATAGGTCACAGATACTCAATCTGTATAGATTTTGGAGAATCTAGCACTTATAGTTTTTTTACAGGGACACAAAGAAAAATTCTTTATCATTAAGGCCAATGGGGCCAAATTTTTAAAAGTGTGATAGCGTCTAAACGCCTTATTAATCTGAGCAAAAAAATTGTACACATGTTATAGGTCGCATTTGCACCAACTGTATAGATTTTGGTGAATCTAGCACTACAGTTTTTTTACAGGGACACAAAGAAAAATTCTTTATCATTATGGCCTATGAGACCAAATTTTTAAAAGTGCGATAGCATCTAAACGCCTTATTCAATTGAGCTGAAAATTTGTATGAATATTATAAATCACTGTTGCACTAACTATAAGCATTTTGGTGAATCTAGCATCTATAGATTTTTACAGGGACAAAACGAAAAATTCTTTATCATTATGATCTAAGGGCTCAAAGTTCAGTAGCGTTAAATAAAACCTCGTGTGATATATGGAGAAAAAAACACTCTATTATGGTTTTCTCTCTTTTGTTTGTTTAGCAATTCCTCTTTCTTTATTTTATCTACAAAACTGTTAGTTACTCAATGTTCGGAAAGTCGAGTGGAGTCACTCCAGATTTTTTTTTTTTTTTTTTAAGATAACTTTTAACATTTCCTGGTTGAAAATTCGACCCTAACTTTTTAAAGAATTAAAAGTTCGATCGCCACTGGATTTATCTTCAGTTATCGCCGCAGTTGGCTTAAAATAAATAAATAAATAAAAAGTTATTTAAACATTCCTTTTTTAAGCTGCTTACAATATAATTAAGGTATTTAAAAGCAGCTTTTTACATTTCCTTATTCATTAACGTTTTTCGAGGTTCTCACTCTCTGTGATAATTAACTTTGCACCATTTAAATCGCGTTCGTCATTTCATTCTACTTCGGTTTCAGTAGGCGCGCGTTTTATCAGGTATGAAACGAATATACAGAGGTGTAGGAGTGGGCTGTTTCCCTGGAGGTCAATATTCGCGGTTTTAATTTTATTCTTCCTGCCACTCGATGCCCGTGAGGAGACGGTTGTTGCTTCCATTTTCCGTTCAGTCGTCTGGTTGCCATCGCAACTTGCAGACGCTCGTGAGTCGCTCTCCTCTTTCGGGAGTGTGTGTGTTTTGTGGCTATTTACTGTGAAGCAATAAAAATCGTGGATATGAAGAAAAAGAAGGCTGATGATGCTGATGGATACCGTGTTAAGACGGTAAATTATTTATTTTTTTGAGCCTTTGCCCATCAAAAAATTA
Source organism: Salticus scenicus (assembly GCA_963930645.1). Classification (NCBI taxonomy): domain Eukaryota; kingdom Metazoa; phylum Arthropoda; class Arachnida; order Araneae; family Salticidae; genus Salticus; species Salticus scenicus. The sequence continues at coordinate 107,893,116 of OZ005650.1, read as the reverse complement.
TCTCAGATTATGAAACTGTCTAAAACTTGCATATATTACTTCAGACAATTTTTGAGAATCCCCCCCCCCTTTTTTTTTTCCATCATTGATATGCCTTTTTTTTTTTTTTTTTAAATAATTGATAAAATTTGCAACAGTGTGCAATGCTTATATTTCCCCAATTATTTAAAAAAAAAAAAAAATCAGGTAGACTGTTTGAAAAAAGATATTTTTTTAATGTTTTGAAGAAAAAACACAGTTACAGAAATATAATTACCTGTTTATTATAATTATATAATTACCTGTTTATTTTTATTTTTTAAGTACCTGGTTTTAGTATTTACATGCATATAGATATTAAATTTTGAAACAGTTTTTTTTTTTTTTTTTTTTTTTACAGAATTATATTAAAGCATATAAAAATATTGTAGAAATTACAGTAGAATTATTTTGGTAACAAAAATTATCTAGTATTTTATGTAATTTTTTTTAAAAATATCTTTGTATTCTGAGTTTGTCATGTCTTGTGAGACATATCAGATAATCGGCTATGTAACTTTACAGCGTAATTTATATTAGAAATGAATTTATTGTTTTGATGGGTCGATGTTTTCCATCAACGAAAAATAATATAAAAAATATTTGTTTCATTTATAAAGCAGCATTATTTTATAATATCATTATACTGCTCTCCCCTCCCCAAATAAATAAATAAATAAACTTTGAACACAATTTAAAAATACGTTATCCGACTGTTATGTTAAAATTGCAAAAATAAGAAAATATAAATAAATAAAAATAAATAAATAATAACTTAGTACTGTCTTCTTCTTTTTTCTTTTTTTTTTTTTCTTTCTCTACTCCTTATTAACAACATTTTTCCAGTACAGTTAAAGCTCTTTTTTTTAGATGATGCAGAAGTGTTTTTTTTTTTTTTTTTAACTAATAATGCAAAATATTCACGCATGGAAAAGTATTATTTACTGCTTGACAGGTTTCTATTTAAAGTGAATGTGTAGTAAAAGAAATAACTACATTAATCTGACTGATTATATTATTATTATTTTTCTCTTCACTTTTTAATTTAAAACTCTTTTATTCCATCCTTCATTTTTCTTTATTTTACAAATAATATTTAAATTTTGAGCACCTTCGTGTTTATTTAAGATATTTTTATCCGACAAAGAAAATAAATATTTTTTTACTCTCACTTACTATGTATATATGGTAGAGAAAGTATTGTTTTGGGGTAAAATTTTCGAGATTGATTTTTTTGGTATATTTACACGTTTTGAGGTCCCCTGAATCCGAAAAACATGTTTTCAGCGGGTTGTTTGTGTGTCTGCCTGTGCGTGTGTGTCTGTCTGTTATCAGCATATCTCAATAACAAATAGTAGCAAAAAGTCCAAACTCGGTGTCATATAGGGATGCTAAGCTTTTGTTGAGATCAAGAAAATGATTCATGTGCAGGGCCATGCAAGAGAATTCAAATACATTATGTCTGTTGGGAAATTTTTGGTAAGTACAGTGAAACATCTGTAGGTTACCTTAAACAAAACGGAATTAACAAATTTTTTATATGCATAAAAGCATGTTTTGCGTAGATTGTAGTATGAAAACAATTCATCATTCGTTTACAGGGCTATCCAAAGTATTTGGATATATTGAGGCTATACTTGAAAATTGCTGGAATTGTAATCTTTTCATACAAGACTAAATTTAAGTACACAATATTCTTTATAATGTATATTGTTTATAGACATATTTGTACTGATAAGTATAAAGGATTTAAGTCCAAAAATGTCGATTTTGAGTTAAGTACATAGTCAGACTCAGAAAAAAATTCTCTATCGATTGGTATAAAGGATTTAAATCCATACCATTTAGTCTTTGAGAAAATTCATTGGAAATCAGAAATTTAGCATTAATTTTTGGTATAAAATATTTTATTCATTTTTTTCCCTACATCAAATGAAGATTGATAATCACTGAATGGTATAAAGGGTATAAATGAGCGTAATCCCTTTTTCCTAATCGATTCTTCTAAGTAGTTTTTAGTTTAACTTTATTTTTCGTCTCCTGAAAAATCAAGAATATGGACTTAAATCCTTTATACTTATCAGTACAGATATATACAGAGTTTCACAAAATTGAGTTAAACGTTTTTTTCTATTGCATGTAATGGATGGAAGTGCTTTGCTACATTCAGGGATGGAACACGGGCGCATAATTCATACCGGAATTCGTTTAAGAAATTTCTCTACCTATAATATCGTTGATTTAAGAAGTAGAAAATTTTCTTACATTGATAGTGGTATGAATTCTGCGCCCGTGTTCCATCCCTGTACATTTTACTATGTCGACGCACAACGTTTAGGAACGAAAATTATTTTTCATACCCATTACTGTAAATAAAGTATTTTTTGAAGTTTTATTTTAAACTCTGGTTTTCTGTATAATATCACGTTTTGAGATCACCTGATGATGAAAGTACAATTTTTAGCGGTTGATCTGTATGTATATCTGCTATCGACATAACTTAAAAACAAATAACTGCAGGAAAATTCAGATTTGGCATTTTGAAGTTCGTATTAGGTTACCACTTGAATAATTTGTTCAGAGATTGGCAAGTTAATAACAGCCTTGATTATTATTATTTTTTTAAATATATGTAGCCACTATAATTAAACGGGGGGATGAGGGGGGGGGGGGTAGTAGGCCCTTCACACAGAATTGTATGGTCAAACAAAACAGATTTTTAAAGTACATTGAATTTTATTATCATACCTTATTGATCATAAGACTTAATAAATAATCTATCTTTACAGTATTGAAATGGAGGAAAAGAGAAAGTTGTGAGAGTGACACACCAGATTATTTAAAAAAAAAAAAAAAAAAAATTTTAATCTTGTATTTTAATTAATTTAACTGCTTCTTTCAAATTATAACAACGACAAAAAAAAAAAAAAAAAAAAAAAAACGAAAGAAATTAATGGGTGATATTAAAAATTGTGGGTAGATTTTTTTTCCAATTATTTTTTGTGATTGTCAGAAGAAAACTGTTTTATAATTGAAAATAAAAAAAAGAAATCTATTATAATTAACTAGTATATATACCCTCCCCCCCTTCCTTTTTTTTTTTTTTTTTTTTTAATTTGGGAAACATGCCATATTTCATTGCGTACAATCGTAAAAAATTTAATCATACCTTAATCTTTTTTTTTTCTTTTTCATTTCATATAATTTCAGGATTTTTACTTTCCGAACACTATAGTGAGGAAAATATTGTAATCATGTCAAAAATTCGAATTTGAGATTTTGATGTTTCTATACGTTTCGAGGTCCCCTGAGTCCGTTTTCACTATTTTTACGATGATGTATGTGTGTGTCTGTGAGTGAGTGAACACGCTAGCGTTTAAACACTTTGTTCGAATAAGCTGAAAGTTGGTACGTATATGTATATTGTAAGTCACCATAGTACGAACCCTATTGATTTTGGTGAATCTAGCACTTATAGATTTTTTACAGGGGCACAAAGAAAATTTCTTTATCATTATGGCCTATGGGGCCAAATTTTTAAAAGTGTGATAGCGTCTAAACGCCTTATTAATCTGAGCAAAAAATTTTTACACATGTTATAGGTCACAGTTGCACCAACTACATAGATTTTGGTGAATTTAGCACTTAGAGTTTTTTTTACAGGGACACAAAGAAACATTTTTTATCATTATGGCCTATGGGACCAATTTTTTAAAAGTACGATAGCATCTAAACGCCTTATTTAATTGAGCCGAAAATTTATATGAATATTATAAATCTCTGTTGCATTAACTATAAGCATTTTGGTGAATCTTGCATTTATAGGTTTTTACAGGGACACAACGAAAAATTCTTTATCATTATGATCTATGGGCTCAAAGTTCAGTAGCGTTAAATAAAACATCGTGTGATATATGAGAAATATACTCAAACACTCTATTATGGTTTTCTCTCTTTTGTTTGTTTAACAACTCCTCTTTCTTTACTTTATCTACAAAACTGTTACTTACTCAATGTTCTGAAAGTCGAGTGGAGTCACTCCAGATTTCTTTAAATGGGGTCGCGATCAACCTTGCAGAAATTTTTCATTTACATGAAGTTAAAGAAATGAAATATTACATTAATTAATAAATTGCAATGATTTAACTTCTTTTTCTTTGGTACACTGCGTTTTCATTAATTATTATTTGAAATCTTAGTAATACGAATTGCAAACATTTTTCCTGTACATAACTTTGTGGGATTTGATGAAATTAAATAAATAAATAAAGATGCAAAATGTTATACCTTATACAACATGCCTTTAGGGCTGTGCTTTTTTACAGATCTTGATTGTATCATTTTTTACGGTTTTAGTTATTTTAAAATTTGTTTCATTCTCTTAACGTTTCTTTAATCTGTGTCACCGTTTGTCTTTCTCAAGCATTCTTATCTCACATACTTTCTGATCATGTATTTCTTTGCGATAAGATCATTTTAGCCCATAGCTGTTTTCAAAACATAAGTTATTTTGGGATTAATAAATGTGGCATGTGTTGATTATTTTTAAGACTTGTTTGTTTTGTGTAATCTGTTATAAATATTCATATTTTATGGTCATAGATAAAAAAAATAATTATAAGATAAAAAACTTTTTATAAACCATATTTTTAAATTTTCTGTTGAATCATAACTATAGAACTAACTACATTAGCACTTTATCAATGCGTATTGTTACGAAATTGTAAATAATTGTATTTATTTTTGTATAAATTCTTTCAAAGAGGCTTAGTAAGTAGATAAAATGTCAATTTTCGGTATTTCCAGCTCTTTTTCGCATTAAAATAGCTTAATCTTTCCTTTAAAACGCATTGAAAAGCTGCAATAGGCAGGTAATGGATTTGGCGCCAAATTTGGCGACTTTTTGCCAAATACTCATATTTTATGGTCATAGATAAAAAATAAGCATCCTAAAAGAATTATGTTTGATAAATTTTAGCATGTTCAAGTGATTCAGTTAGGATCAATAAATGACGAAAAGCTATTTTTCCCTTTAATTTATATATATATTTTTTTCTGTTCATATATAAAGATTAGTATTGAATTCGTGAAAGTTTTTAAACTCCGGTTTTCGATGGATTTACATGTTTTGAGATGTTGCAAACACGATTTGACCATTTTTGGAAAATGCCTGTCTGCGTATATAAAAAATTTTGTGAACGCTGTATCTCACGATCACGAACCAATGGACGAAAACGAAATTGAATCGAATTTGATATTTAGTTGGACTTTGGACTAAATGGGTGCCGATTACATTTCGGGATCAGTCGCTCAACAAATGATGCTATCATCCAGGGGTGGAAAATTGGCGCAGAACTCATACCGGTATTTGTTTGAAATATTTCTCTACCTATAAAATAGTTGGTTTAAAAAGATTTTTTTTTTTTTTTTTTTCACAAATACCGGTAGGAGTTCTGCGCCAATTTTCCACCCCTGTATCATCCAAATTTTTTTTTTACCTTCATATTTTTTAACATCGCAATATATGACAAAATTACGTATAAAAGTACAGAATAAACATTACTTTTAACTTTTAAACTCGAAATAATATCTATTGTAATTGCCAATCAGAAAAAAAAAGTTTTGTATTATGTAGAGGCATCGCTTATCCCTCATGAGGAAAACATTCAGCATGTGTAAGTTTTCTATACAGGTATCTTTCAAAAGAATTCGTCACTTTTTTTTTAATGAATGGTTGAACCATAGATCTGTGTTAATATAAAACAAATGTTTTTTTTTTTTTTTTTTTTTTTTTTTCAGTTTTAACTACAAAATAATAATAATAAAATATAAAACAAAACATTTCCCTAGATATTATCTATGAAGCACTAATTTAACTTTTCGACATTTAGTGTTATACTTTTCTGAGATGAATTTCGCCTACATTCATCAAGGAAAATAATTTTAAATAAATACTAATTTTAATTAATAAATTGTACTGCGTGAATTTATATAGGAAAATATAGAGAAAATTTTTGTGATGGCCACAATATACCTATTTTAACGTTAATTTTAAATTACTTTTGACACTGAGTACATGCGAGGTGAAACAGAAGGAAAAATATCTTTTATATTTAACTATAATATTAACCGAAAATTGTAACGGGAATGAAATGTTATTTTAATGTTTTCCGAAAATTTTCTTTTAAAGACTGCTTTTGTAACTGCTAAGTTCCGTAATATTAGTCGTACGAAATAAAATTCAGTATTATGAACTGAATTCCAAATAACAATTAGCTATAAATTTTCGCGGGTTGAAAATTAATTACAAATTAGTCCGATTAAGTTGAAACAGTTACTACGTGACAACCTCTTACATTGTTTTTGACGAGTAAATTTTTCTTTTTTGTTTTGAGAAGCAGTTATAATCCTTTTCGGACCACTGAATTCGTTACAGTTAAGCAAAATGTGAACTTCCTAAATGCGTAACAGTTGTTATAACCTGAAACGTCAACTGCATTTTGATTAGAGAGTTTTTGTTTTCTCCTATGGCGACAGCTTGGAAATTGGCGATGAATTCACAATGAGTTTATTTTTGTCGCTTAGTATTATGACAATCGATAGTAAATAGCTTGGCTATTAGATTACACCTTATTCTTATTCTCAGCCATGTTTTACACCATGTAAAGAGTTCAAGATTTAACACAATTATATAGGTTATTATTAGATTGTCATCATCCTATGCACGAAATGTCATGTAAATTCTTACTAGATACATTTTAACTGTTTTTAATGCCCGCTTTTTATAAATTTTATCATATCGAATTATATACGTATGTGATTGAATAGAGGCTAAATTCTTTTGGCATAATTATTTATAAATTCTTTTTTAAATATATATCTTTTTTTTAATAGTTTGTTTCATTCCATAATTTACTTTTATAGTGATCCTTAGCAAGCTAATTTAACCCATTACCCGCGCAACACCAGAAATAATTGCGTTTAACAGTAAACTAAAAAAGATATTTTATATTAAATATTATTTTTAAATAAGGAAAAGATTGATGTTTATTTTATTACAAAAAAAATTTGATCTGAAAAATAATTTTATATTTAAAAATAAATTTCATACTTGAAGCGCTAATCAATCCAAAACTTTTGAAAATCGCCATATTTGAATAAGTTTACATAATTTGTAAAAAAAATGTTTCACAATAAAATAATTACTTTTGAAGTCATCTGTAGTGTTTGCTGTTTTATACTCCCGCAAGGAAATTTCCGTAAACATTTATTTGTCTTCATTATATACTCTTATTCCACTGAAATTGTACAAATACAACACCCTGTATTTTGTAAGATAAGAGTAATTTTAATAATTTTATTTTAAATTATTGTTATATATATATGATCAAAATAATGAGTATTACTGTTTGTATTTAGAAAAAAAATCATTATTTCTAGTTTTGGCGGTTAATGGTTAATTCAAGGATGTAATTTCTCATGAAATCCTACCTCACCAAGAGTTAGCAATTGCACAACTGCTGGTGGGCGAATTATTTATCGATTTTGTACAGGTTAGATGTGAAATGTTATTGTGGATAACATTTTGTTACTTTCATTTGATGTTAATGGAGCGAAAAATTAGCGGAGAATGGCAAAACAAACCTTTCATATATACAGTGGACTTATGTATAACGCGCTCCCCCGTAAAACGTGAACTCGTATATTGCGACGAAAAAATTGAAATTAGTACTCATATAGCGCGATAAACAGTCCCGTATAATGCGTGAGAGGATAAATTCAACATTTTTCACATAGTTTCTGATTTTTTGTTTACAAAAGCAAATGTATACATTTACTATTTATATAACAGTGAAGCTGACAGTTAAAAAAAAAGTACCGATTTATAAAAATAATACATAATACATATTTAAAGATATAAGAAAAAAATCATTCTGTTCAAATTTTAATAAAAATAAAAGTAGGCATTTCAAACTTTTATGCACCATCGGAAGTATCAACAAAGTTCTAACGACGCTGTCTTTGGTTTTACAGATTCATCGCTTGAATAGTCCATAGTTTCAGGGTTTCGGACCCGCCCACAAACCCCCCAAAAAAATCCCGAGTGTTTTTTGTATTTACCCACTAAAAAAAAAAAAAAAATAAAAAATAAATCCCACTCTTAAGTGGGTTTTATTGGGTTTTTTAAGTATACAATTTTTCACTTAAAAAAAATAATTTATTATTTTTTACTTGGCATTATTATAATATAACCCCATCCACATAACATAGTATATCATATTAGCGATATACATGCCAGTTTTGCCAGAATTTCATGAAAATCTTTCTTTCTTTCTTTTCTTTCTTTTTTTTTAAGAAAAAGAAAAGAAAACTAATAATAATCAGTTTCGAAACGGACAGTATCGAAAAAGTTTTTTTTTTTTAAATAATTTTGAATTAGGAAATAAAAAGCGCGCATGCAAAATGAAATAAAAAATAAAACAGGATACTTAAGTTTGAGTTGGTAATTTTTCTTTTCTATTTTTCGATGTTTTATAATTTATTGAAAAATAGAAAAGAAAGGAAAGGAAAGGAAAAAGTAAAGAAAAGAAAAAAACAGAAAAAGTAATCGCATAAATTATGTATTTTTGTCTAAAATGGCGATAAAAATTCAAAAGTCGCCAAGAGGAGCTATATTAAGGCACCATGATTAGGTTTACGTATTTATTTATTTATTTATTATTATTATTTTGCTTAAAAAAACGGAAGATTGAGTTAAAATGCAGAATTTTAAGCGGGGGAGGGAGGGGGGAAAAATGTTCCCATGCGACCTTTAAAGATAACGATTCCTCTCTTTTTTTCCTACGCAGGGTAGTCACACTATACTTGACCCATTTCTGAAAGCAATGTCTATTTACGTCGGCAGAAAGAATTAATATGCTTTTTATTAGCTAACTTATATCCTTTCTTTTTTATTATTTTCTCCCGATAAATAGCTTTCGCTTTAAATAAGTTATTTCTTTATACCGAAAACATTGAAGTCTTTTAAAAGTGTTTTATTAAATTATGTTATCCACTTAATAAGCCAATGTTTATGATTATCATCATCAATTTAAAGTTTATTGGCTTTTATATACCGGGTACGTGATTAAGTGTCGATGATACTATTTCTCGCTGTGCAATAACTTTTTAATTTTTTTTTTTTTTTTTTTTAATATCGTACCGATTACTTTTCTTAAAATATCAGGCCCCACTTGTCACGTACATCTTTTAGAACATCACCTTGATCTAATTTCTTTTCATATCTCTTCATTAGTACGAAAAAAATTATCTTCTATGTCAATAAGTTATGCTCTTCAAATTTGAGGTGAACGAATTCTCTCTCTCGTATGCTTACTTTAGTCGGAGCCCCATATTGTGATTTTACTTTTCAAAACGGCCACTTTTAGTTGAAAAATGCGATATTTTATTTTCTTTCTCCTTTATTTCCCCCCATTTACTGCAATAAGAGTTGGAAAATTGTGTAACTCTAAATTCATTGATTTTTTTTTTTTTTTTTTTTCTAGTAACGATTAAGAAATTTTCTAATATTTTTTCATTTATTTTGTTTATCAAAAATTAAAAGCATAGGGTAGGTGCTCCAGTGATTGGCATGCTCCAGTAATTGACATATATCCCGAAATAATTAATAAATAATAAAAATAATAAAATCATATATTTTACATGTAAGAATTTTAACATTTTATGTCAAACACTGGAGCCTAGGGCAGAGATGCCAAATTATTACGGATTGTCCGTAATCTTAATACCGGAAATTTGTTAATACGATATTCTTTTGTAATAATTATCTGCAATTTAATAGGATAAGCTTTGCTTTTTCTTTATTGTGGTATGAAATAGATTTTTCGTTAGTAGTAACTTGGCATCTCTGCTAGGGTGCTAATAACTGGTAAAATGAATAACTAGCAGTGTCAAACACTGGAACATAGGGTGCCAGTTACTAAAAAAAGGAAAAACTGGCAGTGTCAATTACTGGAACATTGAGTGGGTGTCAAATAAAAATTAATAAAAAAAAAAATAATTGTTATCAAATGTATATATTTTAACATATATGTGGTTCTGAATGTCTTTCATGCCATATGTACTAACTTAAGATTTCTAAAAATATTTTCTGATGACTAGAACATTAAAAACATCAGAGATTGCTCTAAAAGTGTCAATCACTGGTGCACTTACCCTATATCAAGTATATATTAAAAAGAGAAAAAAGATAAAATTTGTGTTTACTGTCTTCTATATCTATAAGAAGAAAGTATTGGATTCGAACTCCGATTTTCGAGGGATTTACATGTTTTGAGATGGCCTGAACGCGATTTGACTGTTTTTAGAAAATGTCTGTGTGTGTATATATAAAAAATTTAGTGGACGCTGTATCTCTCGAACCAATGTACGAATTTAACAAAACTTGGTATTTAATTGAACTCTGGTCTAAACTGGTACTGATTACATCTGGGATCAATCGCTCAACAAATAGCACTGTCATTCCATTTTTTTTTTTTTTAATAATAATTTTTAATATGGCGCTATAGGATAAAATTTAAGATAAATGTACACCAAGAGAATTCTTTTTAACTTTTAAAAGTGAAGTTAAAGTTAAAATTTTCAGTATGGGTGTCTTTAAAAGAACTCCTCAGTGCTTTTAAAATGAATGGTTGAACTATAGATATGTGATAATTTGAAACAAAGTTATGGATTTTATTATTATTATTATTTATTTTTTTTGCATTTATGATGGAACTTTGGCAAATAACTTTAATAATAATTTGCTGCGTCAATTTATGTGGAAGTATATAGAACAAAGTCTTGTGGTGGCCACAACGTATATCTGTATATATATTATTGTTTCTGCAATAAAGAAAAAGAAAAGGATGGGAGAATTATTAAGTACGCGTAATTGGAAATTTTTTTTACAATTTCAACTCTTACATTTATTTGAAACTTGTGTGTGTGTGTGGGAGGGGGGGGGGGGAGTCTTAAACTCATGTTTTAGCATTTAAAATCGGTAGGTGGTATAAAGTCGATTCGTTAAACAAAAGCTTATAATTAGAAATAAATATAATCAATAAGCCTTTTCTACCTATTTGTTTAGTTGTTGAAGTAAGACGTTTAGAGAAAAATGATTTAAGTAAACATAAATTTGATGACGAGTTTTCAAATTTCCCTTTTCAAACAAATAAATAATTGCTGGCAAATATTGATATGATTTGTCTTCGTAATAAGATGTTTGATAGCCATTTAAAGTTTCCTTGCAATATTATAAAATAATAGGATGTGTCATAGGGAAAAAACTTATCCGGAGGAAAAGAAAAACACCGTTTAACTTACTTAGTTTTAGAATATTACTGTCCATTTTTTTTTTTTTAACTCTCTTTAGTTTGACTTAGTCATGTTTGTCAACATTAAAAAAGTTATAGTTTGCAAAGGGGGGGGGGGGGGAGAAAAGAAAACGATTAGTATCAAGAAATCTTCTAATATTTTCCTATGCGAATTCACGCAGTATAAATTATTTATTAAAATTTTTTCAGTGATGAATGTAGACGATTTTCATCTCAGAAAAGTAGAACTCTAAATATCAAAAGAATTTTTTTTTTTTTTTTTTAAAGATGGGGAAAAAAAAAAACTTTGGATCATAGATCTGTGATAATTTAAAACAACCTTTCATTTTAAAGGTATTGACGAGTCTTTTAAAAAATACTCATATAGAAAATTTACACTTCCCAGGAAAATTGCAGGTCCTTGACAGTATTGTAGTGGCATCTACGATACCATCAAGGTGCAACTATATATACATTTGTATGAAATTATGTGCATTAGTTCTTGAGTTAGAGCTACTACGAAGTTTTTGTCTCTCTCTCACGCAGAACAGACAAACATTTCCTAAAAATGATTAAATCGCTTTCTGAACCTCTCAAAGTGTGTAAATCCAATCGTAATTCGATTTTCCTTTTCTTTTTTTACGAATCCAATTCCTTTCACACACACACACACACACACACACACACACACACACACACACACACACACATTTTTTTTTTAATAGGAGAAGGTTTTGACTCTTGTTCAAAGCAAATATCTTTGTTCTATAAACTAAAAGTGTTCTATTTGGTATAGAGTTGAAAGCGATTTGATGATTTAGACGAAAGGAAAAAAAAAAAAAAAAAAAAAAAAAAAAACTATTTTAAAATGTAATAAAATAGCGGAAACTATTTTATTACCCTCTAAATCTTTTAAATATCTAAATAATGAAACAATATGCAATATATTTTCTATTGTGTTCTAATTCCTCTCGGAATAATAAATAATAATATAATTGCTAGGCAGGCAATTAATTTTTACATATAATGTATATGTAATTTTAAAATTAAATCTAACACTCTGCAGCTTATTATAGTTAGTTCGTATCGTGCTTCCAGGATTGTACTCGATTAATCCTGTTGAACTTTTATATGGACGAACTGCCTGAATGATCTGATATTTGGTTCAAGGTTATATTATAATAAGGTGACATTTGAAAAACCATGTCTACTGTAGTATTATCGCCTTTTGCGTGACATGTTTGACAATTGATATCCAATTATTTTCCCATAAAAGGCTATAAAATAAGTAGAGTGTCCAATAACCAAAAGAAATGTAAATGTCGATTTAGAAGGAAGTTGTGAAATCAGCGTCTTGTACAAATTGATTTGCTCTGTGCGTGTTTCTCTTTTCCTTAAAGTAACCTATAAAGTTAAATGATGGTGATAATAATAATCTTGCATATATATATATATATATTTGGGGGTGGGGGTGGGAGGGGATTATTTGGAATACTGTCAATATACGCATTCTCTTCTTGAGTTTAATTTGTGTGGTATTTTATTATCTGGTATATTTTCTAATTAATATTTACAAACATACATAGTTTTGCATGGCTTTCTCCGAAATGCGCGTGAATACGAGCTGGAATTTCTTAGAAAGACCTTCATACAAGGTACTTCACCCTAGGCTTGGGTCCTCAGTGCAGAGAATTGGCTTTAATTCTTACATTACCATCTGATCTTCAATTGCCAAGTTCCGGGTTCGAATCTATTTTTGTGAAAATTTATTTCTTTTTGCGAAAAAAAAAAAAAAAAAAAAAAAATTGTCGCGTGAAACCTTTCATTTTAGCGTTATTCTGTCTATGTTAAATATCAAGTTGATAGCATTTTATTGAACCAAGTAAAGACACTCATTAAAAATAATACTGCAACCATGGAAAAAGTTTACAAAATTATCATTTTTATAAGGGGCAGCAAAAGGGTCCCAATTTTTGCCTGGATCCACCCCTGGTAGTATTCATGGGTGTTTCTAGTAGTTCGAAAAAAGACCGTAAAGAGGTGCACCTCTAACCCAAACTCAAACAAGTTTAGTAGCTTAAAAAAAAGTGTTTTACTTTTTATAAATTGGATAAAATAAACTTGTATCCATTCTTTGTAAATATTTTGAATCTTGTAACCTAGATATGTAGGAATTACTGAGAAAATTACAATTAGTAGAGGCCGTGTAAAATCGCCAAAAGAAATGTATCGTCCCATAAAATGCCTATTTTCAATAATACAGAATTTTATCATAAACAAAAGCATTCTACAGCATCTCACGTATATCGAAATTAAAGATTTATTTATTTTAATTTATTTTAAAACACAAACACATATTTTATTTTAATAGCAGATATTTATTAAGGGCCAAAGTTGTCATCCAAGAATATTATTGCCCACATCCTCTGATTTAGCAAAAATGAAAAAAAATCAACCAATACGTGTATCAAGATCCTTTAACCCCTTAACGCGCGCTGTCCTCGCTGCGAGGACGCAAAATTCGAGATCCAGCTGCAAAAATTCATCCTGGAAAATTTTTAGCAAAAATTCACGTTTATAACATATCAGAAAAGGCCGGTTTTTTAAACCTTAAAATTTAGAATTTCTTTTAGTTTAGTTTAGTTCATGAATTCCAGTGGCAGTATAATTTAAATCTTTCAAATTGTCTTGCGCCGCAAAGGGTTAAGAGTGAAATTTTTTTTACCCATTCAGCTCTTTTAACGAGGCTTCAAAGTCACATTCTTAGAGAAAACATTAAAACAATTAATGGAAATTATCTATTCCCTATGTTTGAGAACATAAATAGGTTTTTATTAATATATCGCACCCTGGCAAGAAAAGTGACAACTAAAAAATACAGTATTTGATAACATGGCCTGCAATAAAACTGACACAACTGCTTCTCTCTGAGATGGATAAATCGTGGAATTGAGATGTATGTGACGCTTCTCGTGCATTTTGAATCGCTTCATACACATTTTTCATTAACATAAGCTCAAGTTAACCATTTTTTGACTTGAGTCATTTTTCTAGTCGGGATGCAATATGTCTATGTGTCAGAGGTCACTCATAAGTGCAAATTTAAATTCTTGAATCTTATACTATTAAGTGAACAATATTTGTATATATATTCACGGCCTTACTAAATCACTCCTCGGCGCCAACACGCCAACGTCGTGAAAGCGGCCATAACAATCGGCGATTTCTCCGGAATCAAATGCATTGAATGTTAGGGTTGGCGTGCAGCGCCGCCACAGCAAACTTGCAGAGCATTTAAATTAATTTAAAATTTAAAATGCAGTCTTCAGATACGCAAAAATATCTGAATCATAAAAATAATTGTGGCAATAATTTTTAAACCAATTCACTGAAAAACTAGTATGTTGTGGCCACCACAAGACTTTCTTCTATATTTTCCTATACATATTCAATCAGTAACAATATTTAAAAAAAAAATCGATAACTTTGTTTTAAATTATTACAGATTTATAGTTCAACCATTCGTTTTAAAGGTATTGACGAGATCTTTCGAATGATACCCATCTTCAAAATTTACCCCCCACGGGGGGTACTTCCCCCCAGGAGGGAAGCGATGCCCCCCCATGCACAAAATTTTTTTCCTAGTTAGGTACTACTATTATCAATAATTCATATTAATTTTACAATCACAAGTGTAAAATAACTCTTATTATGCACATTTATACGAATTTTTGTCCTATTCTGCCATGTTAAAAATTTAGATAAAATGCTATCACAGCGCCTCCTATTGAGCTATTGATCCCCAAATCTAATGGGCACCAGTTCATGTCAGGGTGCAACTAAATACCAAGTTTGGTTAAATTTCATTCATTGGTTCGTGAGATACAGCGTCCACAAAAAAATGATACAGACAGACACACAGACAGACATTTTTTAAAAACTATCAATTCGTGTTCAGGACATCCCAAAACGTGTAGATCCGTCAAAAAACGGAGGTCGAAAATTTTCGCGAATCCAATACTTTCTCTATATTACATATAGAAGAAAGTAATAATAAATTACATTAGTCGTTTTCTCCTAAATAAAAGATACTCTTCTTCAAATTTTTGTTTTGCATGAAAGAAATGAAATAAGGATTAGAAATAAAAATAAAATAAAAATTTATATATATACATATATGTATGTGTGTGTGTGTATTTATGTATGTATTTTTATTTTTCCATCATCATCCCAATGCCAATTCTAGCTAAAGTAGTTGTAATAAAAATTATAATATCTCGAAATTTTATGTTAACAAATTAAAAATACGGCCCAAAAATTCGGCTGTATTTCTACTACTTTTATAAAAATAATTTTACATTGTGTCTTTTTAGTGCTAGAGGCCTATTTCAGTCGGTACAGTTGTCGAATTTTTATAATACACTCTTAATTAGTGCTAGAGGCCTATTTCAGTTGGTTTAATGAATGGGGATTTATTGAATGAAGTCCCCCCAAGGCCCAACTTTGACATGAGTCCCCCCCCCCCAAGGTACCCTTATTTCAGTCGGTACAGCGTTGTCGAATTTTTATACGTCACTCTTAATTAGTGCTAGAGGCCTATTTCAGTCGGTTTATTGAATGGGGATTTATTGAATGAAGTCCCCCCAAGCCCCAACTTTGACATGAGTCCCCCCCCAGGCCCATCTTTGACATAAGTCCCCCCCAAGGTACCCCTATTTCAGTCGGTACAGCGTTGTCGAATTTTTATAATACACTCTTAATAGTGCTAAGGGCCTATTTCAGTCGGTTTATTGAATGGGGATTTATTGAATGAAGTCCCCCCCCAAGGCCCAACTTTGACATGAGTCACCCCAAGGCCCAACTTTGACATGAGTCCCCCCCAAGGTACAACTTTGACATGAGTCCCCCCCAAATCACACCTATTTCAGTCGGTACAGCGTTCTCGAATTTTTATAATACACTCTTAATAGTGCTAAGGGCCTATTTCAGTCGGTTTATTGAATGGGGATTTATTGAATGAAGTCCCCCCAAGGCACAACTTTGACATGAGTCCCCCCCAAGGTACCCCTATTTCAGTCGGTACAGCGTTGTCGAATTTTTATAATACACTCTTAATAGTGCTAAGGGCCTATTTCAGTCGGTTTATTGAATGGGGATTTATTGAATGAAGTCCCCCCCAGGCCCAACTTTGACATGAGTCACCCCAAGGCCCAACTTTGACATGAGTCACCCCAAGGCCCAACTTTGACATGAGTCACCCCAAGGCCCAACTTTGACATGAGTCCCCCCCCCAAGGCACACCTTTGACATGAGTCCCTCCCCCAAGGCACACCTCCCCCTCATTGGGAAAAAGAGAAAAAACGTTGTTTTGCGGCTATAAGACAGTTTGGACTTCCAACGTTATTTGTTACAATATCTGCAGCTGAAACACATTGGTTTGATTTAATGAAAACTTTATCATGGAATTTAGATCGTCACGAATTAACTAAAGAAGAATTTGTCGATATTAACAAGTTTAGCAGTAGGCCTCTGGCACTAAATTAAAATCTGTCAATGTCAGATTTTCATGTTTTAAATAATGAAATAATGTCGTGTCTGTATAATTTTTTAAAATTATATTATATACATATATTATTATTATTTTGTTGTACCATGGATGAATATTTAATGTTTCTTGGCATTTTCCACGTTTGCTAAAGCCTGGGAAAGTAGATGGCGCTTGTTGCCGACCCTGAAAATCGATTCCGCGGCTTGCATTGATCTTTGTAGTTTTGTTATGGCCGCTTACGACGTTGGCGTGTTGGCGCCAAGGAGTGATCTAGTAAGGCCGTGATATATTTCACTGTTCTCGAAAACGGTAGCTTGGACAGTCACGAGATTTAACACAAAGGTGCCCCCCGAAGGATCATTGTGCACATCGAAGTCAGAATTTCGAATTTCTGTTTAGTTTTCTTTTAATTAATAAAAATATGAAAATAATAAGCTAATAATAGAAAAAAATTAGCCATTTAAATTGAATCCATAATTTAATTGTTGCCAAAAAAAAAAAAAAAAAAAAAAAAATACGAGTTTATTTTTTTTTTTCCAACAGGAAAATAAATACATTTATCTAATCTAAACATGAACCCAAATTTGGCATATAGGTACCTGGGACCCTGCAGGTGTGCACCTCATCGAGAGTTTTTCGAATTTGAATTTTTTAAATTAATGTTTTTTCGATTTTAAACATTGGCTTTTATGTTTCCTTTTTCATGAATTTATTCTTCGATTGTAATCGTCTGCGTATCTTAGCAACGGCTATATTATGCAATTTATTTTTTATTTAATACATTTATTTGAGGGCGAATCTTTTTTCTCTTTTTAATTTATTAATATTTATTGAAAATAAAATGGTAATGCAGTAGAAAAAATCAAATATATTAAATTTAAAATTTAAAAACGTATTTATAACAGTTATGTTTATGTATAATTTTTGTTGTATAACAATTATTTTTCACTTGTTAATTTAATTTCTTTAGAAGTTTTTTTTTTTTTTCTAATTTATAGTATTTGTCAGGAAATAATGGTAGTATATAGTAGAAAGGATTAAACTGATTGGAATTTATTTGTTTTTTATGTGTTTAATTCCTTCTAAAAGAAAATCTACTTTTTATTTTATTTCATTACATTGGTCGGAATCAAATTGTAATACAGTGTAAATAGCATGAGCAATAAAGTACTTGGTTCAAAAACTAAAATATTTAATAGACGCTGAGATACAGTTATCTTTAAAATCGTAGTTCTTAAATAATGGCAGACCCACCTATCGTCAATAAATACCCATATTGAAATACATAGGAAAGAGATTTCTGCAGGCAGTGGGAACCTGCTCCCGATACAGTGCGGGCAGAGAAAGAGCTGCCGTAGTCAGCGAGTACCCGATGCGAGGTCTAGAGCGATTCTAATGTAATTATTTTAGTTTTTATTTATAATGTGATGTGAAAAATAAATAATGATCCAATTCTTTTGGAGATTCATTTAAATATAGTGGCCAGCGAAGCGGGCGTAGCCTGCTAGTATAAAATTAATGTTGGATAATCATTTGTAGTTGAAAATAGTATGTTCTTTTAACGGTCTTTTTGATCCGGTAAAAAAGGCTTAACTTAAATAAATAAATAAACTAGTTAAAATGAATAGATAAAGTAGTATGTTGTGGCCATTACAAAATTTTCTTAGATATTTTTTCCATACAAATTCACGCAGTACAAATTATTTGTTAAAATTATTTTCCACGTTGAATGTAGAGAGTTTTAATGTCAGAAAAAATATAACACTAAATAACCAAATAAAGTCAATTTTTTGCTCTGTAGACAACATTTAAAAAGAAAAAAAATCTTTTCTTTTCATTTCCCTCTTTCTTTCTTATTTTTTTTTTCTGGTTAAAAATGAAACAAATAAATAAATAGAAATAAAAAATAAATATTAATATTAACTGAAGATTACAGTTTTCAAATTTAAAATTGGAGCAATTTTTAAAATTATATATATACTAGCAGGCTTTGCCCGCTTCGCTGGTCATTATATTGAAATGAATCCCCAAAACAGCATATCATTAATAATAATAAAATATCTTTAAAAAAAAAAATCATTAAAATCTAATTTTAAGTTCCTGCTACTTTCTGTCGCGGTATTCCCGCTCGTCACAGTCGAGTCTGGAGCCCCAATGCCTTCGGCAGTCCCTTACCTGCTTTTTACTCCCCCTCCCTCGCGGTTACAGTTGAAAGTTTTACAAAATCTCATCAAAGTGCATATTTCGCACACTTAATTAACACCCACACACCAAAATTCGCCATTCTTAGGTAATTTGGACGGATTTAAGCTTCAAAATGTGGTTTTTGCCCCGCCCGCCCCAAGAGGAAGGGGGGGGGGGGGGTAAATTTCCAAAATTACTTTATATTGCATGTTGCATACACATACCTAACCGACACATCAAAAAATTGAGATCCTGAAATTATTTAAAGCTGAGCTATGCTTTAAAACTTTTTTTTTTTTTAAGCTCTCCCCCCGTTCTTAAAGGAGGGAAGGAGGAGGGAATTTCGCAAAATCTCTTTATACTATGAGTTAGATACATATAATCGTCCCTTACATAAAAAATTTCTAACCTTAGGTAATTTAGTGCAGCGTTACGTATGAATACATGTTTTTGCCCCCCATTCTCCAAAGGGCGGTAGGGTGGAATTTCATAAAATCCCTTTGTAGTGTGTGTTCAGTTCGATTTCCTCGTGTGTTGAGTACCCTTCTAAAACCTTTTCCCTTCCCTCCCCCCTTAAAAATCCAAAATTCCAAAATCGCAGAAAATAATTTTTTTGTACTCAAGTCTGGTCTTTCCATCTGCAATTTCTTCACCGTTAAGTAATTTGGAGCCGAGTTAAGCCTTCTGCCCCCCAAGGGGGACAGGGGGGGGGGTATTTTGCAAAGTTCCGTCTTAGTTGGGGGTCAGGCTCCGAAAACTAACCTGGTCACTAAAATTTGTGACCCTCTTTCCCACAGAATCGTCATGGCAGTGTTGAGTCAGTGAATCAGTGAGTTTACTCTTTTATATGTACAGATTTGTTTATATTTTTATGGACTACTTGGCTTAAGGTTGCTGTCACAAAAATAGAGTCCTTGGCGTAAAATGTCCTATCTACTTCAGTATTAAAATTAAAAATATACCCAGGATTATCAACTAATAAAGCTCTTTAATACAGATCTGAATTAGCTTTCATTTTCTTATTATTTAATTTTGATAATAACGTTATGTTGCCACATGCCTAAGCAAATTTAATATTTATTATTATTATTTTTTTTTTATTCGCGTGAAATATTCTTTGGCAACAATTAAAAATTAAAATAAATTATTTTAAAGTTTTATTTTAGAAGAAATATCTATCCGCGTTTGTAATGATCGATAGATAGCGCTTTCTCAACTGCAGTTGTTAGTAAATATTGCCACGTGCATTTATTATTGTGCTTTCTTGTTGTTCTATCATTGTTTCAGCGTGAAAGCTATCAGTGGTATGATAATTTCACCTTAGCCCACCAGGGGCCATTACAATCGCGGATATTATATATTAAGTAAAAATTTACATTTTTTTTCTGTATAAATAGTAGCCTATGTCTTATTCCAGACTATTATCTATCTCTGTACAAAATTTCATCCAGATCCGTTTAGCCGTTGTGGCGTGATTGAGTAACAAACATCCATCCAAACTTTCGCATTTATAATATTAGTATAGATTAGTTATCATGTGCATGTGTTAGATTGGTGTCGTGCCCTTAGCGGAATGGGTGAAAGGGAAGAAGGAGGAATAGAAGAAGCCGTGCCCTTAGCGGAAATAAAAAGTTGTGCATGTGGAAGATAATATGTTATTCAAATGTACAAAATAAAGTTTTCTATAGAATGTAGTATGATTAGCATTAGATTTACAGAGTCACGCAAAAATATTCAGTTACACTGAGGGTTATTATTGGAAATTTTCTGAATTGAATTTTCTTTTACATTAAGCGTTTATTCGACCATTTTTTAAAATGTGAATATGATTTGAATTAGTGTATTTGTCTATTGTACTGTCCGTTTGTCCGCCTCCAGCGCCCACAAATATTTTAAGAATTTTTTATTTTTACTCTCTTCTATATTCAATAGAAGAAAGTATTGGATTCGTAAAAAAATTAGACTTCCGGTTTTCGACGGATTTACATGTTTTGAGAGCTCTAGAACACGATTTGACTATTTTTAGAAAATGTCTGTCTGTCTCTGTGTGTGTGACAAAAATTTTGTGGCAACTGTATCTCCGGAACTACTGCTCAGAATTGCATATAAATTTACATGTAGATGCACCTTGAGCTAAATTAGCGCTATCAACTTTTGATGCCAACCGCTCAACAGGTGACACTGCTATACAGTGATTTCTACAATTTAAGTGGAAGCTATATATCAGGTTCTATTGCGTATAATCAATCAAAACTTGGTATGAGAGAAGGCCACAATGAGACATTATGCTGATTCAGTTTGAATGCTTATGGATCGACAAGTGGTGCTACTATACAGCGATTTCTACAATTTAAGGGAAAGCTATATCTCAGGAATTACTGCACAGAGCTCCATATAAATTTATATGTTGATGCACCTTAACCTAAATGAGTATCTGTCAACTTTTGGTGTTAACCGCTCCACAGGTGGCGCTGCTATACAGCGGTTTCCGCAATTGAAGGGGAGGCTATATCTCAGGCTCTATTGCGTATTAACAAACAAAACATGATGTATGTGAAGGCCATTGTGAGATATTATGCTGCTTCAATTTGGGTGCTTATCGGCCAATAGGTGGCGTTGCCATATTGCAAATTTCCTCGACAATGTGAAAGCTATATCTCAACTTCTATAGCTCATAACTTGACGAAACTTGATATGTGACATAACTATTATAAAAATGCATTTTTTAAGATATCATTAATAGATAATAAAACAACTGTCTTTCTTTGGATATTTAGTGTTAGTTTTCTCTAAGATAAAAATTATTTATTTGCACTTAGTGAATTTGTATAGGAAAATATAGAAGAAAGTCTTGTGGTGGCCACAACTTACTAATTTTTACTTTTATTTTATTTTTTCTAATAATATGTGTTATTCAAATTCATTATTGAATATTCCCTACTTAAAATGGCTGTAACAGAACCTATGCCACTGGTTTGTGTACATGAACATCCAAAAAATACCAATGCATTGCGCTTTATGGGAGACATTTATGTAAATCACATTTAAATAATTTCATCAAAAAATCATAAAGAATTTCGCATTTATTGTTTATATGCTAAGAAAATGTTTTGTATAAACTATAATATGCTTAACCTCCAGATTTACAGGGTTACGCAAAAATGTTTCGATACATAAAGGGGTATAGGAAATTAAGAGCAGCATATCTGTTTGTGTTAAGCATTTTTAATACTTCCCAACAATGTTTCAAAGTGATTATGAATTCAATTAGTCTATATGTCTGTCCATTGTGTGATAATATAGACAAAGAACATAGAATGTTATACGATACAACGAATACGTACAGTTGGAAAGTGTTGATAACGAATGTGTACCTCCCGATTTTTCGTTTTTGTTTTAGTTTTAAAAGGTCTAATGCAATTATATTTTCAAAATTATAATAAAATCATAAAATGGCAATAATGTACGTTTTCGTATGGAGTACTGTGGTTCATTAAGCTTTATATGGTTACAGATCACCGTTCCCTCAAATAACGGATATTCTACAGTACGCATACCTATTTTTGCGACAGGTTACTTCTGAAGTAAAATACAGCCAGTGCTAAATGCGGATAAAGTGAAAAGGAAAACTAAAGAGTTCTTTTATTTATTTATTAATTTATTATACATTTCCGCTAAAGGCACGTATGCTAAAAGCACGCCACTGAGGGGGGTTAACATTTCCGCTAAGGGCACGGGTTTATAGATTTCCGCTAAGGGCACGGTCGCTAAGGGCACGGCCCCGTTAGATTGAGTTATTTTGCTGTCAAATTGACAAAATTTTAATTTTGAATTTCAAAACTCTGTCGTTCTTGGCGCTTATTGCATTTGGTGATCAAAAACGTAATGCGAAAATATGCATGCCAGATGTATATTTTCGTAATATGCATTGTACGAAATATTGTTTCATATTATTCATTACTCTCTAAATATACGAGGCGTGTTTTTTAAGTAAGTACCGTTTTGGAATTAAAAAAAGACGTGCAAAGATATCGCAATAATTTTATTTTTAAATGAAAGCCTGTACCTTAATCTACTTTTCTACAAAATTTCCGTGAATATTGAGGCACTTGTCATAACGTGGCTCCAGTTTTTGAATACCCTCCTCATAAAATTCTGCCGCGTGACTTGTTAACCACTGTATCACAACTGTTTTGACTTCGTTATCGTCTTGAAGACGCTGACCACCCAGGTGTTTCTTCAAGTGCAGGAACAAATGGTAGTCGCTGGGCGCCAGATCAGGGCTGTATGGAGGATGATCTAGAGTTTCCCATTTAAAAGATTTGATGAGATCTTTGGTCCGATTAGCCACATGTGGACGGGCATTGTCATGCAGCAAAACGATACCCTTACTCAACTTGCCACGTCTTTTGTTCTGGATTGCACGACGCAGATTGTTCAATGTCTCACAATAAGACGCTGCATTGATTGTCTCATTACGAGGCAGAAACTCCACTAGCAATACTCCTTTTTTGTCCCAAAAAACTGTGCACATGATTTTCCGGGCAGAAATTGTTTGCTTAAACTTCACTCTTTTGGGTGATGATGAATGTCACCATTCCATGGATTGTTGTTTTGATTCTGGTGTGACGTAGGCCACCCATGTTTCGTCACCAGTAACAATTTGGCCTAAAAAATCTTCACCTTCATTGTGGTACCGCTCAAGGAAAGTCAATGCACTGCCTAAACGTTGGGTTTTGTGCAAATCCGTCAACATTTTTGGAACCCAACGTGAACACAATTTCCGGTAATTCAAGTTCTCGGTCACAATGCGATACAAAACACTACGAGAATATTGAGGAAACCAGTCGCACATTGATGAAATTGTAAAGCGTCTGTTTTCTCTCACCTTTTCTTCCACTTTCTGCACCAAATCTTCATTAATGACCGAAGGACGCCCACTCCGTTCTTCATCATGCACATTTGTGCGGCCATCTTTAAATGCTCTCACCCATTTCCTTACCATTCCATCACTCATAATGTTTTGTCCGTAAACTTCACAGATCTCACGATGAATATCGATCGGTTTTACGCCTTTAGCACTAAGAAATCGTATAACAGCCCGTACTTCACAATCGGCGGGACTCACGATTGTCGGAAGCATCTTAAACACTCAGTAAACAACGTATACAATGAAGAATCAGACTGTAATGGCGTCAGTGCGTAGACAAGAGATGTAGGTAACCAGCGCGCATGCGCGGAACGCCGACCGTAGCGCTGCGGCGGCGGAATCGCAAAACGGTACTTACTTAAAAAACATGCCTCGTAATTGTTAAAATAACCATGATTTTTGAAAGGAATTAAATTATGTTCTCCAAATAATTTGGCGATATATTTTTTTTTTCTGCTAAGGATGACCGATATCAAATGTATTCCGCTGCAACATATTAGTATCTTATATCAGATACTTTATTTAGACATTTGAAAACAAATTTGACTTCAAATTATGATAGAATATTTATCATTTTCCTTTTAATTAGTATATTAGTTGGATATTTATTGTGTAAATATCATCTTTTGAAATGAAATGCTTGTGTTTTCAATCGAATATGGAAATTTGCCATTTTTTTTTCCCCCTAGATTTTTGAAATTAAAAATTCAAATTTTGTCAATTTTACAACAAAAATAACTTAATCTAACACATGGACATGATAATTAATACATACCTATACCTAAATATGGGGATTAAAATCGGGAAATAATTTTCCGCGATTTTTAATAATTTTTTACAAAAAATCCAATGGACGTTTAACATAGGAAATATTTTTCTTGCATCCACGAACGGCGAGTGACGTCATCACTTCGCTTGCGTATTAGCACTTTATCAATGTGTAAAAGAATTTTTTAATTAAAAATGACGTCAATTTTTGTGAGATGCATATTTTTTTTTTTTAATAATTTTTTATCGTTCACGTTTAAATAAATGTATTTATTTTCCTGTTGAAAAAAATAAATAAATTCGTTTTTTTTTTTTTTTTTTTTTTTTTTTGTTTTTTTTTGGCAACAATTAAATTATGGATAAATATAAATGGCTAATTTTATGCTATAAAATTGATATTTTATGCATAAAAATCGCAAAAACAATTTTTTTTTCGGAATAAAAGGTAGCCAACTTTTTAAGTTAGGGTATAAGCAGCTATCTCCATTACAAATTTCATCGAAATCCGTCGAGCAGTTTTGGCGTGAAACTCAGTCAAATAAATTCACGGACATTCACATTTATATATATATAATCTATATATATACTAGCAGACCCGGCCACGCGTTGCTGTGACTAAGTTATACGTTGAATTATACAGCTGTAAACTATTTAGTACAGTCAAATTATTATTTACGAACAAAGACGAAAACGTTGTAGCCGATGTAAAAACCCACAGGGTTGAGATTTGAAACTTAGGTCAAAATTTGGAAGCGATTGATAAAAATTTTCGTAGTGTTGATATTAAGCACAAATTAATTTTATTGTAGGGTCCTATAAATTTTAATGGAGAAGTGATATATATTATTTCTAATGCTACTTTGGATAAAATTGCTAAAATGACTAATATATAAATTAAATTCTATTAAAATTCTATTAAAATAAAAGTATAAAAGAAACAGACGATTTTAAAATCAATTTTTATGGAGGAGTGAAATATAATATATGCTATAATGGATAATTTTACTATAAAATGACCTCATCATTTTAAATATTTGAAAGAGGGCAACAGCTGTAGTTAAAAAAAGGAAAACAATAAGGCTAAACCAGAAAAATAAGTAAATTTGATAAATATTTTAAAACTTTAAAATTGGAAATCTTATGAAATATTGGACATTTAAAGTAAATACATGTATCATTTTAAATAGAAAAAGATTTTGGAAAAGTTTAGTGTATTTTAACGAAGTGATGAAAAGTTTTTGAGTATGTTAAAATTTTAATAGTAAATTCAAGTTAATAAAGATGGGAAACATTGAGGATTAAGATAAGAATAATTATAAGATTAAAAAAAAAAAAACTTTTTATATACCATGCTTTTAAATTTTAATATACTAATAATATACTAATTAAAAGGAAAATGATAAATATTCTATCATAGTTTGAAGTCAAATTTGTTTTCAAATGTCTAAATAAAATATCTGATGTAAGATACTAATATTTTGCAGCGGAAAAGATTTCATTTCTGTCATCCTTGGCGAAAAAAAAAGAATATCGCCAAATTATCTGGCGAAAATATT
Organism: Salticus scenicus; assembly: GCA_963930645.1. Taxonomy (NCBI): domain Eukaryota; kingdom Metazoa; phylum Arthropoda; class Arachnida; order Araneae; family Salticidae; genus Salticus; species Salticus scenicus. Next base: position 107,866,758 of record OZ005650.1, on the reverse strand, counting down.
TAATTCCTTTGAAAAATCATGGTTATTTTAACAACTTATATTAAAAGAGTAATGAATAATATGAAACAATATTTCGTACAATACATATTACATGTCATACATACGTACAATGAATAATACATATTACATTTCGTACAATGTATACATCTGGCATGTATATTTTCGTGTTACGCTTTTGATCGCCAAATAATAATAATAATTAAAAAAAAAAAGCCAAGGGCGACAGAGTTTTGAAATTTAAAATTAAAATTTTGTCAATTTGACAGCAAAATAATTCAATCTAACACCCGCGATAACTAATACATATCTATACCCAAATATAAGGATTAAAATCGGGAAATAAATTTCCTCGATTTTTAATAATTTCTTACAAAAAATCCAGTTTGCAATTAACATAGGAAATCTTTTTCTTGGCTGCACAGACGGTCAGTGAGTCACACTTCGCTTGCGTATAGAACTCATAGATATAGTATAGCATATATAGAATAGAGTGATCATTGGGGAGAAAAAAGTTATTCCTTTATATTTGGGAAAAGACGACGTTTTTACCAAAATATGGCAGTCTTTCCCCGAGTGAATACACACGGGAATACATACTAATATTTTAGCAAATAAAATTTATGAATAATTTATTTGCTAAAGGGGAATGGAAGACTCCAGATACAGTTTCAAATTCATATTTCTTTCTTTCTTTTCTTTTTCTTTTTCTTTTTTTTTTTTTTTTTTTTTTTTTTTCAATACCACTTAATGGCTGTTTCCAAAGCTTTTATTTATTTATTTATTTTTTTTTCGGCATCAAAAATCTTTGTACGATAACATGGGGATGAGAGATCTATATATATTACTATATCTATGATAGAACTACATTAGCACTTTATCAATGTGTATAAAATCTTTAAATTGATTATGACGTCAATTTTCGTGAGATGCATAATTTAACTTTTTATTATTTTTAAACGTTCACGTTTGATTAAATGTATTTATTTTTATGTCGAAAGAAAATGAACTCGTATTTTTTTTTTTTTTGGCAACAATTAAATTAATGGAACTCACAGATATTTTGGAGCAACTTTAATAAAGGTCTATAATTAACAAATAATTGCAATAAAACAATATTGTGAGAATAAATTGAGATAAAAACTATCCTATCTCTCAAGTTGGACCAAACTGCACACAGTGTGCAAAATTTCATTAAAATCGGTTCCTTAGTTTAGGAGTTTACCCCGGACAAACATCGTGACACGTAATTTATATATATATACAGATATATATATATATATAATGTTAACAACATATTGTTAACAATTGATTTTTTACCTCCCTCATGTCAGTCATTTGTTGAATTTATTACACTCATGTTTGTGAAAATTGCAGCACCAAGAAAGAATGGGAATATCAGAATGATTTTTATTGGACACATACATTATAGTAGGAAGAACAATTGATTAAAATTTCAGGAAATTTGGAATAATATGTTCTGAGAAAACAGTACATAAAGTAGCGACCTCTGTGAGCAGCAATGACAGCACTTATCTGCCTAGGCATTGAATCAAACAGAGATTGGATGACATGTACGGGTAAAATACTTCATGAAGCTTCAATGCGATGTCACAATTCATCGATTGTAATCACTGGTGAGTGGTGGGGGGGGGGGGGCAACAGTCTCTTTTCAACGATTAAACAGTAATTTTCACTGGTGCGAGATCAGGAGAACGCGCTGGCCAGAGCAGCAGTCGGAACACATTCTGCATCAAGGAAGGTCCGGACAATACGGACAACTTGCGGTCGTGCATTGTCCTGCTTAAGTATTGCGCTTCGGAGGCCTTGAATATAGGGCAGAGCGACGGGCCTTAATTCGTCGGAATTGTAATGGCTGGTATTCAGAGTGATCGGAATGAAAACAAGAGGTGATCGAGATGTGTATCCAATGGTATCGCATACCTGCGAGATCAGGAGAACGCGCTGGCCAGAGCAGCAGTCGGAACACATTCTGCATCAAGGAAGGTCCGGACAATACGGACAACTTGCGGTCGTGTATTGTCCTGCTTAAGTATTGCGCTTCGGAGGCCTTGAATATAGGGCAGAGCGACGGGCCTTAATTCGTCGGAATTGTAATGGCTGGTATTCAGAGTGATCGGAATGAAAACAAGAGGTGATCGAGATGTGTATCCAATGGTATCGCATACCATGACTCCAGTTGGTGACCCAGTATACGGCTACCAAAATTTTGATTACCCCCAAAACTGCATCACTGATATAGGCGCCTTTAATGTGTGATCAACGACAAACCTGGGCGCAGGAATGGCGTAAAGTCTCCTTTCAGACAAATCACAATCCTGTTTACAGCATCAGGATTGCCTTATCCCTATTTAACGGCATTGTGAATAATGCACATTGCCAGCTGGTATTCGACATCGTCACACTATCCATCACCTGCAGTGATGGTATGGGGTCCCATTGGATACACGTCTAGATTACTTCTTGTTCGTATTTCCGGTACTCTGAATAGCAGCCATTAAATTTCTGGTGAGTTAAGGCCCACCAATCTGCTCTATATTAAAGACCTCCGTAGCGCAATATTTAAGCAGGATAAAGCCCGACCGCAAGTTGTCTGTATCGTCTGGACCTTCCTTGATACAGAATTTGTTTAACCGTTGCTCCGATCAGTGTATTCTCCTGATCTCGCACCAATGAAAATGATTGTTTAATCGTTGAAAAGCGAGTGGCCCGCCACCACTCACCAGCAACTACGATCGATGAATTTTGCATCGTGTCGAAGCTTCATGAAGTGCTGTAGCGGAATATGCCATCCAATTGGTGTTCGATTCATTGCCTAGGTCCTAGGCAGATAACTGTAGTTGTTGCTCCTAGAGGTCGCTGCTTTATGTACTGTTTTCTCAGGATTTATTACTCAAAACTTCCAGAAAATTTAATCAATTGTTCTTCCTACTATAATGTATGTGCCCAATAAATATCATTCTTATATTCGCATTACTTCTTGGTGTTGCAATTTTGACAATCATAAGTGTATTATAATAATATAATAGATTACTATAGAATGAAATTTGAAATATATATATATTCTTTTGCATGTAAGAGAAAGGGAACATAAAACAACCCCTCCTCCATCTTTCGTACTGGAAATAAAATTACATCTTTGAGGGTGAATTAAACGAATTTATTTTACTCATATTTTCCCTTTCTCACCATAATTGCATGGCTTCTGACGCTTATTCCCTGTTGCGTCAAAGTATTCAAGGATATTTGACTCACGCTGACTTGTAAGGAAAAAGCGTAATTTTACTTCCGGATGCGATGAATGGAGCTGGTTTAAGGTGCTTAAAAAAACAGTTGACTCCCTTTAGAGCAACTTTCCTATATGGTTTTTTTTTTTTTTTTTTTTTTTTAAGTTCCAGCTATCGCCTATTTGAGAGGATGGTGGACGTTGCAAATCATTTTAGTAAATTACTGTTTTAGAGCTGTGAAAACTTACATATTTATGTATTGAAATTAAATATATTCAAATTTATTGTTAACTACTAATTAACTATTGAAAACTTGTTAACCCTTTTAATTAGCAAATGGTGAATTTTTAATTTAAAAATTTTAACTGTACAATAAAATAACATATTTTTGATAAATTTTCATAGTTATTTATACAAATTAGAATAGTATTTTTCCTCAAAAATGTTTCATCCACTTGACATAACTGGCATAATGTGTATTTATTACAGGCTATCTCTTTCCTGCCTCAAAATGGAGTTATCCCTTTTTTTGTACCAAACCCTCCTGTTTTTATTTCAGGTGTTGGTCCAGGTTTTTATATTTGTGAAAATTAAAATATTTTTTATTGTCATGTAAAACTTTAAATTTTGGAAGTCACACTATATAATGCTTAATATAAAGTTAATAGTGTTTCATTACACCAAGTTATAGGTAATAATATGAAATAATACTGAAAACATGGAAATTTTTTGCAAAAGGATCATTTTTATAAAATGAAATTTTGTGAAAGGGTCGTTTTTATAAATTTGAATTTTGTAAATGGGCCCATTTTATGAAATGAAATTTTGTTAAGGGACAACAAAATGGCTCCAATTTTTGCCTAGATCACTCCAGTATATTTTTTCCCCTCTCGCTCTGGACTTCACGTTATCATAATTTAACGATATATTTTAAACATATTTGAGTATTACTTTGAGCATTGAATAATAAGTTAATTAAAAAAAAAAAAAAAAAAAAAAAAGTTTAATGCTGAAATTTAATGTAAATTTTTAATATTCAAACATTTTTTTTATTTACTTACATAAGTTTATAATATATTGTTTATGGTAATGTAAAATCGTGTTGAAAAAAATTAATAATTAGTTAGCAGGTGTATTTTAAAACTTTTGAAATTTTGAATTTCGTTTTATTAAATTTAAATAGTTTTCCATAAATTTTATTATACTCATTAATAATGTTTTATTTGAATGTATATCCTTGCAAATTTTCATAATTCTAATACAGTGATATCTAAAATGACTTCTAAAGTCCACCATCTCCTTAAGATAATGATATTTTAATTAAAACCACTTTTAAGTTTTTTCTTCTAAAAACAATAAAATAAATAAGTAAATAAATAGGAAAGTAAAAATTAGAAGTTATTAATATGTCGTTATATTTAAGGGGACTAATCTATTACTAAGTAAGTAGCCAATTTAAGAGCAAATTGTTACAACGGATTAAGTCTTTTCCCCTGCGTCGTTTGTATTGTTGCAGTGAAAGTAGTTTTACAGGCAAAGTGAAAATAAAGGGCATTTCATTCACTTTCATTGAAGACAGCTTTGGCAACAAACTTGGCGACTTGACGACCAAATTTGGCAGGAGAAATAGTAGTTTAGGGTCTCCGAAGTTTCGAAGCTCTCCGATGCGCGGGAGCTTAGATCTAGAATTTTCCATGATAGAACTATCGCCAAACCCTATCGTCAAAAGGTATGAGTAAGTTGACATCTGCAGAGAATGCGTAGTCCTGGGATTCAGAGTTTTTCAGAGACATATTCTGAACGATTGCACTTTGGAGATTGTGCTCTAAGCGACTGAACTTGTTCGTGAGCTAGAGAAGATTTCTGCTCTGGAGTATTTGATGTTATTTGCTTTACTCCTGTGGAACAAATGACTTTTTTCTTGAACTGTTCCAGAACATTCGTCAAAATAGTGATTTTTGCGGTATGAGTGCACGGTACAGCTTCATTGGTTTGCTACTAGAATAGTCGAGAAATAACAGTATTATTGGACTGTTTCGAGAATATTCCTTGTAATCGCAGTTTTGTTGTACCTGATTCGAGAAATTACGTTGAATAAAGACCATTCATCGACTAGAACCTGCCTGTTTCTTTATAAACTACTTTCTCACACGAGAAAGTCAACAAGCTCAAGCTTTTTCGTAACAATACTAACATTGTATTAATCACTAAAAATCAGAACAAACGATTTTTAATTAAAAAAAAAAAAAAAAAAAAAATCATTGCGCTGATACTTAAGCATTTTGGACTCAAATTTTGGAAATTTTTGCTATAGTTAATAAAATATTATTACAGTAAAATACCGCAAAAGCGCCCTTTCTCGATTAAACGCCCTCCTCTGCTTTTCACATTAATTTCGTTTGTTCTTAAAATACTGAATAAAAGTACTCTTACGTTCAGCGGTAAATTCTATCCGAATAGACGACATTTTTTTTTTACGTTATTTATTTCTTTCATAACATTCGCCTCTGTACGTATAAACATTGATTTGTATTATATTGAATCGGGGACTGATTATATAAAAATTGAAACTGTAAGATCCCTAAAATAGCGGCAAATATTCTAAAACAATTTCTTGGAAGAGAAATAAAAAAAAAAAAAAAAGGGGGGGGGGAATCCGAACTTTTCTGGTTAGTTGAAAGCCGGTTAACCAAGAGCTTCCTGTATTTAACACTCTTTTTTACTTTCCGAACACTATAGTGAGGAAAGTATTGTAATCATGTCAAAAATCCGAATTGGAGATTTTGATGTTTCTATACGTTTCGAGGTCCAATGAGTCCGTTTTCACTATTTTTGCGATGATGTATGTATGTGTGTGTGTATGTGTGTCTGTGAGTGAACACGCTAGCGTCTAAACGCTTTGTTCGAATAACCTGAAATTTGGTACGTATATTGTAAGTCACCATAGTACGAACCCTATAGATTTTGGTGAATCTAGCACTTATAGTTTTTTTACAGGGACACAAAGAAAAATTCTTTATCATTATGGCCTATGGGAGCAAAATCTTAAAAGTGCGATAGCATCTAAACGCTTTATTCAATTGAGCAAAAAATTTATACACATATTATAGGCCACAAATACTCAATCTGTATAGATTTTGGAGAATCTATCACTTATAGTTTTTTTACAGGGACACAAAGAAAAATTCTTTATCATTATGCCTATGGGGCCAAATTTTTAAAAGTGTGATAGCGTCTAAACGCCTTATTAATCTGAGTAAAAAATTTGTACACGTATTATAGGTCACAGTTGCACCAACTGTATAGATTTTGGTGAATCTAGCACTTACAGTTATTTACAGGGACACAAAGAAAAATTCTTTATCATTATGGCCTATGGGACCAAATTTTTAAAAGTACGATAGCATCTAAACGCCTTATTCAATTGAGCTGAAAATTTATATGAGTATTATAAATCACTGTTGCACTAACTATAAGCATTTTGGTGAATCTAGCATTTATAGGTTTTTACAGGGACACAGCGAAAAATTCTTTGTCATTATGGTCTATGGGCTCAAAGTTCAGTAGCGTTAAATAAAACATCGTGTAATATATGGAGAAAAATACTCAAACACTCTATTATGGTTTTCTCTTTTTTGTTTGTTTAACAACTCCTTTTTCTTTACTTTATCTACAAAACTGTTAATTACTCAATGTTCGGAAAGTCGAGTGGAGTCACTCCAGATTTTTTATCATTGCAATTAAAAACTATATAAAAATGTTTTGTTTTAAAATCATTTTTAGGCCACTTAATTTTAGCAAGAAAATTCCTATATTTTTGCATATTTTTACCGTCTATCTGCCTCTCCTTCCAAAATATATCACGATTTTCCTTGAAAGTTTGTGGGGGGGGGGGGGGGGGGGCTCTTGAACGGTATTTTACGGTATTACATTTTTATATAAATATTCAGTATTTATTTGTAACTCTCCCTCTTTGTCTCTATTAATATTTTCTATGAGTTATATGATATTTTCACATTCGTTTTTCTTTTACCATATATGAATTAATGTATTGTACTATACTTTAATGATGTGTTATCCTATTTTTATCTCTATTGCTATACGTAGTTTTTCTGAATTTTTCCTTCACTGAAAAGTATAAGTATTTCATCATCAAGATAGGACAGGCCAAAAGTTTATACTTACCTTTTAATATGCATATCCATTCTAGAATCATCCATTAATAACGTCACTCAAATTTATTCTTCTTAATGCCGCTTAATCAAGTGATACTCCCCCCCCCCTCTTTAATTTTTAATTTTGATTAAAATGGTATAAAATAATAATTATTATTATTGATTTTCTTAATCTTCAATTGTATAACGAGTTAAAACTTTAAGAAAAGCCTCATATTTCCATTAACTGTAGTACTTTCTTTCATTGTATTGCATTCATAGAATTCAATAAATTTTTATTATTATTACTAGCATGTCATGTAGACTGTCCTCTTTTTAAGTATGGTTAGAAAGATAGTCTTTAGTAATGTCATTGTTTAGCCAATAACGTTAGTATTGTCCTCTTGCATTAAACAAAATATTTTCCTATCATATGTAACTCGAATTCTCTGTTGATAATTTTTGGATTTGTTGACGAACTCTTATATTTCAGCATCCGATCTGAATTGTTTAGGATGCTGAAAAAAACTCAATATCTAATGAAAAAATTAACTTTTTTTTTTTTTTTTTTTTTTTTTTTTAAGCTTAAAAAAGAATGAAGGTCTGTTATCTATTATTTATTATGATAAATGCGATCCCTTCCCCTCCTATAAAATTGAGCATAATTTTGTGTCATGCAGTTGCAATTAAAATAAAGGAGAACAATTCAATTCAATACCAAGCAAACTGCTGTATTTTATTACTTTTGTCATACTTAATATATATATACTATATCTTACAGCTTTAATATTTTGGATGTGCTGTGTTATAACATATTAACTTTTACAATGCCCTTATCACATTATAGATCCCTTCGTTTTCTTGAAGTTGGCATAATTCATGATTAATCGTTGACGTATTTTCTTATTTATTTATCATTATTATTATGTTTATTTTATTATTATTTTATTTAATTATTATTAATTTATTTAATTATTATTTATTATTTTTTTTTGGGGGGGGGGGGGCAAAAAATTAGCATTTGGAATGATTAATAAAGATAGGGTAAGGTTATTTTCTTCAGCAAAAACTTAGTTTAAATCTCGATCTTTTTATGTTTTGTTAAAATATGGGATTAAATAGAAAGTAAGAAGCTTGATTTATTCTTGATTTAGTTTTTTCTTTCGAGTAAATTAATCATATATTTATTGATAATTAGATTAGATAATCGGCTGTCATTTCATTGGCTTGATAATATAATTTCAGTGTTGGCCGTGGTGTTCAATGAAAATAGGTCGGTGTTGAATGTCACGTGCCCCGCAGCGGCGAAAGCCCTGATTCCTTTTTCCTGCTCATCCTTACTAATGAACGCTACACATTTCTTCCTCTGTTCCCCTTGTGTCATCTCTGAGCTCATTTGTTACTGTAGCTTGTTAAAAAAGTATCCATTGTTAATTAACTATTACGTTATCAATTGAAGCCAAACGATTTAGATTGTTACACTTTTGTCTTTTAGCCATGAAAAATGAAACAACAACTACTACACACACACACACACACACATACATACCGGTTTACCCTACCAAGTGAGGTCCCCGCAGTGGCGCACCCACGGAGGGGGCTTAGGGGGCTTAAGCCCCCTCCAGAACCAGCTGACATAGTAAAAATTTTCAGATATGCATGAAAAAAATATCTATATTACTCAAACACAGATACTGTAAGCAAAAATAGTTTATTAATTATACATTAAATATCAGGAATTTTTGAAATCCTTACTGTCAAACACAAAAACAATGAGCTAGTTCTTTGATTTTTAATTGAAAAATACCCTAGACATTCCATTGCAGTTTTAGGGATAGGCTTCTAAGGTCTTAATGCATATACTGTTATCACGAAATCGAGTATCTAAAAAGTCAGGCAGAAGAAGCAATCTGATGTGGAAGTAAGCAAGGATATATTTGTCAGAAAAATGGGATACCAGGCTCATATAATTTTGTATTTTAATTTATGAGTATTTATAGCATTTTTGTGAAAGTTTGTTTTGTTCCTGGGCAAAATTAATACATTATCATCGGCAAATGAAAATTCTCATTTGATGTAAAATAAAAATTAGCCCTGCTCTTAGTCGTTCCTCTAAAACTAAATTTTAAATTAAAAATGGACTTTGCATATTTGTGTTAAACCCTTTAAATGCCGCTAGTGCAAATACATACTAGTGGAATTTTGCATCAATTGCTAAAGATAAAATTTAATGGATTAATCACAAATAATTATTTTTCTAAAAATATAACGATTTAGAGGAATGCCAGAAGGCGTAGTTTACTGTTCAAAGTAGGAAAATGCCCCAATTACAATATGTCAAAATATTTTACAGATGCTTGAGAGGGTGAAGTCACTTATTTTTTTTATAGACCATACAGTAGGATCCAGGCACTGTTTTCATTTTTGCTTCTGATGTCACTGAGATCTAAGCCCCATTCTTGGATAATGCAATTTTTGCCTGTTATAAAAATTCAAATTTCATAATATATATATATATATATATATTATTGGACTACAATATTCTGTAATGACATTGCTCTGAAAGATAACGCTTGTAATATTTACTAACAGCACAAATAATTCTAAGTAATAAATTATATATTAGAATTAATGTTTTAGGATATTAAAAGGTTCTGCCCCCTGCTTGCTGTGCTGACTAACCCCAACGAAGACTACATGCCCGATTTTTTCTGTTAACCGAACCTAGAAGGAGCATCGCCCCTATACTCCAGATAACTAAATTAAAATAGCCATATAAAAATTTACATGGAAATTCTGTTATAATTCATAGAGTATTAAATTTGATCAAAGTCTATTTTCGATGGAAATATTGGGGGGGGGGGGGGGGCATTTCATTTATGGCGAATTTTATGTTCACCAGCTTGTGATATTGCACACGGCAGTTTTTGATCGTATATGAACCTACAACTTTATGTTTGCATACTCAATTCCAACCCCAACTGACCGAACTACTGTAACTTAGCATGTTATATATCAAGATAAATTCCTCGATTGCACTATTCACCTTAAATTCAGTTTCTTTCATTCGTTTATTTATTTCAAAAGAAACATTTAAAACAGATTCTTTACTATACGTATGTCTGCATACCAGCGGCGGCTCATGAACCGAAAATAGGTGAAGGGGCATTTCACCTAATATTTTACGCTGTATTCATTTGTAGAGTATAAATTTACATTAAAATAAAGTGAGTATTTTTAGTTAAAATTATGCATTAAAACTACTTAAATGTTATTTCTCAGCTCTTTACCTATTTTTCGTTTACAAGACGCTGCTGCTGCGTATATGGCCATAAACCTATTACTATAACTATAGGACCCAATTATTCTTCAGCCCCCTCCAGACAGAAATTCTGGGTGCGCCACTGGGTCCCCGTAATTTTGCATTCATTGCGAGGTCCACCTAAAATTATTTATATCTCCGGTATAAATTAACATATCCAAATATAAATTATTGTTTTCTTAATTATAGACATGGGAGAACCCAGATGATCCAAAATTTTTTTAATAAATTAAATATAAAATTTCCGCATTTTGCATTCAAAGCGAGGACCGGAAGAAGGGAAAATTTGTGGGTTTATTAGGGAATATCTTCTTAAAATCCCCAGTAAAAAGGGATTGTCTCGTTTAAGACCGGAATGTCAGCTATGAAGTGCGGGGAGTCAAAAACCACATTCTTTTCTTTTGAATAAAACAAATATCGGTCCACGTGATTTTACATATATCACGCAGAAAACATACACACGGAAAAATAAATTGCACTATTTGAAATTGTTTTTTTCCTCCCGTCCTTTTAATTATAAGAGAAGTAAAAAAAGAAAATATACATACATATACATATATATATATATATATATATATATATATATATATATATATATTTGCATTATTCAATGGAAAATTATTTGTACATTTTCAAAATAAAGTGATATTTTGTATTATGGTTTGTTAACACATAAAAAATTGCACCAAATTTAATTTTTTAACCGATTAAATTCTGAAATCACAATAAAGTTCACAGCTTTAATAGAAAAAAAATGTAGAAAAACTTTAAAAAAAAAAAAAAAAAACTGCAGATTATCAAAACATTTTGGAACAATAAAAAATTTAAGAAAGGGGGGGGGGGTGATTTTTGCTTCCAAACTGCAATTATTATAATATTTGTTTCAAATACCTTCAGATTATTTGCAGAGTTTTCTGCATTTTTTTTTTTTTTTTTTTTTTTCCCTGGTTTTCCAGGATATAGCAGCTCGAAGGGATATACCGGTTGTGTACTTTTACTTATATATTTAAATAGTTAAAATAAGTTAAAGTTTGAGGAGATAAAAATATATTTAAATTATATATAATTTAGATATTTCATAAAATAAGTGTAAAATCTTTTATTTTTAAACGAACTCAGCGAAGTTCAAACTAACACCTAAAATTAATATTTATGGCCAATTTTTAACTTTTCTCGAATAAGGTTTAAAATTCGCTGTTATTTATTTATTTATTTATTAACGTTTATATAATTCAACATAAAAAACGAAGTGATTTTTAATTTATCATAATTTCAAAAATACAAGATTGCCTGTTTGCAGATTTCACATAAGATGATTTGAAATTTAGGAGACAGACAGCTCGAAAAAATTGAAATGCAACGTGATCTGAAATATATATATATATATATATATATATATTTTAATTTTAGAATATATATATATATATTCTAAAATTTAAAATTCTTTTAAACTGATAATTATGAAATATAGCTAAGAATCTTATAGAATATATGTATATCAGAGATCTAATACAACAATAATAATAATAAAACAGAATGAAATTAAGCTGTTTATTTAGATGTGAAAATGCCGCAGATAGACAAACATAGCTTCAAGTTTTTAAAACTTCCCTTTATTAATGGGAGAATAAAAACAACATTTTTTCACAAACTTAAAGAAAAATGTATAAAGATATAGGTCGTCGTTTTTTCTAAAATATTAATTTTCAAACATTAAATTACTTATTGACTGACATGGTTTTTAGTGTTTGAAAAGTGCAAGTAAAAACAGGAGAGTAAATATCGACATTCTAATTAAGAGTGAGAAATCAGCAGGGTATGAAAAATTTTTGTTATTTATGGGTATTTACATTTCTTTCGAGTGCAGACCAAAGATACCTATATTATAAAATGTATAATATAATATATGTGCGTGAGTATATTTTTATAAATATAACCTATATAAGGATATATTTTTATAAATATATCTTGTATATTTTTATAAATATATCTTATATATAATTAATAATCTTACGAAATTTACTGTTTTTAGGAAAAACCCTGCAGCTTAAAGCAAACAGTTTTCATATGTTATTTTCAAACGAAAGATTTCTTTTTTTTTCTTTTTTCTTTCTTTAATTTCTAAAAGCTACCATTCATCGAGGATTATTAAATGAAAATATATATATATTTTTTAAGAATCTTAAATTAAAAAAATATCTTTTAACAAAATTTTCAAATAATATGTAAGTGTGTGTGTGTGTATTTTCGTTTGTTTAACCTACAAAATGCAGACCAAAACCCGGTTATGCATCAGCATTGCGAGGACACATTTCTGGTCCTCGGGAAAACAGGAAAATGCGGGAATCACGATTGGTAGAGTGAATCAGTATATTTCTTCTCATATAGGAATACATTTTTATCAATGCTAGAGATTTCATATTAGTTCTTTTTATCTCTCAAAATCAAACAGTATTTGAGAAAAAAAAAAAACTTTGCATTTTCAAAGAAATTGTTTGCCATGTGTTATTTTTAAATGGAAAATTTATTTATTATTTTTATTATTATTATTTCTAAACATCATTTGTTAAGGAAGTTCTTCATTTGTACTTAAAAGCGGTTCTATTTTATTATTATTGTTATTATTATTATTATTCATATATTAATATGATTTGAAAGCAGAAAAGATTGCCAGCTCGAATTTTTTTTTAATTTCTGTGCAAATGCTTATGGAAGAAACGTCATTTTAAATATTAATAATAACAATAATAATAAAAGTCTTTGAATCAAAGTTTTATCAAACATAGTTAAAAACTACACAGAATGTATCAGAGTTTTAAAAGACATCCCCAAAATAATTGGGCAGATAGAAACACAGACAAAGTTTCAATCAATCTCTCTCTCTCTTTCTCTCTCTCTCTCTCTCTTAAACATTCCATTAGTTTAACATGAATCGGAGCATTTAGTGCCCGAAATATTTGCAAGTAAACAAAAGTACAAGCTGCCAGATAGGCAGTCAATTAAAATAAATAAATTAGCAGAGTATGAAATGTATTTAATATGTATTTGTGTGTGTGTGTGTGTTTATTTTTGTTTGTTTACCCTACTAAGTGCAGACCGAAGCTCGGTTACACATGAACATTGAGAGGACCACAATTGGTCCTCGGAAAGGAAAGATGCGTGGATTTAGTTTTATTATTTTTTTCGTTTTTTCATTTTTTCATTTATTTTATTTTTTACGTTATTTATAAATATGATTGGAAAGCGGGAAACTCGAGAGCTCGAAATTTTTAAAATATTATTTCAATGTGTTCTGGGAAATTAAATAAATTAATAAATAAATAAAACTTTTTTTTTTTTTTTTTTTTAAGAAAAAAATTATTATATCAAATTATCAGTTAATATGTATGTGTGTATGTATTTGCGCTTGTTTAGGCTACCGAGTGCGGACCCACCTTCGCCATAAAATATTGCTTTAAATTTTAAAAGAACTTTGAAGCGACATTTCCTCAAGCATAGTTAAAAACTTCCATAATATGTCATCGTTCTAATAAAAGATACTGCAAATATATTGGGCCATTATTCAGACGCTAAAACAGAGCAGATGGATACTTAAAGAGACAAAGCTTCACTATTATAAAGAATTTTTTTTTTTTTTTTTTGTCAGAGAATAAAAACGATATTTTAAAAGAAATATTATGATAAGCATGATAAGTATCAAACATCTATATTTTTATTTTTTAAACATTATTTTACCTTATGATGAATAAAAGCATTTAGTGGCCGAAAATATCGCAACTAAAACTAGTATGTTGTGGCCACCACAAGACTTTCTTCTATATTTTCCTATACATATTCACTCAGTAACAATATTTAAAAAAAAAAAAAAAAAAATTCGTTAAATGTAAAAAAAAAAAATCGATAACTTTGTTTTAAATTATCACAGATTTATAGTTCAGGCATTCGTTTTAAAGGTATTGGCGAGATCAATCGAACTATACCCATCTTGAAAATTTACCTCCCCGGGGGGTACTTCCCCCCCAGGGTGGAAGCGATGCCCACACATACACAATTTTTTTTTTCCTAGTTAACTACTACTATTATCAATAATTCACATTAATTTTGCAATCACAAGTTAAAAATAACTGATTATACGCATTTATACGAAATTTTGTCCTATACTGAAATGTTAAAAATTTAGAAAAAATGCGATCACAGCGCCACCTGTTGAGTGATTGATCCCCAAATGTAATCAGCACCAGTTTATGTAGGGGACCACCTAAATACCAAGTTTAGTTAAATTTCGTTAAAAAAAAAAAAAAATCAAAGTGTTTTTCACTAAGAGTAAAAAAAATCGATAACTTTGTTTTAAATTATCACAGATTTATAGTTCAGCCATTCGTTTTAAAGGTATTGGCGAGATCTTTCGAACTATACCCATCTTGAAAATTTATCCCCCCCCCCACCCTAGGGTGGAAGCGATGCCCCCACATACACAATTTTTTTTCCTAGTTAACTACTATTATTATCAATAATTCATATTAATTTTGCAATCACAAGTTAAAAATAACTGAATATACATTTATACGACATTTTGTCCTATACTGCCATGTTAAAAATTTAGAAAAAATGCGATCGCAGCGCCACCTGTACAGTGATTGATCCCCAATTGTAATCAGCACCAGTTTATGTCGGGGACCACCTAAATACCAAGTTTAGTTAAATTTCGTAAAAAAAAAAAAAGTTTTTTTCATTAAAAGTAAAAAAAATCGATAACTTTGTTTTAAATTATCACAGATTTATAGTTCAACCATTCCTTTTAAAGGTATTGACGAGACCTTTCGAAAGATACCCATGTTGAAACTTTACTCCCACCCGGGGGGGGGACTTCCTCCCAGGGGGGAACCGATGGGGGAACCACATGCACAATTTTTTTTCCTAGTTAACTACTACTATTATCAATAATTCATATTGATTTTATTGTCACACGTTTTATATAACTCTAATTATGCACATTTATACGAAATTTTGTCCTATACTGCCATGTTAAAAGTTTACAAAAAATGCGATCACTGCGCCACCTGTTGAGCGATTCATCCTCAACTATAATCAGCTCCAGTTTATGTCAGGGTGCAACTAAATACCAAGTTTGGTTAAATTTCATTCATTGGTTCGTGAGATAAAGCGTCCACAAAAAAGTGATACAGACAGACAGACATTTTTAAAAATCTATCAATTCGTGTTTTGGACATCCCAAAATGTGTAAATCCATCAAAAAACGGAGCTCGAAAATTTTCGCGAATCCAATACTTTCTCTATATTACATATAGAAGAATGTAAAAAAAGGCAGATTGCCAGATGGGCAATTTAATTGGGAGTGAGAGATCCGCAAGGTCTGAAATTTGTTTATTATGTATGCGTGCGTGTATATTTGCGTTTGTTTATCCTACCAACTGCAGACCGAAATTCGATTAGACATCGACATTGCGAGGACAAAATTTCAGGTCCTCGGAAAGAAAGGAGAATGCGTTGAACTCTATAGATAGGATAAGTATATGTATTATAAAATATGAAATGTAATATATGTATATATATATAGAGAGAGAGATAGATAGATGATTATATTTTTTACAAAATATTTGAAATACCATAAATGATTTATAATTTTTTTTTTTTTTTTTAATCAACCACTTTTTGAGAAAAATCCTGCAAATTTAAAGAGACAATTCTCATACAATATTTGTAAGCGGAAGATTTATTATTATTATTTTTTATTTTATTTTATTTCAAAATGAAACCATTTTTTTTGAGGAAGTACTTTAATTACATATAACAGCCTTTTTTTTTTTTTTTTTTTTTTTAAATTTATTAATATGGTTTCGAAGAGGGCAAGAGGCCAGCCCAAAAATTTTAATATATCATAGGAAAAAGAAAAAAAAAAAAAAATCATTAGATAAAAAAAAAAAAAATACAAAGAAAAAAAGAAAGAAAGAAATTAGAATTAAAAAAGCTTTTGAACCAAATTTTCAACAATTATTTATGTGTAGGTTTATTTTTGTTTGTTTACCCTACCAAGTGCAGATCGAAACTCGATCACACATTAACATTGCGAGGACCACAGTTGGTCCTCGGAATGGAATGATGTGAGAATTTCCGTAGGCAGTTTTTTTTTCTCTTTTTACGTCATGTATTAATACGATTCTGAAAAAGGAAAATTTGAAGCTTCATAATTTTTAACTATCATTTCAGTGTGTTCTGGAAAAATAAATAAATATAAAATTACATACAATTAAAAAAAAATTGAACCAAATTTTCAGTTAATATATATACTATGTGTGTGTATTTGCGTTTGTTTTCCCTACGAAATGCAGACCGAAACCCGTTTTCACATCGGTATTGCGAGGACCCCCATTTCTGATCCTCGGAAAGAAAAGGAGATGCAGAGATTCCATTACATAGGAAAAATATATAAAATAATAAATATAGATGAGTATATTTTTATAAGTATTGATTGGTTGGTTGGTTGTAAGATTAAAGGCTGATTGACTATGCTAGGGTCCAAGGTCCAAGGCTTTATAAATATTGGTGATTCCATATCTGATTTATAATTTTCTGAAATCAACCACAGTTTGAGAAAAATCCTGCAGTTTTAAATGAACAATTCTCATATGTTGATACAAATGAAAGATTTATAGATGTAATTTTATTTCTAAACTATACCATTTATCGACGAAGTTCTTTACTTATATATAAAGGCAGCCATATTATTTTTTCCCTAATTTATTAATATGATTTGTAAGATGGAGAATTACCTGCTCAAAATTTCTTAAATATCACTCCAAATTGTCCAGAAAAAAAAATAACAATAATAATAAATAAATAAATAAATAAAATTAGAATTAAAAAAGCTTTTGAACCAAATTTTCAACAACTATTTATGTGTAGGTTTATTTTTATTTGTTTACCCTACCAATTGCAGACCGAAACTCCTTCACACATTAACATTGCGAGGACCACAGTTGGTCCTCGGAATGGAATGATGTGTGGATTTCTGTAGGCAGTTTTTTTCTCTTTTTACGTCATGTATTAATACGATTCGAAAAAAGGAAAATTTGAACCTCTCCATAATTATTAACTATCATTTCAGTGTGTTCTGGAAAAATAAATAAATATAAAATTACATACAATACAAAAAAAAAAAAAAAATATCCAAATTTTCAGTTAATATATATACTATGTGTGTGTATTTGCGTTTGTTTACCCTACGAAATGCAGACCGAAACCCGTTTTCACATCGGTATTGCGAGGACCCCCATTTTTGATCCTCGGAAAGAAAAGGAGATGCAGAGATTCCATTACATAGGAAAAATATATAAAATAATAAATATAAATGAGTATATTGTTATAAGTATTGTTTGGTTGGTTGGCTGTAGGATTTAAGGCTGATTGACTATGCTAGGGCCCAAGGCTTTATAAATATTGGAAATTTCATATATGATTTATAATTTTCTTAAATCAACCATTATGAGAAAAATCCTGCAGTTTTAAACAAACAATTATCATATGTTGATACAAATGAAAGATTTATAAATATAATTTTATTTCTAAACTATACCGTTTATCGACGAAGTTCTTTATTTATATATAAAGGCAGCCGTATTATTTTTTCCTTAATTTATTAATATGATTTGTCAGATGGAGAATTACCTGCTCAAAATTTTTAAAATAACACTCCAAATTGTCCAGAAGAAAATAAATAAATAAATAAATAAAATTAGAATTAAAAAACCTTTTGAACCAAATTTCACCAATTATTTATGTGTAGGTTTATTTTTGTTTGTTTACCCTACCAAGTGAAGACCGAAACTCGTTCACACATTAACATTGTGAGGACCACAGTTGGTCCTCGGAATGGAATGATGTGTGGATTTCTGTAGGCAGTTTTTTTCTCTTTTTACGTCATGTATTAATACGATTCGTAAAAAGGAAAATTTGAACCTCCATAATTTTTAACTATCATTTCAGAGTGTTCTGGAAAAAAAAAATATATATAAAATTACATACAATAGAAAAAAAAATAATAACCAAATTTTCAGTTAATATATATACTATGTGTGTGTATTTGCGTTTGTTTACCCTACGAAATGCAAACCGAAACCCGTTTTCACATCGGTATTGCGAGGACCCCCATTTTTGATCCTCGGAAAGAAAAGGAGATACAGAGATTCCATTACATAGGAAAAATATATAAAATATTAAATATAATTGAGTATATTGTTATAAGTATTGGTTGGTTGTAGGATTTAAGGCTGATTGACTATGCTAGGGCCCAAGGCTTTATAAATATTGGAAATTTCATATATGATTTATAATTTTCTTAAATCAACCACTCTGAGAAAAATCCTGCAGTTTTAAACAAACAATTATCATATGTTGATACAAATGAAAGATTTATAAATATAATTTTATTTCTAAACTATACCGTTTATCGACGAAGTTCTTTATTTATATATAAAGGCAGCCGTATTATTTTTTCCTTAATTTATTAATATGATTTGTCAGATGGAGAATTACCTGCTCAAAATTTTTAAAATATCACTCCAAATTGTCCAGAAGAAAATAAATAAATAAATAAATAAAATTAGAATTAAAAAACCTTTTGAACCAAATTTCAACAATTATTTATGTGTAGGTTTATTTTTGTTTGTTTACCCTACCAAGTGAAGACCGAAACTCGTTCACACATTAACATTGTAAGGACCACAGTTGGTCCTCGGAATGGAATGATGTGTGGATTTCTGTAGGCAGTTTTTTTCTCTTTTTACGTCATGTATTAATACGATTCGTAAAAAGGAAAAATTGAATCTCCATAATTTTTAACTATCATTTCAGAGTGTTCTGGAAAAAAAAAATATATAAAATTACATACAATAGAAAAAAAAAAATAATAACCAAATTTTCAGTTAATATATATACTATGTGTGTGTATTTGCGTTTGTTTACCCTACGAAATGCAGACCGAAACCCGTTTTCACATCGGTATTGCGAGGACCCCCATTTTTGATCCTCGGAAAGAAAAGGAGATACAGAGATTCCATTACATAGGAAAAATATATAAAATATTAAATATAATTGAGTATATTGTTATAAGTATTGGTTGGTTGTAGGATTTAAGGCTGATTGACTATGCTAGGGCCCAAGGCTTTATAAATATTGGAAATTTCATATATGATTTATAATTTTCTTAAATCAACCACTCTGAGAAAAATCCTGCAGTTTTAAACAAACAATTATCATATGTTGATACAAATGAAAGATTTATAAATATAATTTTATTTCTAAACTATACCGTTTATCGACGAAGTTCTTTATTTATATATAAAGGCAGCCGTATTATTTTTTCCTTAATTTATTAATATGATTTGTCAGATGGAGAATTACCTGCTCAAAATTTTTAAAATATCACTCCAAATTGTCCAGAAGAAAATAAATAAATAAAATTAGAATTAAAAAAGCTTATGAACAAAATTTCAACAATTATTTAAGTGTAGGTTTATTTTTGTTTGTTTACCCTACCAAGTGCAGACCGAAACTCGTTCACACATTAACATTGCGAGGACCACAGTTGGTCCTCGGAAAGTATGAATTCGTGGATTTCTGCAGGCAGCTTTTTTTTTTCTTTTTACGTCACTTATTAATACGATTCGAAAAAAGGAAAATTTGAAGCTCCATAATTTTCAACTATCATTTCAGTGTGTTCTAAAAAAATAAATAAATATAAAATTACATACAATTAAAAAAAAAATTGAACCAAATTTTCAGTTAATATATATACTATGTGTGTGTATTTGCGTTTGTGCACCCTACGAAATGCAGACCGAAACCCGTTTTCACATCGGTATTGCGAGGACCCCCAGTTTTGATCCTCGGAAAGAAAAGGAGATGCAGAGATTCCATTACATAGGAAAAATATATAAAATAATAAATATAGATGAGTATATTTTTATAAGTATTGATTGGTTGGTTTGTTGTAAGGTTTAAGGCTGATTGACTATGCTAGGGTCCAAAGTCCAAGGCTTTATAAATATTGGTGATTCCATATATGATTTATAATTTTCTGAAATCAACCACTGTTTGAGAAAAATCCTGCAGTTTTAAATAAACAATTCTTATATGTTGATACAAATGAAAGATTTATAGATGTAATATTATTTCTAAACAATACCATTTATCGACGAAATTCTTTACTTATATATAAAGGCAGCCATATTATTTTTCCCCTAATTTATTAATATAATTTGTAAGATGGAGAATTACCTGCTCAAAATTTTTAAAATATCACTCCAAATTGTCCATAAGAAAAATAAATAAATAAATAAAATAAAATAAAATTAGAATTAAAAAAGCTTTTGAACCAAATTTTCAACAATTATTTATGTGTAGGTTTATTTTTGTTTGTTTACCCTACCAAGTGCAGACCGAAACTCGTTCACACATTAACATTGCGAGGACCACAGTTGGTCCTCGGAATGGAATGATGCGTGGATTTCTGTAGGCAGTTTTTTTCTCTTTTTACGTCATGTATTAATGGGATTCGAAAAAAGGAAAATTTGAAGATCCATAGTTTTTAACTATCATTTCAGTGTGTTCTGGAAAAATAAATAAATATAAAATTACATATAATAATAAAAAAAAAAAAATTAACCAAATTTTCAGTTAATATATATACTATGTGTGTGTATTTGCGTTTGTGTACCCTACGAAATGCAGACCGAAACCCGTTTTCACATCGGTATTGCGAGGACCCCCATTTTTGATCCTCGGAAAGAAAAGGAAATGCAGAGATTCCATTACATAAGAAAAATATATAAAATAGTAAATATAAATGAGTATATTGTTATAAGTATTGGTTGGTTGTAGGATTTAAGACTGATTGACTATGCCAGGGCGCAAAGCTTTATAAATATTGGAAATTTCATATATGATTTATAATTTTCTTAAATCAACCACTCTGAGAAAAACCCTGCAGTTTTAAACAAACAATTATCATATGTTGATACAAATGAAAGATTTATAAATATAATTTTATTTCGAAACTATACCGTTTATCGACGAAGTTCTTTATTTATATATAAAGGTTATATATATGTTATTCAGCTGCGCTTAAGAATAGGAGGTACTACTCAATTGCGCTCAGGGTTTTCATCCTCATAGGTATCAGTTGCGCCTAGATCAAATCTCCCCCCCCCCCCCCAAAAAAAAAAAAAAGGAAAAAAAATCAAACGCATCAATTGCGTCCAAAGCATATTTCCTCCCCAAAAGCATAAAAATATCAATATCGTTCGTAGGTTTTAGTCCCTCCTAAACCCTAAGTACAGAGAACGGTAGAACAATCTTTAGGTACGATAACGGCATAATGTAAAATTTGGTACAAAAGCGAACTTTTTAAGACGCAAATATATTGTCGAGTGCCAGCTGATGTCACAACTAAAAAGTCTTATTATTTAATTTATGCATAATGCATACGCATATTTTAGGTAACAAAAGATTTATTAGCGAATCAGCTTAAATTTCCTTTATTAGGTGACGCTTTAATTTTAAAAGTTCTTTCTTATTGTGACGCAATACATTCAACAAAGTAACTAGACTGTAAATGTTCAATGTAACGGTCGTCAATCATTAGTATGATTGTCAGTCGTTCAACATTAGAAATTCTCCTTAATAAAACTTCAGTATTCGCAATATGGCGCCATTTGATCAGGCGGATCTGTTTAAAATGTAAGAGGATACTGTGAATACTGCGCGATATATTGGTGCAAAATATAACTAAGTTTTTCTTGTATATGTAAAAAAAAATTCCATGCTGTTCTATACTTTTCAGTGAAAACCGCATAGAGTTAGAGTCAATAATTTTTGAATAATGTTCTTTTTTTTTTTTTTTTTTAATGTGACTTTTGGATTACATCATTTTACTCGTATGAATTATTTTGCTTATTATATTTGTTAACCCATTAAACGCCGCTATATGAATTCCACTGAAAATTTATAAATGGGTTTCAATGTGCATTTCTAATCATATATACTTAAAAAAAAAATATATATATATATTTTGTTAGAAGATATGACATGTTTTCAAATGGGTGACACCTAATTGGGGTAGAACAAATGTTGAAAAAAAGGCAAAATCCTCTTTAATTAGTTTTCTTGATCCCTGTTTGTTATAATTTAAGAAAATAATTGTTTTATTTCATATCCAATGTTTTAAACCACTGTACTCGAATTAGTTATTTTTCTTGATTATTTTTTCGTCGCTGATGTTTTGCAGAAAAACAAACATCTTTGTTTGAATAATTGGAAAAAAAAAAAAAAAAAAAAAAAAAAAAAAAAAAAAAAACGAAGCTGGGAATTTTAATATTTATTGTAAAAAAGAAAAAATATATTTATCTTAATTACTTGCAGGGGAAAAAAAATCTTAAAAAATTGTTCCCACAGCGGGAGCTTTGACGCCTAATGGGTTAAATGAAAATAAATAATTAATATTTGTGTTAATAATACAGAATACTAAATGAAACATCTTGATAAGTAAACATATTCGGTATTTCCACGTGAGATTAATAGTTTAATATCTGTATAATATGTCTCTAACGTGGACCAGTGAGGATTATATTTTGTAGAAACGATATGATAGTGACACTAAAGTAAGCAAAGAATTCTTTCCTTTCTAGAAATTATCATTTTTTACCTTCCGGTATACAAGGGGGAGGGGAGGGTGACAATGAACGTTTTTAGTAATTTTTCTCGCGAGCGCAATTGATGCATTTTTAACAATAGGGGGATTAACGTAAGCGCAATTGATGTGTTCCTGAAGAATTACCCAACAAAAAATATCAAGTTAAAGCTTTGAAAACATCGAGATCTACTTGAATAGCATTTCGTTTCGTTTTTAAGAACTCCTATGATGTGGCTTGTAAATATCTCAACATTACCACACGCGACGCGGAATTTTCTTACGAATGAAAGATTGCTTTGAAATGCAGGAGCGGTTTGTCCAAACGACGCTTCTTTTGTGAAGTAGTTAAAAACGCTATCTCCCAACAGCTGCTATGGATTTAGAAGTTCAGCTGGACGGGTCAACTTTTGAAAGAAGAGCCAGCCAGCTAAGCAATACAAAATACAAAATTGTATTTTTTTTTTATTTATTATTATTATTATTATTATTATTAATTATAGAGTTTCATTCATTTTTAGAGTTTTATCATAAAATGATTCAAATTGCGCGTTCCAATACCACAATTCTTAGCAGCCGATTTTAGGTTGTCAGTACGGGGGTGAGATTTATTGCTTATAACCGGTTGAAAGCGAGGGGTGGGGGGAGAGTAGGGAGCCTATATATTCATAATATGATAATAAAGGCTTCCTACCTCATACTAGTTTAAATGGTAAATTATGTTCACGTCATCTCAAAATGTGTAAATCCGTTCGAAACCGGAAGTAGAAAATTTTTACGAATCCAATACTTCCTTATATGAAAATAGAAAACAATTATTATTAGATTTGTTTGTTTATTTGTTTGTTTATTTATTATTATTATTATTATTATTATTATTATTATTTTGTGGTAAATGTTCATAAATTTAATACAAAGAGAGTAATCAATGCAAAAGAAACTGTAACGGGAAAATGCACAACACTTCTCGTAAGAAAGTAAACAGTATTATTATTATTTCATTTGAAGGGTGGAAAGGGAATGTAAATGAAAGACCGAAAATTGGTCTAAGGATTTTTCTCTACTGATACATATACGAAAAGGCATATATACAAAAATGATATTTATTACTATATTTACAGGAAGTTTCCGATGTTCAAGGATACCATTCTTTCCGTTACCGTTTTTTCCGTTAACTATATAGTCTTTAATTAAATTTTATTCTTTTACAGAAGGAAAATCACTATTTTAAGAAATCCATGTCAATATAATTGTACCTTAGCCCCGTACGTTTAAGGGGACCTAACACCTTTTCAACATCATTTTTAATTAATTAATTAATTAATTTTATTTATTTATTTATTTAAGAATTTTATTTATTTATTTTTTCTACAGTTTTCTATATTTGGTCACAATTTTTTTTTTTGTTTTATCTTTTAGAATATATATATATAACTAAGAGATAAAAACGCGATTTAAACATTTAAAGGCGATGAATTTTCCAATTAAAAAAATCGTAAGTTATTTGGACTTTACGATTTACCTAACACGGCAGAATAATAGGGCAAAATTGAGCATAAAAGTCCATTTTGAGGATCATAAATATATCAGACAAATTCAAAAAACATTTATGATACTTGTTTGAACATGATTGACTACAAATATTCTAACAGAAAAATTTCGTAAATTATTCGTAATTTAAGATTTTATCAACATAGCAAAATTAAAAAATTTTCATATAAATAGGAATTTTGTGGATTCTTGCATTGGAAATAGTAGCATGAAAACTAAACTACGAAACTGACCCTAATAAAATAAATTAATAGATTAGAATAAGATAAACAAATTGAAGTGAACGGTGGATAGCCTATTAGGCGGGGATATTATTCTGTCACTTTGTCAAGCGTTTGATCAAATTCCTTTCTCTTAATGTGCTATAATATGTCTCACACTAGAAATTTATGAGAACATATATATGGTGGGTAACTCAGCGGAGTCCATCTATGCCAACTAGTTTTAAATTGAGATGTACCGTTGAAATTACTATTACCTGGTTTTAATGCCCGATAATTCGATTATGAATATTTTTAAAAGTTTAAAATTATTAGGAGTGTCTTGAAGGAAGGGGGGAGAAGCAGGCGAAAGGGCAAAAATGTAGAACAATAGTTACAGCGTTTAAAATTGATATAATTAGGTTTTAAGGCCCGATAAATCGATTGCGAATATTTTTGAAAGTGTAAAATTATTAGGAGGGACAGAAAGGGGAGGGGTGAAGGGACAAAAATGTAGAAATGGAGTTAGAGAGTTGACAATTGGCATTATTAGATTTTAAGACCCGAGAAACCGATTGCAGATATTTTCAAAAGTGTAAAATTATTAGGCGAGACGGGAAAGGAATGCGAAGGGGCTGCTGTAGAAATAGTGTTAGAGCGTTTAAAATTGGTATTATTAAGTTTTAAGATCCGACAAATTGAACGGTGTTCAAATTTCGTACGGGTGTTTCGGGTCCGGGGAAAACTACGAACAAACTACGGAACGTCTTTATTCTTTTGAATTTTACAGACTTTCGAATTCCGATACTCAGTTCATATTTTCCATTAAGAATTTTTAACGCTATTCAGATTGGATTTTTGCAAGTTTCCCCAAAAACCACAGGAAAATCAGATAAATCTTATTATAGGAATGCTTATATTATTTTTGTAGCTTCTATTTAACATAGTTTCAAAAATAATATATTACTTTAAAACTTATTTGAATTGAAATTGAAGAGCAGATCTCGCAAATCAGTCACCCAGATAGCGCTTTAATATAATAAAATTTCACAATCTCCAATACTAATTATGATTAAATTGCTTATAATATATCATTCCAAAAATATTTTAAAGTACTTTTTATTGCGGACTTTTAAACTGATATAAGCCGTTCAAATTCTGTAACTACGGAAAACCCAAAACGCCTTTATACTTTTAAATTTTACAGAGTTACAAGTTCCGATACTTGGTTAATATTTCGTACAAAGGATTTTTAACGGTATTTAGTTCGGAATTACACAAGTTTCGAAGAAAACTACGGAAAAACCTAAACGCCTTTATTCTTTTATATTTTGCAGAGTTTCGAATTCGGATACTGTTATATGCCTTATTTTTATAATCTTACGCTAAGCACCATGAATAATCAATAAATTATTACATACTGAAGGGAAGTTCTATGCAGAGCAAAATATATTCAAAAAGATAAGTTTAAAATTTTCCATAGAACGACTATATCAACAGGAATTATAGTAGCAAGATAATAAAAAATGAGTTATTTCTGAGACATTTATATATGGCATCATATATAAGAAATCTGAACATACTATAACAGAAAATAATAAGATAATAATATTTAGAAGAAGGAGCAGATGCCATCGTGATTTAATAGGTTTTAGTTGGTCGATAATGGCAGGCGTTCGACTTTCCCAAAATCCTCCGAGAGATCAAAGGTCAAATAAAGATAATTACAGAAAAAAATAAGAAAGCAAAAAATTAGTGAAATTTATCAATAAATCATTGAAAAATTAAATAAATAAATAAATAAAACAAAATAACGGAGTAAATATATGACAAAAATGTAGATTTTTATTTTTTATTTTTTTTAAGATCATTGTGCCCAAATCCCAAATGCGACCTGATTTTTGGTAAGTTTATCGCATTTAGGAAATTTATGATATTTTAGTAAATAAATAAATATGAAAAGAAAGAAAAAAGAGTTGAACATTATACGCTTAACTCTGAACTTGTGTTTGGGTCATTTCTTTTCAAGAAATTAAAAAATTGTCTTTAATTTATGAAAAAATATACCCGCGTCGCATTTAGGATTTCTTTTTTTTTTCGAATTTTAGGTACTATATCCTAAATGCGATGTTCAAACTCTCTAACTGCGATAATGAATTTAACGCACTGGAATTACTTGATGAATGTTATTAACAGTTTACAAAGAAGGTTAAAAACTCAGGGGTCAAAGCAATCAAACAGGAAAATATAGGAATATTTTTCACACAAAAGTAGGAACATAATTTCAAGAGAAGATTGAGAGGTTGAGTAAAAACGAACTTTCTCTAACATTATTTTGTAATCTCGGAATGATTAAATGACTTCGTAAACAAAACACCCTAATTTAATCTCATCTAATTTAACAGATAAAATGAATGTACTGATATATTACTGTTTACTTTTTATATTATTTAGAAAAGAACATATTTCCAAATTTACCATATCTTGCTTGTCTAACTTTCATACCAGTTTATATCATTTAACATGAATCCACATATTATATTCAAAATAATGACACCTCTTTTACATCATAATGCTCAAAAAATCAAAAAGAAAGAAAAATCATGAACCTTCAATTTAACTACATGTTAGTTAACTACATGTAGTGCCTATTTAATGAATTGTGCCCCCCCCCCAACTTTCCCATACTTCCACAATAATAATAATAATAATAATAATAATAAGTGAAAATTAATATTGAAATGGTAATGGAATTATGAATTCTTTTAATGCCTAGCAGGGAAAGCAGAAAATAAGTAAAGAAGAACTTAAACTGAAGTACCAGAATATAGGAAATGTAGGAAAATTTTTGTGAAATATAGGGAAAATGTAAAGAATTATAAACTATAGGAAAATATAGGGCATTTTTCATGATTTTTTGAAATATATAAGAAAAATAGGAAATATAGGAATACTTTCAGACCTGAAAACTGTTATTGACTTCGGTTTGGGTCTGTCTGTTCGTCTGTTGATCCGTCTGTCTGTCCGTGCACCAACTACCATAAATATTCATGGAAATTCTTGAAACTGATATATGTTATTCAAGTTCACTATAGCATGTTCCTTATTGAAAATGGAGTGTATACTTCTACTTATTTGTACATAGGGGCACCCAAAAGTATTCCATAGCATTGTGTTCTATGCAAATATTTATACTCCTTACACATAGTAGAATATTGAATTTTTCATTTTTTCCTGCGATATGTTAAAAATAATTCATATATACATAAATGAAACAGAAAAAGAATCATTTAAAAGGAAAAAAACAATTTTAAAAATAGAAGAAACATAATGCCACTAAAAGTTATTAAAAAGCTGTATTTCATTTATGAAGACCACCAAAATTCATTTCCGGTGACTTTTTTTTTTCGATTTTAAAATCTACATACCGGAGAGAAAGGGTAGGGGATAGAATAAAGATATACATAAAGAAAAATTTTCTTGGTATTCTAACTATTACTATCAAATATATATTTTTACTTTGAACAGAGAAAATCAATTTTGGTATATAAATTAAATTTTTCCTATACTGTGATTTTAAAAGTTATGAAAAAAAAAAACTAACATAAAATAGACGATGACAGCGTCAACTGTTAGGCGACTGATTATCAAACGTAATCAGCTTTAGTTTAAATCAAAATTCAGTTAAATTCGTCCATTGGTTCTGGATACAACCGACCAAATACAGAATTTTTTATACACACAGAGAGAGAAACACACAGATATTTTCTAAAAATAGTCATATCGATAATCATATCGTGTTCAAAACGTCTTAAGACGTGTAACTATATCAACGGTCGAAATTTTCCACAAATTGAATACGCTCTTCTTATATATAGATAGACACACATACACAAAAAAAAGTGGGGGGGGGGGGGGCACAAATTAATCATACATTTTATTACGTCTTTATTTTCAAAACATAAAAGTTTTACTCTTAAAGTACATTTTATGTTGTTAAAGCTGAAAATTTTCTTTATTTCTTTTTTTTTCTTTTCTTTTCTTTTTCTTTTTTTTTTTTTTTTTTCACGATAATTTTCAAAGGATTTTTTTCAGAACATTCTTTAGAACTTTCCAAAACAGGACTCTTTGTGCCGTGTCCTTTTATTTCATTTATAAAGAGATTTCTTATTAAAATTTCTTTAAAAATGCCGATACTGTTATTTACATCGAAAATATATAAGAACAGAGAATCGATAACTGAAATTGTTTACATAGATAATTACATGTAAACAATTTAATATACGTATTAAGAGTATTTCAGTAAACTTAGATATTAAAGATTTTTATTACTTTTTCCAATATATTTATTAATTTCATAAATTGACGTCTAAATCATCTTGTAGAAATGACCGTATTTACTTGTTTGCTGAAGTAATATTAATAATGAGATCTGGGCTTCTAAAACAGCAGTTTTTAACCTATTAATTATCATTTTTGACAACTCCTTCCCCTTCTCGGCCTCATCAGTGGTCAATCAGTTCTGAGAACAAAGCTAGTAGACGAGAAGCACCGCGTTTCCCAGGTCGCACTCGTCGACCTGGCCGTTCGGAGTTTTCTGTGGCTTTCTCCGAAACTAGTGTAAATACGGGTTAGGACTCCTTAGGAAGATTCTCATGGAGCGCGTTCCACCTATAGGCCTAGAACCAAGTGTAGTCAATTGACCTTAACTCCTTCAACGAACAAACAAATTCCTCTTCTCTTTTCGTGTGTAAAATTGAATACTGATATTAATTGGACTCAAACAGTGGGTAATAAATAAATAAATAAATAATGGACAAACATATACAGAAAATTTTAAATTAAAGAGAAATATTTAATTAAATATCTGTATTTTTAATAGCATTAAAAGTTTGCTTCCTTTTAAATATAGTATCTTTCGCCTTACTAACCCATTTAAAAGAAACTTTCAGCATGAAATTTTTGTGCTATGGGCTGAACTGAATGAACAAAAGCTTTTCTGCCGGTATCACTTTTCTTGAGAATAGAATTCCCGAAAGTTGCACCCATACTCCAAACCGCCTTGACCGTGAACAATAGCTTTTCTGCCTCAACCTATCTTTAGTCTATATAGGACAGGTCGTTTAGCTTTTCTCTTGCCAAATGGGAATTGTATGAAGTACAGTAGATCCTGCTAGTAACCCATCAGTAAAGAAAGAGTGAGAAGAAAAAATAAATAAATAAAATAAATAAAAAACGATGTACTGTAAAATTCAAATATATGGTCAAACTAATTTTCGCGTTTGAAATTTCGACCTGTTGGAAGTTTGAAGCATCCAGGCAAACATATATTTTCGCCCCCGTGAAAAAATAAAAATAAAATAAAAAAAATAAAAAAATAAAATAAAGCTATGGTGACCACCCCCGCTGACCCAGTTAAGCAGACACCTATGCCAGAATTAAATCAAAAGACGTGATTTTAATATTTTGTGCAAGTTTTGCTTAAAACTTTAAACTCATTTTTCTTCGAATTCTTTTTTATAAGTTGTAATATGTTTAATTCCTAAAATTTTTCATTTTTATCTAAGATTGTTTTGAAAGAAATTTAAGGAAATATAATTCTCATTAAGAAAATTAAGCATAACATAAAACAGCATATTATTAACTTAAAAATATTTATTTATTCATTTATTTATTTAAGATATATTAATATTTAAGCATGGCTATATTTCTATTAAATTTTAAAATAAATAATTTTGTCATATTGAGTGAAATGTATGAAATATTACGCTGCACGTGAAAATAATAATAATAGAAAATTGAACAATAAATGGAAAAAATAAATTTTCGTCTTCTGGGCCATCTTATTCATAAAATTCTGCAATTAAGTAAGTAAAATTACTATTTTGATTTTTGTTTCGAGTGTCAGTATTATAAAGTCGAGTAGAATAACACAATTCTTTTGCAATCAAAGGTGGACAATTTTCGGAAAATTTACTTTTTAAGAACTTTTTTCTTTTCTTTCTTTTTTTTTTTTTTTCTTGGTTTATATTGTAGTTAATGCAACACACACGGTTATTACAATGACATAGCTGCAAAGTTTACTGAAAATAATTTCTATTGCAGTATTTTGAATCAAATATACAGAAATGCTTGAAAAAATATATCAATAATTACACTTTTAATCAATTATCGATATCTACACTAATAAAAATTTCAAAAGAAAAACTACTGATAATCATTTGTCTTTAGTTATTTATCGAAAATTACAGATAAAGTAAATGGAGATATTAAAAAATCTATTTTATATAAATTTTAATGACTATAATTAATTATTGAGGAGACTATGTTTGTAACTAAGAATGCTTTTTTTTTTTTTTTTTTTTTGAGAAGTTAAATAAACAAAATAAATAAAAATACATAATAAAAATTGATAATTTCGATTACTTACTTTTAACTAAGAATTATTGTAAATTTACAGAGAACATGGATAAATATTTTAGTGAATTTAAATAAAACGCTATTACAGTATACACATTAAGTAACCCCAGCAAGATAAGTGCCACAACTCAAAAATGTAGTATAAAAAAAAAAAAAAAAAAGAAAAGAAAAGAAAAGAAATCATCTTAAAGGTAACAATAAAAACATTGACTAATCTACAACAAAACGGATATAACAGCTTCTCAGGTAGATAAATTGCGAAAAAGAGTAGAGAGGTGATGCTTTACGTGCACGTAGGGGTACTTCATATACATTTTTCAATACTGGAGTAATTTTTACTTAAATTTAACCAGCTCCGGATATGTTGTCAGGACAATAAAAATCTCGGTCGAGTTCGTAGATGAGGCATCCAGCTCAAAGGGGGTGGAAATGGTGGGGGATGGGAATTTTCATTTGCCCATAATTTCTTTAATATTGAAAATAGGAAAATACTTCAAATCAGGCGAATTACCGCCTTATCGTAAAGAACAACTTTTGTATTTAAACTTTTTCAATAACTTCAATTGCTTAAAAGTTACAAGTTAAAAAGTGATTTTTCGACAATTGTGATGAAGCCGACTTTTTCTATAGCTTTAATTTCTTAAATTTATAACCTGATGCTTACGTCACGTGCAAACGATAATAAAAAAGATCACTGCAAATATAAAAACCATGGTAACAGCTTTAATTAATTATTTAAAAATATAAAATTGAAATAATACGTTAGTCTTGGTAAAAATATCGTTTGTGGGGAATAGTTTAGAACGCCGGTTTACGCAAGAATTTAAAATTTACGATTGAAACTGAGAGTAATACGTTACAGCTTCCTTTGATTTTTTATCTTGTGGGAACAAGATATTGGTCTGTGAACAGATATGAGGTTTTTGCGTGGGAAGAAAATATAATGACGTCAAAACTACAATTTTTCATCGCCGAGCTCGCGAAATTTTGTCATCAAATAACGAATTTCGTCACCAAGTCAAAAATTTCGTCAACAACTATCAAATTTTCACAAATTTCAATCCTAAGTCGCAAGTTTTGTCACCAAATTGTATATCTTTATGTCTTCTATTTGTTGAATGATTATAAACTTGGATTTTTAAAAAACTGAATCATTTACTGATCAATAAATCTAGACTGAAATTTTTAGTAGAATGAATAGTACTAGTTGATAATTACATTTCTTAAAAACAGAATACCGACGTAAATAATGCAATGTGTGGGAACAAAGCCGTTGGCTAAGTATGTATGAATGCATATGAAATATTTCTTTACTTTTGAAACATTAACGTAAAGGAATCTACCTTTGCCTTTAAGCTTGCCGAAAAGGGATTATTATTATTATTATTATTATTATTTTTTTTTTTTTTTAGTTCACAGACAGAGGAACTATAACCAAAATAAAGAAAAGGCTTTTATTATATTATGATTTTTTAAGCTGAGATCAGTTAAAAACTGACTAATTTTCTTGCATATTTTTTTTATTAATTTTCACTTGCATGTGAAGTTTTTTATGAATTGTTATTCCCGAACAAGAAAATTGAAGAGTAGTTTTCGCCTTTCTATAAAGTTCGATTTTTTTTTCTATGAATGTTTTTAACTGGTTTTCTGGAAGTGCTTTATTATAGAAAAGTTGTCTTATTTTCCCAAAAAGACAATGCAATTACATTTAAAATTCAATAAATGAAAAGATATTTTATACGAATAGATATTTAAAAAATTACTTACGAGTATTATAAAGTTAATATCTGTGACAATGTTTATATATTCTTTATTTCAGCGACTTTATTTCTTGAAAATTTGATGAAATTACTTTTGAAGAATGAGGCAAAGCCAAAGAAAATTTAAGGCTTATTATTAAAATTTTAAACCTAAGATCAATTGATATTGTCTAATTTCTAAGACATTCTTGCATTCATTTTCAATCTTAAGTAAATTAAAATTTTCAAGTACTGTCTCCGATCAAGAAAATCGAATAGTATTTTTTGCTTTTCTATAAATTGCGGATATTTAATTTTTATTCACTAGACGTTTTGATTGTTTTCTTTTTTTTTTTTTAAGGTAGGGGGGGGGGGACGCGGTAGCCCAGTCAGTAGAGCGCCGGGCTCCTGATTGGATGATTGCGGGCTTGATTCTCGAGTAGACCAAAGACTGTTGTGAACACTAATGGTGACTAGTGCATGTAAAATCTGTCATGTCAATGTTCTCCATGTTCCCATCAAAATTATACCTCTGTGAGTCATCAAAGCGGGAGAGCCATCCCTTCCGTGGAGGATCAAAATTATGATGGCATGTCTCCGGACCACCTCTCGAGGCGAGTCCCAGACCATCACCAATTGCCTATTGCGCAACCCTAGTGCGACGTAAAACCCAACCAACAATCGACAAATTAAAAGAGATTTTATAAAAATAATTGTTTAAAAAATTAAATACTCCTATAAAGTTGCATATCCACATTCATTTTCGCTTGTAAGTGTATGAAACTTTTCATTTGTTCTTATTCCCCAACAAGAAAATCCAACGGTGTTTTTTTTTTTTTTTTTTAAATAAAGTACGGAATGATTATAATTTTTTAAGTGGATGTTTTTTAACCGGTTTTCTGGTAGTGATAGTCAGATAGTGCTTTCTTATGGAAAAGTTGTAATATTAACCCAAATTACTATAAAGTATTCATTCCCTTTCAACACTTCCTTTCCTGCGCGTGTACACTCTTTTGTTGTAATATATAATTTGTAAAATGTTTTGCAAAGATTAGTTGGAATTATTATGTACGAAGGCTCAAGTCTCAAATCCTTTAAATTATAAATTCACAAAACATGATATGTATGATGATCGCTTATAGCTGCTCTGTTTCAGTTGTTGTATTATTGTGAACAGACCAGTAATTGAGCAGTTAATGGAAATTTCTTAAAGTTTTATCATTGTCTAATATAATCATTGATAAAATTTTTGAATATTTAACAACTGGAAATAAATTCTTTGTTATTTTCTCTACAATTATGTTATATAGAATAATAGTTTTAAAGTGGGATTAGATTGGATTTTGGGAATAAGGCCGATTGACTGCTGTAGGTCCTATAGGCCTGAGGGGGAGTGCCCTCCGTGACGGTCTTTCTAAGGGTTCCTAGACTAGCACATATTTAAAAATTTTGGAGAAAACCACGGAAACACCGAACAGCTAGGTCGACGAGCGCGACCTGGGATCGAACCCGGCACTTCTGGTCTACCAGCTTTGAGCGCAGAATCACTCGGCCACCGGTGGGCCGTTTCAAAATGCGATTTTGCTAGTAGTTGACCCATTACCTCCCCCCTCCCCTGAAATGTGCAAGTTTGTTTAAAATTTTCAATCTATACTATATTCTAAAGAATTAACATTGTGTACTATAATTTGAACCTCCTCCCAAAAAATTAACTACCAACAGCCTTAGATATGAGGCGGAGTATATCAAGTGCATGTTTTTGTAGCAGTTAGTCAAATTTGTAAATTTTAATTGGAGGGGGATTTAATCTAATAAATTCTAATAATTCAACTTTTAACACATCTGAAAAATGAGCATTGTATTTTGTTGCGAAATAATTTAGTTTTTATTTCTTCGGCTGATCGCATCAGGGATTTTGTATGGTTGTAGTATTATAGGAGGTGTTTTATCAATGAGGATGACCACTGTACTTCCCGGTAAGTTAATTTTTTTTATGCCTATTTATTAAAGATATTTGAATTCATTTGTCTATCATAATCGCCTTGTGTTTTATTGATTTTTGAAATTATTATTATTATTATTATTATTATTTGTAAAAATTCGATTTCTTCCTTTCCTCCTTAAACACAACGCGATAATTCAACATGAAGTATTTCTCAACAGAGGAACCAATTTATTCGTCTAATATCGCTATAGTCAAATTCATCGTTAGGTGTTCCTTCATAAACATGCTTTTTTTTTTTTTTTTTTTTTTTTTTTTGGGGATCAAATTTAGGATTAAGGCTCTTTGGATTAATTAGGGTAAATTAGGACTAAGGTTTAGTTAAAGTCAAGGTCATTGAAAGCTCATGTTAACTTACGGAGAAATTTGTCCCATTATTATTCATTACATATTATACATTTTTAGTTCCCCATCATACTAGGTACGGTAATCGTGAAAATTTTCGACCTCCGTTTTTTGACTTTTTTACACGTTTTCAGGTGAGGATTCCGAAAATGACAAAACTTGTATGGTGTCCGTCTGTAGGGTGTCTGTTAGTTTGTTAGTCCGTTAGTGTGTTAGTATGTTAGTCTGTGTACACTACACAGTATCTCAAAAAAAAAAAAAAAAAAAAAAAAAAAAAAAAAATGACGCATAGAAGTCAGATCAGTTTTAAAATATTATTTATAATATTTTCGTCGTAATGATGTCACACTACTTTTGAAATATTATTTAAGATACTCGCATGAATATCATTGACTATGAATTTCCCAATATAAAAATTTCGTAAGTTATTGGAAATTTTCGAATTTCTTAACATGGCAGAACAGGGTAAAATTTCACGTAAACGTCAATCTTGAGTGATATTTTCATCGTAAAGATCTCAGACTACTTTTTAAATATTATTTAGGACACTGGCATAAATAATAATGACTATGAATTTTCCAATATAAACATGTCGTAAGTTATTGGAAATTTACGAATTTCTTAACATGGCAGAATAGGGCAAAATTTCACATAAACGTCAATCTTGAGTGATATTTTCATCGCAAAGATATCAGACCCCTTTTTAAATATTATTTAGGATACTGGTATAAATATCATAGATTATGATTTTCCCAATTTAAAAAAATCGTAAGTTATTTGGAATTTACGATTTGCATAAATGGCAGAATACTGCAGAATTGAGCATAAACGTCCATTTTGAGGATCATAAATATATCAGACAACTTCAGAATAACATTTAAGATACTTGTTTGAACATGATTGACTACAAATATTATAATAGGAAAGTTTCGTATGTTATTCATAATTTAAGATTTTATCAACATAGCAAAATTGAAAAATTTTCATATAAATATGCATTTTGAGGAGTGTTGCATTGGAAATAGTAGCATGAATATAAAATATGAAACTGACTTTCATGGTGTTTGAATGACCTTGATAAAACCTTTCAGAAGTTTTAGTAGAAACCCCGGAAATTTTCGTAGCCTGTTTTCTAAGAAGCGTTATCTGAATCATTATCTCGCCGTTTTCCGCTAATTTCTCTCAGAATTTTAAGAAACTTTATTCAAAATCATCTTAGTACAATACCTACAAACTTTATTTCCTCTTGAACAAGTCACATGAAAAATGTGTACTGATATTTTGAATCAAATTTTATATACTGATATTCAATTCAAATTTAAGGTGAAAATTAAAGACCGAAAATAAAAGTGAAATCAATAAACAAAAATGCACCAGAGATAAAATTTTGCGAAATACTCCTCTCAGACGTAGCGATCACCCCTCTTGAAAGTAGACTCAACTTCTTTTTCTTTCTTTCTTTCTTTTTTTTTTTTTTTTTTTTTTTTTTTTTTTGTCTCAAATTGAAGAACGAATAGTATAAGAGTTTATAGTTCATTTCTTAATTTACTTTTTAAATTTACTTATTTCTGTACTTTGTTAAAATTTTTATTTTTATTTTTTTCCCCCCTAAATTAAATAAAATTAGTATCGCCCAGTAATCGAATCTCGACCACCTTTTTTGAGTAAGCACAGCGCCGAGCTAATTCACCCACACTTTCACCGGCCCCGACATGATCGTAAGTTTCAGGCTTTATCAATACACAGCAGAACGAAGGCCTCGCCTAGGTGAATCTGACCTGTTTCTACAATTCTTCTCCATTCTGTTTTTCCAAACTTCACAATTTGATCGCTCCAACGACACAGTGGTACCTTCCTCGGTCTTTTCTTATCTTTCAGAATGCAAAATACGACTTTGGTGTCTGCCTATCATTATTTCTTCTCGCAAGGTGACTCCATTTTAAATTCTTAACTCCAGAAATAACATCCTTAACTTTGGTTTGCTTAATTATCCAAGTGTTTGGCTTTCTGTCTCTTCAGGTGAATCCTAACATGTTTCACTACATGCATCTCTGAGTTGTTTGATGTTTTTGTATTGTTTTATATGTTAATGTCCAAGTTTCTGAAAGTATAAGTTAAAGCAGGTAAAATGCACTGATGAAAAACTTTTCTTTTCAAAGAAATTGGGAGATCGCTTTTGAATATAGCGCTATTTCTTCAGAATGCTCTCCACGCAAGTTTAACTCGGCTGTTAATTTCTTTCATGGTGCCCTCTATTCATCGGAAGGACTTGTCTCAGATATGTAGAACGGCATACCGTTATTAACTTATCCATATCAATAGTGATTCATATTAATCCATACCTTCAGTGAAGAAACAAAGGAATTTGCCATAATTTTTGTCTTACTGAGGCACTGTGGGTCATTTTTAATCCACCGAGTTTGCTTTCTTTGTTTAATTCCTGAAGCATTTCTTACAAATCCTCAGATGACGAGGTAAGCAGTATACTTCTCGTAAACTATCGTCTTCTCGTAAACTAAGGTCGAGTGAATCTACTCTCAAAAGCTGATAGACGTGAGGTGCCGGGTTCGATCTTAGGTTGCACTCGTTGGTCTAACCACTCGGCATTTTCTGTGCTCTTCTCCAAACCTGGCGCAAATGCGGGTGAGGATCATTTAAAAAAACCTGCTGGAGGGCATTTACATCCTTAGGCCCAGACACCTATGCCTATAATATTCAACTGGCCTTAATCCCCAACGCCAACACCTCATAAACGAAATTTTGCTAACACACCATACCCACGATCAGAGAAGTAGTCATTTTCCAAAAATGGGTGTATTATGTTTAGAATATCTCAAAAAGTATAAATTCATCGAAACTCGGAATTCATTGAAAACTTTCAGGAAGCAATATTTTCTTCTACAACATATTATTTAGCTTATTCAATAACGACTTATTGGCGTTTAGTGTATGAGCCAAAACCACAAGTAACTGTTCTAAATGAAATGCGGGTTTTATGAAATTTGGGGACAAGAACTAAATACAGAAAATCTTGACTGTTTTGTTTTAATTTTAATTTCTTATAAAATGCCTTTAATTTATTACTGATTTCTTGGTTTTTTTTTTTTTTTTTTTTTTGTTTAAGGAGAATAAAGTTCTCCTTAACATTTAATTTGAAAAATTCATTTTCAAAGTCATGACTGTCGTCTATATTCTGCAATTTTTTTTTTTTTTTTTTTTTTTTTTATTTATTTATTTATTTATTTATTTTTTTATTTAAGCAATAAAGGAAAAAGAATTTGCCAATAATTATAAATATATATATATATATATATATATATATATAGCAAATCCTTTTTATTTTAAATTATATGCCGCAGTATGGAAATTTTTAAAATGAGAGTAATTATAAAATAGTTATTTCTATTTTTGAAATAAATTTTATGTTAATTCTAGATAGAACTCTTTTCTTAATAAATATATATATATATATATATATATATATATATATATATATACACACACACACACACACACACACACATTTCAGTCATTTAAATTTCTTTTTCAACAAAAATAATGAAATATTTTTTATCTACCACATTTGAGGAATTTTCGTTTAGTGTTATCATCAATGCTTCATATGTAATACTAAATAATTCAGCTTGAAAATACTTATGAGGTGCTTGTATGACTTTTGTTTATTTGGCATTTCTTTCTTTCTTTCTTTCTTTCTTTTTCTTCTTCTTCTTTTTTTTTTTTTTTTTTTTTTTTTTTTTTTGAAGACGTTCTAAATTAAAATAACTAAATAAAATATTTCCTACGCAACAAATATAAATTAACTGACATATTTCAGAATCATTTATGAAAGAAATTCCCGAAATGACTATTGCTTAGGATTGCTTTAAATTTCCATTTTTAACTCAATAAGAATGTTTTATAAAATAAAAAATTTCATTTTAATCTAAAGTTTTTTTTTTTTTAAATCTAGACTCTTTTTTTCTTTTTTCTTTTTTTTTTTTTCTTTTTTTAAAACCATTAAAAAAAAAAAAAGTAAAAATCACATGCTAATTTGGATTTCAAATAAATAACCTTAAGGGTCATTGTCGAAACATTGTCAGAATTTTACTTTTAAACAAATATTTGGTCTTTAAAAATCTTAAAAGTTCTACTATAAACTATTTTTTTTTTTAATTCTTAGTTACATAATTATTATTATATATGCAGAATAAATTATTTGAAATTAAAATCGAATGTGAAATTTTTATGGATGATTATAAATTATTTCTTTTTAGTATTTCTGAAACATTTTGCCAAACCTTTCTTTGTCCCATACTAATCTCAATGAAAAATCTTACAGGTGCTGTAAGAAACTGTTTTCGAAATATTTTTTTTAGTTACATAATAATTATTATTTATGTAGATTTAGATAGAATATTATCTAAAATTCGTATTAAATATATTTTTTTTATGGCTGGTTACAAATTATTTCCTGATCGTAAACTTTAACCATTTTATTACATCATTCTTTATCTCAAAATAATATTAATATATTTAGAGTTCCACCTCACAGTTAAAGTAGCAAAGTTTAATCTTGAAAAATCTTAAAGGTGTTTGAACAAATTGTACTATTGTTATAATTATTATTTTAAATTAGATTATTATTATTTATGTAGAACAGATTATTTGAAATTCATATTGAGTATAAAAATTTTTAAGGTTAATTATAAATTATTATTATTATTATTATTATTATTTTGTTTTTTTATCGTGATTCCAAACATTTTGTCAAACCTTTAAGACACACATTTAATGCATTCCTTAATATATTTAGATTTGTATCATGGATAAAGGAAGCTAAATTTCATCAGTACTACAAACTGTATTTAATTTTTTTTTCTTTTTTTTTTTCAATTACACAATTATTTATTTGGAACAGACTGATTGAAATTCAAATTGAATGTAAAATTGTTTAGAATTGATTGTAAATTATTTCTTTATCATAATCCCCAAACAATTTGTAAAACATTTCGTTATTCCGGACTAATCTTAAAACATATGCGTTTGCATTCGCGGATAAAGTAAGCAGAATTTGATCTCGAAAAATCGTAAAAGGGCTAAACAAACTGTATTCAAAAGATTTTTTTTTTAATTACATAAATAATAATTATTTGTTTAAAACAAATTGTTTGAAATTCGAATTGAATATGAAATCTTTATGGTTGATTACAAGTTATTTCTTTATAGTGATCCTTAAACATTTTGTCAAACATTTTGCCTTTCTTTATTCTAGACTTATCTAAATACATGTACATTTGTACTCATGCATAAATAATCGTGATCTGGTCATGAAAAACCACAAAGATTCTACAAAAAACTGTATTGAAGATGTTATTATTATTACACAGTTATTATTTTGCAGAACAAATTATTTGGAATTCGTAAAAAGTATACAATTTTTATGGTTGATTACAAATGATTTCTTGATCGTAATCCCGTAACATTTTGCCAAATCTATCATAACTCCTGAAATTTTAATACATTCCTTAATTCATTTAGATTTACAGCCACGGATAAAGTAAGCAGAATTCAGTCTGAAAAACTCTTAAAGATGCTAAAACAAACTGCATTCAAAATACTTTTTTTAAGCACATAGTTATTATCATTTATGTCGAATAGATTATTTGAAATTCGAATTGAATATAAAATTTTGGGATTGATTACAAATTGTTTCTTGATCGTAATCCGCAAACAATTTGTAAAGCCCACGGTAACTAGAGTAAAGTTAACGTTATTCTAGTTACCGTCGTAAAACCTTTCTTTATTCCAGATTATTCTTAATACGTTTAGATTTGTACTCTTGAATAAAGCAAGCAGAATTTACCATTGACCTTCATTTTGAAACATTCAGCCTTGAACATTCTCTACATTATTGAATAATCTCCAAAGAAAAATCTGGATTTACTGTACATGCATGTTATTTCAAACACGTTTAATACTTTTCTAATGATAATATGTATTATATATTTATCCTTTTTGCAAAATGTTAAGCTCTTGAAAATTATTGTTTTTTTCGAGAAGTTATTTCTATTGTAAAACTAGATATTTAACTTGTTGTCTCTATTATAGAGAACACTTAACCTCGTATGTAGGTAAAGCTGCAATTGTTTGAAAACCTTCAATCCTATTTGTTTAGATATTTGAAGAAGGTTTTATTTCTCTATTTTTCCTTACGACTACATTAATTCCTTTTCATTCTTTTATATTGTAAGGCTAAGTTTTGTTGCATTATTTGACTTCAGCAGTGTAGAAATCTTAGCTTTTTTTTTTTTTTTTTTTTTTTGAATCCTCTAATTCTTCTCTTTGCTCAAAAAGTAGGTTCTTTATTTTTTCTCTCTAATCCGTTATACCATTCTTTGGTTTAAATTTTCGTATTTGTAAGTGAGCTTTTAAACTATTATTTACATTGTATAATTTAAAAATAATTATTGGTGTAAATTAAATTCAATAATTTTATATTTAGAAAAAGGTATTTGTGCGAAACCATCGTAAATAGACCGTGATGTTTGTTTAAATTATTCTATAAATTTATTCAGTATTTTATATTCAGAATTACAAGTTAGGGCGTCGAATCACATTATAATATTAAAGGGGGGGGGGGGGAATGAGTTTTGAAAACCAAACATTTTGTCAATAATTTATTGTTTTTGTGTTCAGAAATGCGTGTAATGCCAAGAGCAGAATAAAAGATCTGAACACTAAAGGGTATAAAATAAAAATAGCAATGCTAAAATGTTCAGCATTTTATTACTCATAAAGTAATGAACAGGCTAAAAATAATAAATCACCTTTAATTAAATAATTGATGTTATATTTCATTTGAGATGCACTTTAAGGCAAAAAATTATTATAAAGTAGCTCTATACTAAAAATGTCACATATAAATGATAGATGTTCCTACTATATTTTATAATGGAACAATAACAGCAGCAAGGGGGAAAAAAGTTATTAAAGTTCTAGAGTATTATCATAGAAATTATGATAAAATGTTTTCAGAAGTATTTTTTCCTCAGTTCTTTGTCCTCTTTTATTCTATTGTGGTTATTTGAAAAACCCAGGGTGTATAAAAAATCATGATTAAAAAAAAAAAAAAAAAAAAAAATGGATTTTTTTTTTCATTTAAATCAGATATTTTTATACACAAACATTATCAATTACATTATACATAAACATTATCAAAATCAAACACTGTTGAACATTGTCAATAATAATTTCAAAGTAAATTAATTTCTTAATTAAATTATTAATTATTAAAATAATTTTTAATAATGTCAAAAGATAAACAACCAATAACAAAATAATTTCAAATTAAAACTGAAAATTAGAAAAGAAAATTTTATTTTATCTACGATGTACAATATCAAAATATTTAAAGATCACGGTTGCTTATGGCTGGAATCATATCTAAGTTGCTCAAACTATTAAGTTTGAAATAAACTAGTAAAACAGAAACAGGATTCTATTGGGAATCAATAATAGTTTACAAGTTAGTGTCTATATCCTATTACAGTAGAAAGATTGAGAAGTAGAATAATATACACAATAAAAAATGTTCCAAAATAAAAGCAAATGAGTCATATAGGAAATAAAAATGTTGAGTATGTGAATGGAATCTGAGATATATATCTCCTTACTTTTCGCTTTTTTTAGAAAAAATATTCAAAAAATGTCCAAAACAAAACACAAAAATTATTTTTTTAATTAAAATTAATGATTTTTTTTTTTTTTTAAATCGATTTAAATCACTGATTTTAATCATTTACACCCAGGAAAAACCCCTTATAGATGCCAAATTTTCTCAGTAATAATATGTAGAAAGTGTGGCAGAGGCAAGTTTGGTTGCAAAATAAATGACAACTTATTTTCTCGTTTTCTTCTTTTTTGTTCATAATTTCTAAACTAATGAAAATATGAACATAAAATTTATATTTTATATTCGTTATTACGTAAGTAATCGAATTTTTTATAGCTTAACATAAATAATAATTTTTAAATATCAGTTTGCAATTCAGTCGGGTGTTTTTTTGCGGCTGCTGTCGCGATACACACAAACACAAAACTCAAAAACTTTTTGAATGTACTTCGCTGACATTTTGGCAATTATTCATGTTAAACTTATATAAAATTGTATTAATGATTTGATAACTAACGTTCAGGGTTGGGTTTTTGCCGGCAAAAATGCATTTTTGCCAGGACAGCGGCAAAAAGTGGAAAAAAAAGCGGCAAAAATGGAAAAAATTGGCAAAAATGGAAAAAAAAATAGGAAAAGGGGAAAAATAAAATTAGAACAACACAATCTCTTTCAATTTTCACCCTTTACACTTTGGCACCTCAATGAAAAGATTTTTTGAAGATTTTTTAATTTAAAAAGTAATTTTAATTAATTAATAATAATATATAACCAGTGTCCGACAAATTCCGGGTGCCAGGGTGACTATAAATATCCATTGGTGACCAGTTACGGCAGACTGACAAAAAAAATTTCATGCATTTACAATATTTTTTATGTATATTTTTGTTTTTCCTCCCACCTTCTTGTCTTGGTATAAAAGATGACATTGCTGATGTATTGAATGAATAGTATGAGTTTAATGTTTTCTGAAAAAATTAAAAATTATTTCTGTTTTTGTAAGATGTTTTTCCATGAAAGATAAATTCCCATATTTGATAAATCTTCTTACTACTATACTGGTACTTTCCATGTCAACATCTTTGTGTTAAACAAGATTCAAGCATCATAAACACTATCTAAAGCAAACTATCTTCGAA
Source organism: Salticus scenicus (assembly GCA_963930645.1). NCBI lineage: Eukaryota > Metazoa > Arthropoda > Arachnida > Araneae > Salticidae > Salticus > Salticus scenicus. The sequence continues at coordinate 107,822,266 of OZ005650.1, read as the reverse complement.
TTTACAACGAGAAAGTTTAAATAGTATGATATTTATCAAATGGATTCTCTTTAAAGGAATTCTGTCCTGAAAAATTAATAGACAAATGGTATTTTAAAGCCAAAACTTAAACACTCTCAATATATTTGATGATTATATTAAAGATAAGAATAATATTTATTTCTGTAAATTTTTTTTTCCCCCAATAGTTTGTTTTTATCTTTATAAATAAAAACTAGTTATTTTCTTAAAATTTTCCTTAGTTCACATTTTTAACTAAATAGTTCATTCAATGTAAAATAATACATGATTGACCTGCATTAATTATATAATTATGAAATATTACCCTTAAATTCTCTAAGTTTTGCTGTGAGTATTGTCAGAGAAATAATTCGCTATTTCTGGCTCCTAAGATATTGAAACTTTGTCAGTCCCTGAATATAACCATAAAAATAAAACTACAAAATTATCTTTTTATTTTATTGAAGTAAAAAAATCTTAAGTAAGACATATTCAGAGAGAGAGAGAGAGTTTACTTGCAATTTACATTTCAATTCTGAAAAATGCATGATCAGTGACTGACTGGCAAATTTTAGAACAGCTGAGTCAATAATTGACTCAATATTTGACTTTTCCCCACTGTAAACAGAAATATGTAATACATTGAATAACACAAATATTCTAGCAATTAATTATTGAAGAATATTTTTTAGAAAGGTAATTTAAATATTTTTAAAAATGAAAAAAATTATGTTAATTGTTGATGTTAAAAATTTCATTTTAAAGAAATTTTAGAATGCATTATTTTACTGATTTACATAAGAATCAGTTGATCAAGAGTGTAATTAAATCTCTGGCTTTAATTTGTTAAAATTATGAATTAAACATTAAAATCGTGTAATTAAAATCCTTAAAACCCTGTTTGAAATACTGGTAATTTTTGCCACTGGCAATAATTGTGGCAAAAACTATTTTTGCCGGGACGGTTTTTTCCGTGGTTTTTACCATGTTTTTTTCCCACTTTGGCAAAAATTGGCCAGCCCTGCTAACGTTCTATGAAAACTTTATGTTCATGTATTGATTTTTACTTTCCGAACACTATAGTGAGGAAAGTATTGTAATCATGTCAAAAATCCGAATTCGAGATTTTGATGTTTCTATACGTTTCGAGGTCCAACGAGTCCGTTTTTACTATTTTTACGATGATGTATGTATGTGTGTGTGTATGTATGTGTGTATGTATGTGTGTATGTATGTGTGTATGTCTGTGAGTGAACACGCTAGCGTCTAAACGCTTTGTTCGAAAAAGCTGAAAGTTGGTACGTATATTGTAAGTCACCATAGTACGAACCCTATAGATTTTGGTGAATATAGCACTTATAGTTTTTTTACAGGGACACAAAGAAAAATTCTTTATCATTATCGCCAAGGGACCAAAATCTTAAAAGTGCGATAGCATCTAAACGCCTTATTCAATTGAGCAAAAACTTTATACACATATTATAGGTCACAGATACTCAATCTGTATAGATTTTGGAGAATCTAGCACTTATAGTTTTTTTACAGGGACACAAAGAAAAATTCTTTGCCAAATTTTTAAAAGTGAGATAGCATCTAAACGCCTTATTCAATTGAGCAAAAACTTTATACACATATTATAGGTCACAGATACTCAATCTGTATAGATTTTGATGAATCTAGCACTTACAGTTTTTTTACAGGGAGACAAAGAAAAATTCTTTATCTTTATGGCCTATGAGACCAGCAATAGCATCTAAACGCCTTATTCAATTGAGCTGAAAATTTGTATGAATATTATAAATCACTGTTGCACTAACTATAAGCATTTTGGTGAATCTAGCATTTATAGATTTTTACAGGGACACAACGAAAAATTCTTTATCCTTATGATCTAAGGGCTCAAATTTCAGTAGCGTTAAATAAAACCTCGTGTGATATATGGAGAAAAATACCCAAACACTCTGTTATGGTTTTCTCTTTTTTGTTTGTTTAGCAACTCCTCTTTCTTTATTTTATCTACAAAACTGTTAGTTACTCAATGTTCGGAAAGTCGAGTGGAGTCACTCCAGATTTTTTTAAAAATCATGCGCAAAAGAAGAAAACAAGTTGTTGCTCTAATTTTGCATGATAGTGTAGTTTGGAAGTTAATGATTAGAAAAAAAAAAAAAAAAAAAATTACATACCCACATACAGTGACTTTTATTTAGATGTATATATTTTGTAATTTTTATTTGTTTAAATCTTTCCATACACTGAATATTAATAATATTAGCATTTTACAAGTATTTCATTCAGTGTATATTTGGAATAAAGAAACTTTGTCTCCGAAATTGTTTTAAAAAATAAATCTAATTTTGGCACTTCAAACCATTCTTAAAAAGATTACAACTTCCATTCACTGAAGTCCGTTTTTTCCCGGAAACTTGATATCTTTATGGCGGAATAAGCAAAATAACAACATCGATGGTTAAAATGAATCAAAAGAACTCTGTAAGCGTCGTGTTAGCGGAAAACTTAGCGTGCGCTCTTGAAAGAAACGGAAGCTGACAAAATTATACTGGTTTCTTAAGAGCTTAATTGTTTTTTATGGTCCGTTACCTTTTACAGATTGTTTTGTAAGACTGAAATGGTTTTACATCTATGGAAGATGTCATACCAGATTTATTCTTTTATGGGAAAAAAAAAAAAAAGTGTTCAGCAGTTCGAAGGTTTCGTGGTTTTGTTTTTACCTAAAATGTAAAAATAAAGTAATATAACATACTTCCCTAGAATTAATTAAGCGCTAGGGATTATTAAACATTTTTTAATATTTAATTACATCTAAATTTATTATCTTCATATATATCTACAGATATATCCATATTTGTATTAATTTTTAAGGAATTAAAACAAAGGTTCAGACTTTTCGAATATCCTACGTACAGGGCGTCCCTTAAAATATCCTGTCTTACACATTTTAGTTTAAGAACCGCGACAGCTGTTGTCTTAAATAAAACATGTCTTAAATACCTTTCGTCTTTTCTCTTATCGTCCTCGTTTTTATAGCAATTGCTATCACCGTTCTTAAATTAAGGTGGAAGAAGAGAAAACTTTACTGGGCACTCTGTGTATATATACCTATTTTCTTCAAAATCCGTAAAATAGAATGTGTTCTAGAGAGGTCTGAATTGAGAAACTTTAATTATTTCTCTCAAATATCTTATGTAAGTCCATCCTATATTTTCGTCATTATTGCAAAAGATTAAAACCTCTAAGGATTAACCTTTCCTGCAACAAATGTACTGTAGCAGTAAAAGTAAATTTACATTTAAAGTGGAAACAAATGGTCGCTTTCATTCAAGTCGAACTTGGCAGCGAATTTATCGACTTGGCGACCAAATTTGAAACGAGATCGCAATTTAGAGTTTCCAAAGTTTCCAGTTCTATCTTCAATTGGAGTCACGTTCTGGAATGTTTCATTGGATTCTAACACAGAATTAGCAAGGATCTTCACCAATGCAGCCAAAAATAAAAAAAGGAATGGGTTAACTAACGGGGTGAGCAGAAGTGCCAAGTTACTACTAACGAAAAGTTAATTTCATACCACAATAAAGAAAAAGTAAAACTTGTCCTATGAAATTGTAAATAATTATTACAAAGGAATACATTAAAAAATTTCCGGTATTAAGATTACGGACAATGTAATAACTTGGTACCTCTGGGTGAGGGGTGCCGTTGTATTCAGACAGTTATTCTGAACCGCCGTCTCGTCTGATTAACCATCAAACGATTAACTATCTTTCCTGAATCAGCAAAATTTCTTCTCTGTGGTGTAATTGATAGATTATTTTGCTTTTTTATTGAACTTTTTTAAGAATATTCGTTGAATTGACAATTTTATTGAATTATTTCGAAAATATACGTTAATAAAGTGCATCCATCAACTAAAAACTACCTGTTTCTTTATGAACTACATCCTTCATGAAAGAAAGTCGACATTTTCGGAATAGCATTATATACGACAACTTACGAAACATGCAAATGTAGTAACTATATACAAACTCTAGTCTGCTGTCAAAGCTGGTGTATGGGAAATACTCGGTTCGATTCCAAGTCGTGCTTTTTGAAATAGTCGTTCGAAATTTTCCGCGATATTCTCCGAAACGTGCGTATATACGGTCTAGGACCTACTAAAATTATCTCCACGGAGTAGCATTACACCCTTAGGGCACACCTGCAGTTAATCGACCTTAATCCTTACACCAACACCATCTCTCTCTCTGTGTGTATGTGTGTGCGCGATTGTGCCATTAAGAATTTTATGAAAATCTATCGCAGTATTAAAATATAACTAAATAAATAAATATTAAAAGCTTCATTTTGCAAAATTTGTGTTTGTTTGAACTTGCTTTGTTTTCTAAATATTTTGGTAAAATAAAATAATAATATTAATAATAATTATTATTATTATTGCCTTGCATTCCTTTTTGCCTATTTTTGAATATTTTTTCATTAAAAATAAGTTTTAAATTATTGGCTTAGAAATAAATCGATTTATCTAAATAGATTTCCAAATCTAATAACAAATTAAATTCATATGGGTAACAAGTTTTTTGTTGAAGAAAATATAAATATGTATAGCCGTGTCATAAATTATTCCATTGTTGATGATTATATCCATTTGAGTTAGGAGTCACGTGCTTCTCTATACTTATGTTTATCATCCTTTACGAAGGTAACCCACCACATTATGTTGCTCAAAAACCTCATCTAATGCATTTTGGCTTTAACACGAGTATTCAATTACAAAATACCGTGCAATGCTCCCTACCTACTCATCATATTGCCATTTAAGCAGTTTATTCCATTGATTTTCACTTTTTAAATGGCGATAAGCATCTTTTTTACCGATTCACCTCTTCCAGCCCGTGCTCTTCTGAAATCACTGATCCGTTGTTGAAAAAGTTCCATGCATCGGTTCGACCTCTTTAATCCTGTAAAAAAAAATATCTACGGACTTCCTTCCATGGAATAATACAATAAATCTATTCTATTAGCTTTTGCAAAAGTCGCGCTTTATGGAATGGTTCTAGGCGTGGCGTTGATTTCCAATTTAGTATTATTATTACCATTGGTCTGGATTCGCGGTTGCTTACACTGTTACGTCATTCGTCGGCAATTGTGCGTTTTCCTATTGTGGTTCAAAGAGTTTTTTTTTTTTTTTTTTTTTTTTTTTTTTTGGGTCTGTTTTTTGCGTTGTTTTGATTGTGTCATACTGTATAATAACCTGCGCATTTTAAGAGGCGTTTTTGTCAAATGACATTTTTTTTTCTAGAATTTATATATTTAAATAATACATAGTTTAAAAGATAGATAGATTATTTAGATTATACAAACACTCTCTAATTCACTTCTTCAAAATTATACAGCATTTGATTCAGATAGCTTGAATTTGGATGCATAAAAAAAAAAAAAAAGTCCAAAAATCTCCTTTTGACAAACAAAAAAAAGTCTAAATAAATGTGTAGGTTTGTACCACTAAAAACAGTTTTTTTTTTTTTTAATTTTTCCTCCAACTGTAAATTACAGGTTTTATAGAAAAATATATAAATAAATATATAGAAATATTTAATTAAATTCAAAATCTTTTATTTTTATTTATTTATTTTTTAAATAAAGCTACTAGCTTTTCCATGTTTTGTTTTACAATGATTGCTTTTGAAGTATAGGTATATATCGAAAAGCATTAAAGATACAACGGATCTAAATATAATTATTTTCATGAGAAAAAAAATTCATAAACTTTTATTTTGGTTCACTCATTACACTTCCGTTACATTACTTCAAGGAAAGAGTAGGTTATTCCCACAGTTGTTATTAGTCTGTGAAATATAAATTTACATTTCACGCTTTATTAATCCGTCTGCATTCCATCCGATATATTTATTTCAGTGAATACAGGATTATTTGACATTTCGATATTCATTATTTCACTAATGGCATCCGTATTTGACATTTTATTTACTGACATATGTCGCAGAATTCCAGGCATTTTGATAGTTTTCTTATCATTATTATTTTCCATTTACTGCCTCTGATTTAAATTAATAATAATGAACTGAAATCATTGTATATATTTATTATACATTTTTTCACTTTTGAAAATATCAATTCTGTTTATGTATACATTTATATATTGTCTATTTATAATGTAAATTGCAAAGCATTTCTTAAGCTTTGTGCATTCTTTCATAAATTTACACTAAAGCAAAGTTTTATATTTATATACATTACACCATTTTAAAAAATGAGGGCAATTTTTTTTCTCTTATTCATAATCATAAAATAAATAAAAATAAAAAATGTATGAAGGGGAAAATAATGTAAAGACGTTTATATTGTCTATTTATAATGTAAATTGCAAAGCATTTCTTAAGCTTTGTGCATTCTTACATAAATTGATACTAAAGCAAAGTTTTATATTTATATACATTACACCATTTTAAAAATGAGGGCAATTTTTTTTCTTTTATTCGTAATCATAAAATAAATAAATAAAAATAAAAAATATATGAAGGGGAAAATAATGTAAAGACGTTACATTATATACGCCCATAGAGAGAGATGATTCATCGTGGGTGACATCGACATCCCTCTGTGAAAATATCTGAAGCATCCTGAGAACTGGTTGGGGCCTGACGCAAGGGATTCTCATATTGTTCCTGGATTCATATTTCTCTCATATGCCATCTGAAAGCGTGATAAACTCTATGTTTTATGGAACCAAAACTGGGAAATCTCGTTATTATTATTATTATTTATTATTATATTTTTAAAATCCCAGTCCAGGTTCCTCCCCCCCCCCCCTTGTGTTTCGGGGTTTATTATTTCTTCTAACAAGAAGTACATAATTAATAAAGCGATTTTAAAATATTAAGGGTACATAGAACATCTCGACAGGTTAAATGAAGCAATTTTTGCAGAAGATTCAACAATTTTGTATTTTACTTAAAAATACAAATGGAACTGAGATTTCCTCCCGCCTTTCTCCCCCCCCCCCCCCCCCACACACACATTTAGCATGTACATTATAGCCCATATTTAAAGCAAAAGAAATTAATTAGCTGAATAAATTAGTTTTCCAGAGATAATTAACTTTTTATATGTCTGTATGAAATTTTTTTAACAATATGTCCATTCGGTACACTTTTCTAAAAATCTATTGAGTTTATCACCTTAAACTTTGGTATGGTAGCAGAAAATGTACTATTTGAAAATAATAAGCAATTTTAAGTTTAGTTGAAAAGAAATATTATTATTATTATTTACTAAATAACTTTGAAAATCCTAAAAATTTTGAGAACATATTTCTCATTATTTTCAAAATTTTTCCACCTAGATTTACATTGTTGGGTATTTTCATAGAAATAAATTAGTTACAAAATTTTGGAAAATTTCAACTCGCTATCTTAAATAGAATTTTAGAAAAATGTACCGAATGGGCATATTGTTAAAAAATTTTCATATAGACATATAAAAAGTTAATTATCTCTAGAAAACTAATTTATTCAGCTAATTAATTTCTTTTGCTTTAAATATGGGCTATAATGTACATGTTAATTGTGGAAAAAAATCTCAGTTCCATCTGTATTAACTAACAGAAGATTTGGTTTATTTCAATATATTTAACTCTCAGTAATGAATATTAATTTAGATTTGAAATATTCATCAAAATATATTTTAGCATAATTTGGGTGTTAACGGGTTAAAAGTATTGACTTTTTTTTTTTTTTTTTTTCTAATTTAATTTAATTTGTTAGTTATATGTAGTTGAATGTTTGTAAAATCGTGAATTCGCAGCCGATTTTGGCAAAATTTTAAAACTGGTTATAAATGTTGATTATGAATTTACAGTTCAAAAATTCTAAATTTGGTTGAAAATTAGAGATTTATAGAGTTTTATTTATTTATTTTTTATTTATTTATGAATTAAATTTGGAGTTTTCCATTTCATCTTTCTTTTCTTTAACCTCCCCCCCCCCTTTCTCCCCCAACTCCATTTTACATTGATATTTTAAGATCTGCGAGCTATTAATCTTTTACCTTCCAATTCATGTTAAATAAGCCACGTGATTCTTGGTTTAATGTATATATATAAAAAAATTGTATTATTATTTTTATTTAAATCGCAAATTTTTAACAGATTTTGACAAAAATTAAAATTTGGCTGTAAGTACTGATTATGAGTTCACGTCCAATTAAATCCCTGTATTCAGTTAAAAATTAGAGATTTTATAGAATAATAATATTTAAATAAGTTCAAAGCCAGTGATTTGTTGAAATTTCGCGAGCTAGCGTTCTTCCAACCGAAAATTACAGTTTCAGTTTTTTCATTGTGTTTTAATAATGAAAATTAAGATCATTTTAAATTATTTTTCCTGCGGTAGTTTTTTTTTTTTTTTTTTTTTTTTTTTCCTCAATGCTTTGGCTGTGTAGAGCAATTTAAACACCTTTAACACTTTTGAGAATATTTTGTTCATGATATAATATGTTTATCATACTTGTTTTAAATTTATATGTTTATCATTCGTTAGATAAAAGTGAATTTTAAATAAAAATTACGCCCCCCCCCCCCCCCCAAATTGAAAAACACCTTTTTAGATTAAAACCAGTAGAGACTACAACGTCAGAAACGCCAAAGAAAAATATTTGGTAAGCATACAGCTGTTTCGGTAGCCTTTAGCGTACCGTCTTCATTGCACTAAAGAGTGAAGACGGTACGCTAAAGGCTAACGAAACAGCTGTATGCTTCCCAAATATTTTTCTTTGACGTTTCTGACGTTGTAGTTTCTACTGGTTTTAATAATCAAGCGCCAAGTCTCCTTTTAATATTTAACATCCTTTTAGGTTGTTTCGAATTGGGCAAAATCAAGCCAACCCCTTGCTCAATGTGCAAGAGTTTCCATCTCAGGACGAAACACTTACACCACTATTTTTTATTAATAATTTCTATAATATGTGAATAGTAATTTTTTAAGATTGAATATGGTAGAAATTATTGATAAAAAATAGCAGTGTAAGTGTTCCATCTTGAGGCGGAAGTTTTTTCACTCTTGTCTTTGCCGAACTCTATTTAATATTCGGAAAATAAAAAGATTTTCTTCTTCTAACATTTACTTTATGTTCGAAATATGTTCTTTGAACTGAAAATTCACAAGTCAATGACATTACAAGCTAACTGAATAAAGATTAATGTGAAACAAGATACAACGAAGCTTAACACTTTGTAACTAGTTAAAATTACTTTTTACATCGGTTTCTCCTTTCTGTTTGCTTTTCTGTATTTTTATTTTCGCTAACTTAGTGAAATTTAAATACAATACAGCATAAATTATTTAAATTAATCGGGAATCAAACAAAGTCTCGAAAAACGATACTTAAAGGTTAACTAAATATTTAAAAAATAAAATAAAATAAATACATTTCTACAGCTATGAATAAAAGTTAATATGTTATAATACATTAGTTTTCACATTTCAAGACCAAAAAAAAAAAAAAAAAAAAAAGTACTTTTGCTTTTAAAGTAAATTTGTAAGTAAAGTAATATTAATTTATCACCATTCACTGTAGTAATAGGCCTATGGATAAAAGTTAATATGTTATTATACATTAGTTTTCACATATAAAAAAAAAAAAAACATTATTTTGCTTATTTTAAAGTAATTTGTAAGTAAAGTAATATTAATTTATCAGATAGAACTGTGTTCTTTAAATGACTTAGGCACAGCTTTAATACAGTACCCTCTTGCCAACATTTTTCTCCCATTTTGGCGATGAATTAAAATTGCTATAGTAAGTTACGTTAGAACAGACTTCGACGATAAACGACCGAGCTACTTTGATGCCAAATTTCGCTAAGTGACATTATAAAAGCTGTTCTAAAATAAAGTTATTTTCTCTATTTTATAACGCACATATATTTAGTGATTCCCTGTTATCGATACCAGATTCGAATATCGCCATAAATTCAGCATTTGACAACAATTCAGTACAGAAAAAATAATATATTTTCGATGCAGTTGAATATTGAAGAAAAGGTACAGCTTTAGTATAGGAACACCTTGGCCATTTTTTTTTTTTACTAACTATTGTATCTGTTTTTTGAAACATGAATGGCAATATAAATTATGTTTTTTGGGCTTTGGGAAAAATTTATATTCAAATTAGTGCACACACAATTATTCAAATTAAAAACAATATATACTATATATACACATATAAGTAAAAATTAACAAATTGTACTTATTAACTATAAAAATCGATTCTCTATCTTCGTCAGCATAGTTAGATTAGTCTAAGATAAATATATATTTTAAATAATCTATTTAAAAATAACTTTTAAAACCCAAATTCTTAATGTATCGTATCACATAAATCTTTTCGAAGTTAGAATACAATTTAATTTGAAAAAAAAAGAAAGTAACTTTTTTGTTTATTAACCAAAAAAAATTGATGAAATTTGAAATGCAAGTTGGTCTTGTGGGGTACAGGCTGTATATTATATTTTTGTGTTCGTGAGAGAAAAAAAAAAAATTGAAAACTGCAATTTTTAATCTCACTTCAAGAACATGTGACTTAATGTGAAGCAATTTTTTTTTTCTCCTAACGGTTTCCATACAATCTTCTGCTGTTGCCACCTAAAATTCATACTTTAGTTAATTTTAAAAAATCTAATTGTCCGACCGATAAGCTGTTTAATCCATCGAATTCACAAAAAATTCCCTCTCATTTGGTACCTTATTTGTAACGATATGACTGATATTTCTAATTTATTTTCTAATTCATTTTCCTCATCTATCTATAATAATAAAAGAAGGTGTCTGTCTGTCTGTCTCTTTGTCTGTGCATCTATACCCTATACGTTCAGCCCCTACTGAACGCAGAAGTATAAAATTTGACATACGGGTGCTCAGAAGCCTTCCCGAGTTGATAGTGAAAACAGAATTTAAAAATTTTAATTAGTTCCGGAGATATTAATTAAAATGTAGACCTGTGTCTAATCAAAAAGCGATCTCAATGACTGAGAATTCACCGCGATTGCATAAAAATAGATATTTTAACGGAGTTAAAATCAGAAAAAGTGGAAAATAATTAGAAATATTAGTTCGATCGTTACAAATTTGGTACCAAATGAAAGGGGATTTTTTTCCGAATCTAAGAGTGCAAGTGGCTTATCTCTACAGCAATTAGATTTTTTAAAATTAACTAAAGTATGAAATTTAGTTGGAAACAGGCAGAACACTTAATTATTTCATTTATCAAAGATTCTTCAGTGCCAGGTGCTAGACATGCTGGCTTCCGGTCGGGAAAAATTGTTTTTCGTTTTTCGCCCACGTGACAAAGTAGTTGAAATAAAAAAAGCAGTTTTTGAATTTTTTCAATTTAAAATCGATCAAAAGCAGAACTTCGAAATTGCCCGTCATTATGGTTCACATGTATGCAGTTAAAAAATTTAAAGTATAGCTTTAAAAATAAAAAGACATATTATATTTATTTAAATCATTTTTATTTCATCTGTTAATGACACCAAAAGTTACTTTCTGATTTTTTTTCCCCTTTTTTTTTATGAATTCGGTTGTAAAAAAGCAGTTTTGGAATTCTTAAATTTTAGACGGATTTCAGTAGAAATCGTTAATCGCCCTTGATAGATTAGCCATTTTAAGTCTAAAATATATCAAAGATATTCATTATTGTAATACATAATACATCATTCAAAAGATATTTTAAAGTATTTTTATTGCAGGCTATTAAAATGATATAAGCCGTTAAAATTCTGTATGAAACTTTCGGAGAAAACTACGGAAAAACCAGAAAATTTTTATTCTTTTATATTTTACAGAGTTTCAAATTCAGATTTTCGCTCACATTTCGTACTAAGCCCGGAATTAAGCAAGTTTTGGAGAAAACCACAGATAAGTCAGACACAAATCTTTAAAAAAAATGTTTGTATTATCTTTGTATTTCAGCTTCTAATTAGTATAATTTCATTTTTATATTATCGAAAGTGGAATTCGAAATTCACCTGATTTACACGTTTTAAGGTGTCCTGATTAGGTTTTCTTTTGTATCTCAGCTACTAATTAAAATAATTTCATAAGTAATACATTATTTGAAAGCTTTGATGATTTGGAATTGAACAATATATTACAGAAATTTCTACCGCCAGATGGCGCTGTAATATTTTAAAATTTCAATATTTCAAATTCTAATGAGCGAGGAAGTTGTAAGTTCTAAAACGGGGATAAGGCGCCACCGAGCGGCACTTACAAGGAGAGGTCACGACATGGAAAATTCAGATCGGGACGAAATTGTGCAGGATTGTAGTACACTATGCAGGTAACAACATACTAAAGCATTAGGACCCACTATCCACAAAATTTCGAGAAAAAAGCATTTAAAATTTCAGTAATCTTTAAATACAAGTTATTTCGCAAGCAAGGTAGCGTCCCAGTGGCGTGAGCGTATAAAACGCTGGTTTTCCACCCAGATAACATGGGTTCGAGACTACCTACGGAACTTTTTTTTTTTTTCTTCTTTAATTTTTTATGTAATCTAAATTTTTTATTTATTTTATAATTCATTTGAAAATTTTAATAAAAGATTATTTAATTTTGTTGAATATAAAATTAATAAATTTTTCTACTTTTGATATTTATAACTTAAAAATACAATAAATTTCTATAACTTTAAAAATAAATTTCAGTTTTGTTTTAACTATAAAATAAGGTAAAACTAAAGAAAATGTTTTTAATTATTTTTCTAAGTATTTTATTTTATTTTAGGTACATCCAAAACAATATTAAATTTTGTTTTTAAATTACAAAAAATAAAAAAAATACAGAGAAATGATGATTTTAATTGCATATATAATTATTATCCAAATTAAATAATTACTTCTCCAATCAGAACAACTTCTTGAAAAATTAAAGTATAGGATTACGATACTATTAAATTATTACATGCAAAGAAATATTATTCTTAAATTTAGATTTTAAATGTTAATCAACATACTTCTTCGACAACGACATTTTTTTTTTTTTTTGTCCTTCTGTGGACGAAATAAAATATTTCACTTCACCTGTTCTCTATTCTTAACAAGCTAAAAGGGTTTACGTAATTTATAGACATTAAAAAGGAAAACAGGAAGCTCAATTAAGTACACCTGCTATTTTTTACACTTTGTTTTACAGCTTGCTTATTTTTTAGTTATTTAATTTTTTTATCTGTTTTTCTTTGTATTTGTTATTTAGTGTTTTGTAAAATTAAAATTTATTTTTTAAGTTATAAAAATTTATTGTATTTTTTAAGTTATAAATATTAAAAAATATATATATTTATTTTATATTCAAGAAAATTAAATAATCTTTTATAATTTTTTCAAATTTTGAATTCATTTATAAAATAAAGTAAAAACAAATAAAAAATTTAGATTACATAAAAAATTAAAGAGGAAGGAAAAAAAAAAAAAAAGAGTTCTGTAAGTAGTCTCGAACCCATGTTATCTGGGTGGAAAACCAGCGCTTTACGCTCACGCCACTAGGGCGCTACCTTGCTTGCGAAATAACTTGTATTTCAAGATTACTGAAACTTTAAATGCTTTTTTCTCGAAATTTTGTGGATAGTGGGTCCTACTGCTTTACTATGTTGTTACCTTCATAGTGTACTACAATTCTGCACAATTTCGTCCCGATCTGAATTTTCCATGTCGTGACCTCTCCTTGTTAGCTAAAGTCAGAAATTTGAAAGATCATAACATGGTGAGCGAACAGGCTGTTTCAGATATTGAAAAGGGAAAAGGGCGCCGAAGGCGCTACCGCACGGGAATTTACTGCGATTTCAATAAGCTATTTTCACGACATATCAATAAGCTGTTATTAGACCTGAAACGGGAAAAAGGCGCCGCAGGCGCCACCGAGCGGGAGTTTCGTAAAGTCGGATTTTTCAGGGATCGCGAACCAGCTGGTCGCCGAAGGCGGCTAGTTTTAAATAAATGTAATTTTTTTTTTTTTTTTCCAGTCGGTAAAAAAAAAAAAAAAAAAAAAAATGACAACAGTTAAATTATGTTGAGATTCACAAACATACCGCAGTGAGTGACAGTAAGTACATAAGAATTTGAAGATAATATACTGTGAATAATAATTAAATTCCCGTGCGAACGACGTGGCACAACAGCTTGTATTCTAATAAAACTACATTACATTTATGAGATAAATTTTTCTGGTTATACTATAAACTATTAAACTACTAACTAAATATATATAAATATTTAAAAAGAAAAAGACATCTGTTTTACCAGACGATTAATTTGTAAATTCAATTTTTTATAAAGTTTTATTAATTTTTCACATGTAAGCAAAAGTAGATATTTCTTTTTATTTAACATAAAATGAAACAGGTAGGTATTTCTTTTTATTTAACTGGAAAAATGCCCTTTGACAGGTTCTGGTGTCTAAATAAGTGTAACGCTAAGTTCAGTGACGGATTTAAGGGGGAGGGAGGGCTAGAGAGCTAAAGCCCCCCCCCCCCCCCCCCCAAAAAAAAAAAAAACGGACAGAGGAGTTTTTGGTAACAAAACATTCTAGGTGTTCAATTTACGGATCATTGATACATTTTGTACCATTTTTATTTTAATAAAGTGGACTATCATGCAGTCAATTACAAGTAATAACCATGAAAGTTTTGCGCGTAAAAAAAAAAAAAAAAAAAAAAAAAAAAAATGGTCAAGCTGTACTAACATATTTCAACAGTGTTTATTGATTTTCTGTCAAAAATCTTTCAATAATTGTAGATTTTTAAAAGTGAAAGCTGATGTAAAATATATTATAAATATTTTAAATGTACTTTTCAAAATCCTTCTGTATAATTAAAAAGTAAATGTGGCTCTAAATTATCTGACTGTCTGATTTCCCTCTTGTATTGATATTAAAAATAAAATTTATATATATATATGGGTCAAATGGGATGGCAAGTGTAACAACTTTTTTTTTTTTTTCACTTCATTTCACTTCATTTTACTCAGTTGCTGTTATATTTATACTTTTGAAAATTTGTAGGCATAAATTGCAATTGGCTTTTGAATATATGAGCTTTTTATAATTTAACAATGTGAAACTTATTTAAGGGGAAAAAAAAAGTACTGAAGCGAAAATTTTGCGTTTAGTCTTCCGTGGTTCCACTTACCTCATAGTTTGGGGAAACTGTAACTTCCTCAGTATAGCACAGTAATACCGGCCAGTATCTGATTTCATGTAATCGCCCAATATTGTATGGTAGTTTTTTACCATTATCGGCTGATGTCGGAGTATTACGTCGGATCTGCCGAATTACAGTGTATAGCGATTTACTGTATTTATAATGTTTCTATAATAGTTCTAATGTTTCTAAAAATATTTTTCGAAAATTAAAGTTCTACCACTAGGCAATATAGGACAAGATTGCGATTTTACCGATGTTCGTCGACTTTAGGTGATACTTAGCAGTACTGGGACAGTATTGCTGTACTACTTGGGTTCAGCAAGTTTGCATGTTGTGAAAATTTTTATGAAACTGAGACTTTTGAATTCATCTGGGCTCCGATTTGGGCCAAGCCTGCGGGTTTGTGCAGGCCTGTACAATAAATGTTTTAAGACCAAAAAAGAAAAGAAAAGAATAGGAACAGAAAGAAAGAAAGAAAAGTGTGAATAAATTTTGTAAGAGTGGAGGAGATTATATTCATTATAATTCCTTTTCTCAACTGTCTTTAGGCTTATGCTACTAATATATTATTCAATATTATCAAATTGGTTTATTGTTGCACTAAAAGTGCCTGGTCCTGTATGTTGAGTAATTCCTGTATAATTTGAATACGTTGAGTTTCCTCAGTTATAAATTAGATAATATTAGAAAAAGAATAATTTTATAAGACAGAAAAAGTTGTGGTAGCCTTAGTAGGATTGATTGTATTCTCTCAGCTATTGTTGTGCTATACTTAAACATAAATTACCTACCTTTTGTTGGGTGCGGATGTTGTTTAACATCGAAACAGCTGAATTCTTCGGGAACAGGAAGTTTAGTGTCAACAAATGGGTGAAATTCTTCGATGCGTTTAATTTTCATCTGTCTTTTTCGGTTTTCTTCCTGAAACGCCTTTGTTGCCAAAAAAAAAAAAAAAAAGTGTGCGTTATTTATATTTTTAAGTTCTAAGAAATATTTTTGGAATCGGGGAGTTTTCTGCTGCTGGAAATTTTCTATTGTCCTCCGTTACGTGATATGTTTCAAGATCAGTATTTCTTAAAGCGGATAGTATGTTATTATTCTTATGTCGACATACCTTTTTCAAGCCAATAAAATTCCTTACTTTTGCATTTTATAATATTTTTATCGCGTGATACTTATTTTATTTTTTTCTTTCCTCGATAATATTTATCTTTGCTTTGAAGGGGAAATGTTTTTTTGAAATAGCGGAATCGACGAGAATTATTTCTAAGTTAGTCAGGGCAAAAAAAAAAAAAAAAAAACTTTACGTGAGGGGAAAAAGTAATTTATTTACAGTCATAAACTTCTTTTATAAACAATACACAGCATTTAAAATTTACGTTTAATAAATTCCTTTATTTATAATTTTATTTAAATAAACACGTTTTTATGGGAAAAAATAAAAATATTTTAGAATTCAATTCAGAAGATTTTTGTTGGCTTGTTTTAATACTAAAGTTTGAATGTACCTTGAATGTTTAAAATCGCAGAAATACCCCTTCTATTCGCTGATATATATTCCCTAAAATTTAATAATAATTAAATAATAGCAAATAATTTTAAAGCAAACACAGTATTAAAAACTGCGAAGTAACATGAATAAATGTATCCGAATAAATTTTGAAATACTGTAACTAAAATAAAATTTGAACACCAAAGATCAAAAATACTTATGTATATTTTTTAAATAATTCTGAGAGAGGAAGGAAATTATTGAGTTCTATATTATAATTAACACATCATGTATCAGCCGCAAAGCACTTATTGCATGTCTTTGCAATTTATGGTACTGGACTTCCAAAGTTTTATTTATCTTTATTCAACACAAGTTTTGGTGTATTTTGCTGCAGTGTAACTGAATCCATACACTCACATCGTAAGTAGTCTGTTCTGTTGCTTAGGCTTTCATACCAAAACGAGAGTTCGCGTTAATTTCCCTTCAAATATTTTTATATAAAGGGAAATTAAATGAATAAATAGTCTTTCTGTGGCAATGTCGCTTAGAAAAGAGCTTTTTGTAAGTTAACTCGTCTATTAAATAAAATCACAAGGGAAAAAAAAATAATTGTAAGCAAATATTTTTAAATACTAGCAAACTCGTGCGAAACTTTCACACTTTATTTCTTTTCTTATTTACCTTTGAAGCTCATAAACCTTAAGCCAATTTTCTCACCCAATTTTAATTCATCAGAAGCCAAATTATTATTAGAAACAAATTAATATTGTGGAATGAAATGCTAATGATAATCAAACCAATATCTTTCACGAAAGGCTTAAAAATAAAATTCATGTTTAATAATCTAATTTTCATACTTCATGAGGCAAGACAGATTTAGTATAAGACCCTCATGGCGATTTTTAAATTTTTGTCACCATGTTGGCGATACATTTTTATTAATTAATTTATTTATTTTTGCATAATTTTGTGTTTAAAAAACTTAGTACCAATTTTGATTATACTTTTTATTATTGCGTTCCTTAGTCAATTTATGACAGAAGTTCATATGGGGCTTATACCATTAAAATATTGCTAGATTTAAAATGACGCTTGCAAAGATTGTAAAAATGCAACCTTTAAAAATACATTTTTTTCTATAAAATGATCTTATCGTACAAATGTCGTCATTTTTTATTAGATCACTGAACTGAGTCCACGTGCTTAAATATTGCTATGTATTATTTTTTATCTTCGCGTAATATCGTATCGTTTCTAAAAAAAATTAATCGTAACTGGACCACGATAGAGAAATATTATATAGATTATAAGTTATCGTTTTATATTGCGAATATTCTCTTTATTATTTTGTTCTTTTTCAAATCATAACTAATTTTCCAAAGAAAGTCATAATGGAAAATGAATTAGTTTCTTTTTAAGCCTTTGATATCTCCCCCCCCCCCCCCCACACACACACACGCACACACTCATTATGTTTGTGTTATTTCATAATTTTATATTTTAAAAGTACTTCTTTTTTGTCTGAAAATGTTAATATTTCTTTTTTGTAGGTTTACCACTGGCAGAGTCATCATATCAAGCAAAGTGGGGTGGATGATATGGTGTTGCTCACAAAAATTACAGAAACAGCTATTGTTGATAATTTACGAAAACGATACCTTGATGACCAAATATTTGTATCCTTTAAAAATTCCTTCACTTGTTTTAGAAAATTCTTCTCTTACATTATTTTGTATAAGAATCAAATTTCTGATATAATTTTAAATTAGAACTAAATAACTTTTTCGTTATCTCTTATGAAATATATATAATAAATTATTATTAATTTTCTTGTAAACTATAGTTATGCTTTATTACATAGTTTAAAAAACGGCTCAAAGTAATTTATTTTTTAATATTTCAATATTTCTCTCTTTTTTGTATAAAAATTACGTAAATATTCAAAATAGAAAAAAATTACAATAGTTTTTTTTTTTTTTTTTAATTAAAGGTTTTTATTAAAATGAAAGGAAAAAAAAAATCTCTGATGAGAATGTTTAATAAAATAGATTTAGGAAAGTTTACAAATGTGATATTTTGTAAATATGTCTGTCTTCTATAGAATTATCTTAGTTTTGTGTACTGTATAAGGATATGTACTTTTATGTCTTCTATTTTAAGGATTAAATATTGCAATAAGATATCATTTAAATAAAATAACCCAGAGAGGTTTCAACTGACTGCTAGTGGCTTCTTGCTAGCCAAATGTAAGAACTTTATAGTCAACGATAAGTAAGTTCTTAGAAGCTGATAGGTATTTGTAAATAAACTTATATTTACTATAAATAGATTAAGAAACATTTATCAATAAATTCATTAAATAATAATAATAATAATAATAATAATAATAATAATAACTTTTTATTTCATTTGCATGTTAATTTGCATTTTTTTTTTTTTTTTTTTTTTTTTTTTTTTTTTAAGGATTTATATTAATCTGTGCTTTATATATAAGCAGCTTTTATAAAAAATTATTTATGTGGTATTTTTTTTAAGTTAAATAAAATCATGTTTCATAAATATTTTTTTCTTCTAAAATAGTTTTGTTACTTTAGTCGAATTCTGTAATGCACAGGAGAAAATATTGTGGATGAATTTTGTGACTCAAAGTGTTATGAATAAATCAAAATCTACTTTTTTTTTTTTTTTTTTTTTACGTAAAAGTACTTTATTAAATTTATTACAAGTTTACTCAAAAAAATTTTTATCGTAAAATTGAAAAATTAAAAATATATTAAATTACACTATATTATTATAAATATATTGTTGCTATGCTGACTTGTTTGAAACTATTTCTTTTGTTCTTCAATTAATAAGACATAGTTTTTATTTTTAAGCATGATTAATTTCATGTGTCATCTATTTAATGTTTATTATTTTCAAGGCATTAAATCATACTTATGAAAATATGGCGTTACTAGCATTATATTATATGCATTTATTTTTCTTAATGCAATGAAGACATACATTGGCCCAGTTCTTATATCAGTCAATCCATTTAAACAAATGCCATATTTTACAGACAAAGAAATTGAGCAATATCAAGGAGCTGTAAGTAAAAATGCTATATTACTTGTTTTTTTTTTTTTTTTTTTAGTCCTACTTCTTTCAGATATAAAATGTATTCTAACAATCTGCACTAAGCCACTTGAATTTTGCCTAATAAAAAATAGTCTATTACCGAATCTAAAAGTTTACACATACAGGTAAAGTCTGAGTCAAAAGTAAGTCTAGACTACTAGTTAAATTCTGTTTAGGGAAGAATTTTATAACTTTGGTATAATTTAATATAATATTTATCTTTTCATTTAAATATACAAATAATAAATAAATAATAATAATAATTAAATAAAAAGAGAATTGAATATTCACTTTAAAATATCAAATTCCTTACCTTAGCAACAGTTAATATATTCATTTTTTTTTTTTTTTTTTTTTTTTTTAAGTTAATCTCAGCCAATTTCTTTTCTTTTAAGTAGTTTCTGTTTGAATACTTTTAAATCATTTCTGAAGTATATGTATAAGTAGCATTGTTTTTACAATTCATTTATTTATCAAAAGTTACATTTTTGTTCACATTTTAAATATCTGTAAATTTTTAACAATGAATGGTAGTACAGTACATATTTCTTTTTTATTATGTGGAATTTCAGAAAGCATCCAATAAATGTGAAACCACAGAAATTGTTTCAGTAGAGGTTGAAAAAGAAAAAAAGCAGAAGGATTTATTTATATATTTATATCTGATTTATTCGTATTCTATTGCACTTAGTGTGTTTTCTCATAATTTGATATACATGCATTTTATTTTAAATATTTATATTTATATTTTGTTTTATTTGTTTCAATATTAATCTTATTTAATAAATTTTTATTAATATATTTTCATTTTATTTTTATCATTTACAAATTAAAATAAGTACAATTTTTTATTCTACTTTTATCATCTGCAAGCAAAAGTTATGTGTGCATGTTAAAAAAAAAAAATAAATAAATAAATAAATAAATAAATAATAAATAATTTAATAAATAATGAATAATAACAAAAATAATAATAAATTTTACTTCCATTACCCTACTACCGTAGGTAATGGAAGTATTGTATTTGGTCCAAAAATTCGATATTGAGATTTCACCTGATTTACACGTTTTAAGGTCCCCTGAGTCCAAAAAAAGGGTTTTTGGCAATTGGTCAGTGTGTGTGTATGTGTGGAATCTTCTGGCTATCATATCTCCGAAACTAATAAAGATCGAATTACAAAACTTCAGAATTAAGACAGGTCTGGTGTACAGATGAATTTTCCAAATTTTGGTGAAAATTGAAAAACCGGAAGTAGGACATCGGAGACCGGAAGTTGGGACCGTAAATCCGTATCTCAAAAACGGCTCTAACGGTTTTCTTCAAATTTGCTATATAAACACTCTATTAGATGTCCTTTCGAATAATATAGTTGGTTAATTCAGGAAAATTGACAGGCGTCCTGTATAAATAGCTCAATTTCAAGTCTTGCAAGCGCGTTCCTTGAAAACGGCTGTACGGATTTTTTTCAAACTCGCCATATTAATTCCCTTTTAAATATCCTTTTGTATGTAATTATTGTTTTCCGGTCAATAATTGTTTTTTTGTAAAAGTTGGTATCTCAAAAACGGCTGTAATGATTTTCTCTTTAGGTCACTTTTATGTTTTCTGATCACATTATCTCTCAAAAATGCATATAATACGTGTAATAGTGGGTAATGGAAGTCGTGTGGTTGTTTCACACCAGATTTTTTATTGTTCTGATTATTATTTTTAATTATAAGTTTAAACAAGTAAATATATATATATAAATAAATAAGTCAATTCCTACTTACAAACACTATCGATTTTTTATTATTTTTTTTTAAATAATTTTGAATTAGTAAAAAATAAAAAGCGCGCGTGAAAAATGAAATAAAAATAATTATAAGATAAAAAAAAAAAAAAAAAACTTTTTATATACCATGTTTTAAATTTTCTGATGAATCATAGAGCTTTTATCAATGTGCATGAAATTTTTAAAGTGATAATGACGTCAATTTTTGCGAGATGCATAATTTAAATTTTTATAATTTTTTAACGTTCATGTTTAATTAAACGTATTTATTTTTATTTCGAAAGAAAATGAACTCGTAATTTTTTTTTTTTTTTTGGCAACAACTAAATTGTAGCTAATATTTTAATGGCTCTTTTAATGCTATTAGGATGTTATTATTTTCATATTTTAATTAATTATAAGAAAACTAATAAAAAATTTGAAAATCGGACTTCGAAGTATTGTGCTGTCACCGTGTTCTGAGCACTGAAAGTTTCAAATTTCTAGCTATTTGGGAAATTAGTTAAAAATCTATTGCAAGATTTGTACAAGATATAGGGAGAGTGTGAACTAATAGTAGGAATTGAAAAAAAAGAAATATTGAGCTATGTTTTTTAATAAGTTTCAAAGAGTCTCAGATTCATTCAGATTTATCAATAATTCTTAGTTATATGACAGCAATTTTTACTTTAAAATATATTTTTGAAAATAGTTATTATTATTATTATTTTGCATATTTTCTCATTATCTAAGCTTTAAGTATTCTTGCTTTCTGAAAGTCTTAATGCCCCACCAGTGGCTGATGGGTTCTGCTCTCGAAGCTAGTCAACAAGAAGTGATAGGTTCAATCCCAGGTCACTCTTTTTAACCCTAGCAGTTTAAAGTTTTCAGTGCTTTTCTCCGAAGCTCTCATAAATACAGGCTAGGAACCCTTAAAAAGACCTCTCATGGACTAAATTCATGGACTATTCATAGCCTAGGACTCTTGTGTAGTCAATTGACCTCAAACCGTCAACATCACTGAAAGTTTAAGTAAAACCCCCTATTCAGTGACAGATTTAGACATAGACCCAACAGGCATGGACTTAGGGGTTCCAATAATTTTGGGGTGCCTAGTTTTAATGGTGACTAAAATTTAAACAGTGGTAGTGATTAAAATTTGAAAAACGACCAAAATTTGAAAGAGAGTGTCTCATGATTTGTTAGTGGAAAACAAATAACATTAGAGATCTTATATATTACAATTAAATTTTAAGTAATCATTTATATGCCAGGTTCGTCTTTTACATTGAATGGAGTTTATGTCAGAAATGTATGTATATTGAGGGTACTTACCAAATTAGCAGAGTGGCCTTTTGTGAACTAAGCTGTCTCATAAAGAAAAATATAATCATAACAGTTTTGTTACACATTACATGAACCACAAGAAAATCCCTTTGTAGATTTGGATTATTTATTTCACTTGATTAATATGTTGTTTTTACATTTACATCTATGTTAAGTACTTCATAAATCCCTTTTAAAAATAAGGGGCAAAACTTAATACTTTCTGCTGCATTACAGAGTTCTTATTGTACTTTATACAAACATATAGTAAGAAAGGCATACTGTAGATTAAAACCGATAATCTTCTTTGCAGCTCTCATTATACGAGGATTACTTTGTAACGATTCAACTATATTTATGTTACACATGATGCTCTAATTTTACTTCGATGACTTTACATTAATTCAAATACTGCCATGAGGTTACGAAGATAAGCTACGGCATCTTTCAACCCACGCTATATCAGCCGTTGGTTCTTCCTTCGTTCAAAAATCCCGCAGTCGTTGCCATTCTTGGGGAAAGAATTCAGTGTGGTGGCTTAAGCCACACCCCTTTGAAGTGGTGACGTCAAGGCTCACAAGCAAGTTCATGTAGGCAAAATGTTTTGCTATAGTATGTGGCGGAATTCAACACCACAGAGAGCTTTAATTTAAAAGAAGTGAGAAAAATTGAAAAGTGACAATTGATTGTGTTTTTTGTCGATTATAAAAACACTTTATGGACCCCATTTAACATGTTACAGATTTTTCAATATTGGTTTGAAATACATGAATACAAAATATATTTGTATGGTTGATCATCTGCACTGGAGAGTTACTGCGTGTAATTACGGATGCTGCTATCCGCATATGTCAATTAAATGTCTAGCAATGGATTATGCTTAATCCTGGATTGAGGGCGGCAAGATTTTTAGGCATATTAAAATCGAAAAAAATTATGTATTTTTAACATAAATCCAAACATAAAAAAAACCCAACTAAAATTCGAAACCGATTTGGTTTTCAATCAATTTAAAATTTTAAAGTCTGATATGTTCTCTCTATCATTTGTCAAAGATTTTCATTTGTTGAGGGAAATTGTTTTGTTAAAATAATTAAGTATGTAATGATTTAAATATAAAATATTGAATGAAAAACTGTAGAGAATCTATTTTGAAGCAAAGCAACTTATTTATAAATCAAAATAATTTCTATATTGAATAATAAAAAAATAAACATGTTAGTCTGTTCTTCAGTTATTCAATAAAAATTTTAAATATTTATATAGCTTATTATAATATCTTTGTAGGAGAATTATTTTCATGATACTATTTGGACTAGTTACTTATTTTTTTAATTATATATTGATTGTTATATGCATGTTGCACAGTGATTGATCTGTGTAAGAACAATATATTTTTCTTCAGTTGTATTATATTTATTGTTATGATTATTATTTACGCATAATATTTCAAAACATGGATTGGGGGGGGGGGGGAATATTGAAATAGGCCTAGGGTGCAGTCTAACCTAAATCTGCCTCTGCAACTATTACTTAATGGATTCATCTGTTTCAACCTCTAAACCAAATGTTAGCCTTTGTACATAATACATGATCAATCTGTACATAAACTTTCTGTACTACAATGTATTTTCCCTTGTGTAATTATTTGCAAATAATATAAAACAGTATAAATAATATAAAACAATTTTCAACAACAACATCATTCTTACCATATTCTTTTTTCCCCCTTAGGCATCATATGAAAATCCTCCTCACATATATGCCTTATCAGATAACATGTACAGGAATATGTTAATTGATTGTGAAAGCCAGTGTGTCATTATCAGGTAATTCTGACACTATGTTAGAGCTTTTTTGATACTGTATCATGCAGTTGTTTTATTACTATTACTATTATTGAATGTTAAACATATTTTCTTTCTTTTCTTTTCTTTTTAAATTTTTAATGGTTAATATTATTGAATGTTAAAATACATTATTATTATTATTATTATTATTATTATTTTTTAATATAGTGGTGAAAGTGGAGCTGGTAAAACAGTAGCTGCCAAGTATATCATGTCCTATATTTCTCAAGTGTCGGGAGGTGGTTCCCGAGTACAGGTAGCTATTTGTTGTTACTTTTTATTATAATGACTTAAAGTTTTTAAGAAATAACTACGGTTTTACATTCAAGATTAATTAAATGAAAAAATTTAAATATTTAAACTAATATTACCAAATTCATTTTAATTTACTTTGGATAAATGAATAGAAGTCGTAAAAATTTTTTAAGGAAACACATTAAATAAAATAAATAAGAAATGATAACGTGTTTGAATTTTCACTATAAATTTCTTTCTGTCTCATATTATTAATTGATTAATTATTTTTTCACAGTAGTTATCATGCTGTTATATAAAACTGTTAATTAATACTTTTACATGGATTTTAATTGGACTTCATAAATTTACAAACAATATGCAAATTTGATTTTAAAAGTAATAAAAGCTAATAAAAGAAGAAAAATCATTTTACTATGTTTTTTAAACTGTATTATTATTTTAATAAAACAGCAAATGGCAATTTAAAAATAAATTTATATCTTTATAATTTTGACTAACCAGTATAATGAATGCAAATGTTTTTTTTTTTTTTTTTTTTTTTTTATTATTATTATTATTATTATCAGTTATTAATTTTCTATCATACATTTTTTAAATATACATATACTTTGTTTACATTTATAAAATCAATTCTTTGTATAAATATATCAACCTGTGATTGATTTTGAGTAAAAGTCACTGACTATTTTCTATTGTTTTTATACAAATAATTTTATCAAATTTTTAAATGCTGGTGTTTCTTTTTTTTTTTTATTGTTATAGAAAATAAAAGAAATTATTTTAGAGTCAAATCCTTTATTAGAAGCATTTGGAAATGCAAAAACTGTCAGAAACAACAATTCTTCTAGATTTGTAAGTATTAGTTGCATTTGCTCTGATTGTTATTACTGTTATTGTATATGTATATTTTATCTTCAATTTTTAATATTTTAATTTTAGGGAAAATATATAGAAATTCAGTTCAGTAGAGGTGGTGAACCTGAAGGTGGAAAAGTATCAAATTTTTTGCTGGAAAAGGTAGAATATGATATATAAAATAGTTCTTGCAATTTTTATTTGCTTTTTTTTTAGTATCCCTTTGGAAAATGCTTTGATATATAGTAATTATTTTAAAAGCTATTTTTTCCTTCTATAAATTTTATTTAAAAAATGAAAATATGTATCAATTTCCACAAGTTTTTTCTTTTTCTTTCTTCTTTTTGTAATATGCAGTAAGCTTTTTTTTTTTTTTTTGTGTGTGTGTGTGTAATATGCAGTAAACATTTATTTATTTATTTATTTTTTTTTTTCCTGTGCGTCATAGCAAAGAATTTTAACTTATTTAAGCTAAAATTAAAATCAAGGTTTTATAGAAAAAAAAAAAGTATTTATCTAATATTACTAACAGAAATTTTGTACAATTTTATTTGAATTTTAATAGTTTGAATGTTATCCACCATTTTTTCTAATTATCTCTCTCTATTATAAATAAATGTATAAATAGGAAACATATAAAATGAATTTTATATTATTCATTTGTAGATACAATTAATAAATTTATTGAACTTTTTGCATGCCTTATGATTTATATTTCAGGTTTTATTATATATAGAAATGTAGATACTCACATAAATCCTATGATTTTCAACCATCTTTTAATTCTACATCTACTTAGTCCAATTTTCATTTAAAATAATAATTGTTAATGCAACAAAATAAATAAATAAAAATAAAATTTAATAAAATTAAACGTAATTTATACGTTTCATTAATATATTAAAACCAATGTAACATTTAAAATGAGATAATGAATACAAAAATTTAAAAAATACATTTTAATGACACTGAGGAGGGCTAGTGTTCTAGCCGAAACGTCTGTCGTGTATTTTAATGTTTTTAATTAACATGTATTTTTAAAGTTTTAAAAATTTTTGTATTCATTATCTCATTTTTAAATGTTACATTAGTTAAAAATAAAATTAATATGCATTTATAACAATTGAAATTTCAATGTTCTAACAATTACTTATACAGTTGTAACCACTATCATAAGTTTTCATCAGTATATTTCTCGATTGCTTATGATCACTGTTTTCATTTTGTTTTAATTATTGTATATGGTTTCAATATTAGTAATTTATAATATTTTCTTAGTCTAGGGTAGTCAATCAAAATCCCAATGAAAGAAGTTTTCATATATTTTATCAACTATGTGCTGGTGTTACATCAGATATGCAACGTAAGTAACTAATTAAGTTTTTTAATTAAATTCATTCAATTGTTAAACTTTTTCATGCATTAATTTATTCAAACCTCCTTTTTTTTTACTTCCTTATACAAAATATAAGGAAGTATTGTAATCCTGATTTGTGAAATGGATTTTGCATCATGAATATTCAGCCCTTAGATAAAGCACGTAATGACATTGTTATGAAAGTTATTGACATTTTTATTATCCTGTATTAGAGTATGAATGAATATATTGTTGTATATGAGGACTTAAAGTTATGATGCTTTAGAAATATTTTTTCTTCTCTGAATTCAGATTATAAGTTTGGCATTGAAAAATCTATACATAATATTTAGATAATTTATTTTCTATTTGCTAACAAAATATAAAAAATATTATTTTAATTAATCTTTTATCTGCTTTTTCAATTGTTTTCAGTTTCTTTTCATTTTGAAGATTTATTTTAGTAAACGTAAATGTATTTGTTAAGGAATAAGTAAAAAGTGACTACAACAAATTCTAAAATTTCTTATCCAGTAATCATAACATAGGAAGCCATCATTCTTTCACCTTTAATTTTCCTTATTATTGGCTTATGCAAATATGTTTTGACATACACAAAAATGAAAATATAGTATGTATAATCATAAATTATTTAGATTGTGTATAATTATGTGTTTCATATTTAGAAGGGGAGGGAGCAATTTTTTTTATACTTTTCTACATATTTTTTACTCATAATATTTTGTCTCTTTAGAAAATTTGGGAATTATGAGCCCAGATTATTATTGGTATTTAAATCAAAGTGGATCATTTAAAGTGGAAGGAACCAATGATGCCCATGATTTTCAAGAAACTTTGGTAAGATAGTAACTAATTCTATTAAATCCATTTTTAATTTAAATTAATATCTATGTGTCTAATTGCCTATTTTTCCTTGTATATTAAAGTATTAAAAATTAATACAAAAAAGTATAATAAGTATTTCTTTGGTTAGTTATGTAAAACATCTCTTAAATCCGAGAATACTAACTTTTATATTCAGTACATTATTATACCATGTGTAGAATTTACTCACTCCGTATTTAAAATACTTTTAGGGCACATTTTAAGAATTGTTATCAATGAGCATACATTTAAATTTTATTCAGGAATTAGTGTACACAGTTTAGAAGTTGCTTATGCATTTCCTTATTGTATGAGTGAAATTTACTCATGTTAGCATTCTAGAGTTAAGAATTACATAACAAAGGTTTTAAGGTATAGTTTTACAAGTATACTTCAAATAACAATTTGAAAATTGATTATTTAATATATTTCTGAAATTAGTTAATTGTGTAATTTAAATCTTATAGCACACGTACGAGGTCTTACAGGAGCGAATTCTACCTTCTATACTGTCAAAAAATACCAAAATTACAATGCCCAAAAAAAAAAAAAAAAAACCTAATACCTTCACTGACAGATCCTTAGATGAGAACCTGGAAAACAGTGGAACTAGTATCAATCTTATTTATCCAGAGTGTAGTGAAAAACAATTTAAAGTCAGTGCAGGTAAAATAGCCTCAAACTACATCTGTGAACTCCTAGTGATCAACGAGGCCCTAAATATATACATCACTCACCAGGAAACTGAGAGAGCTGGAGTAATAATAATCTTTAGCAGATTTAAAACAGCTCTCCAAGCAAATCAAAAGGGTTACTCAAAGCTAGTACTTAATATACATAGAGCCCTGGACCAAATTCTTAATATAGAAAAACACACAGTGGATCCCAGCACCTGTTGATATTGATGGAAATGAGAGTGTTGATGCTTTGACAAAAGAAGTGAAATGGCTTAACAAAGAATTGCTTCCTCATGTCACTGTCATCGATACAAACTCAGTAGCAAAGTCGAAATTCAGTGATGAGATAACCAAATTGAAATATTCAGTCTGTGAACTAAATACAGGTAGAATTCTTACAAATACCTTAACAAAACTGTGAACTCAACACTAGAGGGATGAAAATTTAAAGGAATGGAACCAGAATGTACTCCAACTGCAGAAATTGCCATGACACAGAACTGAACTCTAGACATATTTTCTCTTGTCCTGCCGAAGATTTATCAAAATCCAATCAAATTGTGCTGCCATCCTATCGAAGATGCAGTAAATTAACGGCTCTCCATACAAAGACTTTTATGCTGATAACTGCCTCCAGATAGCTAAAGCTGTGTGGACTACCAATGGTCCTATATAAACTAATGGACACGACATCAACCAACCAACCAAATTTTTTAGCTTGAGATGTAATTGAAAGTACTTAAAAAAAAAAAAAAAAAAAAAAAAAAAATATGCAATTATTAATTTTTTAGTTTTTTTTTTTTTTTTTTTTTTAAATAAAGTTTCATTGTGTGAAATATTTATATTTTATAAAATACATTTCTTATGTAAATTGTAAGTAGTTAATCAGTTGTCTGAAATTGATGTTAGTGAACACTTTATTTTAGAGAGTTTTTTTCTTCTTTCTTTTTTGAATTGTGTATTGTAATCTCTCCTGAAAAATGTAGTGGTTTCCTCCGAAACTCGCGTAAATACGGGCTAGGACCCCTTAGAAAGACCCCCACGGAGGGCATTCCCCCTCTAGGCCTAGGACACATCAGGAGTCAATCGGCCTTAAATCCTACAACCAACCAACCAACCTGAAAAATGTATGTTAAATCTTAATAATCTTTTTAGAAAAGAAATAGATTGATTTCTATACCATCTTATCTTGTTAATTAATTAATAAAAATGCTTCAATAATATTACTTTGCTTAATTTTGAATTCTGTTACAGTTTGACCATTTAATCATTTCAACCGACTTGTATGTGTTTTTTATTGGAAAATATTCTCATACAAATTTTCAATAATATATTTCAAAATGAATTATTTACAATTTTAAGCATTTGTAGTATTTAAATTGTATACATAATATAACAGTGTAGAACTTAGATTTTGTTTGGAGTAATTTTAAGCTATTCTATCCAGATGAAATGAGCTGTATTTTAATGTGTTTTAAAAACCATACAACAAAAACACTACAATTTTATTTTTTTCAGAAGTGGGGAAAAAGTTAAATTGTATATATATATTAAATAATAAAAGGTTACTTTATATAGAGAACTGAAAGCTGTTTTTTTTTTTTTTTTTTTTTTTTACAAAGATGTATATTCTATAATATGTGTTTAATTACCATAAATTAAATGTTCCTGAAATTAAAGTTTTGCATTTAAATTCAAAGATTTTCTTCAGTTTCTACACTTTCTACTGAATTACTATACTGATTGTTACTATTTTAAAATTTTAATTACTGTGGTTGTTTTTCTGATGAAATATTCTAGAAAGCTATGACAATCATGGGCATGACAGAGGAAGATCAAATGAATGTTTTACAAGCTGTTGCTGGCATTCTGCATTTAGGAAACGTAACCTTTGTTGAGAGTGGAAATTATGCAGTAATTGAAGACGATCAGTGTAAGTGTGACATATTGATATTAACAGCAAAACATTATACGTTGAAGTTAGTGGTGTAAATTATAAATTTTATTCATACAATTTTTATGAAATTCATATTTATTTTTATAAGTGAGTTATTAAAGTGTTACTAAAACTTTTTGTTACAAGTAATATTCATATTAATTCAAATTTGACGAGCATTTATATTATCAAATCAGAAATACATATAAAACTTTTAAAAATTTATTTATTTATTATTATAAGCATATTTGTCAGCATAAATTTAGCATATAACTTTCAATTTATCATTCTGGCTGATCATGTTACCCCACCTCCTTTTTTTCTCTTCTCAGATGTTATTAACTAAATATTTCACACTCCTCTTTAATATATCTACTTTCTATGCTGCTGTTGGTTCTAATGTTTTTTCCCCCTTGTCATTTTAATTTCTTCATTAGTGTACTACTTCTGTAGTTTTTCCTTTCCTATCTTTTCTGTCTCTCTCTCTCTCTCTCTTTTTTTTTTTTGGGGGGGGGGGGGGATGCGATGGGCGGTGTGCTTTTAAAGCAGTTGCATGCTTAATCTGTATCAATTATTTATTCCTTTTTTATTCCACCTTTCTATGTGTATTTATATTTATTTTGTCAGGTTCAAAAAAATAAGTTTAGCTGTAACCCCTAAAGCAGAATACTTGTAAATGTTCTGCAACAAGGTTTCAGATAATTAAAATGTTCTGCAGGACACATATGCATTTTACAAATTTACTCTGACAATATTATTCACACACTCATAAAAATACAAATCTTGGATTTGATGTGCTATAGTACATGCATATAATAATAAAACAATGGTAATAATAGCAAAATAGAATTCAAAGGTATTTTTACTGAAACTTGTAATAAAACAAACAAACAAACAAAAAAAAAAAAAAAAAAAAAAAAAAACAAGACTGGATAGAAAATTTCTCATGCAATCAACTAACATCTTTAGAAATATTTTGATAAATTGTTTCGATGATTAATACAAGATTTTTAATAAATGTCCATTATTGAGGCTATAGTCATAAATTTTTCTCCCTAATTTCTAAATATCTGCAATTGTTCTGCAGTAAAGTTATTTGTTCTGCAATGTACGTTCCAAATTTTGACATATTCTGCTTTGGGGGCAGTAACCAAAATATTAATATAATTATTCTTATTTTATGTTTTGCTTTTGTGCACTTTATGCATATATATATATATTTAAACTTAGCTACAAGTATATGAAAGAAAATCTTATTTGTTCTTTTTTATTTAGTTCTAGCATTTCCAGCTTTTTTATTTGGTGTTGACGCTGAACTGGTAAAATCAAAATTAACTAGCCGAGTCATGGACAGCAAATGGGGAGGCCAGTCTGAAACAATTCACATGCAGTTAAATCTTGAACAAGCAGCGTATACAAGAGATGCTTGGGCTAAAGGTCTTTATGCTCGAGTTTTTGATTATCTTGTTGGTGTATGTATTTTATTACCATATCTGAAAGTTTGTGCCATTTTTAAAAACTGAATGAAAGCTTTATAGAAACTTGCACCTCTGGCTGAACCACTGAAGTAGGTTTCATATAAAAGCTTATATTTCCATTTAAGAGGCCTCTCCACTTATCGTCCCCAGAAGCCAGATCCAATGTTATTCTATGGAGAATTTCGCCCCATTATAACCTATTAAGTAACATACATTTTTTAATTCCGTTTTCACATTCAGAAACTTCGCAACTATTAAACAATTTATCGCTTTCTAAAAATTATTTCTTAAATTTTTTTATATTTTATTTTGGGGTTGTAAAATGCGAATTTTCACAATGTGAAATTTTTCATTTTTGAGCTTAAAAATGAAATCTTAAAAATAAAAAAAATCAATTTTTAAAAAGCGATAAATTGTTTAATAGTTGTGAATTTTCGGAAAGTGAAACGGAATTTAAAAATATGTTTTAGTTAAGGACTTATAATGGGGCAAAATTTCCCATAGAATAACATTGGCTTCGGCTTTCGGAGATGATAGGTAGAGAGTCCCTTTAATATTTATAAATTGAATTATATTAAATTTGTTGAGTAAAATATATATTCAGGCAACAATTCTTATGGTTTTTTATATATTTTTTGCAGATTTGAAATCTTTAAATAGTGTTTTCTCACTTTGTAGTGTTTTCTCACTTCTTTCAAGAATTCATGATCTTCAGAATGCTTAAATTTCTGCAGATATTTAAGATAATACTTAATTTTTAAATCAATTTTATTTTTTGGATGTTTAATGGAACCTATTTAAAATGATTAAGGATGGGTTTTGAAATTTATTAATTAGTTTTGGAGGAAAAAAATTAAAAAATGAATGTCTAGGTAAAAATTTGAAAAAAAAAAAAAAAAAAAAAAAAAAAGCATGCTTTTTGTTATATTTTTACTTTTTAAATTTTTTCTTTAAAAGGTATTGCAAAATCCATCTGTAATATTTTAAGTAGGTTCTATTAAACATTAAAAAAAAAGAAAAGAAAAAATCTTAAATATCTGTAGAGGTTTTAGCATTTTGAAGATCATGAATTCGTGAACTATTGCAAACTGAGAAAACATATTTTGAAGATTTCAAATCTTTGAAAAATGTATCAAAAATCATAAGAATTGTTGGCTGAACACATGTGTTATTGGGCAAACCTAATGTAGTTCAATTTATAAATATTAAATGGAAATATAAGCTTTCACATGAAACCTACTTCAATGGTGCTGTCAGAGGTGCCAAGTCTCCTTAATGTTTTGATTAAAAGATATGTTTTTGTAACTGTAAGGTAGAATTTGTGGATTTTGTTTTAAACTGATTCAATGTTAACATCTGATTTTAAATCTCATGATTTCAATTTAAGCAAAAATTGGGACTGTTTAGCTACCTACCCCTTCACATATTCTCATTTAAAAGGTTAATTCATAAAATTCAAATTCATAAAAACAGTCCTTTCATAAAATTCCGTTGTATATAATTGATTATATATAAATTATGCCCCTGAATCTGCTGCAAATAATGAAGGACTGATATATTCTGATAAGTTGTGTTATGGAAAATATCTATTTAAAAATGATGTGCATAAATTATTCTGCAAGATACATCCTCTTATTGAAATTTGTACAAGTTTTAAAGACAGCTTTCGATTTTGACAAAATGTTTTATATACATCGTCGATAAAATTATACCCAGATACTAACTTCCAGGTAATTTAATTCAAAAGTTTTGAAATAAAATTATTTAAAATTTTGTCCCTCTTATGTTAAATAAAATGCTTTCATACAATTTCTTCAACATTCCCTGAAAAATTTTCTGTCTTGATTTTTTGTATGGATGTGCTATTTAAAAGGTGGGACATAATTTTACTTTTTGAATTTGTATTATTTTACCGTATAAAATAAATTAATATAAAATTAATATAAAATTAATATTCAAAAAGTATATATAAATTGAAACTAGTAAAAACATTGTATTTGATTCATGTGTATCTACTATTCATGTATATAAATTTCAGCTTTTTTTCCCTGCGATGTAGTTTCTGACTCATGTTTAAAAAATAGTCACAAAGTAAGGGTTAAAGACAAAAACAATCATTGAAATAATGACATATTTAACTTAAACATAATTTTATATTTTGAAAATGTAACTAACAAAATACCACTTTTTCCCTATTTCTGAAAAAAAAAAAAAAAAAAAAAAAAAAACTTCATGTAAGAATTATGAAAGTCTTTTAATGTAAACATTTGTATTTTTGAAGTTTATTATAAATAATCCTAATATTGCAATGTTTTCTTTTGACTTATGCTTTCAGTTAAAATAATTTCTAAGGATAAAACTCTTTGATAAAAATATTATAAATTACAAGAATGCACTAATCAGAAAAATATTTTAAAAATTCAAGAGGTACATGACCAAATTAAAAATGAGCAAATAACATATTTATCTTAATTTTATTTAAGGATCTTATTAATTCTACTCAAATGTATAAATTGTTGCTCTTAATATTTTTTAGTTATAAAAGTGTACAGAAATCAGATATCTTAATGAGTAATCACCATTTTCTAAAACGTTGGCTTATGAAACTTTATGTTTGAAATAGTCAAAAAATGTTAAAAAAAAAAAAAAAATGAGGAGGTTTTAATGGACACTTTGAAAATAGTATTAAATGAAGGAAGGCTGAGAACTGAAAGAACTAACTATTGCTTTTGTGTAAGGTTATCTATTCTTGGGTGATTTCACTTGTAAAATTTAGTAGTTTTAAAGCATTAATGATTAAAAGTTAAATAATTAATGTGCTATAAAATTTTTAATATTTTCAAAGCTCACCTATATTATTTAAAATGCAGTTATATTCTCATCTATATTATTTAAGATTGAGTATTGCATAAATATTGTATTGTAAAAGAAAATTGTAATAGAGAACTGTTCTCGAAATATAGCATGGCATTTTAATGCTGCAAATAGTTAACATGTTTTTTTTTTTTTTTTTTTGGGGGGGGGGGGTGTATTTTTTTTCCAAAATTATTTTTTCTTTCATATTATTATTATTATTACTTTATTTTATTTTATTTTTTATTTTTTTTCGGTGTTTGATTTTTTAAATTGAATTTGCTTTATTTTATAAAAATATTTTAGTTTCTTTTCAACATATCAATAAAATTATGAAAAGCCTGTTTGTAGCATTGTTAAAATTACATATTATTTAAAATAATATGTAAAATATTCAAATTGTTCGTGTAAATACTCATTAAACTGAGCAATTTTGATGTAAAATATAATGCTGCAAACCTATAGAATGTAGCTTAGATGCCGCTTAATCAGAACTGCACTATTATTGAAGTTTCCAATAGCATAGAAATCGAAATTAGAACTGTATTTTCTTCAAAAGCCAATCTAGAAACATTTTCTTCCTAACAGTATATAGGATAATCAGAATTATCCAGTGTAATAAATCTCCATTTAGTATGGAACACATATTTATTGGTAATATTATTTAAATACTGTTTTAGCCATTTTCATGTTTCACATTTGATTAATTTATTGCATGTTATCGTTTTCACAGGTTGTAAATTCAGCTCTCAAGACAGAAGTGTCATCTGAGTTAACAATTGGAATTCTTGACATTTATGGTTTTGAAATTTTTCAGCAAAATGGTTTTGAACAGTTTTGTATAAATTATGTTAATGAAAAGCTCCAACAGATATTTATTGAATTAACTCTTAAAGCTGAACAGGTAACTTTTTCTTCTGTTTTTTTTCTTTCTTTCTGTATGTAGATGACACAACCTAAATGATTCTATACAATGCATGTTACATTTGTTAAATAGAATGGTGGTAAATGTTTGTAAATTCCCA
This sequence comes from Salticus scenicus, assembly GCA_963930645.1. Taxonomy (NCBI): domain Eukaryota; kingdom Metazoa; phylum Arthropoda; class Arachnida; order Araneae; family Salticidae; genus Salticus; species Salticus scenicus. Next base: position 107,786,163 of record OZ005650.1, on the reverse strand, counting down.
TCATGTTATTTGCAATGTATGTATGTGCTTAAAAATTTGGTTATACCTTGTGCAGAAATATAAATTTTCTATTGTGTGTATTTAGATTCTGAAAGTTTCCTGATTTTTGTTTTCATTATTTTTAAATCTCTTTTTTAAATTTACATTTTGAGATGTTATTATTTTATGGCCATAATGTTTAAGGCTAAGAAAAAATATTTTTTTTTTTTTTTAATCCATCTCTGTTTTATTTACTTTGAGTATTTCTCATGATAAAATTTTATTGAGATGAAATATAAAATTTGAAATAATTATTACAAAACTTTGAATAAACACCATAAAATGCAATGAACTCGCAACAATTGTTTTGGATCAAAAGAACACATGACCCTTTGTCAGGCGAACAAAGGATCGTGTGTTCTTTCGATCTGAAACAATTGTTGTGAGTTTATTGCATTTTATGGTGTTTATTCAAAGTTTTGTAATTATTACTTTAAAACGCCAGTTCTGTGGTGCTTTCTGATTATAAAGTTTGAAGTTTCTGTATGTGTAACAATAGAATGAATCTGTTAATAAGTGTTTCTCTGAGCAAATTTTTATCTTTAAATGATATGAAATGTAGCATTCTTAATAGTATTGCTAGTCAAAAATAAGTTATAATTCTAAACATTTAAATTTGGTAATTTGAAAAAAAAAATAAAAATAAAAAAATAAATATAAAATAATAATAAAATAAAAATCCTTATTACTCATGCTTATGAAAAGACTAAATCTATCCCCTAAATTAGTTAAAGGTTTATTGAAGTACCTCAAGTGTTAAGTGGTATTTTGCATTTATTATATGCTTACAAATTTTATTTAGTTGCAATGATATTTTTAGTTTTCACTCTACAGATATTTTAAAATTTATTAAGCTTATGTCATTATTATATAAGATACTCTTTTTATTTTCATGTTGTGTTATCTAATTTTTTAAAAAGTGTTTTGTTGACTTTTCGGATTTTTAGTTTTTATAGCCTGATAACTGTTTAAAATAATTATTAAAGTACTGTAAGCAGACTTCAGCATATATCCATTTCCCCATTATGAATTTGTTATTTTATTCACACTACTTCATTTTTAATATTATTAAAAGTGTGATTTTAAATATTTCAAAATTAATAGTATTAAGCATTTTATAGAGCTTAACAGTAAATTAATTCTGAACTATACATATTCCATGTTAAAAAAAAAAAAAAAAAAAAAAAAAAAAACTGATATGAGTTTTTTGTAGCTTGATCTGTGTATGTTAAAATGTCACCAAAATTGGTTGAAGGATTAATGAAAATACGGAAAAAAAAAAGTTCTGACACTTGCCAATAGAATTAAATATGGTACTTTAGTAGTCTACATAACTTGAGCCTTTAATGAAATACTAGTAAAACTTCAAAAGGCAAAGCTATATTAAAAAAGTTACAATAAACAATCAAATGAATAAAAAAAAGAAATTTTATTGTTTTATTCACATATTGCATCCTGTAGTCAGCCTTCTTAATGATGCAGTGTGTCACTAGGAATGTTATTTTCGCAGTCTTTATAATATATATAATATATATAACCTCTTCTTCAGTTGTCTAGTCATTAGGATATTGGTTAATAGTGTATCAGATTTTTGTTAGATGTTTAATGAATTCAGAATTCCACTTTAAGCTAGAGACCTCATTTGGTTAGCCCATGTTTTGGTTTATCATAATAAATATTCCCAATATAACTAATGCTATAAACATGTTTCATTCATAATTTTTTTTTTTTTTTTTTTTTTTGGGGGGGGGGGGGGAATCAATGATCGTTGTTTAAGTTGTGAATACTAATATTACAGTAGTAGTAATAATAATAATAATAATAATAAATAAAAATATTTGATGACAAATGTGATAGAGTATTCTCTCTCTCTCTCTTTTTTTTTTAATAGAAATCGTCTTTTAATTATGAATTTTATAATTCTTAAGATATTACGCATTTTTTCACTCTAAAAAATGATTTATTTTTCTATTTTTATTATACTTATTTTTTATTTATTTTATCTATTTATTTATTTTTTTACAGGAAGAATATGTGCAAGAAGGAATAAAGTGGACATCTATTGATTATTTCAACAATAAGATAGTATGTGACCTCATAGAAAACAAAACTCCCCCTGGTATTATGTCAATAATTGATGATGTTTGTGCGACCATGCATGCTGTCAGTGAAGGTTCTGATAATCAGCTTCTTGGGGTAAAAATAATGTGATTATTTTAAATATCATTTTAACTTTTATTTATTAATGTGTTTTATGTATACAAAATTTTCTTTCTTTATTTTTTTAAATGTTTGCAGTAAAATTAAAATTATTTTCGTGACATAGATGAAAAATAGAGCTATATTATTGTTTCATGGAAGTTATATATATATTTTAAACTAACTGTCTTAAGCATTTAAGATAAAGCAGATTTTTTTTTCCCCAGCCATATCTATTAGGATCAAAGTCCTATCTCTTTTAGATAGGAAAAGAAAAAGCATTGTCACCATTTGCAGTTGATCACCTTAAATTCAAAGTAATCAGTTTACAATTACACAAAGAGAAAATGTCTGCAGCAGAAATAGAACTTGGGTATTAAATAAAATTCTGTTTAGGAAATATTTTTAAAAGCCTTCTGTTTTAAAAAATAAAGTATTAATAATTTTTAAAAATGTAAAATCTATGGAAAAGCAAATATCTACATAATAAATAATGTTACCCCAGGACTATTGTCATAATCTAAAACTCATTATATTAATTTTACTCATTGTATCTAAAACTCAGATATTTTTAAAACTTAAACTGTGTATTTTTACTGCATATATTAGAGAACTGCGTACTAAGTATATTAGAGGAATAAGCATATTTTTATACGGTTTTCTAAACAATCGTTATATAATTTTGTAACTAATGCTGAAAGTATTTTACTTAATAGTCTTTTTTTTTTTTTTTTTTTTATAATAATAATAAAATTCTTGCACATTTATATGCATGTATATAGGTAGATCTATACCTTTATTATTATGAAAAGCAGTTTCGTTATGATGATGCTTTATCATTACATGGATGATATTATTGTACTTAACAAGAAATCACAAAATACCTTTTCCTTTAATTATTCATCTAACCTAAAGCTAACTCAAAATACTCTAGTAATCAATCAATTAACTTTTTAGATCTAAATCTTTAATGGTAATAAAATTTACACAGATATCTATGACAAATGGCGAGATTTTAGTTTTAAAGTAAACTTTTTTACATATTTTATTTCCCGTCTGCATCTTTCGGTACTTAGAAACATCATCATTAACCACTTGTTTCAAATTAATAATTTATGCACTCCAAAGTATTAAAACAAGAATATTAATAAATTGATCACAGCCACTGCTAAAATGGGTTTTCTTAAAAACTTTGTATTTCTTATTTTATATCCATAACCATGTCTCTGTCAGCACATTTATTATTAAAAAAATATATGTATGAGTGCACTTTTGTGCATAACCAAAAAAATTATAAAATAATAAAAGACAATGCAAAAGGCGGAGGTTGGGTGGACAGATGTTTGATTACGGAGAATGGGTGGTGGTGTTTGGCTGGATGATTAGGTGGGAATGTGAAATTATATACATTATATATATATATATATATATATATATAAGCAGAAGGCTTGTTGCATTTACCTTTTATTAATATGCATTCTCTCTTTCTCCTTTAAATGCTCAGTTTCTTCATTGTTGAGTTGTCAACTATTCTTAAAATTAGTATCATACTCTTACATGCATGATAATCAATCAATAAATATCCATGTTGCTGTATAGTTTCATTATTCTTTATCAGCTGTGAACCACTAAACCTTGAATTTTGCTTATTTTACTCCATGAACGATTAAACCCCTGAATTATTTTGCTTGTTTTAATCCACGTGACTCCAAATGTATCATCCTGTGACTATTGTTTGTTTATTATGGTTGTTTTCTGTTAGATTCTCTGTTATTTTTAACATAATAGTATATTCCACTTTAAATTTCACTTGCATTATTTTCATGATAGGGAGCTTGCTAGTGATTTGCTATTATGGCCACTAGTGAACAAAATTGTACATTGGTGCTCAAGGGTGAAAAGGTCTCCCCTGATGAATTTTTTTCATCTTTCTGAGCTTCTCCTACTTGAAAAATATTCGTTCTTATTGGCCTACGGGGTTTCAGTGATCTTGTATCTGTCGCTTGACTTTTAATACATTTAATAATTCATTATTAATAAGTCCTTATTATATAGGTATAAATATATATTAATGCCTTTATTTTGAAAAGTTAAGATGGAAAATGTTTGTTTTATCTCTCTTTATTTATTTATTTTTTGAAAATGATCTGAAAAAGTCAGGAAATAAAAAATCAATTGCTGGGCACTCTGTTTGACTTCCCTTATTTATTTATTTTTGGGGAAATGTAAGACACAGTGCCGAAGTTATATCTGGATATCATCTATTCATATTAAATTTCAAAATATGGACGTTTTTACTGTTTTGTTGTTCGGTAGACATATATAAAGGCATTATTAAAAATTAAATGTGATATTTCTTGGATATATAAAAAATTAGGTTTTGTCACCTGTTATTGAAGGTTTTCGTAATTTATAGTGTTTACTTAATTTTGTGTTATAATTTTGTATTATGCATTATTAACTATACATTCACTCATATAGTAATAAATATTGTACTATGTATGATTATGATTATTATTATTTATTTATTTATTTATTTTTTTTAATCAGAAATTAACAAAGGCTGTTGGTTCTCATGCTCATTTTCAAGATGGGGGAGGGCAGTTTATTATTCATCATTATGCTGGTAAAGTAAGTAAGTTTGTATTCTTGATATAAAATATTTACATGAATATACATATGTTAGTGCATTTCTATAATTTATTTGCTTTTTTCCGAACTGAAGCATAATTAATGTTTTATATATTTTATTTGAATAAATTGCATTAGATTATCATTAACTAATATTGGTTATTAATATATTTAAGTACCTATTTCTTAAAACACTGAATGCATTGCATATATGACTAAATGGTGTAATTATTTGGTATCCGATTTGAACATGGGAAGATTGGGAAAATTAGCGAAATTGTTGCATAAAAAATCAATTTAACCAAAAATTTTCAAATTGTCTTGATATTGTCCTGCTTAAGAAACAGTTTATTTCAGTGACCAAATTTCAAACGATGATAGTTTTTTTTTACTTGTAAAATAATCCATTTTGATTGTGAATGTCTGGACAATTTTCAGGTAAAAAATACTTAAAAAAAAAAAAGTTAGAAAATAAAAGCGGAAGAAGTAAAAATCGAAAAGTCTCAAAACTTTACCTAAAATAAAATTACTATTCTACTGTGTTATAAAAGTGCACAATATTGTTTTCAGTTTTTAAAAGTGAAATTTAAAGTAACATTAAATATTTAACCAATATATAGTGTAAATGTTTAAATTGTATGCTTTTGTTTTGTAATCGATCAATCTGAAATAATAAAATGAATGAAATTAATAGCTTTATTTTAAAGATTTCTCTCAAAATGAACAGTTAAAGATAAGAAAACTTCATTCTGCAAACATATAAAAGTTAATAAAAAAAAAAAAAAAAAAACTGATATAGTTAAATTATTTAAAAATGTGTTATGCAACTAGTCTTGCATTTCTCCTTTAGTTTTTATTGCTAAAAGCCTACGAAAATAACATTGCTAGTTAACTTGCATTCTTGTATTGTTTTTCAGGTAACTTATACTGTAGATGGTTTCTGTGAAAAAAATCGTGATGTTCTTTTCACTGACATAATACAAGTTATGCAAAGTAGTGAAAGGTAAAATTGTTTAATTACATGCTTAGTTGCTCTTTTTAGTTTTATGAATTTGAATGTATCAGGTGTAGTTAATTTTTTTTTTTTTTTCTGAAAGTGATTTTCTTATTGCAGGGATGAGATTTTTCAGCTTTTCAGCTTCCTTTTAATTTTTTATTTATTTATTTTTTATGTTTCTGATGGGCATTTCTTCTTTTTTCATACATTGAAGATTAAAATAAATATTTATTACTCTAATATAATGGATTTTATCATCAAAATTCTAGTATTTCATTTCAATGTCTTGTCTTTGCATACAGTTTCAGCTTTTTTGTATTTTTGCTAATCTCATCCCTGTTGTTGTGAAAGTGGTTCTACTTTAAAAAGTATTAATTAAAAAACAATTGATACAAATAAAAAAAATGAAAAAATATATTACAAATAGTTGAACAAGTAGACAAACAAATATAGAAGATATATATGTTGGAAGATTTATTAATACAAAATTCGAAAATCTTTGATCAAGTATAAAAAGTTCAAAGTGTATCGGCAATCTTAATGAATCTTCTTAAAGAAATTTTGTATTCAAGCACAATAGTTGCATTTTTAAGAATTTAAAATTAAAAAATAATTAATTTACAATTTATAAATTTATTTTTTTGCTTTTAAATGAAATTTTTAGTTAGTTTGTAATGTTACGGTTTTATTTTAAAATACATTTTTTCTCAAATCAACACAAATTTTTGAAAACTTCGCAGTCAAAAATAACTTTTTTTTTCCCTATCTCTCTAAAAGGTAAATATTACTATTTAAGGGCTGCTGAAATTTTGCATAAAAATTTTCAATAATATTTTTAATTTTTTCAATAGATTTTTCAAAGCTATAATAGAAATTGTAATGTATAATAATAAAATATGTCTCTGCATGTATATGTACAGCTATGATTTTAGTAAATGCATGCCACTGCAGGGTTATAATATATTATTGCATGGGTAAGAGGCCTCCAGATTTAAAGCCAACCTACCCCTTTTTATTGTTAATTAAATTTTTGAACTATTTGTTTTTACTGCACCCAATATTTATATAAGTTACTCTTAGAGAACTGGGTAAAATTTAGATATTTAAAAAAAATGTAATTTTTTCTGATTATTTAGGTACAGTTTTTTTTTTTTTTTTTAATACTTTATAGTCTGTACTTCATATTTATGCATTTATTTATGAGAAGTGTAATTTAAGTATCATATTTTTTCTTACTGTTTCTAAAGCTAGAAGTGCCAATAAATTACATAAATAAATAAATATATATATATCTGTATATGTATATAAATTACGTGTCACGATGTTTGTCCGGGGTAAACTCCTAAATTAAGGAACCGATTTTAATGAAATTTTGCACACTGTGTGCAGTTTGGTCCAACTTGAGAGATAGGATAGTTTTTATCTCAATTTATTGTCACAATATTGTTTTATTGCAATTATTTGTTAATTATAGACCTTTATTAAAGTTGCTCCAAAATATCTGTGAGTTCCATTAATTTAATTGTTGCCAAAAAAAAAAAAAAAAAAAAAATACGAGTTCATTTTCTTTCGACATAAAAATAAATACATTTAATCAAACGTGAACGTTAAAAAATTATAAAAAGTTAAATTATGCATCTCACGAAAATTGACATCATAATCAATTTAAAGATTTTATACACATTGATAAAGTGCTAATGTAGTTCTATCATAGATATAGTAATATATATAGATCTCTCATCCCCATGTTATCGTACAAAGATTTTTGATGCCGAAAAAAAAAAAAAAATAAATAAAAGCTTTGGAAACAGCCATTAAGTGGTATTGAAAAAAAAAAGAAAAGAAAGAAAGAAATATGAATTTGAAACTGTATCTGGAGTCTTCCATTCCCCTTTAGCAAATAAATTATTCATAAATTTTATTTGCTAAAATATTAGTATGTATTCCCGTGTGTATTCACTCGGGGAAAGACGGCCATATTTTGGTAAAAACGTCGTCTTTTCCAAATGAAACGGAATAACTTTTTTCTCCCCAATGATCACTCTATTCTATATATGCTATACTATATCTATGAGTTCTATACGCAAGCGAAGTGTGACTCACTGACCGTCTGTGCAGCCAAGAAAAAGATTTCCTATGTTAATTGCCCACTGGATTTTTTGTAAGAAATTATTAAAAATCGAGGAAATTTATTTCCCGATTTTAATCCTTATATTTGGGTATAGATATGTATTAGTTATCGCGGGTGTTAGATTGAATTATTTTGCTGTCAAATTGACAAAATTTTAATTTTAAATTTCAAAACTCTGTCGCCCTTGGCTTTTATTATTATTATTATTATTATTTGGCGATCAAAAGTGTAACACAAAAATATACATGCCAGATGTATGCATTGTACGAAATGTAGTATGTATCATTCATTGTACGTATGTATTACATGTAATATGTATTGTACGAAATATTGTTTCATATTATTCATTACTCTTTTAATATAAGTTGTTAAAATAACCATGATTTTTGAAAGGAATTAAATATTTTCGCCAGATAATTTGGCGATATTCTTTTTTTTTTCGCCAAGGATGACAGAAACGAAATCTATTCCGCTGCAAAATATTAGTATCTTACATCAGATATTTTATTTAGACATTTGAAAACAAATTTGACTTCAAACTATGATAGAATATTTATCATTTTCCTTTTAATTAGTATATTATTAGTATATTAAAATTTAAAAGCATGGTATATAAAAAGTTTTTTTTTTTTTTTTTTAATCTTATGATTATTCTTATCTTAATCCTCAATGTTTCCCATCTTTATTAACTTGAATTTACTATTAAAATTTTCACATACTCAAAAACTTCTCATCACTTCGTTAAAATACCCTAAACTTTTCCAAAATCTTTTTCTATTTAAAATGATACATGTATTTACTTTAAATGTCCAATATTTCATACGATTTCCAATTTTAAAGTTTAAAAGTATTTATCAAATTTACTTATTTTTCTGGTTTAGCCTTATTGTTTTCCTTTTTATAACTACAGCTGTTGCCCTCTTTAAAATATTTAAAATGATGAGGTCATTTTATAGTAAAATTATCCATTATAGCATATATTATATTTCACTCCTCCATAAAAATTGATTTTAAAATCGTCTGTTTCTTTTATACTTTTATTTTAATAGAATTTAATTTATATGTTAGTCATTTTAGCAATTTTATCCAAAGTAGCATTAGAAATAATATATATCACTTCTCCATTAAAATTTATAGGACCCTACAATAAAATTAATTTGTGCTTAATATCAACACTACGAAAATTTTTATCAATCGCTTCCAAATTTTGACCTAAGTTTCAAATCTCAACCCTGTGGGTTTTTACATCGGCTACAACGTTTTCGTCTTTGTTCGTAAATAATAATTTGACTGTACTAAATAGTTTACAGCCATATAATTCAACGTATATCTTAGTCACAGCAATGCGTGGCCGAGTCTGCTAGTGTATATATATATTAATCTATTGGGTTAACACAAGAGTTTAACTGTACTGCATAAAATATGTAGCTAGGCCTTAGAGTAAGATGTAACATAAAAGGAAAGGGACCCAAAATACCCTATGACCTGCGACCCCATGATATCGTAATCAGGGGTTTGTCAGTAATCGATTGTGCAGACTTTGAGAGCTGTTAATATAATAGAAGAAGGGTTGAAGGTAGGGAGAGGAGATATTTAAACCTTTTTAAGTGTAGTTAAGGGCTATAAAAAAATGTGTTTTTAGGTTTTTGCAGGTGAGGAATCAATATTGACTATACATAGTTTTAGAGTTGCAAAATTATTAAAGCGGAAGCTGGGGAAAGATAAATGTTTGAATTTTGTAATAGAGCTAGAAACTGCAAAACCTGTCTAAGTAGCTTTTTGTAGGGTCAGTAATAAAATGTACATACTTCCAATACTGTAAAATTATTAGTGCAAGGGAATAGAACATAGGTATTTAAAATTTTTAATGCGGCGCTCTGCCAACGAGCAAAGTTACAGTCAGATTTTTCAAAAGTTGTGAATACAGTCAGAATTATGCTGAGTCATTTGTATGGTGAGTGAACAGGCTGTTGTAGGTATCTGAAATGGAGAGAGGGCACATATGGTGTCAATGAGAAAGAGTTTGCTATAGTCATATTTTTCAAGGATCAGCTGATTGCCAAAGACGTGTAGTGTTTTAGCAAATGTTGAAATTTATTAAAACATTTGAAATTAAACTTTTTGCAATTTGTTCTTTACAAATGACCATGGTACCCCCCACCTAAATTTAATCCGTGGATTGCAATTGATTTGTAGATTATTCCTTTAACTTTACATGATGTGTACGTCAATATTTTATTCCATAAATTTAAACAAACTATAAATATTTTTCAGTGCATTTATGAGAAGTTTATTTCCTGAGGATGTTAGTGGAACAGTTCGAAGCAGACCTACTACTGCTGGGAGTAAAATAAAGGTACAATTCTAATATAATGTTATATATGTATTTTTTAAAAATTTATTTATATGATTAGTGTTTTACTTTTTATTCAATCTGTACTTTTTTTTTTTATTTATTTAATTATCTCTGAAAAATGTTAAAGCAATAATTTGTATTGTCAATTTACTATTATTTCTCACTGAATTAATAAAATTTAATTTTAATTAAAAATGTGCAGAACTAGATGATTAAATGATGATTTGATATTTTTGTTAAAGTTTTCCTTTCTAAAAACTGATTGATATTAACCCTTTATCTACCAACCCCACACAGCCACTTACATCCATAAGACATCTATGAGCATGTATAAAAGTTTAAAAATGATCCATTAAACTTCTATGAATATCCTACAAATATCCATTAGCATGACAAGTGTCACTCTTTTTATTTATTTATTTATTTTTTTTTTTTACGTCCATTAGATGTCTGTTACATATCCGATAAATCTCCAAATATCCAGGGATTGGACTTGATAGATGTAATAGATATTGAAAATATCTAAATCTTGTTTTTATCCGGATCAAAATTTGAGTTCCTGATGTCTGGCTGGTGCTGCCATCTTTCACCAGCTTCTGGAGCTAAAGTCGTTCTTCCTCCCAATGAGGCGCTCCTAATAACGGAAGACGCACCCCTCATGCCTTAAAATATATCCGGATAGTTCCACTTCCGGGGCTCGGAATTTCTGAGTGGCACACGACCACAACAACATTAAACATGTTACATCTGTTAGACATTAAAAGAGGCACACCTAAATTTCGTCTATATTTAACCATATAATGAATATCTATAGTAAGAACAGGATATCCAGGACTTTTAATGGACATTTTTTTAAAGATATTTTGCACCTTTTATGGTTCATATGGATGTAATTTAGCTGTCTAATGGATATCAGTGGCAGTATGGGACAGTACTTAAAAGTATCATTAGTTTAAAAAGCATATAAAATTTAATTTATGGAAGAAATGTAAAAGTATTTATAAGACTAGATCGTATATGCCTCACTTTAATCACATTTCAAGGGACTAGAGCCATTTTCAAGGGACCTGCAGACATTTTTGTTCCAAAAAGGATTTTATGGAGTATTATTGCTATTTTTTGCTTGGCACGACTTCACGAGTGTTATAATTAATTTCCATATTACCTAAAGAATTTTCCATCAATCTTAGAAACAGTGTAAGGAGCAAAAAAATATATTTTTACACTTTTTTAAGGTCCAAATATCTTTTTTGATCTCTATGTACCACTGGTTCACTAAAGAACCACCTCACAAACTCCTCATTAATTATTATGATGAGGTGATGTGCATAATTTTCATTGCAGATAAGAAATACATAAAGAATAAATATTTTTAAGTAATTAAAAATATATATTTCAAATACATTTTTTGTCTGTTTCATAATGCAGTTGATAAAATGTTAAAGTAAATAAATAATATGAATATGTTGTTTATTTTTCATTCTTATCTATTAAAATTCCATTTGAAAAAAATGTTTTTTAGCATTAGAATTTTGCAAACTGCTTTAGTTGTATCAAATTTCATATAATACATTGGTTGTTATTTTGAACTAATTTTAGACCCAAGCGAATAAGCTTGTGGAAGCTCTTATGAAGTGCACTCCACACTATATCCGTTGCATCAAACCAAATGAAACTAAGAAGTCCCATGACTGGGAAGAAGACAGGTAGCAAACAAAATTTATTTAAATTATCTAGAAATTATATCTAGAGCTAATTTATATGTAGTTCATTGCATTGTTATATAAATTAGTAAAAAAGAAAAAAAAAATATTTTTTTTTAATTTTCTATTTTTTAGAGTTAAACATCAAGTTGAATATTTAGGTTTAAAAGAAAATATCAGAGTTCGGAGGGCAGGATATGCTTATAGAAGGCCTTTTAAAAAGTTTTTGCACAGGTGAGGTTGTTTGCATACTATTAAAACATTCTGTAACCTATTTTGACATTATATTCTTTTTCTGATTTTTTCCTCCCCTTAAATAAGAGCAAATTTTTATGTGTATAAATGATATTTAACATTTAATATTAAGCCTAAATTTATTTTGATTAACTGAATCACTAGTTGTCGATTGGATTTTTTTTTATGTTATTGGCTTGCAATGAATGTGGGACTTATTTTCTTGGAGAAGTAAAGCGTCATATTGCAAATTTTATAGCATTTAACTATTTACTTTAGTTTTAATATTAGTAAAATAGATAAAATTGCACAAACAATTATGTCAGTCTTTCGATTTATTTAATTAATTTTCTAAAATCATTTTTTACTTCCTTGACTTTTTGTAAGTTTTCCTAGTGTTTTTTTATATCTGAAAATGTTAAGTGTTAATTATAATTGATGCATTATAATTTTTCTTATTTTAGGTATGCAATATTAACCAAAGAAACATGGCCTTCATGGAGAGGCGATCTTAAACAAGGAGTAGTGCATATATTAAAAAGTGTGAATATGGATGATGACAATTATCAACTAGGAAAAACAAAAGTTTTTATCAAAGCTCCAGAATCAGTAATACATTTTATTAAAAAATCAATTTTATTCTCTGATTAATTTAAATAAATATTAATTGTTAATAATAGTTATAATCAATATTAAAAGATGATCATTTAACAAAGAATTGTTTCATATAATTTAGGGCTGTACCGATTAATCGGTTCGGTTAATCGATCAATGCTAAGTCCCGATCAATTTTTTTAATCGAGTTAATTGGCTCGATTAATTCGATTAAAATTTTTCAATATCCGATTAAAATTTTCAAACTACGAATTAAATTAAAAGCGCTGTTCTACCTACAAAATATTTTTTTCACATATTTTGCTAACTAATATTCTAAGAAACTTCCATCAAATAATGGAAAAGCAAAAAATAAAAAATAAAAAATGAATAAAAATAAAACTTCTCAAAAGAAGTTGTTGCACTTTTGTTGAGAGAGAAAAGGAGGAGGACAGTTGTTATATATAAAGAAAATGCCGTTTAATGTCCACGAAGGGGCAACAGCACCTGTAGTCTTCTACAAGGAGTACTGGCTAGGGCAATAGTTTTCCCAGAAACAATAAGCTTCCAAAAAAATTTGAAATGTATAAGATAAAAAAAAAAAAAAAAAAAAAGAGAAAGAAAGAAAAGAAATGATTGTTATTTCCACTATCCCTTTGATCGGGGAGTTTCGCAATATCTTCAAGCGTTTACTATCCGTTCAGAATTGCTGATAATAACTGTTGAAGTAGAAACAAAAAATAACATTTTGTTTTCTAGTTCGAAGTGAAGAAGAACTGAAATATAAAAACAATGAAGAACTTGAGATTTTTCTGATAACGATATGCAATTTTGGGAATTCATTTAAAAATAGTGACAAGCGAGGTGGGCAAGGCCAGCCAATATAAAACTAAAATATGCGTAAATTTATTTAATTTTTCTTTCAAAATGAATTGAAAATGAATTTATTAAAATGAAAATTAAATAAGCGAAAATATTTATATAAAGTTAACATTCAAAGTCACCAATTATTACTCTGAAAATTGATTTAAATTTCAGTTATAAAACGGATGTAATCTATTAGACAAAAAAAAAAATTAAAATAAAATAAATAAATAATAAATAAATAAATAAAAATAAAAATCAGTCTAATTTATGAATAAAATATTATATAGAATTTAGCTTTTAGAATATGAAAGTAATAATAAATATAATTTATTTCACAGCTGTATTTCCGAATAAAAATTTTATTTAAGAATATATTAGGAATGTATTTTTCATTGTTTATTTGCATGCTTGTTATTCTTATTATTTATTGCTTAAGGAACTAGTCAAATTAACATCTATTATCATTTTTATATTTTGTTGTATACTATCTCTCTCTCTCTCTCTCTCTCTCTCTCTCTCTCTCTCTGTGTGTGTGTGTATATATATATATGTGTGTGTGTGTATAAAAGTTTTATTCATCATTCAAATAAAATTATATAAAGAAAAATGAAAATCGATTACAAATCCAACTAATCGACCGATTAATCGATTAATGAACTGCGATTAACCCTGTTAAAAGTGTTAATTGATTCCCACCCCTAATATAATTCTTTTTAAATAAAATAAACTCTAGAGTTCATTGTCAGAATTTTAGTAATTCTATTTCAATAGTATATAATTGTTGCTATTAAAATATCGTAAAAATATTGGTCGGCTATTTAAATTTCAGCTTTAGCTTCTATGTTTTAGATACTGTGGGGGAGAAATTTTTGAATATTTTCTATTCATATTTCGTGTAGTATATTTTCCTTCTGGTTTTTATTTAATTTGTGTATGTATGTGTGTATCTCAATGATTTTTTTTTTTTTTTTTTTTAAATAGGTTATTGTTGCAAAAGTTATAGTAACATATTTCGGTTTGATTCAAAGTAGTTTTCAATGTATCATCATCATACCAATTAAAATTTTGTTTTTTCCTGTATGATGTAGTATAATACCAAAGTATCAGTGAATTGTATTCTGTCAAAAATAGTCTCAGATTTACAGCTATGTATTGTATCATGTATTTTTTAAAGGAATTTGTATATGCTTCTATTATTGTTGAAATTTTTTAGGAATTTATATTTGCTTCTGATAGGAGCATAACCAGAGACAATGTCTGCAGGGGGCTGAGACCAAATTACTGATTTGTTTCAATGGTTAAAAATGAAAATTTACTTAATTTTGAAATATCTAGCGGGGGCAGAAGGGGGGGGGAAGCTCTAGTAGCCATCTCTTGGCTTCTGTTATTAATTTATATATTCTTCTATAATATACTTCTATTAACACGATAAGATTTATTTTTACTAAGATATAAAGTTTAGAAAATGTATATATTTATACGAAAAATACTGAGTAGTTTAAACACAAAATGATAATGAAAATTTTAATCTTTATAAGTCCTCCCACAAAGTGTATTTCATACAGGCATAGAACTTCTTGTGTTGTAAATAATCTTAAACCATATACCACCCTATTAAAATTTATAAGCCATTGACAAATCTTGTTTTTTTTTTTTTTTTTTTTTTTTTTTTCCCTGTATTCTAACTCTTCAGTTCTTATTTCAAAACCTAAAGTAAGGTACTCCAAAGTGTCGTATTGAATCATGATAATTTGTAAATGTATTTTTATTTTATATATTACCAGTTTATATTAATGTTTAAAAATTAATATTTGGAATATCAACAAATATTTTTAAAATAAATTATGACAATACAGAAAGAAATATTTTTAAAGCTGCAATGACACCAATCTTAAAGTGCAAGTTTAATTTTTGACAAAGCTTTATACCAATTTTATCATTCATGCATAAATATATTTCTTTTCATGTCCAAAAAAAAAAAAAAAAAAAAAAAAGTCAAAATTTGTTTTTTATTGGCAACGGCTTGATTTTTAATATTTCATTATTTCAATTCTATGAAATTTTTAATTAAAATACTAAAATTTTGAACTCAGAAATATTTTTTGTCAAAATTAATTCTAACCTATAGCGATCAGAAATAGTGTAACTTTTGATTAGTGAATTTTCCTTTTATTTCAATTGGTTCAGTAGTTGCAGTGATTTCCTCCTATGTTCAGACCTCTTTTTAATATTAATACAGACAACCAGTTTCTGACTAAAACCCCACAAATTGTAATTATTTTCTTTTCAGTTGTTTTTATTAGAAGAGATGAGGGAAAGAAAGTATGATGGCTATGCAAGGGTTATTCAAAAAGCTTTTAGACAGTATTTTGCCAGAAAGCAATATCAAAAATTAAAGGAACAAGGTAAGAATATTATATATGTATCTCATTTGCATAATCTGATGTTGGTTTTCATATCTTTACTCATTGCCTAGTGTATTTTTTAAATTCTGTTTTCACCAGTGGCGTATTCTCTGGGTATGCTAGGCATGCACCGCATACCCACTAAAAACTATCTAAACTTTAAACAGAATTTATTTAAAAATAAATTATTTCAACTAATTTTGTTAAATACTCGCTTCCGTTTATACATTTTCCGTCATTCAGTTTTGAAAAATTATAGTGAAAGGAAATTTCTTTTGTTAAATTATTCCTGGATAAATCCGAGTGCTTTTTTTTTCTTTCTTACTATTGTCGTTAGTACCCTCCGGCTTTGTTTAGGCGTCATCTGCTGACCGTATCATCCCAGAGATACCGTCATCCTCTTCTGCTGACCGGTTATTGCTTAGGTCATGCTGCCTTTGTGAAGCATGCCCTGATATAGGGATTTTTTGCTATTTGAGGGAATATTCAAGGTCCCTCTAATTTTCTCTCGTACTACTAAGTACAAGGGGAGTTCCGCTGTGTAAACGATTCAAGGCATGCGATCCTTGGAGAGCATATTCTGGAGTTTTAGGTATTTTTACAGCGTTAGGGATTTTTTACCTTCGGTAGAGATGTTCGCATAGAGAGTTGGTTTCTCCAACTGATTGATAAATTAAAACTTATACTTCATTTTACAATGATGTAATAAAAAAACTAAAAAAAAAAAAAAAAGAAAGTTGATTTGAAAATGATTTAAATTGCAAAATAAAATTTTGATAAATTTTCAAAAATTGTTTTATGTGCCAGAAAAAGTTTTTTTTTTTTTTTTTCCTAATGTCTTTTTTTTGTGTGCCTGTATGCGCTATGATAGTCACTGATCGCAGATCTATAAAAAATTGGCAGATGCGTAGCTTTGATCTTGCACGTGTGCATAGATTTTTTTTTCCTTTTCTTTTTTTTTTTGCTTCTTTTCTTAATTTTCGAATCTGAATTTCTTAAATTAATTATTTTATTTCTTTGTTTATTTATTTATTTTGGAATGTTCCGTTAATTTTTCTGCTTTATTTTATTAAATTTTATCTAATTTGTGTGTTTTTCTTTTCATCCTGCATTCCTTAGTAAAGATCGCTATTCTACTTATTTTTCATTCTTTCGCATTAAGCCATGCCATTAAATAGTTTTTATATAACAAAATTTTAATACTTCTTCTTCTTCTATTTTTTTTTTTTTTTTTTTTTTTTTTTTTAACGTTAGTTTTGAACAAGAAACACTTTCTTACTTTGGTTATATCTTTTCCTGAGCGAAACTTTATTTTTTCTTTCTTTCTTTCTTAAAAAAAAATACACATAATAGTTGCGTTTTCAAAAATAATTGTTTATGTAAAGGCGTCATACCTCCTTTTGAAGAGAAACGCTTATTATTTTTAATGCATTGTTATTCTCGAAATCAAATGGTAATATGATAGAAAGAATTAAACTTATAAAATAATTAACTTTATTAAAAATTGTAACAATTAACTTCTTGTAGAAGAACTATCAGAGGTCAGATAAGCACCTACATTCAAGTGCTCCCATAAGACGTGCTAATAGCAGTGGGGTCTTCAGTCCGACATTGTGCGGTTGTGGAAGACACAGCAGAACGCAGCGAGAGCCTAAAGCCAAGTTTTCAGCGATTTTAATGGATTTTTTCTTTACGGTTCCCCACTATTCCTTTTGTCTTTCTTTTAATTTTTTATTTCTAAAGTGATATAAAAAATTGTGATTAAATTTTTTTGAAAATTCATTTAAATACAGCTATTAGTGAAGTGGCCTTCAATAAGTTAATATAAGAGTCCTTTAGATGTATGATTTAAAGTTAAAGCGACAAAATTTGTATGTAAAATTTTATATAAGATTCCGAGAAATTGAAGCCCACCAGTGACTGAGTGGGTTTGCGCTCAAAGTTGGTAGATGGGAAGTGTCGGGTTCGATCCAAGGTCACACTCATCAACCGAGCTGTTCAGAGATTTTCGTGGTTTTCTACGAAACTCGCGTAAAACTGGCTAGAACCTGTTACAAAGACTCCCACGGACGTCATTTCACCCATAGGTCTGGAATCCAAGTACAGTCAATCGGACTTGAATCCTACAATCAACCAACCAAGAAAATGGAAAAATCCGAGCTTAAATTTGATGAAATGATATCGCCTTGATGAGTAGTGTTCTTTCCCTAGTTGACTTCAGAGCATGCCCAGATTCAAATGTCACGCTACGCCACTCGTTTTCACATTCAGAAAATTCACAACCATTAAATTTATACTTGTTTTCCAAAAATAGATTATTATTATTATTATTATTATTTTTAATTTTTCGTATTTTATTTTTCAATTAAAAAAAAAAAAACAATAAGGAAATTAAACACATATCCCACTCTCCTCTTTTTTTTTTTTTTGGCAGCAAAAGGAAATATAAATTTAAAAAATAAATTCTTGAAAACGAACATTAATTTTATGGGTATCAATTTTCTGAATGTTCAAATAGAGTTTAAAAAAAAAAAAAATGTTTTGTAATGTGTAATTTTATAAACAAATTTTCCCATAAAAAAACATGGAGTTTGGTTGTTGGTGAGGATAGGTGCTGCACACTCTTAAATTCTATTTAACAATTTACTATATAGATATATATTATGTACAATGTATTTGAAATAGCCTTACCCTCAGTTTTTGTTTCTTTAATATTGATTTTAGACTTGTTATATAGATTTCAAAATTAAGTTTAAAAAAAAATTCAACTTAAAATTTCAAGAATTACGAAATTTATTCAGCCCCCTCATAGAAAAAAAAGAAAAAGAAAAAAAAAAAAGAATTCAGTGAATAAATTTACCACATACTGTAATTTGATGACATACAAAATTTCAGTATTGTATTGTAAAATGCTTCAGTGATATAACAAGATAAAAAAGCTGATTTAAATCACTTTCAAACATCTCAACACAAGTTCTTTGAGTGAAAAGAAAAAGCAAGTCTGCAGATTGTGTTTCAGGGATCATATACAAATTACATGCACAAACAATAATAGCATCTATATAATATTTTTCTAATGTGGACTAGTTACGATTAAATTTTGTAGAAACAATATGATAGTAACATAATAAAATATGCAAAGATAAAAAATAATACATAAGCAATATTTAAGCGTGTGGATTCAGTTCAATGATTTAAAAAAAAAAAAGCGACATTGTCTGATTTTTACCCAAAAAATGTCAACTTTTTTTTTAAATTAATCTTTTATTTTATTCTTTGATTGCCCCCTCCCCCCCCCTGTCCTAACATTTTATGTCATCTTTAGATTCTTTGCAAGCATCATTTTAAACCTAGCAATACTTTAAAGATATAAACAAAATACGAATTTTTGTCATAAATTGACTAAAAAACACAATAAGAATAAAAAGTATAGTCAAAATAGGTACTACTTTTTTTTTTTTTTTTTTTACATAAAATTATGCTAAAATGAATAAATAAAAAAAATTTAAAAGGCATCGCCAACAAGGCAACAAAAATTTAAAAGTCGCCACAGGGATCCTGTAGGAAAACTGGGTCATCAAACATGAATTTTATTTTGAAACCTTTCTTTGCATGATTTTGGTGGTTTAATTATCATTGGCATTTCATTCAACAAAAACCTATCAGTTTACAAGTTTGCAGGTTTACAATTTACAAGCTAATAAAGGAAAATCTCTCATCAAACATCTTGAAATAGTACTCCTACTAACATGGATGTCCATTTCAGCCAGAGTATGTTTAATATTCACACAGGAGGTTGTTGGAGATCATATGACCATCCTTCAAGTAACATGGTCATCATGTGTATTTGTTTTTCTTGAGTGATTGCTTCTCTTCAGGTCTGTGTATTTTCCAGAAATGTTGAATTTACTGATAGCTTGATGAACAGCTATCTTGCTCACATGTACTCTCTTACCTATTTCACATTCAGATAAGCCAACTTTATGCAAGTGGCCACTATTTCTGCTTCTTTTTCAACTGATAATGATACATATATTTTTTTAATCCATTACAATATTTTTATAACAGGACTGGCTGCAGCTTAATCCAATAAACAACTGGCGATAAATGAGGTAGGAATGTTTATTTATCGCAGTCAACTCAGTTTGTTTGTGAGATGACACAATAATCTGCATAAATGTTGCAGTGTGTTAAAATGTTAAAAATGGACTACTTATCTTAAATTTTTGCATATGGCTGTAAAATACCTTCTTGAGTGGGTCTGTTTATCTATTTATTGCTATATATAAGAACAGATTGTAGTGTGACTAAATAAATGTCTTACATATTTCCACACATATTTAACTCATATAAAATGAATGCAAATCTTGTATAAAATGAAATAAGCTGATTACCAGAGGGTTGGTAATAATAAATAAATAAATAAATAATATGTAACTGTAAGCAAAAGTGTAATTAAATTAGTGAACAAAGCTGTTTTTAAAAAATTTCTCCTATAAGGTAGTGCTGAGACTGTCTAATGTTAAATTTGGCCCTGCAGATAGACCAATGGAAACAATAATTGTTCTTTATGTTAATACTGGTCATTAATAAATATGGTATTCTTTGCCCTTGTAAATAAGATATAATGCTGCCAAAATTTAACTTTTTCTTTTCTTACTCTTCTTCTTCAAAATGTATATTAATTTCTCGTGAAAGGAAAAATGTAAAAAAAAGCTTTGACTATTATTAAAATATCTTTGTGTGTGTGTCTATATATATATATATATATATAACATGCTGTAATATATATATATATATATATATAATTACAGCATGAAGTAAATATTTAAATATATTTTTAGCTTGTAGCCTGCTGGTCGGGAAAAAAGAAAGGCGTCATTATAGTATCAATAGGAACTTTGTTGGTGATTACATTGGTCTCGAAGAAAAACCAGGTTTAAGAGCGTTAATAGGTAAAAGAGAACGAATAGAGTTTGCAGAAACAGTAAATAAATATGATAGAAGATTTAAGGTAAATATATAATTTTTATTTTATTATGACATATACCTTTTAATATTTACACTGAGTATTTATATATTTTTAACAAAAAAAAACATTGTTTTTACAATATGATAATGATTTAAGATACATTTTATTAATTTCTTTTCATATAAGCTTAAATATTATTAAATTAGTGATGATAGTTATAAAATGCTTATGAAATAGAATAAATAACCATCAAATTAGTAAATTGATCTAATTATAGAAAGTTTATAAATATTTACAAATTACTTTTAAATGAGAGATTTTTGGAGCCTCATAAAGTATCATTCATTTAAGCTAAAGAATATGATTGATGTTGACTGGCAGGCTAAAGAAATGTTAGAGAAAATGGGACACTGCAAGTCAATTAATGACCAATAGGAATTAATACCTCCAAATAAGGTATTATTTACTCCTTAATACTGATCACCAGAAATATTCATATAAAATGATGTTAATAGAGAAAATTTTTCCATCAGGTCACTCATTGAAATAATATATATTTAGTGGCACTTTTTAACAAATTCAAGACATTTGGCTCATTATACTATTAATACTTATTAAATTGGGAATGCCTATACCACTGACTTTGCTGCAATTATAAAATTAGGCCTTATGTTCTCCTTATGATGTCCCCCAAACAATTCCATACACTTACTTATCCCTAACTAAGATGTGTAAATCCACAAGAATGATCTGCCACCTTTCATAAAAACACCTTGACTACCAACGATCATTGTATAAATTCACCTGCCTATCAATATGTTACATATAGGCCATATTTTTCATCATATATATAAACAAATATAACATAAAATAGATAGATAGGAAAGAAAGTAAGATTATTTTTTAAAGCAAAAATGAGCATGTAAGTAAAATTTAACTAGTTATATATAGATAGATATTTTTCAGATAAAATTATTACTTTTAATTTTATGTTAAATTGTATTTATTATATGGACATATTCATATATTAACAGTAAACTAACAATTATCTGTGGAATTGGATGGCTCGACAAATGTGAATTTTATTCATTTTCTTAAATTTTTTGCCCTCTTTTTCCCACTGTAGCATTTAATTGTAAACTTAATTGCATTAATTATTATTTTTAATATACATCATAATTTATCATTAAAAAAAAAAAGGACTATGATAATTGAGATTTTATTATATTGAACAAATACATATTATAAATTAAGACTGAATGCAAATATTTTGTTTCAGGTTACTAAGCGAGATTTAATACTAACTCCAAAAAATGTCTATCTCATAGGAAGAGAAAAAGTGAGTTTCCTCCTTTTCCTCTGAATTTTATTTGTTTCACATTGTTAAACAATAAATTTTAGTTAAACGATAATACTTGATTTTTGGATTTTGGAAATTATAAAGTTAGTAAATCATGAAAATTAATAGATCGATTAAAGGCCGGAAGTAATAAAAATAGTGGTAGTACATTAATTTAGTTGTGCCGTATATATGTATATATCAAACTGCCGAATTGCCAAAACTTTTATATCCTAAAATATAATAATCATTTAAATTATATAAATAAAACAATAATAGAAAAATTATAATTAACTTACCCCATGAAGAAATAACACATACCTGAAAATAAAGGTTAACTGGTTCAAAATGCACATAAAATTAATTCACTATGACACTTATCTCGTAATTACGCACACTCTTTATTATAAGCACTTCTAATTTCTTGTAAACCACATACAAAAATATATTGTTGACGTAGACGTACCGGTACGTGCATCATTTTAAATTGCTATTACATTATTTTGCAGAATCTGAGAGAGGATTGTTATCATCAAATTATAGGATATATTAACAGAATATTTCGTATTACATATTTGGAAGGAGGATACTATCATAGGCCTGAGTATGAGTGTTTTAAAGAAAGTATCTCAAGTCAATGAAGTTCATGGCCTATCATATTTCAAACACAATATATACGACTTAAAGATCGTTCCTCCAAATACTTCTCCACTCAAAATTCCTTTTATCCTCTACATATCTAAGGTATCTCTCATGAAGTAAATTAGTATCGGCTTGATAGCATAAAGTTGAAGTTGTTACGTTCGGTGCATCTTAACTATTTTCATTATTCTGCTTTGTGACACCACTGTAAAATGATTGTTGATTGAAAAAATTAGGTAATTGGAGCTAAAATAAGTCTTTTTGCTCCTTCCTCGCACCACAAGATGCTTTGAATAATAGAAAAGCGAAGTAGATCCCCGATAGAGATGATTTCCTATTTAAGGCAATCAGCAGCGCATGATCCTTACCCAAGCCTCGAGTTAGGCCTAGTAGGGTGCCCGGAACGTCGATGAGTCTTGCAGATATACACTTTATTGGTATCTTCCATCATTTGATGTTTGCTTAAATGTCGATTGGAACACAATATATTTAGCTCGAAAGCTTGGTTTATAAATCATTTTAAGTATGCTTATCCGTAAAACTACTCGCGCGCATCGGCTATAAGCCGATGCCGCCGAGCGGCGTGAACGCACAACCTCTTCCACCAGAGCTTACCAGAGAGAGAGAAAAATCTGACGAAAATCCAATTTTCCCGCGAGCTTGAGACTATTTACCGGAGTATACGGGCGCGTGGTAAATAGTTCACAAAAACAAATATTTTATTTGGATCGTCTGTTGAATAAATAAAAATAAGATGAGAGTAAATGAATTTTATTTTAAGAGAGGAATATTTTATATCGGCTCATTTTTTGGAATAAATGTTAAATATTTAAAAAACACATTTTACTGTAGTGCCGCCACACTATGAATCGGCGTAGCGATATATTCGCTGCGGACCGAATCGAACATTCTAGAAGAAGAATTTGAAAATCGTAAATGGAAATGACGTCACTGATTTTAATTAAGGGAATCTGAAAGTTAGGAAAATTATTAAAATTGGTTATGAATTAATTGAGGCCGATATAAAATAATTTTAAAACGATCTGAGCGTTTTATCAAAATTAATTTTTTAATAGGTGAAAACGTTTGTTTACGTTTCGCAGAAATCGGTCCCGGTAACAATTCTGGTTTGTTTACAAACAAAACGTTTCACATGAAATTTTGAACTTTTCTATAATTGCAAATCGAGGAATTTTAAAGGAATAAATTGGAATAATTAATTAAATAAAAGAAACGAAAATATTTTCCGGGGAATTTTAATAAAATTTAATTAATTTTAAAAGTGTTAGAATTACCATTCTAACACACATTATTATTTATAGTAACCTTTTCTTCAAATTTTATTTCATTAATAGTAATTTTGTAATCACTTAAATTTATCATTCATTATTTCAGGTAAAAAAAGGTCCTGAGAAAGGACTATATAAAGAAATTGTAAAAAGAAAAATAGATATTGAGAATATTTCTCATTTGTCCTTAAGGTAAATTTTTGGATTTACTTGTAAATTTTTCTGATATGTTCACCTGACATCAAAGAATGCATAATATTTTAGTTATTTTAATTACCAATTTTCAAAATTTGTGTGTTGTATTTGAATTGCTTTTAAATTGGCTATACAATAAACCATTATATTATTGGCCAGTGTTCTATTCATACAATATGTACAGGTACACATGCATAGCACATAAACATCATTGAAAAAGAATCCGGTATATTAGAAGAAAATTAAGTTTCGAATTTTAGTAAATTTGCAATTGAAAGCATTATAAACATATGTATATGCTTTCCTGGTGAAGCAATTAGTTTAAGTGCTTTTTTATTTATCAACTGCAATTTTGTTATTTGTAGAACCAATGAAACTTGTAATACAGCCAAACCTCGGGAACGTAAATCTCAAGGGGAAAAAAAAGTGTTCATATTATCAGTAGTGCAAGCTATCAGTAACTAATCTTCATATAATTAAAAACTGATCTCCATTTTGACAGGGATTGTGGAAACAGTTCATGTTAAAAGTAATTCATGTTAACGAGGTTCGACTGTACTGTATCTTGAAAGTTAATTTTAGAAAATATGCTACTGAAAATTAACACTTAAAATTAGGTCAGAGTGAACTTTTTTAAAATTGAACTTTTAGCACAAAATTGAATTTTAATCCTTTATAAGATATATTAGATTAAAATGCTACAGATAAAATTTTAAATTTATTTACTTCAAAACTTTAAGTTCATATGCAATACTTATTATTAAACTTGTTTCTTTATTTCAGTGTCAATTGTTTAAATTCATTTTTAAATTTTACTTTTTTTTATTTAATTTATTTTTAAGAGTATAGTACTTACTTTACCAGTATTTGAAGAAATAAAAGCAATATTCTTTTTTTTTCCCCCATGCTGTGCTCATCTTTACTTTTTTTTTTATTTTTTTGGCTGTATCATAGGTGATCTTCTAAATTATTTTGATTTAAATTGGGACTCTCATAACCTGAAGCAAAAGCAAATGTTATTGTATGGAAAATTTTGTACCATTAAAATTCATTTACTGATACCTATCTTTAAATTCTGTTTTCACATTCTGAAAATTCACAATTGTTAAATTGATTATCGTTTTTTAAAAATTGGATTTTTTACTTTTTAATATTTTATTTTGAAGCTGCAAAGTGCAAATTTTCAATAAGGGAAATTTTGCATTCTGTGAGGCGAAATTTGCCATAGAATATTGGCTTTGGCTTCTAGTGATAAGTAAACATAAGTAGCTTCTGAACATACAAATATCTATCGTTGTCAAAGAAAATGTTATTCTGTGAAAAAATTTGTTTATAGAATTACGCATTACTAAATGTATATTTTTGAATTCTGTTTTCTGTCATGTATGCAAGGTAGACCGAGAGACGATACGATTCGTTTTACATACACACAAAGAACATTTATTAGCATTAAGATACACAGGCACAAACGAACAGGTACATCTTTAGGTTCAGGGACAACTTCAGATACAGGTGCAGGCGGTTCCGATTCAGCAACATCATCGGATACTGGCTCATCTGGAAAATTCAATTCTTTATCGTAAATTGGAATTTCAGTAGCAGCTTGGGATAATTCAATCGACTTCCCACATTTCCTTATTTGATCTACGTGTCTCTTCCAAATTTCATTTCCAACTTGTATGCTATAACTCAAAGCTCCATCTCGGTTTATAATTGTTCCAATTTTCCATTTGTTAGGTGCGGAATAATTTCTTACGGCTACTTTCTCCCCTTCCTGAAACTCACGCAAGCTAGATTCTGTGTCAAGTCTCGAACTCTGTTTCTGAACAACTTTGTCTCTCAAATTTGGTTTAAAAAGATCAAGCCTAGTGCGAATACATCTCTTCAAAAATAAGGCACTCGGAGTTTGTCCCGTGAGAGAATGTGGAGTTATTCTATACTGTAATAAAAATCTTTGTAATTTCACATTTAGATCTCCAGAATCACCTCTACTCGATTTCAACGAAGCTTTGAATAACTGCACTATTCTTTCTGCCTGTCCGTTCGTAGCAGGATGGTACGGTGCTGAAGTTATATGTTTAATATTATTCAGTTTCAAAAAATGTCGAAATTCGTAACTAGTAAAACTTGCGCCGTTATCACTAACCAAAGTTAAGGGAATTCCATAATGAGCAAAAAGAATGCGAAGATGATGAATTGTAAAACTAGCTGTAATATTTTTCATCGGAATGACTTCTATCCACTTCGAATATACATCAGAGACTACAAAAAACCTTTTCCCCATAAAAGGACCAGCGTAGTCAACGTGTATCCTTTGCCAAGGTCCATTTGGCCATTCCCACGGATGTCGATTTATCCTTGCTGGTTCGTTCCTTGTTGCGATATAAGCTGAACAGTTCTGAACAAAATTGGCTATACTGGCATCAATACCTTGCCAATAGCAGTAGCTTCTAGCTATGGCCTTCATTTTGACAATTCCAGGATGTCCAACATGAAGTTCTTCCAAAACTTGATTCTGGTACTTTTCAGGAATGCATACTCTATGACCATACATTATGCAACCTTTTGCAATGAAAATTCAGATTCTCTACCTTTCCAAGGCACAGGTAATTCAGTTCCAGATTTTAAACTTTCATACAGTTCGAACAATTTCCTATCAGTTTTAGTAGCTCTGGCTATGTCAGTTGCTGTAACAGGCATTAATTCAATTTGTGAAATATTTGTCACGTCTGCTTCAGTCAAGTACTCACAGTCCTTGTCAACTGCTAATGGTAACCGTGAAAGTGCATCGGCATTGCCATGATTCTTAGTGTTTCAATACTTGATTGTATAACTGAATGCTTGGAGAAAAAGTGCATAATGAACCATTTGTGTTGCTGATAGACATGGTAAACTACGATTAGGTGCGAAAATTGATACTAGGGGTTTATGATCGGTTACGAAATCAAAATGTCGACCAAATAAATATTGATAAAATCTCTTTACTCCCCATACGATACTCAATGCTTCCTTGTCTATCTGCGAATAATTACGTTCCGTTTTAGTCAATGACTTTGATGCAAACATTACTGGTTTTTCTGAACCATCTGGCACAATGTGACTTAAAACTGCTCCTATTCCAACTGGTGATGCATCAGTTTGTAATACAAGAGGTAACTTAGGATCGTAATGGCATAAAATTTGGTCTGAAGCAATTTCTTGTTTCAATGCCTTGAAAGCTTTTTCACATTCTGCAGTCCACAAAAATTCAGTACCTTTCTGGAGTAAATTATTGAGAGGAGCGACACGAGTAGATAAGTTGGGAATAAATTTTCCGTAGTAATTGACTAAACCCAAAAAACTCTTCAAATCAGATACAGTTTTTGGAACTGGTACCTTCGTAATTGCATCGATTTTTTCTTGTGTTTTGTGGAGGCCAAATTTATCAATTGTATGACCACAATAATTCACAGATTTCTTAAAAAATTCACTTTTCCGCTTATTTACTCTGAGACCATATTCTTCTAGTCTCTGTAGTACTAATTCTAACCTTTCAAAATGCTCTTGATCATTTCTCCCCGTTACGGTAATATCGTCTAAAAATACGTGTACCCCCGCGATGCCTGATAAAACTTGTTCAATGGCTCTCTGCCACACTGCCGGAGCTAAGGCTATACCATAATTCATTCTCTTGTAACGGAACAAACCCTTGTGAGTATTGATCGTCAATAGATGTCGGTCCTGCTCATCAACTAACATTTGAAGGTATGCCTCAGATAAGTCGTTGAAATAATCGTTGTAATAAATAGTCGTTGATAAGCCTCAGAAAGAAAATGTTATTCTGTGAAAAAATTTGTTTATAGAATTACGCATTACTAAATGTATATCTTTGAATTCTGTTTTCAAATTTAGAAAATTCAAAATGATTAAATTTGTTCTTGTTTTACAAAAATTTATTTTTTTAAATTCATTTTGAAGTTATAAAGTAAAAAAAGTGCATTTTATGCATTGTTTAACTTTAAAATGAAAATTTCTAAACATTTATTTTTTCTAACTTAGAATTTTTCATTTTAAAGCTAAAAAATGTAAAAAGGACAATGTAAGGACAAATTTTACAAAGTGAATTTTCTGAATGTGAAAACAGAATAAAAGTATATATACATATAGTAATGATAATCTATTAAGCATAGTAGAAGCCAAGCAACAGATACAAGATTACTGAAACATCAATGACCAATAAGACTAAAAATTTCTTTATGTAGGAGAAGTTCGGAAAAATGAAAAAAAAAAAAAAAAAGTTCTCTCCAGGGGATGAAATACACACATTTAAAGAAACCAGATTTATCAATTAACAGCCTGCAAAACAAATGAATCAATAAATTAACACAACAAATATTAACTTAAAAACATAAACTATATTGAAATCCATGAAAAAATAACCCAAGAAAAGAAGGAAGGAGGCAGGCGGCAAGACTTGTGACTTGCCTGTGGGGTTAAACTAGCTTCACGCCGGCAACACCCCCCCAGCCTGCCAAGACCAGAATAGGAGTCATATGGATTTTAAAAGCAAAATTTCAAAGCAGATGATTAATAATGAAACTACGAAACAACAATGAAACTTATTGATTGATTACAATGTGTTTAATATTATGATTAGAATTTTAAGAATAGTTGACAACTCAAAAAAGAAGAAACTGAAATTTTAATGGAAAAAGAAAGTTTGCATAGTAATACAAAGTAAATGCAACAAGCTTTCTCCCCCCCCCCCCTTTTTTTTTTCTTTTTTTCACAATCCTACCCAACCATCCAGCCTTACAACAGCACCCCACCTTTGTAATCAAACATCTGCCCACCTAACCGCCACCTTTTTTATTGTCTTTTTATTATTTTATAATTTTTTTTGTTAATATACACTAAAGTGTACACGTTTTTTTTTTTTTTTTTTTTTTTTTTAATGTACTGACAGAGACATGGTTATGGATATAAAATAGAAAATACAAAGTTTTTAGGAAAACCCATTTTAGCAGTGGCTGTGATCAGTTTATTAATATTCTTGGTAATATGCATATGTAATGAGTAATTTTATAAACAAATTTCCCTATAGAATAACATAAGCTTTAGCTTTAGGACAGATATTGTACACTTTTAAAACGTTAAGTATTTTTGCAATTTATGGTGTCAGCTTACAAAAGTTTTTTTTTTTTTTTTTTTTTTTTTTTTTTAATCAGCTGTTTAATTATTTTTGAGATAGTTTGATTTTTATAAATTTTTATTAAAAATACTCATTTCTGTTTATTATTATCATAATAATTATTATTCTTATTATATAAATTATATTTTAGCACTCATCAAGATGACTTTGTTGTGATCCATGTAAAAAATGATTATGGTAGTCTGCTAGAAATTACTTTCAAAACAGAATTTTTGACACTTCTCAATAAAAAATATCAAGAGAAGTTGAACAAGCCCTTAAACATTCAATTTAGTGATTTGTAAGTAGTTATATATTTTGTTATTAAACATATGAATTAAAGACTACATATTTAAAAGTGTCAGAATAGTGTATTATTTACGTAATATTTCGTAAAATTTATTATTTGACTTATAATGAATATTGTGTGGTTATAGTTTATATCATCAATTATGTTTAAAATTATGTAGAACTAATGTTTACACATTGAATAAGAACTTTGGCAAGAGCTTTGACATGATACAGTAAATTAATTATGTGTGGAATAATTTTCAATAAGCATTAGTTTAAAAGCATATAATGTAGAATTATTTTTAAAAATTGTTTTAATACATGTTACTTTTTTTTAAAAATTGTAATTCATTGTTATAGTTATTTAACATTCTCATTATATATATAATTAATTTTTGTACATGCATTCTAAAACTAGCATTCTAAAACTAGTATTATATATTAAAAATATAATAAATTATCAGTATTAAATAAAAGAAAGAGTTTTTTTTTTCCCCTTAAGTTTTATTATAGCTTTTCTTTAATGACTGATGTCAAAATAATAATCCTTCATACTTACGTCTAATGAATGCAAGATAAAGGTTTAGTTGCATAATTGTTATTTATTTATTTATTATTTTTGCAAAGTTCTAATTGTAATTCATTTTAGCCTGATATAATCAAAATAAAAGCTATTACAGTTGACCATATTCTTTTTTTTAACTGTTCTGCCTCCTTCCCCCCCCCACCTCTAAGATATTTTTTGTATGGTTAAAAAAAAAAAAAGGAAATAAACTGACATCAGTCAAAAACATGTATGAAAAATAGAGAAGTTAAAGACTTATCAAAGATATCAATTTTATATAAAGAGTGAAAAGGGTGGGGTTGTGGTATAGGAATTATTGGACAAAAGTAGCCTGCTTCTCAAATATATTACAGCAGTAAGCATGTATAGAGCTTATATAAGAATGGGAGGTGCCAGAGCCAGGTTCAAATCAAATTCATGCTTCTTGGCCTAGCATTTTGAATTCTCTATGGCTTTCTCTGAAACTTGCTTAAATATGTGCTAGGGCCCCTGTGAAAAATCTCCACGAAGGCCACTTCACCTAGGCCAAAGGCCTTGCTCAGTCAATCCGCCTTAACACCTTCACCACATCACACCACTCCACTCATGCAATTAGTGACATGCATTTTGCTCTTTCATATAACTTACATTAGGATATTTAAATACTTTATAAAATAAAGTAATATTTCATGTTTATAAGAAAATATTTTAATTTATTATAATTTATCATAATTTTTATTTTTATGTAAAAGAGCAATTGTAGTTCTGAATAAATAAAAATCTGGTAGATATAGGCAACCAAAATATAGTGAATTGAAGCTAAGAAATTAATATAAGTAAATTGAAAATCTTAATTAACTGAATAAGTGAACATTTTCAGAGATAATGAATGGTATAATTTATCTGAAGAATTTTTAATGCTATATTTTTTTTCCTTTCAGTTTTATTAGTTAATATTAAATGAAAGTAAAAGTTTAAAAACTAAATTTGTTTACAAAAATGAGATTTAAGTCCGTCATAATTAGTTTAATGACTTTTTATCTGATATTTAATAATTTTTTTTCCCCTTTCCTGTTATAAAGAAAAGTATTCCCCCCCCCCCTTCCCCCTTCTTCTATTATGTTTGATCAAATTTTTAAGTGATGTTTATAACAATGTAACTATATTTTTTATATGTTCATCAAATTTATAATTTTTTTCCCTTTGTAAATTTAAGACTAGAATTCAAGGTAAAAAAAGAAGGATTTGGGGGAGGTGGTACAAAACAAGTCAAAGTTATTAATGGACAAGATAACCAAGCTGTGTGTAAAATATCTGGAAAAGTTATGACAGTTAGCATAGGTCCTGGACTTCCAAAAGAAGCGAGTAAGATTCTCACAAAATTTTTATTGCAAAATTTTATCCTTATTTCTTTTCTATGTAGATCTTAAAATATATTTTTAATTATTTAGGTTTAAAAATAATTTAATAACTTTTATTTTCACCAAATATTATTGTCTGTAAAAAGGACACTTGCCTATCTGTTTTTTGAATGATTCTTTTTTCTGTAAATGTTTTTCCATTCATTGTGCTAACAATATTTCCTATTAATGTTTTTCATAAAAGATAACACTTTGGTAAAAATGAATAAATGAAAGAAAGAAGGAAAAAGCCAGACTGTAATTATTATTTATTTGTCAATTGTCATGTTGCAGTACATTTTTTTTTTTTTTTTTTTTTTTTTTCATATTGTATCAAAGTGTGCTGTTATCAATATGAATTGTTATAAAATAAATTTAAGCATAATCATTTCCTCCCCTCTTCATATAATATTAGTCCTTTTCATAATAAGATTTATAGTGTTTGTTGATCAGATTTGAATTTATTTCTGGAATATTTCAGCTGTACATTTCCTGGTTTTTAATAAGCAATTTTCTATATATCTTTGCTGTTATATGTGTATATAATAAATAATTTAGTTTGATGAAAAATACCTGAAGACATCTAAATTTTGTTTTTGTCTGTGTAATTTTCTATTGCTTGACATTAATTTTGAGAAAAGTACGCAATGTTGCATGCATGTCATGTTGATTCTTTTAGATTAAAAATGTTTGTATAATTTATCTTTAAATTATTCTTTAAGCTACAACTTCAGTTATATATTAAATTTTATTATTATTTCAGTTATACATTGTATGTTGCAACTATTCTGCTTATTTTATTTATTGCAAGGAGAAAATGCAATTTTTTTTTTTTTTTTTTTTTAGCTATAGTTGATTATTTAAATGAATGTTGATGCTTTAAATATTTAGCTATATTACTGCTATTATTGATAAATCAATTCTACAAAAATTCATATAAATATGTATTTTCTTTTAATAAAAAAGCACCACACAACTGGTGGTGTAAAAATTATTACTTACAAACTTTGAATAAACACCATAAAATGCAATAAACTCGCAACAATTGTTTCGGGTCGAAAAAACACATGACCCTTCATCAGGCGAATAAAGTAAGCACAAGTGCTGCAGTCAAAGTGGCGCTTTGACTGTGTTGCCGCTTTGACTGCAGCACTCGTGCTTACTTTATTCGCCTGATGAAAGGTCGTGTGTTTTTTCGACCCTAAACAATTGTTGCGAGTTTATTGCATTTTATGGTGTTTATTCAAAGTTTGTAAGTAATAATGTATTTTCTTTACTTAATGATTTTATATAAAAATTAATTCTTAATCCCCCCCTCTTCAAATATAATAATAACAATAATAATAAAATAAAAATTGATATAGTTTAGCTCTTTTGTTTTTCCTTTATATTTCTTCTTAATGGCGTAAAAACTGAATTATTTTCTACTTGAATTTCATATAAAGTTAAATTTTTACTAAGAAATTTATTTTATTTATTCTAGGACCTGGAGTTCGAAGTACTGGAAGAAGTAGGACATCTATGCGCCCTCTGGTCAACCACAAACAGAGCTCTTCAACTCGTCTAGTACCTAGAAGAAATGCCCCTGCTCCACCTTCCTCAAACCCTGCTTTGCAGTTAGCTCATGCCTTGGAATCTAAAAAATTAGGTATTTATTTTATTTTCCCTAACTTTCAATTCTGTATTTTGCATTTTAGAACAGGAACTTTTTATATCTGTTTAAATATTCTGTCAAAAGCAAATTAATAACTTTGTGCAAATCACAGATTTCTATGTTATTAAAAAGATTCCTAAAAAATTTTAAGCATAAAAAAAAGAAAGAAAGAAAAAATCATTTTAACAAGAAGATTGAGGTATAACCAAGTGGAGTTTGAGGAATTCAATTTTATAGATATCTTGAATAATTCTTCATATTAAACCTTTTTTCCCCCCTGCAAAATTAGCCTCTTCTAACGAATTTGATAACTGTGGTTTCAGTATAGTAAATTATAATAGTTTCATGTGTTTCTGAATAAAAATACCTATATTCAGTAGAGTCTTGCACATCTGACCTGATCCAGCTGCATTTAAAGTCAATCTGAAACCCCACAAGCAAGTTTCATTGATCCAAAAAGCTACTTGAATTTAAAAAAAAATCTCTCGTCTTCTTGAATCTGACCTATACACCAGGGGTGCAGAAAATGTTCAAACCTCGGAAATTTCCCCCAAACACAGTATAAATTTCCCTCAATAATGCAAAAATCTACTTTGCTATACAAAGTCATTTGTTCTATATCTTTAAGAGAATAAGTATACAGTGTAATATAAAAATATCGCTGTTAGTGTATAAGCACTTCAAAGTAGCAAATTGTTATTTTTGATTTACATTTTTATTTTATCTTAAAAAAAAATATTCAAAGTTTCCCCAGTCAGTTTAAATTTCCCCGAACCTTGTTCGGGCGTTCGGACATATTCTGCACCCCTGCTATACACGACCTAAAATCTGAAAATATAAAGAAAATGGATAATTCAGATGAATCAAAAGATTTTTGTAACAAAGATTAGAAAAGTATGTGTTAAATAGAGATCCAATCTTTGGTTGGCCAATGTTGAAGTTTACATGTGTATATTTAGTTTTGGGTATATTTATTGTGGTTAGATCAATTATATATACATATTTAAAAGAAGAAAAAAAGATCGATCCTTATATTACAGTTTAGAGAAGTATTATAAATGAAGCTGTCAACATCATAATATTAAGAAATAATTTATCAAATATTATGAAAATTTTTAGCATGAAGTGTATTGTCTACTGTATTATTATGATCTGTGACTGTTTGTCGATGTGATTGTTTATACATGTAATTTTATATACTTTATTTTATATAGTATCACACACACATATATATCAGTGATCTTGTATCTGTTGCTTGGCTTTTACTACGCTTAATAAATCATTATATAATATATATGCTATACTATATAAAATAAAGAATTTATTGCTAAACTTGGAGAAAGAAAGAAATTCAGGAATACCTAGAATAAGCTTCTAATGTTTTATATACTACTAGCTGAAATATCTGATATTTCAAGGGCTCATTTCTTAATAATAATTTTAATAATAGCAACAACAATAACAATAAAAGATATGACAAAATTTAATAATTAACATATTATATAGCAGGAAATTGAAAAAACCCATTTCCTCCATTTATTTCTCATTGTTTCTTGGACATCTTCTATCACTCATTAACTTAAAGGTACATTATCAATGATCTTAAATGAAAACTGTCTATACAAATTTTCACGTTTCTAGCTCAAGCAGTTAACAAATTGTACAATAGTTATCTGTTGTAACTCCTATTTCAACCCTTTTTAAAAGGGTTGAGCAATTTTTTAATACCACAATGAATATGAACTTGAGTGAAGAATGTTCGTGCCAAATATCAAGTCTCTAGCTCAAATGTTTTTTAAATTATACAACAGACATGCTATTTTTACCCCCATTTCATGTCCCTTCAAGGGAATTGAGCAACTTTTTAATTGCATAATAAATATGAACTTGAATGAAGAATTTTCATACAAAATATCAAACTTCTAATTTAAGTGGTTTCCCAATTGTTCAGCATACTTCTTCATTGTACATGCATTTTAATCCAATTTAGAAAGGGATAGCAACTTTTTAATAGTATAGTAGAGTGAATATGAACTTGAATGACAAATTTTCATACAGAATATCAAGTTTCTAGCTGAAGTGGTTCTCAAATTGTTCAGCATACTTCTGCATTGTACATACATTTTAACCTAATTTAGAAAGGGACAGCAACCTTTTAATAGTGTAATGCAGTGAATGTGAACTTGAATGACAAATTTTCATACAAAATATCAAGTTTCTAGTTCAAGTGGTTCCTGAAATGCATAACACGCCAGCAACTTTTTAATAAGTGTTGTGAGTTCTACCAGATGTGAAGTAATATATGGGCGAATTTTCTTTCGAATCTATCAAAGTGTATGGATTTGTGTAATGAACAAGCAAACAAACTTTTACATTTATATATAGATAGCCATTATATGTAGGCATAAAATTCTTTTTAATCTAAAATATAAAAAAAAAAAAAAAAAAGTCATTAATTTTAAATAAATTTTATTTTCCTGCCTAAAATTTATGCATAATACAATAATATTTTGTACACACCTTAAGTAGTTCAGTGCTAATAAAAAGTCCATCTTTCATTATTTCAAGAGTACTTCCATTTTCTGGTAAGTCTAAATATGTCAATGAAGAAAATTCATTTATCCATTCCCTCTTTAGAGATATGCTTTATTTCAGATTTAATATGTCTAGATTTAGTGATATTTTTTACTTAATTGTTATTATTTTTTAAAGGGATTAAAAAAATAATAAAATAAAAATAGCATATCTTACCATATTGATTTTTTTTTTCTTCTTTATCTCAATAGCTTCATCCATTGGAAATTCAAAAAATAATCAAAGGACTTCCTCATCCAGTGATAAAGTGCCTTTTATTAGTAAAGAAATTTTAGAGAAAAAACTGAGTTCACAGAACAGAATTCAAACAAATAAAACTAATGGAGTTACTGAAGACTTCCTTAAAACTCCGGAAGCTGGTGTTGCTGGGTATGTTATCTATGTAGTTCTTTTTAAATGGGCACATCGTTATTACTCAAAAATCTTACTTTTTTGGGTGAATGTATTATTTTAAACCTTTTTTATCCCAAATTATGAATAAAACAAAAACTACATTTTGAGCATATATATATATATATTTTTTTTTAATTAATTAAAAATTGCTAAAGATATAAACAATAAAAAACATGCAAATCACTTTATCATATTATTAACAGGAATTTTAATGGAAAGATACTTTATTATAACATTAGAACATAAAGGTCTCCAATCGGGGTTCCTTAAGAACCAATGCCCTCTCCCATTTAGTACCAAGGACATTGTGGATCCTTTATTCCAATTTTTTTTTTTTTTTCTTTTTTTTTTTTTTTTCCTTTCATAGTTCATCATGTATCATTGTTACTTATGGCTACAGTTGTTATGTAAATAAACAGTTATCATTTGTGTAAATATCAATGTACATCTACTTTATTTTCACATTATGGAAATAAAATAATTAAATAAATGAATTCATCTGACACTGGACGATGAAAAACTCTGAGTTCTGCGACTGAAGTTTTTCTTTTCATATGTCTTTCTGTGAGTTGCAAGAAAAACATATTCTACTTTTGCTACACGTTTAAAGTTGTTTTTATGTGAATAGAATATTTTTAATTTATATGTTTATCTTAATTTTAATTTACGTAATTGTATTAATTATTTATTTATTTTATGAAATTTTACCTTTAAAATGGGAGGATAAACATTTGAGAGTATATGCAGTATTCTTTATTTAAAATTCCTGATTAAATTTACTTGTAATTGTTGCACCAAGTTAAAAAAAAATCTATAATGTTTAAGAGGCGTCTCTACTCATTGTCGCTGGAAGCCGAAATCGATGTTATTCTATGTAAAAATTTTACCCCTTTATAACTCATTAACTAGTACATATTTTAAAGTTCCGTTTTACATTCAGAAAATTTCTAACTGTTAAACAGGTTATCGCTTTCTAAAAATTGATTTTTTAATAATTTATTTTGAATTTGTAAAATGCGAATTTTCATAATGTGAAATTTTGCATTTTTAAATTTAAAAATGAAATATTAAAAATTAATAAAATCAATTTTTAAAAAACAATAGAAAGTTTAACAGTTGTGAGATTTCTGAGTGTGAAAACAGAATTTAAAAATACATATTAGTTAATGAGTAGCAACGGGGCAAAATTCTCCATAGATTAACATTGACTTCGGCTTTCGGAGATGATAAGTAGAGAGTCCCCTAAGTGCTTAAAACTATATCTTTATAGCAAAACTTTTCCTTTAACTTTCTTTTAATCTAATGATTTTTCAGTAATAAAAATTTAAACTGAATATATATATATATATATAATATATATTTTAATCACTTTCTTAAAACACAATTTTATAAATATATATATATATATATATATATATTGATTTCTATCTTCACATAGTTTACAGAGGTTAAACACTCGTCAAATAAAGCCAACACCTGGTGGAGGTCGACCAAAACCACCTGCCAAACCTAAACCAGCACTTCCTACTTGTAAAGCTATATACTCTTATGATGCCCAAGACACTGACGAATTATCCTTTTCAGTAAATGATACCATTAGTGTGATAAAACAAGGTAAGTCAACTTTGACTTTCATTTTAAACTTTTACATAACTATTCTTAAATAAAATTTATTACATGGGCTACAGGGGTAGCATTTTGGTCCATGAATATGTAAAAGAATTAAATACAGTACCCGCCGCTTATTAAAATCACATTCGTTCTGAGCAAAAGTGATTTTATAAAGCGACTGATTTTTATATCCAACGAACATTCCTGCACTGAGGAAAAAGTTATTATTTACCTGAATTTGGTAAGAAATTTCAAAAGGCACAATTTCAATGGTACTAATAAACAATATTAATCAATTTTTAACAGATAACTATTTGGTTGTTCCTTCAAAATAAGTGAATTAAACACATCTCAAGTTTCCATGCACTCTCCTTTGTGGGAAATCGTCAATACTTTGCTGAAAGTTCATGCTTTTCTTTTAATTTTAAAATGTTTTCTTCAAAGCTTTTTGACTCTTAACTATTTCAGAATAAGAATTAAAAATTGTTATTTAATTAAACATTATATATATATATATAATAAAGATGATCTATTAAGCATAGTAGAAGCCAAGCAACAGATACAAGATCACTGAAACACCAATGACCAATAAGATTTAAAAAAAAAAAAAATCATCAGTGGATGAAATACACTAAAGTAAAGAAACCAGATCTATTAATTAACAGCCTGCAAAACAAACAAATAAATAAAGTAAAACAACAAATCTTAACTTAAAACCATAAACTTATCAAAATTAATGAAAAAACAACCCAAGAAACACAAGATAGGAAGAAGGAGGCAGGCCGCAAGACTTGTGACTTGCCTGTGGGGTTACACTAGTTTTACGCCGGCAACACTCCTCCAGCCTGCCACAACCAGAACAGGAACCATATGGATTTAAAAAAGCAAAATTTCAAAGCAGATGAACACCAATGAAACCACGTAGCAACAATAAAATACACGGATAAAAAAAAAAATCACTTGCGAATCAAATCAAATTTTTAATTTATCACTGCACTTTAAAGAATACATTCTTTGAATTTATTTGTAAGACAAGTAATGGGGCGTGTTTAATTGCTGTAAATGTAAAATTTACTGTTGTAATTGTAAAATTTTCGACAAAGAGAGATAAGAGAGAGATTGCTGTATTTAATTTTTTATTTTATTAAAAAAAAAAAAAAAATCACAGCTTAAATAAAAATTTTTTTTAGTGTGCATAAATGACAGTTTTGCTGCTGAAGAAATTTTTTTGAGTTTATTAACTGGCGATGCTGATTTTTTTAAGCGGTGGTTTTAAAATTAATTTGCATTGATTTAATACCGGTCCTGGCAATTTGATCAGATTAAGTGGCTGATTTTATTAACCAGTGAATTTATTAAGCGGAGGTTACTGTATATTGAAGCAAATTTCAAATGAGTCTTTTATGTTTTAGTATTTGGATGGCTTAGTTTCTCCCAGAATCGCTGTAAAAATAATTTGCAGTGTAAATAGAATGATCCTTTGTTGGATATAATTATTATAGAGATATTTCTTTACTGATTTAGTTGTCTTAGCATTACATATTCATTTTTCAGAGGAGGGCAATAAGACAATAAATCGTATTGATGCCAAATAAGAAAAAACCCCTTATCAATGGGTTTCATAAAAGTTGTTAGAGCCATTTCCAAGAAAATCAAATTTCTACAATTTTTGTTCCTAGTGATGTGTGGGTTACCAGTGAATACTAATTTCCCTGAAAATGAGGGTAGTTCAGATTGAACTGTCATTTCAAAAGAAGCCATAACTGTATATTTTTATCAAAATTGTTTGAGCAGTTTCCAAGAAAACAAAGTTTGTCATATTTTGCCCCAGACAGAGTGTGAATTACCAGTGAATGTTAATTTTTTCTGAAGATGAAAGTAATTCCAATAAAATTTTCTGCGCTAAAATTCTTTAACTCTAAAGTTTTATAGAAATCATTCGAGTAATTTTCTGCCATATTTCGCCTCGGATCAGCAAATGCTAATTTCCTTAAAGATAAAGATAAGTCAGATATCCCAAGAAGTCCAGCACATTAAATATTTAATACATATTGCTGAAATTTTTCTCAAATTTAGACTGCTAATATTTAATCAAATGAGGAAAAAGTTAAAGTGTGTAATGGCCACTTAGTCAAAATTTTCTGACAAGAGAAAAAATAAAAAAAATATATTGGATGATTTTTCATTGAATTTTGTGTTATCTCTTTGCTTTAAGGTTTTTTTTTTTTTTTTTTTTTTTGGGGGGGGGGGGGGGCAATGAAGAATATATATATTTGTATTAAAATATATAATCTAATTTATTATTAATACTTTTAATTTAATTGCATTTTTGTATTTTTTGTTTCCTAATTCTTGTATTTTTTAGATCCATCTGGTTGGTGGCTTGGGAGACTAAAAGGTAAAGAAGGACTCTTCCCGTCCAATTATGTTGAAACTATATGAATATACAATATAAGCTTTTTACAATTAAGCTTTTTTTGTAAATAAGTTACAAATTTATGATT
Source organism: Salticus scenicus (assembly GCA_963930645.1). Taxonomy (NCBI): domain Eukaryota; kingdom Metazoa; phylum Arthropoda; class Arachnida; order Araneae; family Salticidae; genus Salticus; species Salticus scenicus. Next base: position 107,745,408 of record OZ005650.1, on the reverse strand, counting down.
TTAATTTTGAAAAATTGTTCTTCTAAAAATCCAGTCAAAAGTACAAAACATTTATCAGAATTGCATTTGATGTAGATCTATTTCATTTTATGTAAATGTTAGAAAAATTTTATTGAACTTATCTCTTCTAGAACATGCTGTTTGTATTAAAAAACTTACTTTGTAGTTATATTATAGAGGTGCCAATTGTCACACTTAGTTGTATAGTTAAAATATATTGATTGTTATAATATTCAAATGAAAAATATTTTTTTAAATATATATAAACATTTTCTGAAGAATTAAAAAAGTAAGCAATGAATTATCTGCTTCCTCTCCCTCAAGGAATAAATAAATGAATAATAATAATTTATCTGCTTTAGATTTTTTTTAAAAATAATATTTATTTTTAAAAATATCTGCTTTCTATAAATAAAAATTTTTTAAGAGTTCTTGCACCAATTTTTAAGATCTTTGCTACACATCTTTCATACAATATTTTAATCTGTTCTTTTTTTGTTAGTAAATACATATATAGATATATATTTAGCTGCACTGTAGCATGGAAATATTTTAAATATTATATTTTTCTAGTCTGACTCAATAATGATATTTTTTTTTCTTTCTTGTCAGTTAATATAGTAATTGCACATAGATTTTATATATTCCAATATCTTTAAGTGATTTAGAAAGATGCATTTTTTTTTTTTTTTTTTTTTTTTTTTTAATATATATATTAATATTTTAAACAGTTAATATAAAAATATTAACATGAACAATCTTTTTAATTTAAGGTCCAAAAATTATTTCTGAAACAAGTAAAATTGACACACATATTTTCTTTTAATCTCTTATTTCAAAGATTATTTAATTTTATTTTTAAATTTACTCTGTTTGTAGTTTTAAAATTACATTTTTTAAAGAAGTAACTGAAACATTTTGAAAGATTTTATTGTAAAAATCTTTTTGTTGGGGGGGGGGGGGGATTATGCTTAGTTGCTTTTATGCAATTATGCTTTTAAAAGTAAATGTTTGTTTATTATATGTATGTATTTTTTTTTAATAATAATGTTAATTGATTAAAAAAAAAAAAAAATGAAAAAGAATAATAATGTTTTTAATTAAAATGTGTAGTGCATGTTAGTTCATTTATAAATTTTATGTGTTGATTAAAAAAAGAAATAATAATAATAATGTAAATATTGCATTTAATTTTAAACAGTTGTGGCATTTATATTTTAAAGAATGCAAGAATAAAAAAATATATATATCTTGTATTTATTTTATACTTAATGGTGCTGTTTAAATTTCTTGTTCTTCATTTATTAATTATAATCTATTTTTGGAGTTTCTTTCAACATAAAAATAAATAAATAAAACATCAGTTCACTTTTAGATTGAAATTGATATTTCTTTTCCTTTTAATCTTTTTCTTAAACTTTCTCTTTAATCTATTTTTGGAACTTCTCTTAATACAGTTAAATCTTTTTCTTAAACTTTCATCTTTTAAAGTTTTTTTATCATCAAGATTTAAAAATTAATTAACCATACTTATTTTTTCCTTGTATGTCCATTATGCATTTTTTTTTTTTTTTTTTTTTTTTTTTATGATGCAATTTCTTTTATATTTTAATGTTAAATACTTGTGTAATATCAATTATTTGCAAGGTGATCCATGACTTTGTATTTATATTTTTTTTAATTTAATACAATTGTGTTGCAATTTACTTATACTGGTTTTTATCACTGACACAATGTAGTATGGATTGCTGTTTTAGATTTTAACCTAAGCACTAGCATTTAAAGCATTTAAAAAAAAATAAAAAGAAAGAAAGAAAAAAATTCTGTGCTTAATACATTATCTAAGATAGACCTGAAAATAAAAACTTTGAGTTACTTGCCAGTGGCCAGTAGATACTTCCAGCTTACTCACCATTCTTTCGTAAATGTTTCAGCTGGTTAGCATCATAAAAAATACTCTCATTCATATATATATATTTTAAATGAAGGATATGATTTAAGTTACGTGATTTTTGTGTTGAGATCTTTTTTATATTAGTTGATTTTTGTGAAAAGCCCATTTTTAAAATTGTTGATTTTTGTGAAGTGTCCTTAAAAGTTTTCTAAGCAGAGCAGTCTCCTGAAAAAGTCCTTTTCTCCTTGTTAAATGTTAAAGTTTGCATTTTTTTTTTTTCTTTTGTGGCCAATTGACAAATAAGACTTGGCATTCTTCTGGCCAGTTGCTGAAATAACGGTTATTTTGCTGCTGATTAAGACAAACTTTGTTTAATCATAAGTAATAGCTGAGATAAATGATTTTTTTTTTTTTTTTTTTTTTTAATGTCAACAAATATTGAAAAAGGCAATTTTTTTTCCACAGCGAATTGATAAAATTCAATATTTTTCCAAAGCTGTTTATGAAAATATACCATTATTTCAATGAAAATCAATGAAGTTTCTAATATATACATATTATATGCCATTGCCTTAACCCCTTGAACTGAAATGACGAGTCCAGCTTGTCATGATACACCACTTCGATTACGAGCAAAAAATTGGTCCCATTTTCCGGAACTGACCGCTAATAAACAACACCCTACAAAAAGATGTCATGTATGCGCTAAGCATAGCATTAAGAGTGAAACAAGCTGACAGTGCAAACAATGCCAAATAGCACTGCATCTTCCGGAGTGTTTTGAGTAGTACCATACACTTGAAGTTTATTAGTACTTTAAAATTAACCCGAATATAAGTTAGGAATATAAATATATACATATTTATATTCTTTGTTACATTATGTTGAAACACGTACTTTTTTTCCTTTAAATACTATGTAGAACTGTAATATTTTTGTTAAACATTACTGAAAAATTTCCTGACACTAATTATGTTCTTATATGTATATATAACAATAAACATTCATATAAATGTGTGAAACAAATATTATTTTTAATAATAACAAATTATTTGAGCAACAAAACTGTAAGTTTCTATATCGATCCCTCCTCTTAAAACTAAAAAAATTAGCATGAGCAGTGCTGACCGAAAATAAATTGCAGTTCAAGGGGTTAATATCTGCTTTTTTTTGTGTCTCATTTCCTATGTATGTGATTCTTTTGCCGTTGTTTGAAATTTTTTTTAAATTATTATTATTGTGAAACACTTTTTTTCTCTGATCACAGAATTTATTTCATAGCTAATAAACTAAATTTGAGCTTTATTTTTAAGTAGAATTGTGAAATACATTATATTTTGTGGTGAATATCTGAATGGAATTTTTCATTGCTGTTTGGCTTAATTTATGTAATAGATGTTTTTTACTCAGTTGATTAATGAAATTCTTGCTCACGAGGCTAGTGGGAGAGAAAAAAATATATGGTGAGTTGTTTAACCTTTTTAAGTCGCCACTTTATTTTGTTTAGTCGCCACATGGCGAGTGACAAGTTTACTTTTTCAGGCCTAATATAGTAATTCAAATTTCTTAAAATATTTGAATTTTAAATTGTTCTTGTTAAATGCTTTGTTCATTTTTCTTATGGTCAGTTAATTTTACTTTTCATTGTAGATTTTATTAATGTTGAATTGAACAGAGGGGGAAAAAAATCTGTGATATATATCAATTTTTCTTGAAATAATAATTAAAAAAAAATAATAATGATGTAAATATATTTAGTTGTGAATGTTTTTGTGTATTATGTTTCTTGTTTTACTTTTGCATTTTTATAATATTGATCTATTTGTGCAATTTATATTGCTGAAATTGACTTAATTTGTGTATTGAAACATATTATAGAACTTTTGTTTAAATGTTTTGTTGCAGTTCATTGTACAAAATTTCTAACAAAAATAACAAAATGTTTGACAAAATCAAATATATGTAGAATTTTACTTTTTGTACAAACTTTTACTAGTCTGAAAATAAATTCTTTTTATTTAAATTACAGAGTTTCTTCATTCTCATTTCAAGTTAGTCTATTGTCTTTAAACTTTATCCAGAAGTTATATTTCCTTTTATTAACCCATAATTTGCCAAAACTTTTAAATCTGCTTTCTTTAAATTATTGAAAATTTTAAGTTTCAGTAAAGAAAATATTTTAAAGGATCAAATTTATTTCAAATAATTAAGTATATTACTTAAATATTACCGTTTTGAGGACAATGGTGAGATACACTGTGTAAAATATTGTAAAAAAACAATTAACAATGGCAAGTAATGGGTTAACACTTTAACCTACAGTTTAAGTTTCAACAGTATGATCACCAAACATAAAAAAAGATAAGGGGTTGCATTGTTCCTATATTTTTACGTGCATTTTATTTTATCATCGCTATCTTAGAAAACAAATTTTTCTTGAAGGTTTTAATGCTATAATATTATTTAAAAAAATTTTGTTATAAAATAGTGGTGGCAAAATAATAAAACTCACATAAAAATATAGGAGTGCTGTGACCCCTGCTCATAGTTGGCAACTTAAGCACTTTTTGGCTACCGGAAAATTTTTAATAGAAAATTTTCATTTTATCAGTGAAAATTGGTACGGAAATGTATATATATATAAATCTATTAGAGTTTTGCAGTAGCCAAAAAGTGCTGAAGTTTGCAATTGTCCCTACAAAATTGCCCAACCTTCAAGATATTTCACGGTTTGACAAATCGATCCTAAGTTATATCAATTACAAGTGACTTATAGAATGCAAGTACTTGTGTAAGATGTAATTGGTTTAACCCCTTAACCTATAACTTTGTGTGAGACTTGTGATCAGGTATTTTGGCCTAAACTGAATATCACAGGCCTGACATGTGCTGTTTGTGGGTGGGGCATATCAACAAGGCACGAGCAAATGTTTCTGTAAGAAAAATCATGCAAATATTTAATGAAGAACGTATAAATTTATATCTCATTCATCACAATTTGATAACCATATATAAATAACTCATTTAGCTTTGATTTTTATTTTTTAATTAAAAAAAAAAAAAAAAAAAAAAAAAACTTGTTTATTATTATTATTATAAATAATTGTTCTAGATTTTTATCAAGGAGGTAAATTTCTCATTAATTTTAAAGTTGTTTCTAAACGCTTGTAGAAAAAGCTTGTAGCTCCTTCATAAAATTTTGTGACTGGTCTTTCATTAAAATTCAGTTTTTAACATATTTAAGATTTGAGTTTTATCAATTCTACATATAAATACGAATATTGATGAAAACACAGAAATGTTTACTAAAATGCATATTTTTTCTTAAATATATTTTTAAAGTTATTTTATATTTTAGATAAAATTGTGTTTCATGATGTGTAGTAATGTTTATACAATTAATAAATTGTTTATATAATTAATATGTTAAAGCGTATTTCAATTAACAATTTAACCAAGTATCGCCTGGTAAAATGCCTTTTTCTTATTTTTATCTTGTTATAAAAAGCACTACAGAACTGGCATTTAAAAAAAATAAGTACAAAACTTTAAATAAACACCATAAAAAGCTAGAACTCGCAACAGTTGTTTCGAGTTGAAAGAAGACTCAACCCTTCATCAGACAAAGAAAGTAGGCATGAGTGCTACAGTCAAAGCAGCAAGAGGCTTTGATTGATTGCAGCACTTGTGTCTACCTTTTTCAACTGACGAAGGGTCATGTCTTCTTTCGATTTGAAACAATTTTTGTGAATTGCATTTTGTGGTGTTTCAGAATTTTATATTTAATCTTGTTGTGGTTTCTTTTTTTTTAAAATACAGAAATTTAATTCAATAAATGGATTTAATTAGTTTATTTCAACATATATGTTTTTCCAATACAAGTTCTTGTAGTTTTACATTACAACAATGACATGCATGCTCCACAAACAATGAATCAATGGAGATTTTATATAAGTACAATAACATGAATAAATGAAAGAACACATTTGTACAATACAACCTTTTTCTTTAACATTTAACAATATCATTCAGTCATTTTCATTCTTTAAAATTCGAGAAAGCATTTACCATTTATTCATGCATAAGTACATCTGAAAATAAAATTTTTATTTTTAAATCTCATTACCTGTTATAACTTCTTGAAATGATTAAAGTTATTTAAATATTTACATGACAAAATTTTTCTCTTATGGTTACATGTGTGTGATACATTGCACTTTCTTCTATATTCAATAGATGAAAGTATTGGATTTGTAAAAATTTTCTGTTTCTGGTTTTTGATGGATTTGCACTTTTTGTAAAGTCCGGATCAATATTTGGCTATTTTTAGAAAATGTTGGTCTGTCAGTCAGTGTGACAAAAATTTTGTGGCAGCTCTGGATAAAGAACTAATTTACCGAATTGATTCCATCTAAGCTTATATTTAGTAGCACATTGACATAAATTGGTGCCTGTCAGCTTTTAGTGTATATTGCCCAAGAAGTGGTGCTCCTGTTCTATGATTTCTCCCATTTACGGGATGCTTGTATCTCAGCTTCTATAGTATATTATATCACGAAACTTGATATGTGAGATGGACATTATGAAACAGTCTGCTAGTTCAATTTGGGTGCATATCATCCCACAGGTGGAACTGCTTTGCTGCAATTTTCACTCTCCATGAGAAAGCTATATTTTAGCTTCTATGGTGTATAAATACACCAAACTTGATGTGCGAGAGGACTATTATGAAAATGAATGTTGGTTTAATTTCAATGAATATCAGCCGAATGGTGGCACTGCTATTACACACCTTCTATGATTTTCTGCATGGTTATATTTCAGCATCTATTGATTGAAATAACACCAAACTGCATATGTAAAATCTTTATCATGAGAAGCTATGATTATTTTTTTATTTCTCCATCATACTAGGTACTGTACGACCGAGATAAGAACGACCCTGGAACTGGTTTAGTTACTGTCCAGTTGCTAGGGTAACCGATCAGTCGACTTAATTTTAGGGATGTCCGTTATTTTCTTTTCGCGCCAACACTGGAATTTCTCGCCACATTCCTCTCGTTCAGTCGTTCCGTTCAGCGATTGACTTACCGCATTTCCTATTGCCAAATCGTTATGGAATATTATTCTGAGAAACATATAGATTTACAGGACTTGTTTTTTTTTTTTCTTAAATCATTATATAGTATAGAATTTTTATAAATTGTGGTCGATTGGCTCACACTTTTTAAAGTTCTTTTTAGTACTGTTAAATTATTTAAAACATAAGAGAAAACAAATAAATATTTGAAATGTGAACATATTATTACAGTTACTTCTCTTAAAGCTACCCAGAAAAGAATTTAAACCTTCTTATACGATTCAATTTTGTTAATGTTTGTTTGTTAAGGATGCTTTTTATTATATTCTGTATAAGCTCTTTTTTTTTTTCCCCCCCTGTTAATATACGATATGGTTTACTTTTTTAATGGAATTGTATTGAAGTCAGTATTATTCTTGTTTTCATATCTATATTAAGGGGATTTTGCACCTTTGACAGCACAACTATAATATGTTTCATATAAAAGCTTATGTTTCCATTTAATATTTATAAATTGAACTATATTAGGTGTGTTCTGTAAAATATATATTCATTCAAAATTTCTTATGGTTTTCCAATATGTCTTTTTAGAGATTTGAAATCTTTAAATTGCGTTTACTCAATTTGCACTTTTTCATGAATTCATGCTTTTCAAAATGATTAAATTTCTGCAGCTATTTAAGAAAAAAGTTATTAATTATTATTATTATTTGGGGGGGGGGGTTATTTAATGGAATCTACTTAAAAGAATAAGGGATGAATTTTGCAATAACTTAATATATATATATCAGTTTTTTATTTTTATTTTTTTCCAGTTTTGCACTTTATTTTTTTCTCAAAAACTTATCAATACATTTCAAAACCCATCTCTCTTTATTTAAGTAGGTTCTTTTAAACATACAATAAATATCTTAAATATATAAATAAATAAAGTTCATTATTAATTATTTGTAGAAGTTTAATCATTTTGAAGTTCATGAATTCATAAATAAAAATGCAAATTGAGAAAACACAATTTAAAGATTTCAATTTCAAGAGAATGCTAACTAAATAAAAAATTCTAATTCTTTTTTTTTTTTTTTTTTTAATAACTAATCTGTCTGGATGGAAATGCTGTTATTAGTGTATCTTGTATAAAACTGCTAAAATGCTTTCTGAATTCATATACAAGATTTTTAAAAAGGGAGAAAAGAACTTTGATAACTAAGCCAAATATGACAACCTTTCTCCCACACTTAAAACTTGTTCCCCTCTGATAAGTTGCCCCTTCCATTCTTACAACCATACCCAGAGCTGTTCTTATGAGAGCCACACAGTATAGTAGGTATGAGGTATGAGGAACTTAGGAAATTGTGAAAATTTTCGACCTCAGTGTTTTGATTTTTTTTTTTTTTTAATTTTGCGGTGTGAGGTATCTGAAAATAACAAAATCAGTATGATGTCTGTCTGTAGGGTGTTAGTGTGTTAATCTGCTAGCTTGTTAGTCTGTATACATGATATCTTAAAAGCAAATAATCACAGAGAGGTCGTGACTAGTTTTAAAATATCTCTGATGACACTGGCACAGTGGCGGATTTAAGGGGGGGGGGCTAGGGAGCTGAAGCCCCCCCAAAACACTGACATTCACAATTGAATATTGCAATTGTGAATTTTTTATTGGTCTAGAATAACACTTAGAAAAATCTTAGCCCCCCCAAAAGTCAAGTTCTGGATCTGCCACTGTGCTGGCAAGAACCCTATTGAGATTTGCAACTTATTTGATGGATTTACACTTTTTGTAAAGCCCAGATCAAGACTTGGCTATTTTTAGAAACACTGTAATTTAACAACTTTGTAAGTTATTTGAAATTCATGATTTTCTTAACATGGGAGAATGGGCAAAATTTCACTTAAACATGAATTAAAAGGAATATGTTTACTGTAAATGTAAATATATCAGATCAGCTTTAAAATATTAGTTATGATGCTTGCATGAAAATAACTATGAAAATTCAACTTTCAAAACTTTGTTAGTTATTTGAAATTTATAAATTTCTTAACATGACAAATAATGGCAAGATTTCACATAAACAGTCATTTTGAGGGATATTTTCACTGTAAAGATATCAGATTACTTTTAAAATATCATTTAGGATACTGGTATGAATGTCATTGATTATAAATAAGTATTCTAATTTGAAAATTTCATAAGTTATTCAAAATTTAAGATTTTCTAAATGTAGCAGAATAGAGGAATATCTCATATAAACTTGCATTATGGGGATCATTGAATTGGAAATGCATGAAATTGCATGAAAACTAATATCTAACTGCTATAAAATTAACATATCAGGATAAGGTAAATGTATGGAGCTAAACAGTTTGTAGCCTATTAGGTGGGGCATTTCAGTCTATCACTGTTTTCATACAATCAATGAAATTCATTTTTCTTAACATTATTATAGTATGATGTAGTAGAAATTAATGGGAACAAATATATGATGGGGAACTGAGCAGTGTCTACTTATGTCAAATAGTTTTTTTTTTTTTTTTGTATGTTAATCAGAAGGTGGTATATAGAATAATATAGAAAAAAGTTTTGTGATGGCCACAACATAGTAATTTGGTTATGTAGTTTTTACTTTCTTTCATGATATCTTTTATGTTATGGACTTATATTTTTATATTTAGTATTGTTTATATTTGGAAATAAAGACAAAAAGTACATTCAATTATGAGAAATTAAATAAAAAGTCTCTATAAATATTTAGGAAATAAACACATCTCTTTCAATGTATCATTCTCTGTCTGATTATATTTTGCTTAACCCTTTGAGTGCTGAATACTCGCGGCCTATGCGGTCCATACGGACAGCTCGTGGTTGGTGCTGACGAGTTGTCTCATTCTTATCGCGGACGTGCTTTATACGAGTGTTGCATAGTACACTGATCATTTTTGACGGGCGCATATTTGCGTCCATAGTCCATACTGATAACATCTGCTAAGCACGTATTTGCGTCCATAGTCTATATTAATGACTTTCGCTGGATGCATATGTGCATTCATAGCACTCAAAAAGGGTTAATAAACAAAAATAAATGTCTGTATTTGTTTTTATCACAGTAGCTCATGTATATCAATATGTGTGCATTCCAAAATCAATTCATTGTTGGATATTTTATTTATGATACGTTAATCAGTTGTAGCTTTGGCTCCTGAGATTATTTTATAGGGAGGCTGCATTAGAGGTTAGCACGGGCCGGCAAGTAAAATTATGCACACTGCACTAATTACAAAACACTTGTCAGCATCCTGAACATTTTGATTTATCCTTTATTAAAAATGTAGTTTATACATAAATGACACATTTTACTAAAATTTCATCCAGATATAAAAGATCTTATAATTTAAAACAAATTTCCAAAAAATTTTGCATATAGTCCTTAATGTACCCGATATTTTCTGTCTTGCCCAGCAAAAAGTCTACCAGTACGATATATGATGAAATCACATTGAAAATGCATGTAACATTTCAGAAACAATTATTTAAAATTGAGAATAAAATTGATTTTTTTTTTTTTTATTAAATGGTATGATCTGTGTTTGATATATGTTTTAATGACATATCTTCATAAAAAATTTAACATCACTTATAATATTCTCTATTTTAGCCTTGTGTCATTGTAAACAACATCAACTGCATATTAACCTTCCTGCTGTGTTCGGGTCCATTGTGACCCAAAATTGATATGCATGGAAATTTACATTTTATATCAGATACTTCTTCTCAATACAAAAGAAATTCTTACATTAATTTAGTTCAAAAATAGAAAATGATGGTACAGTTAAAATTAAAAACATTGTGTCCATCTGAAACAAACACAACAGCAGGGATTGAACATGTCCTTCCAGCTCAGTCAGAAGAATAAGTTGATTTCTTGACAGAGACAGGGCCTGATTAATTTCATGTGAGGCCCGGGGCACAGTGGCGGATTTAAGGGGGGGCTAGGGGGCTGAAGCTCCCCGAAAACACTGATATTCACAATTGAATATTGCAATTGTAAATTTTTTATTGGTCTAGAATAACACTTTGAAAAATCTTAGCCCCCCCCCCCCCCCCCCCAAAAGTCAAGTTCTGGATCCGCCACTGCCGGGGCATACATACTGTCTTGGGCCCCCACCACCTTCCTCCTCGCACTTAAATTTTCTGTTATGATATCTATTCATAAAAAGCAAAATTTATTGAATAAAATATACAAAAAAAATGGGTTTTAGGGCCCACTGCTTCTCAAGGCCTGGGGCATGTGCTCCTGCAATAATTAGGCCCTGGATTGAGACCTTTATATAGGCTATATACATACCAAGTTTTTAAAAAATCGGTTCATAAATACATTTATTTATTTATTATTATTTTTTAATCAGTATGAAGTTTCAAGTGATCCTATTTTGAAATAAGATGGCAGGTCAAATTGATTAATAAACTTGGTTGAAACCTTGATATAAACTATGCATGTACAGAACTTCAAGCAAATTAGTTCATAAGTACATTTTTTATCTGAATTTAAAATTTTATAGTCACCGCTATTTTGAAATAAGATTGCAAGTCAAGTTGAATAAACTTGGTTGAAGACCTTGAATATACCAAGACTATGAATATACCAAGTTTTAAACAAATTGGTTTATAAATACATTTTTCATAACAGTTTGAAGTTTTCAATTGCTCATCATTTTGAAATAAGATGGCAGATCAAATAGGCCAACAAATTCATTCAAGGTATTTCTATCATCCAAATGCAAATTTGATTCAGATTCATTCAGTATTTTGGAAGTTAGGGTGATGACAAATTTTCTATTATAGATAGATAGATGTATAAATTGAATGATTGCAATAATTGGATTTCTAAAGAAATCAACCTAAAATGCAAACCCAGACATTGTTTCATTATATCATTAAATATTTTAATTAAACAACTCTGTCGTTTCGACAACTGTCGTCCATTAAACGACACACTATTTCGTTTCTATCTGTATCATTATCGTTATTTTGATCTTCATCATTTTGTACACCCCTTTCACTTTCATTATGAAACTCAATCTGTATATTATCATCATCAAGCCTTTGCTTGTTTTCAGCACTTCGAATTTCTTCATCTTCATTAATGTCTCTTAGAGAAGAATGAGCTTTAATTTTAGAGGGATCATCTGTTTCTTCAACGTCATAGGAAGATGGTCTAGGCTTATAAAACATGCATGCTCCACATCCCATTACTTCTGGAGTTTCTGGTTCCGAATCTCTTTCAGGTTTGCTTGTTGAGAAGGAACGGATTAGATTTGGAATCAGGGGCAAACTTCTCCAACTAGTCTGGGATAGCATTGTACGTTGCCGTTTCAGAATTTGTTCATCATGAATTTTCACTGCAATATTAAAAGTATTAGACATAATTTTTTTTTTCTATTTAAATAGATTGTTAGAAAATTAAGTGTTCATACAATGATAAAAAATATTTGTATAAAGTGTCAGTAAATTTTTCTTAGAAACCACCAAAATTTCTATAAAATTTACTGCTTTATGTATTTTTATTATAAAAATATAAAACTACCTATTGCAGCCTCTGAGTGAAAATACATTTCCAGAAGAGTTCAATATATTTTCAAAGATTGTGCTCTCCACAGCTTTCAAGATATTTGCGCTAAAACATTTTGTAATATTGATTTGCACCTATATGTGTAATAATTTTAATCAAAGTAAAATATTAAATTTATACATATATTAATATATATAGTGTGTTTAAAAAAAAAACCTTATCCTCTGCTTTAATTCTTTAAATATTGGTCTTAGACATATATTGTGAATTGCAAAGTTGTATTTTGCAACTAATCTGTCATTAACTTTGACTACATCTCTGGAGCATATTATGATGCTCAAATTTTGTACATGACCTTGTTAGGGCGTGGGAAATATTTTACTAACTAGGGATTTTTTTTTTTTTTTTTTTTTTATATGGAGGCTATATAAAAATTAAAAGTTTCTTAAAATTGCATTCCCTAAAATTATTTACTCTTTTTAACACATCTTTATAGTGTAACCACGTTTCCTACGCCTAGCAGTGAGGACAAGTCGAAAATCTTGGAGGGTTTCCAAGTTGACCAACAGGTTTGAATTTAGTAAGCATCCAGTCATTCGGTATTCCCTTATCGCTTATTTTCTTTCAACGAAAAGCTTGTCTCCCCTATTTTACTAGTGGGCTCGTTGAATCCGCACTTGCGCAGAGGCTTCCATGGTCACAAGAAATGTAGTTAAAGAGTATAATTTGTTATGTATGTCTAATATCAGTATTTAAAAGACTTATAAACAAGGTCAATGTTTTTGAATATCCTATAAATCACCGTAAAATACAATTAAAAAAAAAACTGTTGAAGGATAAAGAATAAAAACTGTATCAGAAAATATTAATAAATAGAAAGGGAAAAAGAACAACAAGCATCACTAGTTTAATGCTGCACTCATTTTTTCATCAGATGAAAGGTAGTGCTTAGTTATTTCGACTCAAAACAATTATTGTGCGATTTTTCAATTTATAATATTTTTTTTTAAATAGTGTTTATTCTTTATATAATATACTGAATTTTTATCACACAAAAACATATATATAAATAAAAAATAAAAGAGAGAGAGAGAGAGAGAGAGAAGAGAAAAAAAGCGAAAAATGAAAAAATAAAAAGTTTTCAAGGTACAAGAATTTCAAATCATTTTCATCACATTTCTGTCTTAATCGAGCTAAAATACAAGACGATATTTAAATGAAGCAGACAAATTTCTATATTTTAGTCTTCGCCCAAGGCTGAGATGAAAGAAATAACAAAAAGAAACTGACTTTTGCACAAAATCATGTTTGCTGCAATGCAGAAATTGGATAATCTGGGGTCTGAATTGCATAAAAATACTCAGATAATATTCTGACTGAAAAAGATGATGGCTGAAATTTCTCACAGTTTTTGTTTTGCTTTCAACTATCCGAAATCTATTTCTGTTAAATTAATAATGGAAATTGCAAGAAAAAAAAAAAAATCGTGAAATGAAATTTTAGTTTAAAGTCAAAGAAAGCCTTTCTATTTTACATTAACCCCCCCCCCCCCCCGGCCCACCAGCGGCCGAGCGGTCTGCGCTCAAAGCTGGTAGATGGGAGGTGTCGGGTTCGATCCCAGGTCGCGCTCATCGACCTAGCCGTTCGGAGTTTTCCGTGGTTTCCTCCGAAACTCGCGTAAATACGGGCTAGGACCCCTTAGAAAGACCCCCACGGAGGGCATTCCCCCTATTGGCCTAGGACACATAAGGAGTCAATCGGCCTTAATCCTCCAACCAACCAACCAACCAACCCCCCCCCCCCCCCCCGTTTTTTTTTAACAGCAGATGCCAGGATTTTATTTTTAAGGGGGGGGAGAGGGAATTATAATAGAGTATAAAAGTTATTATGAAGTAAAGTACTATTAAAAGTTATAAATAAACATAATGGGGGTATTATATCTAAGAGCTAAAAAATGTAAAATTATTAATGCAAATGAAAAATGGAGCTAACAACAGTGAAACAGAAAGTTAACCTTCCTAGGGTGTTTGGATTTTCTTTTGGCTTACACTAAATTTAATTTTTATAGATTTATTTTATTTTTCAGGAACTTCTCAAAAATATCGTGTAATTTTGTTTTAATAATTGTAGTAAATATTCAGTTATGTGATTTATTATTATTATTTTAATAAGTGATGGTTATTTTATGGTAGTTTTTTGAACAAGAATTCACATATGAAGACCCAAACACTATACGAAGATTAAAATAAATAGTAGCTATTAATTCTTTAAACAAATATAATTTAAAACTTACCAGTATTTATAGAGGTTTTCTGAGATGCTTTCATTGTCCTTGATCGGAAACTCATAGAATTGACTAAAAATATTTATAAGGAAAAGGTTTTAGCACAAGAGAATTTATTTCAATATATTTATTATTAACTATTATTTTTAAATCCTCATATATACACATATATATATGATATCCAAAATATGGGGGGGGGGGGAAGTCCAATAAATAAATTTTATATTTTGGAATGCTGGTGAGGAGTTAGACTATTTTAGTGAATCAAAAATATATTTTTATATATAGCTTTAAATTTCACGTTCATCAAAGAAAAAAAACAATATTAGTGACAAAGGTCAGCTTGTCCTTATATAAGATATAATTAAAAAAAATTTAAAGTAATAATAGTAAATTTATTTCGAATAAAACATGCACCCAAAATTTATATAAACTGATAGAACTAGCTGTGCTTTGCCCTCCATTTAAAAATAAATAAACAATTCAGTTTGAATAAAATTTTAAAAAATGAATGACATCATAATTGTCAGTTAAAGGTCTAACTAAAAGAATTCTGTGTTAAAAAAAAAAAAAAAAATGCAGCAACTGTTGCTAAAGAAAAATGACTGAAATGAAAGTGCATGTAACTTTAATGAAATTTAAGAAAATGGACCAAGTAGAATAAATGATTTCAAATGAAGGTGTCTAACTGGAAGAATTCTATATTCAAATCACAAAACAATTACAATAAATATTGTTTTATATGAATTTGTTCTGTTCTATATGAACAGAACATATTCATATAAAACAATATCTATTGATCTCATTATGTATATATATATATATATATATATATATAATTAAACTGGAAAACAAATGCTAAAAATGTATACATTAGTTTGTTATTTAAAAGGAAAATATCTGAACAAATATAAATTACGCATTTTTTTTTTTTTTTTTTACATAAATATGCATATCTGCATTATAATGTTTAGTAAGTATAATAATTTTTACCTTAAAAAAGAATTCAAAGATTTGTGAGGTTTTTAAACACACTTATTATGATTTTTTTTTTTTTTTTTTTTTCTAAAATATTTATGATGGCAGTAATGATAAAAAAGAAAAAAAAAAAAAAATAGAATGAAAGTAGAAATTTTATTTTATAAACATAGTTACTGTAAGTGGGGTAATTTATGCATGCTGTTAATGAGCCTACATGCTGTTATGTTATTGTCTAGCCATGCCAGTTAGTTTTACTATATCAAATATATTACCTTAAATTGCATAATTTGGTACATGAACTTTTTCTGATATTTTCAAATTTTCGATTAGCTTCAAAAATTGATTTAAATCCACATTTTGAAGATCTCGATTTTTTTACTTCTGCTCATTACTACTAAAAGTTTATTTAGTTATTTATTTATTTTCCATAAGTGCAATTGATGTAGAACTTCATTTAGATTTTATTTATTTATTTATTTATTTTTTATTTTATGTTATTACTTTTTTATACTACAGTTTATTGCTTTCATTTTTGCCACAGTCTTTATAAGTAAATTTAAAAAAAATTGCTCATCTTCAGAAAAATTTCTTCATACTTCTTATGTTCAGTACATGCTAAATTAATATTAAAAAGTGCTTTTTCTTTTACATTATTTCAATTTAACTTCCTTCTTAATATATGCCACTTTCTTTTTATTTATTTATTAGCATCAATCAGTAAAAGAAAATTCTTTTATTTATCTTTTCATCATTCGGTTCTTTTCCAAAATATTAATATTTATTTTTATTAAACAAAATTATCTTGTAGAAATAAATTTATGCTTGTAAAGCTTTATTTATTTATTTATTTTTTTTTTCTACTTCTTTCTTTCTTTCTTTTTTCCTGGCCTTACAAAATTTTTATTTATTGAAGTCACTTTTTCTTCTTTCAGATATGAAATAAAAGTAACTGCTTTCTATGTTATTTTAAAATTGAGGAATTTTTCCACATTAGTATATTTTTTCAACAACAAACTTTCTTATTCCATTATAATTTCAGTTTCTTCTTTTTTTTTTTTTTTTGAGTTGTCAACTATTCTTAAAATTCTATTCGTGCTATTAAACACATTGTAATCACTCAGTGAATTTCATTGTTGCTTCGTGGTTTCATTGTTATTCATCTGCTTTGAAAAATTGCTTTTTTAAATCCATATGACTCCTATTCTGGTCTTGGTAGGGTGGGAGAGTGTTGCCGGCATGAAACTAGTTTAACCCCACAGGCAAGTCACAAGTCTTGCCGCCTGCCTCCTTCCTACTTAACTTAAGTTTGTTGAATTATTTTTTCATGGATTGTGATATAGTTTATGGTTTTAAGTTAAGGTTTGTTGTGATGGTTTATTAATTCGTTTGTTTTGCAGGTTGGTAATTAATAAATCTGGTTTCTTGAAATTTGTGTTTTTCATCCACTGATGATTTTTTTTTTCTTTTCATTTTTCTGAACTTCTCAAAGAAATTTTTAATCTTATTGGTCATTGGTTCAGTGATCTTGTATCTGTTGCTTGGCTTCTACTATGCTTAATAGATCATCATTATTATATATACATGTATATATACAACAATACTATTACTGATAGTATCTTTTTTATTCAGTAAGAAATAATCAGTGTTCAAAGAATTTTAGTAGCTTTCATTACGTTTCTTTCTTTCAATTGATGTGTGGAGCTAATTTGTTTAAAACATACTTCATTGATAAATTAGTTTTTCAGAGACAGCATGTTACTTCACGTTATTGTATTGGAAAATATTTAAAAAATAAAACAGAAAATTGAATTTATCTGCATTAATTTCATACAGGATAGCACCAGTCAGTTTTATAATTGTTTTATAATTCTGAAGTTTAAAAAAATATGCATCTATTTCTTTAGCTAATAAGGGTAAACATTGGTTTGTTCACATTTTTAAAAAGCTAAAACTGAGTTCTTATATAATCTGCTTGTATGTATTTATAAATAAAACTTCAGCTTTTTTTTTTTTTTTTTTCAACACTTTTAAATTAATAAATATGACTGGAAAAATATTTGACTTTTATCTAATTGTTTTTTTGTTATCGTTATAGTACCGAAAATATTTGCGGAAATTTAAATGTGATTAGAAATATAAGAAGTATTTTTTAAATTTTCTTTTAAGGTCATAAAACTAATAAGTCCCTTCAGTTTTGCAAAACTGTAAATATATTATCTTTCAAACCAAAAATCTGACATTGCTCTATTTCTAGCAATATATTGTAGCTGCCATGTAGCAGTTGATCTTCGTCGTGAATGTGCGTCTATAAAATAAATGATCTTTGTTTAATATTTGTACAATGTACATGGGATAAGAGAAAATATTATAATAAACTAATAGTAATTGCAAATAATATCTCTACATAAAAATACAAAGCTGGAAAAAAAAAAAAAAAAAAAAAAAAACTTGTAAGTACTCAGCAAATTTTATTTTCATAATATAATTGTGAATAACAATAAATAACCACAACAATGTCTTGAATTTTGTTGTATAATATTTTTTTGTATTTTGTTATGTTGTATTGTAAGAAAGGCTTTTCTTCCTCTCTCTCTCTCTCACCCTTCTTTAAAATACCTATCTACGACTTGATATGTATGAAATACATATAAAGCCAAATTTTGTTACATTTTCCAGTTTAAAAAAATCGAAATTTGAAACTTAGAGAAAGTTTTTGGATACTTTAAATAAGAATTTTTAATGAAACTATAAAAACATCTGAAAAAAAGAATAAATATCGTTTGTTCAAAAACTGTACACCACGATAATTTGGCCTTCATATCAAATTAGATAAAACATGTGAATTGTTGTAAAATGTTTGAAAACTAAACTATTTATAAATTAAATCAAATTAATTCACAGCTGCAAATGTATATTAAATTCAAAATTCTTTTGGGGTGTTTGTTGGTGTTGGTATGGGACAGCATTCCGCAAACTTTTCACTCTTATGGAAACCTTGTTACAGTGTTCAAATTTTATGAAGTTCATGTAACAAAAATTTTACTTTTTTTTATATTGAATCAAAAGAAGTACTGAATTTGTTTAAATAAAATGTTCAACCTCTGATTTTTGATAGATTTACATGTTTGAGACCTGCAAAACACGATTTGACCATTTTTAGAAAGTGATTGTCTCTCTCTCTTTCTTTCTGTGTGTGTATGTGTGTGTGTTCAAAAATTTTTAGCAGCTTGAGCTCAAAAACTAATCCACAGAATTTCATAAAAGTTTGTATTTACCCCATTTGCCCCATATATCACAAATATCATTTAAAACTTTCCTTTTAGAAACTAGATTTGTGTTCAATTAGAGGTTGGGACAAACAGGGGAATGTCATTTCTGAAACAAAAAACAAATTCTAAGTGTATATTCGATATTTATAAAAATAATCTTTTAACACATTCTAGACAAAAGAACATGTATAAGAAAACTTCTTATTTCATTTTTATATAAGTTTATATGTGTTATTTTTGAGGAGGACAAAAGCATTCTCTTTAAGAGAAAATTATCATTTGCCTCATATATCACAAATATTATTTAGACATCCGTTTTATAAACTAGATTTGTGTTCAGTTAGAGATTGGGACAAACAGTGGAATGTCATTTTCTCAGACAAAAATCAAATTCAAAGTGTATATCCTATATGCATAAAAAGAATCTTCTAACGTGTTCTATAGATAAAAGAACATTATAAGAAAACTTATTTCATTTTCATATAGGTTTATATGTGTTATTTTTGAGGAGGACAAAAGAGAAAATGATCGTTTGCCTCATATATCAGAAATGTTATTTTAAACTTCCATTTTAGAAACTACATTTGTGTTCAGTTAGAGACAAAGGCAAACAAGAGAATGTCATTTCTTAGGCAAAAAGCAAATTCTAAGGCTCTATCTGATATTTATAAAAAGAAAAGACTCTTCTAACACATTCTAGATGTTCTAGACACATTCTTAGAAAACAAATTCTAAGTGTATATTCAATATTTATAAAAATAATCTTTTAACACATTCTATAGACAAAAGAACATGTAGTTGAAAACCTCTTATTTCATTTTCATACAGTTTTAAATGTGTTAATTTTTAAGGAAGACAAAAATGTTGTCCTTTAAGGAAAAATGACCATTTGCTCTATACATCACGAATATTTTTTTTTAAACTTCCGATTTAGAAACTAGATTTGTGTTCAATTAGAGATAAGGGCAAACAAGAGAAATACCATTTCTTAGACAAAAGCAAATTCTAAGTCTCTATCTGATATGTATAAAAAGAATCTTCCAACACATTCTATATAGATAAAAGAACATGCAATTGAAAACTTCTTATTTCATTTTCATATAGGTTTATATGTGCTATTTTTGAGGACACAAATGTTATCCTTTAGGGAAAATGACCATTTACCCCATATATTACAAGTTTTTTTTTTTAAATTTCCGTTTTAGTAACTCGATTTGTATTCAGTTAGAGGTTAGGACAAACAGGGAATAATATTTTTTAGACAAAAAGCAAATTTTAACTGTCTATCCGATATGTATAAAAAGAATCTTCTAACACATTCTATAGATAAAAGAACATGTAATTGAAAACATCTTATTTCATTTTCATTTAGGTTTTTATTTTTTTATTTTTTTTATAGAGGGATGTAAAGGATTTCTTTAAGGAAAATGACCATTTTCCCTATCCATCACAAATATTTTTTTAACTTCCGTTTTAGAAACTAGATTTGCGCTCAGTTAGAGATAAGGGCAAACAGGGGAATGTCATTTCTTAGACAAAAAGTTAAATTCTAAGTGTCTATCTGATATTTATAAAAACAATTTTCTAACACATTCTATAGACAAAAGAACATATAATTAAAAAACTCGTTATTTCATTTTCGTTTAGGTTTATGTGTGTTATTTTTGAGAAGGACGAAAATGTTGTCCTTTAAGGAAAATTACCATTTGCCCCATCTATCACAAATATATTTTTAAACTTCCGTTTTAGAAACTAGATTTGTGCTCAGTTAGAGATAAGGGCAAACAGGGGAATGTCATTTCATAGACAAAAAGTAAATTCTAAGTGTCTATCTGTTATTTATAAAAAGAATCTTTTAACACATTCTATAGACAAAAAGAACATTTTATTGAAAACTCGTTATTTCATTTTCTTTAGGTTTATATGTGTTATTTTTGAGAAGAACGAAAATGTTGTCCTTTAAGGAAAATGACCATTTGCCCCATCTATCACAAATATATTTTTAAACTTCCGTTTTAGAAACTAGATTTGTGTTCAGTTAGAGATAAGGGCAAAAAGGGGAATGTCATTTCTTAGACAAAAAGTTAAGTGTCTATCTGATATTTATAAAAACAATCTTCTAACACATTCTATAGACAAAAGAACATTTTATTGAAAACTCGTTATTTCATTTTCTTTAGGTTTATATGTGTTATTTTTGAGAAGAACGAAAATGTTGTCCTTTAAGGAAAATGACCATTTGCCCCATCTATCACAAATATATTTTTAAACTTCCGTTTTAGAAACTAGATTTATGCTCAGTTAGAGATAAGGGCAAACAGGGGAATGTCATTTCTTAGACAAAAAGTAAATTCTAAGTGTCTATCTGATATTTATAAGAAGAATCTTTTAACACATTCTGTAGACAAAAGAACATATAATTGAAAACTCCTTATTTAATTTTCATATAGTTTTAAATGTGTTAATTTTTAAGGAGGACTAAAAAGGTGCCCTTTGGGGAAAATGACCATTTGATAACACAGATAACAAAGGTCAGGAGAGAAAAGATATTTGTTTGAAGGCTTTTTCAACCATGCTGGGGAACTAAAAACGCATTTATCTCTATTTATATAATTTTTTCATCCTTAAAACCGTACAAAACACATAGTAATAAAATACGTAAATTATCATATGGATTTATGTTGTCACTAAACAAACAACTTGTTCTTTGGCATTTCATTAATTGAATTTTAAGTCATTCTTGACAAATTAAATATCCATTTAAAATTGATGAAAATTTATATTTCCAGGCTGTTTGACATACTATGAGGTTGCTATTGAAATTTTACAGATTGCATTCGATTTCGATATGCAGATGACCCCATAAAATCATACCTGTACACTGTTAATGAATTTTTTACAAATCGTAATGGTACTTTGTTTTTCTTTCACAATAATAAGTGTATAGCCATCTTTTGTTTTTACTTTTCCTTCTACTGAGTATTATATTTTATTTAAATTAATTATTAGGTTTATGCAATATTATTGTTATGAAAAAATACATCATTATACTAAGCAAGTTTGTTGGAGGGTTTTTTTTATAACAATTAATTTTGAATATGAAAACAATTGATTCGTTAATGATTAAAAAAAAAAAGAAAAAAAATTATATATCTGTGATTTTTTTACAATCCTGGAGGGAAAGATATAGCATAATTGATTATAAACATTTAATAAAATAATATTATGATAATAAGAAAGAAGTATAAAAACAATAGGAATGTATAATACCTGCACTGAGACCTGGAGAAGCAGCGCCGCACATTATTTCTTTGTATCCTTTTCTAAAGGAAGGGCTTCTGAAAGCATATATAATCGGATTGCAAGCAGAGTTCAAGTAACCACACCAGTACGACTAAAAGAAAACGAAGTATTTTGCATTGTTAAAATTATAATTTATTTACTACCAAAAGTTAAATCAACAATGCATTTATGCAATGCATAAAACTTGCATTTACATAAAAATTATATATATATATATATATATATATATATATATATATATAGATGGTATATTTTTTTGTAAAAATTTTTATGACTTTAATCTTTTTTTCTTTTTCATTTTCGAAATTAAATTTGTATTATTTAAGCATTTGTGTATACGTACGCTAAACCAAAATAAATTTTATTATCAAAGTTATACGATAATAAAAATGTATGCGAGCATTTATTTATTCCATAAAAATGTTTTATTGTCATTTCTGCCTAATCTACTACAGTTACAATTACATTGTTATTTTTATTCAACTATACTGAACGATTATATACTGTCATTCTTTCGTTTTTTTTTTTTTTTTTTTTTTTTTTCTAAATAATTAATATATATATATTTTTAATCAATTACATCATTAAATAAAATCAGCTCAGATATATCAAGTCTTGAGTGATCCAGTTGTTTCGTACTTGTAATAATCCGTCCAAATTCTGTAGTATTCCACAGTATGTATGAGCAGAGCATCCTTATAGTCTTTGCTCCGCTCACTTCCTTTTTTATGTGTGTGTGTAATTTTCCAAAAACGTTACAATTCCAATTTTCGATATGTTCAGATATATATATATATATCATTTTTTTCAAGAAGTTTTTACTTATTTCTGGTCAAAAAACTATTTTTGATCAATTAGAATTATTAAAATTCATACAGATTTAGCATTTAAAGTAGCTCTATCTTTTTGCTTATTATGAAAAAGTGAAAATGTTCACTCTATTACAGTTCATAACAGAGTGGACATTTTTAACCTTTATAAGCAAAAAATAAAATGAGTAACTTATAATTTTACGAAGCAGGACACTTTGGTCCCGCCGTTTTGGTCCCGCCACTTTGGTCCCGTCATTTTGGTCCCGAGGAAATTTTGGTCCCTGGCCATTTTGGTCCCGAGACATTTTGGTCCCACCAATTTTTTGCAATTTTTTAAATATGTATCAGTTTTTTAATATGATAACATATTTATTGATACGGGAAAATTGAAGTGCTCTTAGAATATCTTTAATTAAGGAACATCTTACACACAAATATATAAATTTTCAACATTACGATTGCTGCCTAGCTATTCAGATTCGGAGAATTTTGTACTAATTTTTTTACGAACATTTTATTTATTTATTTTAGGCAATTGCACTTCTTTTTAATTGATATTTTTTTCATTTGATTTCGATTTAACTTACTTCAATTTTAATTTTAATTTACTATCAGTGACAACATTTTGTGATTTTAAAAGTATTGTTAACAATAACAACAGTAGATAAAGTTTGAATTATTTTAAAAGTAATAAAATACAGAAAAAATTTGTTTAAAAAAAGGGAAAAAGAAAGACAGAAAACCTTACGATATTAAATATAATTTGCTTTTAGTGGCAGAATGCTATTTCTTTCAAAGAATTAATTATTGACCTGCTCCTATCATAGACTCTTCTTCATAAGCATAAGCTTGGGATCATTTATGAAGTTCTTGAATTTATATATGAATTTATTCATAAATATATATGTGTGTGTGTGTGTGTGAGAGAGAGAGAGAGAGAGAGAGAGAGAGAAAGAGAGAGATACGTTTCATTCGATTTGATTGTGATTTAATTTTTATCATTAATCTAAGAGGAATTTATTTCAAAATCTGTGTTATATTGATAATAATAACAACAAAATGCATGTTTGTTTGTCCGTGATACTTAATTACGTTAACCGTGTATATATGTGTATAAATTACTTTTCTTTCAATTACAATGGTTTTATTTTAAAAATGAAAAAATGTAAGTAGTCCAATATTTAATTAACTGTGCCATTGCAAGCATAAATGTTCAGAAAATGTTGATGTACAATTTTTTATCTTTTTAATTTAATATTATGTTAAAAAAAAAAAAAAATCTGTCTGATATGTCTCTATGGCTACAGACAATAAAAAGGCATTTCACTGTTTTGTTTCAGCGCATTTGAAAAAAAAGGGGGGTGGGAGGGGCTTTTAATGGACATTTTCTTAAACAATATTGTAAGGGGTTATAATGGAATAAAAATGCTTTTCCAATTCTATGTGATATGTAACTATTTCCTGTGTTTGACAAATATATCCGGATTGACAGAGAAGAAAATGACTTAAGTTTAGCAGATCTGTAGAAATTATTCCTGAGCTCATTATTTAGGTTCCTCGCATCTTCTTTTATTATTAAACTCTAACATTTAGGAGATGCTTCGATAAAGCATTGATTTCCTACAAATTTTGTATTCGAGCACTCTAAATATGAATGTGATAATTAAGAGCCGCATTACAGTGTTTTATATTAAAAACCTCGTATTTTATTTAAACTAAAATTTTGCAGACTTAGATAAATTGACAATGCTTAGATCTGCGCTGATAACTAATGGTGTACCTTTATCATTCAAAATTCGATCCGAAATAATAAATTTTCTGTTCCATGTGTCCTATAGTTACATCATTTTCAACAAAGGTTGTAGATATTCAACTCTTCAATTGAAAATATTCGTCTAAGTTTTCTTTTGCCCAAAATTCCCTCATGTACGAGTATTTGCTGTCCTTTTTCCTCTATCGTACAAAGAAAAAATTTAAATCTCAAAATTTTAGACATTTTTTCAGTTTTATTTGTTACTGCAACTTTCTGTTGCAATAATAATAATAATTTTCCTACCCCCATGTTTTCAAGTCAAATGACAAAAATTCGAAATATGAAGAAGAATTTCGCTTTTTCTTCTGTAATACTTTGATTATTCCTGATATCGGGACCAAAACGGCGGGACCAAAATTTCCACGGGACCAAAGTGGCGGGACCAATTCGGCGGGACCAAAGTGGCGGGACCAAAACGGCGGGACCAAAGTGTCATGTACCCTATAATTTTAAAAGTGTATAATTTTAATAAATATATTTGATCAAAATAGTTTTTACCCAAAAGTAATTAAATTTCTTGAGAAATTGTAACATAATTGAGGAATGGTCCGCATGCGTGTATTTTCTTTTAAATATTATTTATCTGCTGGTTAGGAAAGGTTTGCATTGTATTACCTTTAAAATGAAACAAGCTAAAACAACATTACTATTAAAACCATAAAAATCTTCAAAAATATTTTTATTACTATTATTAAAGGTTTATTATGTATCTTATTTCAGAGTTCTTATATCACATTAAAATAAAAATTTTTGTTTTTTCAATCTTAATGGTTTTTAATGGTGTTATTGATCTTGACACCATATTTTTGTTGCACGAGTTTTCTTTTAAAAGTCATTGGCTTTTATTTTTTCTTTGTTATTTAAACGGGAAAAAAAGGCTATGTATTAGTGCACAAACAAAAATCTTACTGGGTCATCGAACGCAGAGGAAGTCAAAACATCAAGCGGAAATTTCAATCAAAATGAGAACGAACTTTTGTCGATCTAATCCTTTAAAGGAAGCTATAAATAATATTACAGTAAAAAAAAAAAAAAAAAAAAAAAAATTCTTAGTTTTATTATTATTTAAATCCTCAGAAGCAGGAAATCTGGAAATTTGGGACTGAACAAAAAAAAAAAAAAAAAAAAAGTAATGATAATGAAATTGAAATTTATTGTTAATATGCTAAAGTAATGCTTTATATAGATTATAATGTGCTTAACGTTCAGATTTGCAGGACTTCACTAAAATATTCAGATACATTAAAGGCTACAACTGGAAATTGCTGGAATTGTATTTTCAGTCCTGTTAAGCATCTTCAACACTTTCCAACAATTTTTAATGAGTGATTATTAATTCAATTAGTCTATCCGTGTCTTTGTTTAATTTTGTCGATAAATTGTGGGATTACTTAATCAAAGTGCACTGAAGGTTAAATGGTGCAATGAGTACGTACGGTTGGAAAGTGCTAATAAAAATAATCTATGCGAATCGCATAATTTTTCATTCTTTTCTTTAAAAAAAAAAAAAAAAAAAACTTTTAATCAAAGTGTTTATAATTTCAATTCATCTCTATGCGCGTTTATCTATCTATCCATCCATCTGCACTCTAATTTAAGTAAATATAGTAGGGGAGAGTGGGGATGAATGGGACAATAGCAAAATTTTTATGTTTTGCAAGCACTAGAAACTTGACAATTTTTCTGATATATGGCAGTACTGAGGTCATTCATCAAGTGTAGTTTCAGAATTGTGCTGTCTATTGAAGGGAAGAAAATAATTAAAGTGTCTTTTTCTGCTGCCAGAGTAAGTTTTTACTGATTCAATTAGATAGTAGTTAAAAATTAACTATTTGCTTAAAGTTAATATAACTCATATATGTTGAAAAGGCATAATCTTTTATTGTGTTTATGATATTCAAGAAGAACAGTGACAATTGTTCCTTAGGCCTATTTCATGTTTTATATGATCATGTGGTGGTGGGGATGAATGGGACATTCCCCACTGCGTACTAATTTAAAATTGTACACAAGAATTACATTAAAACAAATCGTAAATAGATTTTCAATATTTTTATAACCTGTAGCTCAATAGTTGTAACATGGAATTATAAAAGTAGCATGGATTTAGAGAAAAATAGATTGAAATTAATTGTTCTGATTTTTGTTTATAATAATTATGATTAAAAAAATTATAAGTTAAAATATTCAATGCAACTTAAATCAATAATATCAATAATTAAAAATAAATAAATAAATAAAATAATAATAATTGGATTAAAATCACAATTTCAATCAAGCTAATTAAATAAATCCTGGTGATTATTAATGTAATACAGAATAGAATGCTTATTTTTCCCGATCAGTCGGAAACAAAAATTTACCTGGATAATTTGTACTCTATTATAATGATTTATCTCTTTCTAGTGTCTTATTTATTTATTTTTAGATTAGATCTTATTAGATTAAATTACCAAATCATAGAGCACTAGGAACTGTACGAACCGAAGGACTTTTGCCTTTTGATGTTAATTTGAGTCAATATATCAGTTTATGTTAATTTCAGTAACTTCATAGTGTGTAATAAAATCACATTAACCAATTTAACTTTAAAAATTTATTTACTTTCCATTTTGTTTTCTTTTCTTTGCTAATTCCAGTCCTGTCCCATTCATCCCCAATCATGCCACATTCATCCTCATAGGTGGGGATGAATGGGACAATGCACATGCATGTAAAAAAAAATTATTATTTATTAAAAATGATAACTTTTTATTAAAGTTAGTATGTTTATATGTAACTGATTACTGAAGTGTATTTATGAGCAATGTTACAAAATTCTGAATCACGTATGGTGAATGTTATCTGTAAAAACATGAAAAATGTCCCATTCATCCCCACTCTCCTCTATTTAGAATACTTGAAATACGATTTATGTTATTCGGGATCACTATGGCATATTCAAAACCATATGTGCATCTATTTAGAACAGTATAAATACCACTATCAGTTTATGTACATAGACTCGCAAAAATATTTTAACACATTACAATCTATATGTGAGATAAAAATATTTTAATTACTTTAAACTTAATAAAACATACAGAAATTAACATCTACTATTCAGATGCGCAGAAGTATATGTTTTCTGTAGAATATGATATGACTATTAACAGCAATGATTGTTTTACAGGGCCACACAAATGTATTCAGATAATTAGGGTAGGGGATATAAGTAGAAATTGATCGAAGTTCATATTCTGTTATGTTATATATTTTTAACACTCTCCAACAAGGTTAAGAAGTGTTTACAACTATAATTTTTTCTGTCTGTCTGTCCACACTTTAATTTCTATAATTAATTTTAGAATGCCTTGAAACTGATAGATGTTATTCAAGTTTACTATTGCTTGTTCTGTGATGAAAATAGTATAAATGGTATTACAGGTTTGCATACCGATATTCACAAAAGAATTCCGATAATAAATTATAAATTTTGACATTTTATGTGTTGTTTTCGAAGTAATTTTTTTTCTGTTTCTTTTTGTTTAGTTTTCTTACTTTAATTATTATTTTTTACTTTTTTTTTCTATATTTTGTAGTTAGTTGCCTATTTGTTTTTCGTTTTTTGTTTTTTTTTTGATTATTTAATTATTAAATCGTTGCTGCTTTGACGCAGAAATCGCGAAAACAACTACTGCAACTTTTTCTCCCCCCCCCCCCATTAATTTATACTGGTTTGTACAAAGTTCTTAATTTTTATAATTCTACACTGTAAAAAAGAAAACTATTAAAAGTACAGGAAAAATCTGGCAGCTGGGGCGCCAGTATTTCTCTGTCAAATATACTGGACAAAACTATACTTTTAACAAAAAACCTGTTTGATTTACAGGATTTCTGTGTAAAATATATTATATGTCAGTGATACAATTTTACGGTTTTAAACTGTATATTTAACGGAGAAATCCTGGCACCCCAGCAGCCAGATTTTTCCTGTACTTTTAACAGTTTTTTTTTTCAGTGTACAGATTTCGGTGCTTTTTATTTTGAGTTTTGTTATATTTTGGACGCAATATTCTGTTAATATTTTATGTAAAAATGAAAGAAAAAAAATTAAATAAAAGAAAAAATATTAAACGTACACACAATGAACAAAGAATTGAAATATGTATGAGTTAAATATATTTAGCCCATTCTAAAAGTAAGTTATCCGGTAGCCAAAGAGACACAAAACATGGTTACTTGAAACAATTCAAACAGATACAGTACTCTTTCAGCTACATGTCAACATAAGAATTAGCATAAATGCAGCAATTGTCATGGAGTAAAATCAACTTTTGTTTGCCATATCCACCACCGAAAGCAGAGACAATTTTTGAGAGACATTTGCACGTCGTCATTGCTGTAGAAATGCTGCCCGTCCATGAATCTTTCCAAGTGCTGGAAAGATGCGAAAGATGCATGGCCCTTGGATCAAGATCGGTACTATAAGCGGGTAATCGGCTCTGGGTGGATAGTTGATCTCAAAATGCTGTGCATATCAGTTTTTTGCCCACATGGCACATACTCTGCCTGACTTTGGCCTTGTTCGTAAATCCACTTATCATTTGCTGCTTTGTTCCCAGGAATTGTTGCAGTATTTATGGTACAGCTGTTCGTTGCAGTATTTTTTGTTCTGGAGTGAGGTTTTCAGCATCAAACGGCTGTATAATTTCCGGAACAACAGGTGATTAGATATGACTTCTTGCAGCAAGAATTGTGATCCATACTGGTGATAGCATTGCATTCCATCAGCGTTCAACGACCATTCTATAGCAAACTATGGGAAGTGTTTGGCCATCCTATCAAGTTCCAATCTTCCTCTAACAGATATTCATCTACTCCAGCACTTTATTATGGTTTGGCAAAACTTTTCCAGTGAAGAAGACGACGTGAAGATGGTTCTTACAAGCCGATTCAACTTCCAGCGGTTGATTACTTAGTTATACAGGATACAGGAATGACAAATCTTACGCTATGACAAATCTTCAAAACCATGTTTTTTATGTTGGCAATTACCTGAAATAGTGCAGGGTTATTATTATGTTTTTGTTTCATAATGGCTGTCAGAAAGTTACTTTCCGAACGAACCAAATATATTTCATACTCGCCCGGTTCCTGCTAAATTAGCAATTTCTCTTAGCCTTTATCTCAATTTAAACTGGAAATGCAGTTCATTCGCAAATGGTATGCAAAATGATTTTATTATTATTTTTTTTTTTTAGCGTAACCTCGCAACAAAATTAACCTATATTAATTTATTAGTAATGGTTTATAATTTATTGTTACTTCAGTTTTACTATTTGCGAATTGTATCTAGTTTATTATCAGACTAGAACCTATTTTATTATTAGCTAGTTACACATTCATTCCTCAACTGAAGACGATATTAGAAAATTTTGATTAAAAAATTTCATTTCTCCCTTCTCCACGTTGTAGATAGTAAGGATTACAAATAAGAAAAATTGTGAATGGGGAGGCGGATCGAAACATAGGGTATTACAGAAAAAGAAACAATGTCCCTAGCTAACAAATCTATAAAAGTAGGACATTACTTATTAAAGTGCTTTCAATTCGAAACTTTTAGTCCTTCTTCCTACTTTTTCTTTACTAATTTTGATATCTATAATTTGGGTTATGACTTTATTATTCTAATAATAAATAAATGACGTATTTAGGAATCAATGAAAATTTTAGTCAATGTAATTTTGCCAATGAAAATTTTAGAGTAATTTCACAAATGATTAAAGCTTATACTTTGTGTTTTAACTCAAAATCCAGGACAGTACTTTAATTGCTCGAAGTGTTTGCGAGTTTTGTATCTCAAATCTTAAATATATAGACACAGCACTTGTCCTAGAGCGCAGATTGTAAAGGCACTGTGACTGTGAGTGAGCGCATGCGTCCTAATGTCCATCGACTGCTGGCACACTGCCAACAAGTTGAGCGCATTTCGTTAAGTAGGTGGGAGAAGGCGAGCGTTCATTGCAGAAGTGAATTTTTTTCATGTTGATTTTTTAAGATAGAAAAAAGAGCTGTACTGAAATTTAACGCAAAACTTGTTAAAAGTGCTTCGGAAACATACCAACTCATGAAACAAGTTTATGGTGACTATTGTTTAAGTAGATCAAATGTTTTTTTTTTTTGGACGGAAGGGATACGTTAGAAGATGATCAGCGTAGTGGAAGACCAATTTCATCTAGGACACCTGAACTGAAGTTATTGAGGAAGTACGAAATTCCGTAACAAACGATCGCTGTGCGACATTGAGAATGATGGAAGACTCTTTAAACATCAACAAAGAAACAATTCGAACCATCCTGCATGAGGATTTGGGCAAAACAAAAGTGTGTGCTAAATTTGTTCTACACACTTTTACCCCTGAACAAAAAGCAATGAGAAGTGCACATTGTAGAGACATCATTTCAGCCGCTGAAATCGATCCAAACTTCTTGAAGTCCATTTTTACAGGTGATGGAACGTGGTATTTCCAATATGATCCTGAAACAAAGCGATAAAGTGCGGAATGGAAGTCACAAAATTCACAACAAACAAACAAACAAACAAACAAACAAAATAACAAGGAAAGTTCCATCCAAAATAAAAAGAATGCTCATTACATTCTTCGATAGTAAAGGTATTCTTCGACCACATTTCATGAAACCATGGAAGCATCTGCGCAAGTGCTAACTCAAAGAGTCCAATGCTAAAATAGGGGTGACAATCATCTGACTCAGAGAAAATGAGCAATAACAGAGATTATTACAGGATATTTTCCAAATTTCAAACCGTCGGTCAAGCTGGCATCCCTTCAACATTTTGGACGTGTCCTCACTGCTAGTTTTAGGATATGTGGCTGCACTGTATTATCCACAAAGAATTTGTTCCAACTGAACAAACAATTATAAGTGAATACTGTTTTAAAACGTTTGATGGCCAGAATTCGTCGCATTCGTCCAGACTATCGGACTGAAAGCCGTTGGTGTTTGTTACACGACAATGCACCCAGTCACACCTCCTTTATTGTCCATCGATTTTTGGCTAAAAATAATGTCTGTGTGTTGAACCATCCACCTTATTCACCATATTTAGCACCGTGTGACTACTCCTTATTCCCAAAAATTAAAATAAAGTTAAAAGGAAATTTTGAGGATATTTCGACCATACAAGCAGCTTCGACGAATGCTTTGCAGGCCATTCCACAAAGTGATTTACAACAGGGGTTCGATTCCTTAATAAATCGCTGTAAAAAGTGCATTGAAGCTGGAGGGTCCTGTTTTGAATAAAAAATCAAAACAGGTATTAATTTCTTGTTTCCATTTCTTTTTACAGACCCAATCTTAAAACTTATTTGAGGCACTGTGTATATTTAAAGCATTAATTTTTTTTTTCTTTTAATTGAAACTTGTTTAATTTTTCCTTCTAATCATTCTAGGTTTTGTCCGATGTGTTAATTTAATTAAAAATTATGTTTTAGTATTTCATTTGACCTTAATTTTCCAGTAGATCATATATTACAAAACACTATCAATTTTAAAATTTGCAAGCTTATGTTTTTTTTTTTTCGTTCTCTTATTTGTAAGACGTTATCAAGAGACAGATTGTCTTTTTATGGGGTTCTTAATTATTTCAACTGAATAGTTAATTTAATTATCTTTTTCCATTTCTAAATAAGTTAAAATAGATTTTAACAGAAACTTACCAATGGATTCATTATGAGAGGAATGGCGGACTTATTCTTACTGAATGCCGCTGCATTGGAATATATCACAAACGGAAGCCAACAGAGCAGAAAACAGGCCAGCACCAGGAAAAGAGTAGTCGCTACTTTCTTCTGTTGCTGAACCGAATTTTCCAAGTCGATGTTGGAAGTCTTTCGAATTCGATCCATGTGCACGTGAATTTCACGGAATATTTTGTAGTAGCAGAACAACATAACAGTCAGGGGTATGATAAAGTTGCTACTTGTGATCAATAGGGAGTGAGAACGAGCTTTGAAATCTCTAGGAATTTGTGGACCACACTGGCTTGCACCCTAAAAATAAGAAAAACAAAAAAGAAGAACTTTCAATCTATTTCTTTGTACTTTTTTTTGTTGTTGTTGTTATATTTAGCTTTAGATAACCAAATCAAATATCATGAAACAGAGATAGATTTAGATGTCTTAAAAATTTGCTTGTACTTTCTTCTTCATCATAGTGATCCCTTTCAAAACTCGAAGTTTTACAATTGCTGTACTTGTGAAGTAAACTCCACAGTTTTTGATGAGGAAAGTAAGTTTTGCGTGTAGATTTTGAAAATATCTTCAGATTTGTTTTATTTATTAAGCTTTTTGGTTTGTCACCCGTGGTTACACTTACCCCAAGAAATATGTATGTCGGGTAGAGTTGCAAGGCTTTCAAAATGCCCGGTTTTTCCTGGGGAATTTAAAGCAAAATTGGGAATTTTCAAATTTTCTAAAAACTGGAAATTTTTAAGTAATGAATATTTTAATAATTAACGGTAATGTATGAAAATTTTTATAAATAATAATTATAAAGCTAATGAATTAATACTGCATTGTTTTGTTTCTTTAAAACCTTATATTAATGACGATTATAATGGTAATATTAATTGAAATTATATTTTTCCGACTGAGTGAAAATAATGCCTGGACCGGGACTCGAACCCCGGATCTTTGACTTACAAAGTCAAGGCTCTACCAATTGAGCTATCCAGGCCGACATCCCGGTCAGCATTACTCACTCAGACAACCTTTTAGGCTGCCTAAAAGGTTTTCTGAGTGAGTAATGCTGACCGGGATGTCGGCCTGGATAGCTCAATTGGTAGAGCCTTGACCTTGTAAGTCAAAGATCCGGGGTTCGAGTCCCGGTCCAGGCATTATTTTCACTCAGTCGGAAAAATAAAATTTCAATTAATATGATTTTCTTCCACAGTTGATTGTGTGATTTTAATAAAAAAGATTATAATGGTAATACTAATTTGTGGTATTGAATACAAAATATTTGTTGCGAATGAGGTTAGAATAAAATAGCTAATGCATGATATTTTATCTGAAATAATTTAATAAAATAAAAGGAATTTTAAACTTCTGAAATACTGCAATCTTAAAAAAAAGAAAAAAAAAAAAAAAGAGAGAGAGAAAGAGGTGGTATTAAAAGAATGCTTATAACAATTTTCTGCCAATTAGTCAACCAAAGATGGGACAGGTTATGATTACAAAAATCACCCTTTATTGTCCATATTAAAATACGTCTTTCTTTATTACTCATTTCGAGATTATTTCATAAAAAAGTATAAGCATTTTTTAACGCAGGTTTATTTATTCAAATACCTTCATGCTGAATTTAGTATGAAAAAGTTTTGGGTCATTTTCAACGATTTACAATTCCTATTTTCAAAATATTCAGAAAAATATACCCTTCTTTTTCAAGAAATTTGATTTAATTTAGCTAGCATGATAACAGAGTGGACATTTTCGCATTTTTAATAAGCAAAATAGATAAATAAATTTAGTTATTTTTAATACAATGCTAAAAAATGTTCTGATTTTAATAAATTTAATTTCTAATAAAAGTAATTTTTTAGCAAAAAATAATATATTTTCTTCTGAAAAAAAAAAAAATGTTTCTGAACATGTGAATGAGCTGTAACATATCTGTAGAATAACCCTTTTAAAAGAGAAATTTTTTGAAATATATAAATTTTAGTTTCTTTTTGTATGAAAGATAATGATTTATCTTTAATTCTCATATATTAAATATAAAAGGCCAACAATACCACGTTATACAGCTAATCTGATCAGCAACTAAAAACCTTTAAACTGGGATTTATATTATATAAACAATATATTGTTTGCTTAAGATTTCTCGAATTAGTTCTTTGCTGTAAAATTCTCAAAGTTCCCAAAATTTTCGTTTTATTCCACAAAATTCCCAGTTTTTTTCCCCCTTGCTTCAAATTTCCCGGGTTTTTTGCATCTCTAATGTCGGGCAAGTGTAACCAGAGTGTTTACGCGTGTCCACAGTCATCTCAACTGCATCACTTACATTTTTATTACTTTTGCTTTTCTAATTCTGTCTTTAACTTTCAATAAAACCTAATTTTTTTATTAGTTTTTGTTAGGGTGTAAAATGTTAAAATCTGTACCCCGGAGGTAAAGGACACCATTTCCATTTTGTGAAAAAAGTTAGTACCATGTCTTTGATGTGCATTTTTTGATTTAGATAGATTCTTTAAGCACTAATGTCCAGTTACTATAAAGGAGATAAGACAAGGAAAAAAAAAAACAATGTCTATTTTCTTTATTCATGGCAAATGTATTTCATTGTAGCACATCAAAGACATGATGGTAACTCTTTTCACAAAAGGAACATGGTGTCCTTTACCTCCGGGGTACAGAAGTATGAAATGCTAATTGGAGGCATATGGATTATTTCGCAACTTTTCTCTTTTACTTTTAATACTTAATATATAGCACTCAATATATGGTAAATATGTGACATTTAACCCACTTATATAAATAAACATCTCTGATGTACATAAGATTCCATTTTTATTTTTAAATTAATTACAAATATATTTAATTATCATATATTTGTCATGTAAGTTGATTTTGTCTTACAAATTGGTAAGTATTTTTAAAAACCTTATACAGGGGTGAAAGTGGTCAGCATCTTCAGCACCATTATTTTTATTTAGAAAAATTCAGTATATTTTTACACTATTATCTTTCGATCAAATAGGACAGAGATTATTGTTAAAAATTACAGGTGGTAAAGCTTCGTCAAAAGGCTGAACACTTTCCTCCCTGACCTAATAGAATGAGTGAACGGAGCAGTAAAATGTTATATAATTTAGAAGGAGAAGTTGCCATTGTAAATTTCCAAAGCTCATCCCTAAAGGCGAGTTTTGTCAGGAAGTCACAACATTCTAAGATCAAGGTTCCACATCAAATTGTAATTAACAACATGAATAAGTAATTTTCTTTTTTATTGAAAAGTGTTGGGGCTTTATAAGTTTTATTTGCTTAAAACAAACAACGACGCAGTGTCTTTTAAAATACCTTTTTATATACATTCTCGTTCCAACCGATGACAGGACCAAGAGCACAGAATGCTGCCCAAAGCCAGCAGGCTGCAATCATTATTTTAATCCTTCTGGGTGTCATAGCTCTGTAAAAATAAATTAATTTTCAATTAATTTTAGTACCCAACTTAAAAAAAATTAATAATAATAATTAAAAGACAAACATGCTTATGAAATATAAAGACAATTCCAATTGACCAAAGTGTTTATTATTTAGACATTTGAGTCATTTTTTCTAAAAGAGAATTTCGTTTTTTTTTTTTTTTTTTTTTTTCTAAAAAATAACACGTACAAACTTGTATGAAAACGGAACAAATGCTGAAAATCTTTCAATAACACATGTTTTTTGGCTACATAATGGGTTAAAAAAAGTGTTTTTTTTTTTATATATATGGTGTTTTTGGAATTTACTTTTTGTTTAATAAATGTCATTTCCCTGTATGTTGACCTCGATTGAACACAAATCTAATTTCTTAAACTGAAGTTAATAATATTTGTAATATATTGGGCTTAAATTATTACAAATTATCATATAAACTTAAAAAATAACCACTGGAAAATAGTGATTTGTTTTTCCATTAAAAAAAAAAAAAAAATCCTTTAATTCTGTGTTATTTTTCTGTCATAAAGGAAAAAATTGTCATAATTCTTTCTGCAACACTTCTGTTAGAAACCCTGGATAATCTACTTTTCTTAGCCCCCACTGTCACGAAGCACACAGCCAAATTTCACCAAAATTTGGAAACTTCATCTGTACACCAGACCTATCTCAATTCTGAAGTTTCGTAGTTCTATTTTTATTAGTTTCGGAGATATAATAGTCAGAAGATTCCCCAAACTCACACACACACACACTGACCAATTGCCAAAAACCACTTTTTTGGACTCAGGGACCTTAAAACATGTAAATCAGGTGAAATCTCGATATCGAATTTTTGGACCGAATACAATACTTCCATTACCTACGGTAGTCGGGTAATGGAAGTAAAAAAGACGCGGATTACGGCCCCTGATTTTGAGAACACAGCGGAATTTCTTAAAATTATAAAAATCGAATTTCATCAATCTAAAAGAGAGTTTTGATAAAAAAAAAAAAAAAAAATAAAAAATAAAATAAAAAAAATAATAATAATAATGGGCTGTGGAGATATAGGGGGAACCTAAGAGAGCAAACTTTGAAATCTCAAATAGGATTGGAGGATTCTTAACTGGTTGAAAGATGTCCTTATAGATTCAAATTGAGTTTGCACAATTATTACAGTTTTTAAAAATTCCAAGACGTTCCTCAAGACTTAAAAAAAAAAAAAAAAAAAAAAAAAAAACTAGTATCTTGTGGCACACTACAAGATTTTCTTCTATATTTCCCTATACACACAGAAAAATGGAAAATCGAAACTTGTCAAGAGACTTGCCATCTTTGTGATACTAGACGTTTGCCAAGTACATTGACAAATTTGTACAAAATTACGCAACATTTTAAACAATCAAAACACTACATGACAATCTTAGTTAGTCATCAAACACAAAAGCCGTTTTATTTTACTATGTATTTTAATAGTATTTCTCTGATGATCAGTTTTGGCTCTAAAACTTGTCAGACGACTAGTTCCCTGGTACAGTTTTCATTCTCCTCAAATTTGACTGGTTAGTCAAATGAGAGGATAAAAGTAAATTATTCCAATCTTGTCAGTCGACTAAGAAGAATTTTTCATGTGTAGATTCTGACTAACTTGCCTTGTCTGATAACTGTAGTTTTTGACTAACCTTCCTGGTCAGATAATTACCATTGTCGACTAGCCATCTTTGTCTGATAATATTAACCTTTCTAGTATGGGATATTGTTTTAGAGAAAAACCAACTGAACAGACATCGTAGTAGGAACAGATGGTGCTGTGGTAACGTGTTTGACTTGTGATACGGAGCTCCTCAGATCGAATCCCCACAAGGGCGTTTTGTATTTTAACTTTTTCAAGTGTAGATTCTGACTAACTTACCTTGTCTGGTAACTGTGGTTGTTGACTAACCTTTCTGGTCAGATAATTACGATTGTCGACTAGCCTTCTTTGTCTGATAATATTAACCTTCCTAGTCTGGGGTATTTTTTTGAAGACTAGTTCAGCTAGTACACTTTTTAACTGATATTTCCTATTCAGCTATTTAGGCTAGTCAATTCTGTATTATCAACTGAGCACTTTGCCTGGTAACAGTGACCAACTAATTTTTCTGTGTGTAGAAATTCACTCAGTAAAAATATTTTATTAAAACTATTATTCATTAAAATTATCTACCATAATAAATGCAGATGATTTTCCTCTTACAAAAAACTAACACTAAAACACAAAATATAAGAAAAGAAAGACAGTTTTATTCTCTATGAATAAAGTTTTAAAAAATGCGTTTTTATAATGGTTAACTCATATATTAAGTTTCGTACAGTTATATGCCATAGAAAGATGAGATATAGCCTTCTCGTTCTCAGGGAAAATCGCGGTATAGCAGCGCCACTTAATAGCTAATATGCATCTAAATTGAATCAGCATAATATCATACGTATCTTCCATCATGTGAGTGGGTCAATTCTTATATTCCCCCATACATGAATAAATAAATAACATACCAATTAAATAAACGTGTAAAAAAATCGCTTTATATTTGAAAAAGAAAGTTATATACCCCCCCCCCCACACACACACACACCCGGGCGTTACAACAACAACAACAAAAAAAAAAAAAAAAAAAAAAAAAAGATGATTTTAAGTTAAATTACATTTTTATTTCATTTATTCGTTTTACAGATGACAGAAAATAAAGCTTTCGAACTTTTTATTATTATTATTATTATTAAATGTTTCCTTTTATAAATACTGTGCTGATGTAGCCATCAGGAAACTTTCTTCTATTTTTCCCTATACCAATTCACGCATTATAAATTATGTATTAAAAATATTTTCTATGATTAATACAAACAATTTTTATTTTCAGAGAAGTATAACACTAACTATCAAAAGAAACTCAATTTTGTATCCCGTAGACGACATCTGAGAAAAGGCTTAAAATAATAATAATAATAATAAAATAAATAAATTAATTGATAACTTTGTTTTAAATTATCACACATCAATGGTTTAATCCTTCGTTTTAAAGGTAGGGTAAGTGCACCAGTGATTGAGCAATTTCTGGTGTTTTTAATGTTCTAGTCATCAGAAAATATTTTTAGAAATCTTAAGTTAATACATATATGGCCTGAAAGAAATTCAGAACCACATATATGTTAAAATATATACATTTGATAACAATTATTATTATTTTTTATTATGAATTTTTATTTGACACTCACTCAATGTTCCAGTAATTGGCACTGCTAGTTTTTCCTTTTATTAGTATTTAGCACCCTATGTTCCAGTGTTTGATACTGCTAGTTATTCATTTTACCAGTTATTAGCACCCTATGCTAAAGTGTTTGACATAAAATGTTAAAATTATTGTATGTAAAATATATGATTTTATGATTTTTCTTATTTATTAATTATTCCGGGATAGATGTCAATTACTGGAGCATGCCAATCATTGGAGCACCTACCCTATATTGTTTTTTTTTTTTTTTTTTTTTTTTTTCAAAAATACATATTAAAATTTAATCCCCGGCCATGGGGGGATTCGATGCTTCTATGTGTACAATTTTTTTTTTTTGTTGAATATTACTATTATAAATAAATCTCTTAAATTTCACATGATTCGTTAAAAACTATTCTTATTGTACACATTTAAACGAAATTTTGTATATTAAAAATATTAAAAAATGTTTAAATTTAATTAAATTTAATACTATAAATTACGAAAAAAAAAAAAAAAACGGGATGTCAACGTCATTTCTTGAGAGATTTTCATGAAAAGTTGATAGGCACTAATTTATATCAAGATGCAACAACATCATATAAATTTATATGAAAATTTTGTGCAGCCAGAAACGTTTTGTCATACACACAGGCACACAGACATTTTATAAAAATAGTTACATCGTGTTTTGGTTCCCCAAAACGTCTAAATCCATCAAAAACCGGAAGTCAGAAATTTTCACGAATCCAATAGTTTCTTCTGTTGAATATAGAAGAAAGTAAAAAGCAAAACTAAATAACTAGACCACGAATGAATGTAAATAAACGTCATTTTAACAATGTAATAAATATCGAAAAAAAAAAAAAGAAGGTTTTTGTAATATATTTGACTTTAAAAAAGTCTTTTCAGACTGATTCCCTCTATTGTAAACTCATGATAATGCTCTAACTTTTCTTCTTCTTTTAGCCGTATTAAGGAGGCAAGTAACAAAGCTAAAAGTTATTGTAAAAAAGTTACTGTACTACACGATGTAATATAATTTGTTTTTAGCTTCGCGATGATGCATGTCGAAAGGATTCGCGTGGCAGAATTTGCATGACTTTACTTTGGAATTTGCATTTTGTCATAATGTATGCCTGACACCGACATTTCCATTGTAAGGCAAATCCCATTTTCTGCCTTTATTTGTACGTTGGCAATGCTTCTATAGCTCTAAAGATAAAAAAAAAAAAAAAAAGACAGAAAATGAAAAAGTCAAATGTCGAGTTTTAGTTATTAATAATCTGTCGTGAAAAGGTTATTTTTAAAAGAAAACATGTTTAAACATTGAAATTGTAAAACATCGTCTACGTAAGGCTTGCTCAACTGAATTTAACGATATTTTCAAAAGAAAACATGTTCAAACGTTGAAATTGTAAAATAAGATCTGCATTTGAATTCTACATATGTAAGGATTTTTGAAATAAATATCATGTCATGTTATACGGTTTTACTCCATAAAATTATGCATCTTACATAATTTTATTTTTGGTCGAATTAAAGATTTGTGATACTTTAAAATACATTTATCGATTCTCTTCATTAAAAAAAAAAAGTTTGCTCAGATGATCGCAAAAATTGACTTTCTTTGGTCATCTAGTGTTTGTTCACTTTCTTTCTCCCTCCCTCTCTCTTTCTTTTCTTTTCTTTCCTTCTCTGGGATAAAAATCGTCTGCATTCATCATGAAAAAAACAATTTTTACAAATAATAATTTTAATAAATAATTTATATTCCTTGAATCTGTATCCGCGTTTGTAATGATCGATAGATGGCGCTTTTTCAGCTCTTTTTGTTAGTAAATATAATAGCCACGTGTATTTATTATTGTTCTATTTGTGTTACTACTTAAAATTCGTGCTATAATTTCTCCGCCATTACATCATGGAAAATGGATTGCTTTTGGAAAAAAATATTTCAGTTTATTCAAAGTTCGATCGGAAGTAGATTTTTAACTGAAATTGAACAAATATTAGTTTCAAATCATCTGATTAATTCTTTACTTCCATTAGCCGAAGCAACTGAAATTTTAAAATTGTCATTTGGAAATAAATGGAAGCTTAATTCTGGATTTCTTGATCCTTTGGAGTTACACTGTAGCACACAACGGTATGTGTTATCTCTTTTACCGGATTTATTCATTTTTATTCAATAAATATATGTGAAACTAAACATCGGCAAGCAATGGCGGCTGGATGGAATTCGAATTAAAGCATGTTTATTGTAATTTCACCTTAGCCCACCAGAGGGCGAGCATTTTATTACAATCGCGGATAGAAAATTTTTATTTTGAAGTAATAAAATACAAAATTCCACTTAGTGAAATTTTGCATTTTACAGCTTCAAAATAAAATATTGAAAATTTAAAAAGTCAATTTTCGGAAAACAAGGATTCAATTAATGATCATAAATTTTCTGAATACGAAAACAGAATTTGAAAATATGTATTGTCTAATAAATAACAGTAATAATGATGGAGATTTTGGGGCTATTTTCCCATAGGTAAATATGAGTTTTGACTAACTTTGTTGCACTGTCATGCATCTACTTAAGCAGCTTACTTTGAAGTTATTTATAAAATTTCTTATACTCGAAATTAAAATATGAAATCAATAGTTTAAAATAAAATATATACATTTTAAAATTGAAGGCATTATGTTTAATTGCTGCTTTAAAAGCAAAACAACATGTAGTATTAGCAAATATTACATCAGATTTATAGTTTTTACTTCTTCTAGATATATAAAAAGAAATGGATTCTGGAAAATTTTAGGCTTCCAACTTCGACGGATATTCATGTCCTGAAAATGATTTGACTTTTTTTAGGAAATGTCTGTCTGTGTGTATCACAAATTTTGTGGACGCTATTTCTTACGAACTGATAGACGAAACTTAACTAAACTTGATATTATATTTAGGATATTTAGTTAAGCCTTGACTTAAATTGGTGCTGATTGCATTTGGGAATTGATAGCTGAACAGGTGACAGTGTCCTCCCATTTTTTTTCATAATTTTTAATATGACAGTATAGAACAAAATTTCGTATAGATGTACATAAGGAGAATTTTTTTTAATTTTTCAATATGAAAAAAAAAAAAAAAATGATAGCAATAGTCAACCAGAAAATAATAATAATAATAATAAATAAATAAATAAATAAATAAAAGTATATGTAAGGGCGTCACTTCTCCTTGTGGAGGGAAAAGGCTCCCTTGTGTGTGCCATAGATATAGTAATAAGACATAGATTGATCAGCGAGAGGGAAAAAGTGATACCTTTTTTTTCGGGAAAAGTTACTCTGATGGTTGTCTTTCTCCGAGTAAATCACACACAGGAATACACACGGATAATTTAGTAAATAAAATTTATGAATAATTTATTTACTAAAGGTGGATGAAAAACTCCAGATACAGTTTCAAATTCATTTTTCTTTTTATTATTTTTTTCAATACTCTCTAATGGCTGATTTTAGAACTTTTTTTCAGCATCAAAATTGTTTGCTCGATAACATGGGGATGATAGATCTATATATATTACTATATTTATGGTGTGTGTCAATTTTCAATATATATATCATTGGGGGAAACATCGTTAATACCTTCAAAACGAATGATTGAAATTCAGATCTGTGACAATTTAAAAAAATTTACTATTTTTTTTTCCTTAAAAAAAAAAAAAAAAAAAAAAAAATTCTTATATGTACGCAAAAAAATATTTCTCTTTCGACATTTTTTTGTTAGACTGCTCTAAGAGAAAATCGTCTGCTTTTAACATGAAAAATTTTGTTAATAAATAACTTTTACTACATGAATTTGTGCAGGAATAGGAAGATATAGAAGAAAATTCTGTGTTGGCCATAACACAATGGTTTGTGGTCACTATGGAAAATATTACGAAGATGACTAATTAAAAACGCTCTTTTTGTTTCTTTTTCCATAAGGAAAATAACTAGGGGTAGGAATCGATTAAGAGTTTTAACTGGGTTAATCGTAGTTCATTAATCGATTAATCGGTCGATTAATCGGATTTTTAATCGGTTTTCACTTTTCTTTATATAATTTTATTTCAATGATGAATAAAACTCTCATATTGTATACACACACACCCACACACACATATATATATTATTCATAAGTATGAATGAGAGAAAAAAAAAAAATATTTCACAAATTTTTGCCTAATTAATTATATCTGTTTCGTAGCTGAAATTTAAATCAATTTTCAGAGTAATAATTGGTGACTTTAAGTGTCAGTTTTATATAAATGTTTTCACTTATTCATTTTTTTTTTTTTAATAAATTAATTTTTCAATTAATTTTGAAAGAAACATTGAAGGAATTTACACATATTTTAGTTTTATATTTGTAGGCCTTGTCCATCTCGCTTGTCACTATTTTTAAATGAATTCTCAAAATTCCATATCATTATCATAAAAATCTCAAATTCTTATATTTTAGTACTTCTTTGTCACTTCGGACACAGAATGTTATTTTCTGTTTCTACTTCAATAGTTACTGTAAGCAATTCTCAACAGACAATAAACGCTTGAAGATACTATTATGAAACTCCATATATTTCCTCTATCAGAGGGATGGTGGAAATCTCAATTCCTTCTTTTCTTTTCTTTTTACTTTCCGAACACTATAGTGAGGAAAGTATTGTAATCATGTCAAAAATCCGAATTCGAGATTTTGATGTTTCTATACGTTTCGAGGTCCAGCGAGTCCGTTTTCACTATTTTTACGATGATGTATGTATGTGTGTATGTATGTGTGTATGTC
The DNA here is from genome assembly GCA_963930645.1 of Salticus scenicus. Classification (NCBI taxonomy): domain Eukaryota; kingdom Metazoa; phylum Arthropoda; class Arachnida; order Araneae; family Salticidae; genus Salticus; species Salticus scenicus. Next base: position 107,701,147 of record OZ005650.1, on the reverse strand, counting down.
TGTGAGTGAACACGCTAGCGTCTAAACGCTTTGTTCGAATAAGCTGAAAGTTGGTATGTATATTGTAAGTCACCATAGTACGAACCCTATAGATTTTGGTGAATCTAGCACTTATAGTTTTTTTACAGGGATACAAAGAAAAATTCTTTATCATTATGGCCAAGGGACCAAAATTTTAAAAGTGCGATAGCATCTAAACGCCTTATTAATCTCAGCAAAGAATTTTTACACATGTTATAGGTCACATTTGAACCAACTGTATAGATTTTGGTGAATCTAGCACTTGCAGTTTTTTTACAGGGACACAAAGAAAAATTCTTTATCTTTATGGCCTATGAGACTAGCAATAGCACCTAAACGCCTGTTTCAATTGAGCTGAAAATTTGTATGAATATTATAAATCACTGTTGCACTAACTATAAGCATTTTGGTGAATCTAGCATTTATAGGTTTTTACAGGGACACAACGAAAAATTCTTTATCATTATGATCTAAGGGCTCAAAGTTCAGTAGCGTTAAATAAAACCTCGTGTGATATATGGAGAAAAATACTCAAACACTCTGTTATGGTTTTCTCTTTTTTGTTTGTTTAGCATCTCCTCTTTCTTTATTTTATCTACAAAACTGTTAGTTACTCAATGTTCGGAAAGTCGAGTGGAGTCACTCCAGATTTTTTCTTTTTTTAATCTTTAGCATTTCTCTTTTTTGAAAGCTTCTTGTTTCTGAGAATACTATTATCCTAGCCAACACTTTCTGTAGAAGGCTACAGAGAGGTGGTGTTGCTCCAGCATGCACATGGAGCGCATTTTGTTTAATAACTGTCGTCTCCCTTTTCTCTATCAACAAAAGTGCAACAACTTCTTTTGAGAGGTTTTATTTTTATTTATTTATTCTTTTTTTTTTTTTTTTTTTTCATTATTTGACGGATGTTTCTTAAAATGTTTATTAGCAAAATATGCGAAAAAATATTTTGTAGTCAGAACAGCATTTGTACTTTAATTCGTAGTTTGAAAATTTTAATCGGATTTTGAAAAATTTTAATCGAATTAATCGATCCGATTAACTCGATTAAAAAAATTGATCGGGACTAAGCATTGATCGATTAACCGAACCGATTAATCGATTAATCGGCACAGCCCTAAAAATAACTTACTTTATTTTAGTATAAATTTAATTATTGATTAAATTCGTTAGTTGAAATCATTGAATTAGCGTGGATCAGTTAGGGAAAAAAAAATTCTACTTAGGAATTATCATCTACAATTTGTATATTTATAGATATAATGCTGAATTTTTAAAGTACGTACATATATCATTAGGTAAGTACTTATATACTTTTCTTAAAAAAAAAAAAAAAAAAAAAAAAAGATAGAATTTAATTATAAATAAAGCATTTTTTATTCATTCTGATTATTTCTCGTGTATAACATCCATGTATTTTAATATTATCTAAAATATTTATTTTAATTCGTGAAGATAAAAAAAAAAAAAAAGATAATGGATTATGTAGTTTAAAGTACAACAGTTTCAGAAATTGGTACTTGCATCTATGATTGCGGAACACCCGCGTTGTAAATTTTCCATTAATCGATAAAATTATTTTTATTCAGATTTCTTTATGTAAATTCTGATTTAGTTTTCAATGATAATCCTGAGGATAATTCGTGTAAAAATAAAATGAATTATTCTTTGTATTTATGGTAATAGAATATTCGCTTTGATCGATGTAGTTCATTCTTTAATAGAAGCGTTAACGAAATTTTATGTGCATACTTTATTATTTAAATATATTGTGCTACTTACATAAAAACCTGAAGAAAATATCGAGAAAATTAAAAAAAATATCATTTATAGAAACGACTAAAATTCAAATAATTTTAAAATGATCTGGTATGGCACTCGCACGATTTTCTCTTACCCTGGCATTTCAACACAAGAAAAATACATTTCAGATCAGAGGATAATATAAAAAGTACTCTATATAAACTTACGTTAAAAAAATTCAAACTAGGTTTAGAAACAGCTTTATTTGACAAATAATCTGTGTGAGGGGCTATCGCTCCCCTAAACAAAGTTTACATCCAAAGTTTCGGACATCTTTCCCCCACACCCTCGAAACTTATGAATCTTAATCAAACTTTTCAAGTAGCAATCTCATGCGAACTACAAAATACAACATTTGAATTGCCTGCAACTATTTGTTTTTAAATTAAGCTGATAACAGACATACACAAAAATAAACCGTTAATAGTGTGATTTTAGTATTTAGTGAACCTCAAAACGCGTAATTATACAAAAAACAAGCTTTGAAAATTTAATTTTAAAAATATTTTATTTTCCGTATGGGTATGAGGAATTAATTTTCATTCATAAGCAGCTGCATTACAATTTCCAAGCATAGTCCCACAATATTCTAGCTCTTTTGGGTAGCCCTGTAAATGAATGGAGAATGATTTTCACGCCCTATTCTACACGAAACATGCTTTTATGGATATAAAAAATATATGTTCATTACATTTTGTTTAGTGCAGCTTATAGATGTTAAACTGTAAGTATACCAAAATTTTCGCCCATAGACATAATGTATTTGAATTATCTTGGATGTCCCTGTACATAAATCATTTGCTTGATCTCAAAGAGAAGTTTAAAGTAAGCATCCCTATAGGATGAAGATTTAGAATACTGAGTTTGGACTTCCTGCTACTAGTTGTTCTTGATATATGCTGATAACAGTCACATACACATACACACAGAGACTAACCGCTAAAAGCATGTTTTTCGGATTCAAGGAACCTTAAAACGTGTAAATATAACAAAAACTCAATTTCAAAAATTTGACCCCAAAACAATACTTTCTTTGTTATTTATATGGGTAAGAGAAAGAAAAAAAAAGAAGCAGAAAAAGGATAAGTGGTTTTATATATACTTATTTTCAATGAATGTACTACATTACCCATAAATTGAATAAAAATGAAAATTTGAGTAAGTGTCCCACTTCCCGCTATAGGTTTGTTTCTTTTCTTTCTTTCTTTCTTAAAAAAAAAAAAAAAAAAAAAAAAAATCTGAAATAAATTCAATTCATTTTATCGAGAATAACTTTTTAATTTTTCCTGATATTTTCTTGGGGGTTTCATATAAGTAGCTCAATATACTTGGCTAATAAATTATGAAAATGTAATTTCATTAACCCTTGCGTATGCGCAGTGAGAAATAATTTACTAAAAATGCTCTTATCTCATCAGATATTTAATATTTTTATATTCCGATTGCAGATATTGTGTCTAATTTAGTACGTTAATTTTTTTTTTTTTTTTTAAATAGCATATATATATATATAATTTTCCTTTAATGTTTTTAAAGAAACTTTTATATCTCTATGAATACAGATACATGTCAAAACAATTAATTAAAAGAGGGTACATAATCACATTTTACAGCCTCAACGTACTTCAAGCTTTTTTTTTTTTTTTTTTACAGGGTGATTCCCATCCCACAAATGTATTTTTTCTTTCTTTTTTAACTGGTCCTCTTTTTGCCTTCTGGTCAAAATCTTCGCTCATATATATTGTGAAATAACATGCTTTTTACGCACTTGAAAATCCAAGAGAATTTCTTTAGATATTTGACAAAATGTCAAAATTTGATATTGTTTAAATAATTTTTTCTGTACAGTTTAGTTCACTATGCAAGAAAATATATAAAATAAGTAAAGGTTTTAATCCAAAATAAGCCAAATCCAAATTTTTATTGAACTATGATAAATAACTTCCTTAGGGGTATTTTTATTTATGAAATGCAACGATTAATATGAATGGGCCTATGTAATAATAAATTACAGGAATTTAAAAAGAAAAGAAATGTAAAATGAAAATGAAATGTATTTATTCGAATATTCGATGAAAACAATAAATTCATTAAATATATTACATGTAAAATGTATAAAACTTTTTCTCTTTTGACTTTTGAGAAAGGTCATTTATCTTATCCATGTAATATTTTAGAGTTAATTATGTTAGATAAAATTACAGCTAAAGAAAGAATAAGAAAATGCGGATTATAAATAAGTAATATGAAAATATTTTCATGTTATTAAAAAGAATTTTTTTTTTCAACAAAAATTTATGAAAAACAGGTTAAAAGTCAAATTGAGTAAGTGACAAGAGAAAAGAAAAGTTATTTTTTTCTCGATTACATATACGCTAATATCAATCAACGAGCCTTTTTTAACATATGTTGTAAGAAACACAACAAACATTAGAGATAGTACATAGTCAGATCAGGCAGATAGTCAGATCGTCATTCTAAAATATTGTACAGTGAAATGAGAGTGAATTACTGGTGATTAAAAGACAAAAGCATAATATTATACCTTTGGAAATACACTTGGAGGTTTAGAAGAAAGTTTCATAGAGGTATGTACATTTTCCGTAGACATTTGACATTTTTTAAAAATATCTTGTTTGTTAACGTTCTAAAATCTAAAAAGCTTCACAGCGGAAAGAAAGCATTTTTTCTCCCCCCCCCCCCCCCCAATTTTTTTTTTTTTTTTTTTTTTTGTTACATTACATTATTTTTATTTTAGGTAGGTATTTGAGATATAGTTATTAGAAGATTTCACGTAAATATTTAGGTATGATTATAATAATGAATAAATATTTCTGAAAGAAAATCCTATATCTTTTCTATTAATTTAAACAAAATATGTCCCTATTCTAAAAATACTACGCATATTTACTATTAGGAAATTAAATGCAAATTTGTTTTAATATTTGTCTTTTATAACTGGCGATTTTTAAAGCCGACAAAGTCTATATCTGTTGCCACATATTCTGTGGTCCACCAAAAATGAAATGAGACGAAACACTTTCCCATATTACGGGATATAGTTATAATTGCAATTCGGGGGGGGGGGAGGTGAAGAATTGTATTTAATTATGCACTATCGTATTTAATTAAAACAAGTAGATAGTTTAGTTAAAAGCAATCATGCAACACCCATAAATTGTGAATACATTTCTTTTATTTTAAAACATTGTAGGCGAAACTATTGAAATTTGAGAGAGATTATGATATTAATTTTCAATTTCTTTATTATTTCTTTCTTTATTTATTACTATTTAGTGGAATGTAATGTTGCTGATGGTATTATTTGTATTAATTAGTCATTTGAGTCATTAGCATTTTATTAAAACTTTTAGAAATCGGATATTATTACAACTAGCATAAAATGAAATTACGTACATTTACATGTTTATTTTTTAAGATGTTGCTTCACTAATTTATTTGTAAATCTTAAATCTATCTAGCAAGAAACGTACATTTTCCTTCATACATTGCTGTTTCGAACGGGGGAAATATCGTACAGGTTTTTGTGAAATTTCATATATTTGAATTCAGATAATAACAGATTCCCTAATAGAAAATAATAATAATAATAATAATAAAATGCATCTTGGATATATTGATGTGCATGGACGTTAAAAAATTATCTATTACTATAAATTTGAATTAGAATATAATAACAATCAGAAACGTAGCATTTATTCCAGATAATTTTCGATGATATATTTTTCTAGTTAAGCAATTTTTTTGGCGTATGTAAACAAATTATGTGTAAAGACAACTGTTTAATTTATAGCAATATTTACCGATCTTCCAATTTCATTACGAATCTCTATGGCGAAAATTGTGTGATATATCTAATTTTCATTTATTCATGGCATAAATTACTTTGTTTTGAAAGTGTTAAAAAATGACCCCGCATAATAACCTGCAACATTCTGGCATACTTACTCATACAGTCATTTTTTAGATGAAAATGTATGGAAATTCCACACATTACTACACAGTACTACAAAAATCATTTTGTGACTTTCATTTTCTCTGTATCTTGAAATAGATTTGAAATTAAACCAATTGTGATTCTGTATGACATTGAGCTGAGGGAAATTGGGAGTGAACTATTCTACCGATGTTTATACTATCCTGTGCTTTTTTGTTTTCTTTCTTTTTCTCTAGTAATGTATTCGGTCAAAAATTTCGATATAAGGTTTTCACCTAATTTACACGTTTTAAGGTCTCCGAAGTCCAAAAAAAGTGGTTTATGAAAACTGGTCAGCTTGTATGTGTGTGTGTATGAATCTAGGGAAAATTCTGATTATCATATTACCAAAACGAAAAAGATAGAACGATGAAACTTCATAATTAAGACAGGTCTTGTGTTCAGAGGATTTTGCTCACCTTTGGTGGAAACTGGAATACCGGAAGTGGAACAGGAAAAGTCAGACGATCCTAACAACTTTCTTCAAAATTTATTTTTAAACCCACTTTTAGATGTCTTTTCTTATCTGTTAGTGGTTACTGAAGAAAAATTGATAGGCTTAATAAGCAGATCAATTTTAGTTATTGAAAGTGGGTTTCTTAAAAAAAAGAGAGAAAGAGAGAGATTCTACGCAATTTTCTTTAAACTCGTTCTATTAACTCTATTTTGGAGAACTTTTGTATATAATTGTTGGTTTCCGGTGAACAGATGATTCTGCAATGTTTTAGTGAAAATCTCAAGTCGGATCGAAAGTTTGTATCTCAAAAGTGGCTCTAACAATTTTATTCAAATTTGCTGCATAAACCTCTTTTTAGATGTTTTTATCGCATGTATTTGTAGGCATACTGATTAGGTAGATCAGTTTTAGATCTCGGAATTTGAAGTTTCAAAAAATGCATTCAATTTTTTTTTTTTTTTTTTTTTTTTTTTTTTCCCACTCGTTACATTAGCTTTCTTTTTATATGTGTTTATGACATATGTATTAGAACATTACTACAGGAAAATTCTTAAGTGTCTGATTGGTTAGGTCAGTTCCATGTTTTCTGACCAGACTATTTCGAAACACAAATTATAATATGTGTAGTAGTGAATAATGGAAGTTCCGTAGTCGTTACATATAAGTTTTTTTTTTTTTTTAATATAAAAATTGAAGCACCGATTATCCGCGAGCGGATTATCCGCGGGGTGGATTACCAACGAGTGCGAGAGCTTCGAAAAACAATTTAAATTACTAACCTCCAAAAAACTCAATTTTAATTCCAGATAACAACCAGGAAAATACAATAGGTTCTACAGTGCGAAGGTCGAAATTTACCGACATGTTTACTGGTGCATCATAATTCTATAGGACTGGATTCTATATATTGGATTTTTTTACTTTAGAAATAGGGTTATACTGTTCTACCGCTTATTTTTTTCATGTTTGCACCCCATTTTACTCTGTTTTTCGGGTTATCCGCGATTGCCACCCAATTTCGTGGATAATCGGTGCTCTACTGTATTTCTAAAAGTTTACTGAGCAAAAGTGAATAGTCTTATGCTGAATACACACGTAACTGAGTCTACTATTTAAATAATTTAAAATAGTTGCATACTATTTTTTTTTAAAGAACAGTGGGATTTATTTGATTCTAATAGTAATTAAAACAAGGATGAAAAATCATGCAGTTCACATTGATTATTAACACTTTCCATTTGTACATGCTCGTTCCATCGTTTAAACTTCAATATTCTTTATTACATTATCACATAATGGACAGATAAAAGGACAGAAAGACAGACAGATAGACTAATTGAATTAATAATCACTATTGAACATTGTTTGAAACAGTTAAATTGCCTAACACAAAAGGAAATGTAGTTTCAAAATTTCCAATTATATCCCTTAATGTATCTGATTATTTAAGCATAGCACAGTAAATCTAAACACTAAACATATCATATTCTATACAAAACATTTTGTTAGCATATTAACAGTAAATCTCAATTTCGTTATGATTTTTTCAGTAGAAAGTTATCTAAATAGGATTTATAAAAAATGCCTCTCATAAAACACGATTAATTGGCATTCTTCTGGGTGCCCCTGTACACAATCCAATGCGATTAATGACATTTTAAACTAGGAATTTTCCATAGCTAATTTGAATAAATATATAATTTTTTAAAAATTTTAAAATATTTATCGGTGCTAAAGACGAACAGTTGGACAAATAGACAAACGGACAATCAGACAGACAAATTCACTAATTCAAATCATAAATCACTCTTAAACATTGTTAGAAAGTGTTAAAAATTCTTAAAAATAATAAAAATTCAATTCTAGCTATTTATAATTATAACCCTTAATATATCTGGTTATTTTTGTGTAGCCTTGTAAATTTTAAAGCTGTATACTATATACTGTATACTATACTGTATACTATAGGTAGCATACTTTTGTGCATATGAATAATAAATGTCAATGCTATTAAGATTTGTGCAAAATAAAGATATTATAATGTGGTTTATAGAAATATCTTTCATAGAACGCAAAGATTTGGAATACTTTTGGATATCCCTATACACAAAGAATTGGTGGTATTTGCTCCATTTTCAATAGGGTGACTCCGATAGTAAACTTCAATAACATATGTATCAATTTCAAGGAATTCCTTGAATATTTATGGGAGTTAGAGAGCGGACAGACAGACAAATCAAAGTCATAAATGCTTTTCAACTTTGCTGGATAGTGTTAAAAAGGAAGAAATTCTGGTTGATTTTTAAAGCATACTTTTTATTTCAAGCATATTGTGTGTTTTACTGTCATTAAGTAATTTTTTAAAAAGTGCTTTTACTTACGTTTTTCTAGTTCTAAATGTTCTGTCTTTTATTATGTACTTTAACTCAAACTATACTTTACAAGATATTTCACAATTATCTGTTGATGCTTAGTAGCGATTATTTTATTAAATTTACTTCCTTTTATGCACACTTTCGTTTCAATTCAGTATTTATTTTAAATTTTAAATTTCTATCAATTATTTCATTCTTTCCTGCATTATATGAATTTTCTATGTTTCATTTCATTTTCAGTATCTCTTATATTTTTCTCTCTAAGTACTCTCAAAAACTTATATCCAACATATGTAAATTCGAATTATTTTTTGTTTTAAAGATAAGTCAATTAAGTAAAAAAAAAAAAAAAAAAAAAAAAAAAAAACTTTAAATAATGTACACGCATGTAAAATTTACAAATTTTAAAGTCTTTTATTATTTATCCAAGCTAAAATTAATTATTAAAAATTAGTATTTGAAACAGTATATTAAAACAATTTTGAAATTTACAAAATTATCAATTTAAGACAGATAAACTATACCATTATATAAATGCATATTTTTAATAATTAACACTTTGACTGCCAAGCCAAAACTGCGAATGTTCACCACGAGGCCTTTTTTTTTTTTTTTTTTTTTTTTTTGTGTGTGTGTGTGTAATTTGTACTTTTTTCAACATAAAACTACACATAAAAACAATATTTTTCAATCTGACTCATTTTGCAACACATGGGGAGATTTTCATCCTGGCTATCAAAAATGATAGCCAAAGCACCCCACGAAAGTTAGTGTAAATTCTTCCATGAGTGGCCATGTCTATCTTATTTGATACCCAGCTAAATTTGTCATATATCACTAAAAATATTTATTTGATTCATGTTTCTAGAGTGTAAGCTCTTAAATTGGAAAAAATTTAAATATATGAAAGGGTGAGCTTGGTGGGTTATATTTAATAAAAAAGCACCACAAAACTGGCGTTGTAAAAAATATTACTTACAAACGTTGAATAAACACCATAAAATGCAATAAACTCGCAACAATTGTTTCGGGTCGAAAAAAACACGTGACCCTTCATCAAGCGAATAAAGTAAGCACGAGTGCTGCAGTCAAAGCGGCAACGCAGTCAAAGCGTGCGTTGCCGCTTTGACTGCAGCACTCGTGCTTACTTTATTCGCCTGATGAAGGGTCGTGTGTTTTTTCGACCCGAAACAATTGTTGCGAGTTTATTGCATTTTATGGTGTTTATTCAAAGTTTGTAAGCAATATTGGTGGGTTATAGTTATAGTTATTGTTTTCTATTCTTTTTTCTATTATTTTATTTTATTTATATAATTATTATTTTTTTTTCTATTATTTTGTTGGGTTAGAATTATTTGATTTTTTATGACAATAAGCAAGAGGAGCAAGAGAAAATTAACTTTGCATATATCAATTTGCACAAACCACGTATATCTAACACATCGTTGGGAGCCCAACAATTAAACTCCAATACGATTTTCATGTAACTGATATCGTTTTTGATAGCCAAGGCCTGAAGTGTTGAAACGCCTTGGCTATCATATCTGATAGCCAGCGTCCCAACGGAAACATCACTGGCTATCATATATGATAGCCATGGCTGTTAAGGTGTTAATTTGTTATTAAATAATGTATTTCTGAAAATTCCCAATATTGCGTTTGAATTATATTATTTTCGCTATAATATAGTCTGCGTTGAATTTCATTACGTAACTGAACTGAAATTAACTGTGTTTATTTCTAAACTGAATTTTATGTAATAAAATTTAATTGAGAGAGAATTTTAAAAGTCGAAAAATGAAGAAATATATTTATTGGTAATGATTAATGAGTTTCTTCAGGCAAAAGGATATGTTTTTTGAAATTTCAAAACTTATACGCTTTCTTTTCTACTTTCTTTTCAATTTAAAGCTAATAACAAACACATTTTGCTATTTTTATTTATTTATTTATTTATTAAGATAATTAAAATAAATCGTTCAATTTTTCAAGTTCAAGTAATTCTTTATTCTCTACGAATTCTTTATTTATTAATTATTATTATTATTTTGTTAAATCTTGGCTAAAATCTAATATTACCTCCCGCGCCATCTTGGTTCAGTGCATAGAAATTTCATTTTCAGTAATTCTTTCTTTCTTTTACTTCTTTTACTTTTTACTTTACTTTTTTTTTTTTTTTTCTTAAATATGCGTCAAATTTCATGAATTCTGAAACTTAATCTCTTTTAAATCTGCGTTTTGTTATAATTTTGTACTGTTAAACAGTTTGTTTCCGTATATGTTCAGAATTATCTTTACTTTTCGCCATTTTGAAAAACTCCAAGAGTGCGCAATTCTCGGAGGGACAACGGCGTAGAACTAAGCTGGCACAGTTTTGAAAAACGGGCTATGCACTAAGCAGTAGATTTCCTCCCAAAGTTTCAATACGATAACAGTTACAGTGTTCATGTACAGGTATCCCGAAAAAATCCGCACTACAAATTTAAACTTTAAAAAAAAAAAAAAAAATTATACAGACACGACATTATTTCATTATTTAAAACATGAAAATCTGACATTGACATATTTTAATTTAGTGCCAGAGGCCTACTGCTAAACTTGTTAATATCGACAAATTCTTCTTTAGTTAATTCGTGACGATCTAAATTCCATGATAAAGTTTTCATTAAATCAAACCAATGTGTTTCAGCTGCAGATACTGTAACAAATAACGTTGGAAGTCCAAACTGTCTTATAGCCGCAAAACAACGTTTTTTCTCTTTTTCCCAATGAGGGGGAGGTGTGCCTTGGGGGGGACTCATGTCAAAGTTGTGCCTTGGGGGGGGACTCATGTCAAAGTTGTACCTTGGGGGGACTCATGTCAAAGTTGTACCTTGGGGGGGACTCATGTCAAAGTTGGGCCTGGTGGGGGAACACATGTCAAAGTTGTGCCTTGGGGGGACTTCATTCAATAAATCCCCATTCAATAAACCGACTGAAATAGGCCCTTAGCACTATTAAGAGTGACGTATAAAAATTCGACAACGCTGTACCGACTGAAATAGGGGTACCTTGGGGGGGGGGCTCATGTCAAAGTTGGGCCTGGGGGGGACTTCATTCAATAAATCCCCATTCAATAAACCGACTGAAATAGGCCCTTAGCACTATTAAGAGTGACGTATAAAAATTCGACAACTGTACCGACTGAAATAGGCCTCTAGCACTAAAAAAAAAAAAAAGTGGTCTATAACAAATTTTTGTAGCTATGAACAGGCTAAATATATATATTTTCTTTTTTTACCGCCTGTTTTTACTTATATATTGGTCTGCACGACACAGAAAAACTGATTTATTGAAAATGTCGTCTCTCGAGAAGAAAGATATGATCACTGGATATTATTCCATTAAACTTTTTCTTCTACGGTTATGTGAAAAATATTTACGTTGCACTGTAACTATACAACGGACAATTCGCGTCTGTTTGGGATTAACCCCTAGGAGTCGTCTGGAGATTTCTACATGCCATCACAATTTTAATCCTTTCCGAACGGGAAGAGGATCTTGATGCAAAGGGTCTGATGTGAAACGGTAAAAAATAAAATAAAATCTATATATATAATAAAATAATATGTGTGTGTGTGTGTTTGTGTGTCAGTGTGTGTATATGTCAGGAGCTTTTTAAGAAAACGGCTGATCACACAGCTACACAAATTTGCATGATGGTTCATTATGACTTGTTCTGATGCAACTCGAAGGCCGATTTTTGAATTTTTGATTACGTTTTTTTTAAAATTAATTAAAATATGAAAATAATAAGCTGGAAATTGCTTTAAAATTAGCCATTTAAATTTTTAATTGTTGCTAAAAAATGTTACGAGTTACTTTGTTTTTCAATATAGAACGAAATATGCTTTCACGCGAAAAATAAAAAAAAATGTCAAATATTAAATTTACTCATATATATGAAAAAATGACGACTTTATAACTTTAAAATAAGATAATAATAATGAAAATATAGCATATTTCTTCCGCATTTTGTTTCATAAGCTTTTTTAATATACCTCAATTTTAACTTTTTATTTTTTTATTTATTATTATTATTATTATTATTATTTTTTTTTTGTTCTTTTTTAAATAAGTATGTCTTTTGGCAAGGATGAATCACGCTTGGCATGAAAGCTAATTCAATATTATATTAAGGACCTTTACTTCTTGATCCTGAGCAATTTTTTAAATTTTTATTCTGAAGTAGATCGGACATTTTTGTGCGAAGGACTCTACTTTCGTAACAGCCACTTTAAGCTAAGTAGCGCATCAAAAATACAAATAAATTATTAAATATAAAATATAAAATATATTGAAAAAAAAAAGAAAAGAAAAGAAAGACAGAAAGAAACAGAAACAATAATCACATAAATTATATATTTTTGTCTAAAATGGCGACAAAAATTCAAAAGCCGAAAAAGAAAACTGGCTGTACTATGATCTGGTTACATGGAAATAGTCCTAATCACGATCCGTTCGAAAAAGTTTCGTCTATAAAAAGGCGGGGGAGAGGGGAGAGGATTCGAAATTTGCAGCCTATATCTCTGCCAGAACTAGAAAAAATTATTTGTGATATTTGGCACATTGAAATTTCCGAGATTTATATTAAAACTCTGTATAAAACTATGCCATTGCGCATTAAAGCAATAATTCCACATAAAGGTGGAATTAACCCAATGCAGAATACATATTTTTAATAAAAAGTTGCTTAGATCTTACAAATAAATAGTTTTATTTCATATATTAAAATATAACTTGTTTATTTCATATAATAAATCATAATAGAATACAAAGTGTATGGTTATGGCATTATGTCCAAAAAGAAAGTTTTATGCAGATTTTTAAAAAGTACTTCGTAGAGTGCAATAAAGCGAATTATTAAATCCAAAATGTACATAGGTATCATTTCATCCCTTTGGTATTATGCAAACAAGACAGTTTTATTAGTTTCAAACATTAATTTTAAAGTTATTACAAATAAAAAAGGTATAAGTCATTTTTTCTGCAGTGCAGCTTTTTTTTTTTTTTTTTTTTGTCGCTGAGTGAACATTGTACTGTAGCAAAAATTACAATTGTTACTGCAGCAAAATTGTGAAAATGTACCCGTTTCTCGCTCTTTTAAAGAATTAAAAGCACTTTAAAAGATTAGCTTCTACAGAATTTAATAATGGCTAAATTATTTTATACTTCTTTCTAAAAGAACTAGTAATAAAGACATCATTTCCTATAATTATTATACTTAAGCAAAGAAACGTAACATATATCAGAGTTTTTATTTATTTATTTTTTTTAAAAACAATTTAACATTACAAAAAGTACTTCAAATAATTTGAGTCTATTGACCTGAATGTGTAAGAATTCCATTTTGTATTCCTTTAAAATAACTATAAGTCTACACTTATGAAAATCAATATAGTTCTTGCGACATTGACCTTTAATATACCTACTCAGTTCAGACCTTGTGTTTTTCCTAAAATTTTACGTTATTTTTTTTATATTGTCGTCACTATTGTAAAACAATATTATTTTATATAATATTTTAGTAATAAAATATTCAAGAAAAACTTTTTTTTAACAATAGTGGCGACAATATAATAAAATGCAAGCAAAATTTTGGGAACGCTGTCAGGACTTCCAGTTTTATCTTAATCGAATGTTTAGACGTTAACGCACTTTCGATAATTTTAGTCTATAAGACGTAATAGATAAGAATTATTCCTTATATTCCTGTTATCCCCCCCCCCCCCAAAAAAAAAAAAAAAAAAAAAAAAAAAGTCATACATTTATGAAAATTTACACAATTTGTGCGACGGTTACCTGTAACATGCCTTCTCAGCTCAGTCCATTATTGCTTGAGCATTATCATTACCGAAGCTGTACCTATATGCACAATTTCAGCTCGATCAGATGATAAGAAGTGAATTAAAATTTGCTTGCACGATTTCACGCGTACAGACTACAATTGAAATTTTAAAAAAGCGTGTAATAAAAGACCAATTTTTCTTTTTATGGCTTCGAAATAATTAATTTTTGATGCATCATTTCCAATTCCAATTATCTTTTTAGTAATACAATTTAATGATGATCTTTTTCCTATTTAACGTCGTTATTCATGATTTCAGTTATTCTAATTATTATGAAATTATATAGACGAACGGTGGGGAATATGGAATAGTCGGATAAAACGGAATATCGTTATATTTCACCTGTACTGTGCTGTAAACTATAGGAATCACATCAAATGTCTTCACGAAGCCGCTGACGTACCGTTCAAATTTGAACTTATTATTATATTCAACTTATGCCAGTGAGACAATCAGTTTTTGTGTCATACAATCTCTTTGATTTATAAAGATTCAGACTTTTTTTATGCTAAGTATTACGAATTATCTATTTCTGAAACAGTAAAATGAGTGAAAATCTAGTGTCATTTCCGGTAAGGAAATTATGTTAGAAGTCTAATTCACATGAACTTATTTCTACCAACAGGTGGTCAAGGTTGTTTTACTCTTCAATATGGTGTTTTGGGTAATTTGAAATAATAAATATTCCATATTACTTGCGATTTCTGTAAAATTTGAATGTTGATAATTTTTTAATACTGTTTATTTTCAATAATAACTTCAAAATAAAATGTTTATGTAGCAAATATTCATGATTTTCTGTAAAAATACTGCTGTATTCTATAATATTCTAATAAGTATTCCATATTTTCTTTCATAATTATTCTTTATTACCCCATCGGTTCATATTATCAGAAAAAAAAAAAAAAATTTTTTTTCTTTAACTAAAAATTGTGCATGCAAACTCGATTTTTTGATAACATAAAACTATCAAAATACATATACAACACTTTGAAGATCGCAATAGTCGAATTCACAGTGATTTAAAATACTTCAATTTATTATAAGCTGAGTTCAAATATTATTCCATATTCACCTACTTTCCTTTATTTTTCTGGTGGTATGTCAAATTATAATTATACACTGTTCTAAAACTTTATAAAATATTATTTAAAATGTGTACTATTCAGAAAAAATAAAATAATTATACGGTTATTTTAGTGTAAAATGATATTTAATGAGCAATTTCATGATAAAGTAAAACACTAAAAATTAAACAGCATTTTTATTTATCGTTTACATTTACGAAATATCATCGCTTTCTTTAACATGCGGAGGATTTTTCTACATAATTTAACTTTCACAAAATTGATTGAGAGTAAATAACAAACATTTCCACACAGAATATTAAATAATTTATGAATCACAGAAATAAATTAAAAATAATTAATTATTTCAAGTTAATGCAACATTTTCACATAAATATACAAGTACAACCTGAGTTTAAAGAGGATAAATGAATTTTAAATAAATGAACTTCTTTAGCACATAATAATAATAATAATAATAACAATTATTATTATTATTATTATTATTATATTTGATTAAGGATATTGCTGACACTAAAATAGTTGGCAGTATTTTTATTTGTTATTATTATTTTTTTTTCAACAGCGTTGAAATAAGCCTTTTCCAGAACTCAGTTATTTGAGCATAAGCACAGAAAGCCCTAATATTCGTAGCTGCATAGAATTATCGTAAATTTCTTTTAATTTTGAAATTTACTGTAAAAACATCAATTGTATTACAACAATTACAAACAATTGGAGGGCATACGTTAAAAGGAGAAGGAAAAAATATACAAACAGAAGGGCAAAAATTCGGTAATATTTTTTAAATTCTCAAGTAGATACTTTGCACCAATTTTTGACAGTTTAAATTTGTAAATATTATAGAAAAATATGCGAGGTAAATTTTTAGTCACTTAAGCTTCAGTTTAATGATTTAGAATGCAAGCATAAACAAACAAATAAACAAAAATCAGGAACTATGCTTTCAACACTATAATTTCTATTATATAAATCCAATAAAAATTACCTATTGTTTGTAGGCAGTTTTTTTCAATGAAGAAATAAATCGCTCAAACAATAACGAATATTACATTTCTCGTTAGGATATAAAAAAATATCCTAAGAAGTTAATCTGCTTGTCATGTAAAATCATAAAAATCAGTCCGTAGGTACCACAATATTACCGTTAATGTCGTTATCATTTTGATTTGCTAAAACTTCTTGAACAACCAATTCTTGAATCTTCAACCTCAAAAGCATTTGTTTGGTTATTGGCAAACTGGCCATTTGAGGAAGCAGACTCAACAGAAAATAATAATTGGCATCAGAATCAGTTATACTTTGTATTTGATACTCATTGTTCGATGTATGTATTTCGGGAAAGTCCTCATCAGAATGAAATTCAGCTTTTCTCTTATATGGGGGACTCATAACAGAATGTGGTGTTATTGGACTGGATCCGTTTGTACTGCTTCCTTCTTCATTTCTGGATAAAACAGGCGGTTGCTCATCATTTTCGTCATCACAGCAGCTGCCAGCGTCACGAGTTCTCATCTGATCAGCTAAAAAGCTTAAAGATTTATACCACATCCACTGATCTCCAGGCTTTTTATTTTGACATTTCTTTAACTGCGTCCGGAACGTGTCACGTAGGTGTTTCCATTTGTTGCGGGCACATTCGCCTGAAATTGAATACGGACATTCATATAAATGACATCACTGTTGGTATATCTGATTCAAGACTGGGATATTGCGTTATAAGAAACTAAAGAGCTACTAAAGTCACATAATATATCTCATAAAAGTAGATTTATTACTTTAAAGCAATAAATCAGTATTTTTAATATTTTATTGCTAGATGAAACTTGCCATTCCCAAATTGAAGATTTTAGAGGACCTCTGTCTTTATTTAGAGATAGGAAGTGAGTGATACTCTTTTATTTATTGTTTTGTGTTTTAAAATCTATGGGAAAGAACAGTCAGTATGGGACTACAAAACATACTTCTATTAATTATTTTGTGTAGTGCCATAAAATAAATTTAAAAGTAACTTTAAAACAATATAATGTTTTTATGAGTAAATAAAATACCATTTTTAACACCTCAGAAAATAAGGAATTTTAAATTTTGTCCGCAAATTTATAATTTGAATTACTAATGAGCACAATAAAAACGTATTTTTATAACAAATTACGAGATTAACGGAATATATAAAATGACAAATAGAAAATATCAACACACAGTGTGTTTTCCCCGGCAAATGCCAAAAGCTAAAATATTTAATTAAAAATAATAATAATAATAATAATAATAATAATAATATATATTTTCTGGTAACTATAGAATACTTTAGAAAAATATTGAGAAGTTCAGAGCCTTTGAAAATGTGGATAACGTTTTACTGGTATTATTATCATGAATTATGATTTCAAATGTTCTATTTTAGCTTTCTCTTAATGCAAATTTATTAATTGATAATACTGCCTAAAGAGAGACACATAAAATAATAGAATTTTAAACATTGACACGAAAATAAAAATTAGAAAATGAGAGAGAAATTTTCGAATTTATTAATTCGCGATCACTTAATCAACTGCTGCCAATATCATGTCTCTAAAATATTATATTTATGAAAGCATTTGAAAGGATTAGATTGATGCTCGGAATTTTAATTTTTTGACAAAGATAAAGACAAAAGCTGAAATATTTTATACGAACTAAAACATTTTTCACTCAATTCTCGCAAATTTTAATCAATAAACTTTTTAATTTTTTAATATTTCATCAAATTAGCATTTTTAAAATAACAATCATTTACTAAACTTCTGATAAAGAGAAGGTGACAATAGAAAATTTTTACAAAATTGAATATTAACACAATTAATTCAACATAAAAAATATACTACTGTCTGGGGCACAAAATAATCGGTTTATCTTAGTATAGACTATCATACACTTCCATCAGTTCGACAGCACTGTATATTTACTATTACTGGTTGGGCATGTTTACTATTAGTAATTATATCGCATACTCATCGTTGAATACGTTAAATACGAGAATATGTGTACATGAAAATGTAATGTAGGTTGAAGTTTCTGATAATCTGCTGGGAGTTAAGGATAGATTGGGCACAGGCAGGCTGAATCTTCAGTAATGTAGACAAAATTGTTTTTTGCATGATACATAAATTTTGGGGCTGTTCAATAGCGTAGATCTTGCTGTTGCTTTCCGTTTTAAAAATTTAACTAAACGCAGTTATTATTATTATTATTATTATTATCATTATTTACAGTATTCTAACAACAGAAATTGGAGAAAATAAAATGTTATGTTGCTTTAAAACTTTTCTTAAATTTTCTCGAAATTAGACCTTGTCATTTCTCTTCAAATGGAATGCCAGGATATTCTGTCATATGTGCATTTAATCTGTTATTAAGTTTTCGAAAAGTGAAACATTCGATTCAAGCATTTGTCAAATGTTTAAATCCGACAATTATTTTTTCTAAAATTACGAAGAGAGAAAACACTCTCTTACAAATTTAAAAAAAAAAAAAAAAAAAAAAGAGTATAATCTAGTACCTTACTGAACCTTTTCTTATTATAAAACAAGATTATTTTGTCTTCAAAAAATAACAAATATTAGAAAATAGAAAAGTAAAAGATACACCCCCACCCCCTACAAATATCTATCTATCTATCTATCTATCTATCTATCTATCTATATATATATATATATATATATATATATTTGTTTAGACAAAATATTCATTTTTGGTAAGCAATTCGCCATTCGAAATTAAATTTTGCAAATTGAGGCACCAGAAATAGAAAATAAATAAAAGATCTTTTTTTTTTTTTTTTCATCAGTAATTTTAGAATTATCAATTATTAACGCATTTACTTACTTTATGTGAAAAAATATTTATACATCGCTTGATGTGGTAATCAGTACCTTGACTTTTCATAAGGAAATGAATAATTTATTTTCTTCTGTTCTTTACTCATAAAACGAAAATTTTTGTAAAGGATATTATCTACCCAGATTTTTTTTTAATTATCAATTGAAATTTCTTTTACAAATTGCACCTATATAAACTTATTATATTAAATACGAAATTAATAATTAATTACACAAATTAGTTTCAAATAAGTTATTTTCAGTATCAATATTATCAGTATCAACATTATTGGCATAGATTTTCAAAGTGAATACTATGCATACATATTTTTAAAGTTCATTAGCAGAGTTTTATTTACATACCCGAATATGTTTACTTGCACAATTGTGTTTTTTTCCACTAGGTGGAATATGAAATTTATTCACCTTGTAAATAAATCATGTGGAACATATGATATATACTTGAAAATAAAAGATTATTATATTGCAGAACAATAAATACATTTCTCCGACATCTCTAGCAAAATGGACATTCACTTTACGTACAAATGGTAAAAATCACTTTTTGCACATGGAAATTTTATAGCTGAGGTATATTCCTTTGAGGATAATGAGTTACTTGGGCAGAAACACAATAAATAAACACACATACGTATTTGTAAAGAGTGCTTTAGAAGCAAAGTCAAATCAATCAGAAAGCACCAAGGTGCTTCCGTTCAGATTTTCATTGTGATTAGACAGAACTTCTTTCACAACTACTTCGTGAATTTTTAATCTCAAAAGCCACTGTTTCGGAAGCGGCAAAGCTGACATCTGGGGCAGCAGACTCATCAGAAAATAATAATTGGCATCACTATCGGTTACACTTTGAGCCGGATAATCGTTATTTGGCGTTTGCAAAACTGGAAAGTTTTCTTCTACATGGTAATCTGAATTCTTCTGGCATGCCAAGTCCAGCGTCTGAAGTTCTGCCAATGGACAAGATTCATCTGTACTGCTCGCTTCCTCGTTCGTGGATAACACAGGTGGTTGTTCGTTTCTCTCTTCACAACTGTAATTGCCATCCTCTGTAGGCAAAGGGCTCATACTATTAATGAACTGGTCAGTAAGAAAACTTAAATCTTTGAACCACTTCCACTGGGGAGTTTTATGCCTAGATTTCCTTAACTGAGTGCCGAAAGTGTATCTCAGTTGTTTCCACTTAGTACGAGCAAAGAGCCCTGAAATTGAATACTGATATTCACATAAATGACATCATGGTTGTAAAGTTGATTTAAAATGAAAAAAGTTTAAAATTTTCATACAAAAAAAAATATAAATTGCGGAGGTGATTCAAGAATATTAATGTAAGATTTTATGAAAAAGTAATACGGGTGAAAAAAGTTTTCATTGATCGCATTTTTTTTTTTTTTTTTTAAATAAATATCAATGCAATTTATAATGTTCTAAAAAAGAATCGATATCCTTATTCACAGCAACGCAGTTCAAAGATTTTTGTTAAACACCTTGCATTTACCTCACACCTGTTATATACAGCAATATTTAAGTCAGGCACGGTTTCACAGTTTCATACTGATTTTATTTATTTATTTTTTTATTTATTCGCAGTTATGGTATGTTTCTGAACTTTCTTGGTGATAAAAATCACGTCATATAATTTTCCCTAAAATCTACAATTATAAATACATAATTGCAAAAGAAAATATATGAAGAACTTAAAGCTTTTAAAATTTTAAAGGAAAAAAATATGTTAATACGCTAGAAAGACATATAAGACATTTTGCGATTTGAATATCCATTGAATAAAAATTAAAGTCCTTTCCCTAAATCACTGCCAAATGTTTAGCACTACATAAAACCTGATGAAGCAACCAAATTTCACATACATCAATGATTTAAAAAATAAAGTGGCAACAGTAAAGAGAAAATAGGTAATAATTTGAAACTTTGGTCAAATAACAGTATGAATATATGTAATGTTATTTATTTATTTATTAATTTATTTTAAATCTTAAAGTCTAGGATATTCCGTTAAGAATGTTTTCGAAACATTCTTAAATATCACAAATCTGAATTAAATTTTGCCCCAATTCTTGTTAAACAACTATGGCTAAAATAAAATAAAATAAAATATAAATAAATTTCATATGACGGTAACTGTACGACATTATTTAATATCAAGAAACAATATTCAATGACTGACTTAATTGAGAATAGTTGATAAACAAGCACTTGCTGCCAATTTCAAATTAAAGCAAGGGATCTTTGGTTAAGTATTTTTATTGCATCATTCGGTAAAAATAGGTTAAACGTAATTCAGCAGCATGTAGATTAAAAGCTGCAAACTAAAAATTTAAATAACGTATTTTAAATAGAATAAAATGCCCTTTTCTATTCTTATACAATTGCTAAAGAAAAGCACTGTTGTATATACGGAGTGAACCTAAATTCTACGAAGCCAACTTTTCTTTTTGACATCATATGGTTGAGTTTTTTATTTTTTATTTTCCTTTCATATCTTATTTTCTTAATTTCCAAAAAGTAGAGCAAAAACAAGCTGTAATATGTAATAAATACTTGTTTTTAATGTATAATACGAAATTTCCAAAATATTTATAAAAAATAAATAAATTAATAAAAATAAATAAATAAATTTTGTTCATTAAAATTATTTTTTATCGCCACAATAATTTTAATGTAAGGATTGACTTAATTTTTAGAAATATATAAGTATAAAATCAAATACAAAGTAAAATTTCTTGTAAACTAAACCTCTTAGAATTACACCGAATCTTAAATAATGTTATATAACATTTGTGAGATTCTATAATATTTTTATTATGTTTTGACATGTTTAATTCTTAAAAAAAAAAAAAAAAAAAAAAAAAAACTGCTTTTATCAAAAAATAATTAAATGCCTATTTTAAATAAAATTTTGTAAAAAACACATATATACATACATACACACACACAGATATATATATTTAAAGAAAAATAAGTGCTTTAAAAAAAGGAAAAATTTTCAATTCGCGATTAATTAAACACATCGTCTGCTTCCTAAAATTTTTACTAGAATTTGTTTTTTGAAGCTTCATTTGCATTATTAAAAAAATTCGCTCCCATACTCACTTGTCACATTGCATTTTTTTGCCACTTCACTCCATAACTGATTCACCAGTGCTTTGTTTTTATTTCCGGGATCTTCCCGATCCCATAAAGGTCTACGAGGATATACTTCTGAGATAAGAAGAGGTATTCTTAGAGATAATACCATTTTAAAAAGTGACAAAAGAAGATACAAACTATATTTTCGGAAAAATCTGCAGCTATGTTCGTTAGGATTTTGTTTCGATTAGATTCGAAATAATAGTCGAAAAAAGCATATTCCTTTAAAATTATATCAATTCTATTCTTTCGCAGAATAAAATCCCGCAAATAATAGTATTTAATCTTAACATAAAAAAATAAACATTGTTACAAACTGTTTAAATTAAGATCAGAAGATACAGATTGTTATTCCTAGTAGAAACATTGTGTTGATCCCGAGCCTCTCCTAACGAAGATCAATAAATGAAAGGAGAATTTCACACAGCTTTGCTCTCAGACGCTCCGGATTGAGCTTCGCGAGCGTCAACGCAGATCGTATCTTTTGCACTGAATCTTGAATTTAGTTCTTAAAGGAGAAAATAATAATAATAATAATAATAATAATAATAAACAGGTGAATTTACTGTATCACAATAAGAATTAGACTGTCCCGTGAGGAAAAAAAATCATCGGATAAAAAATCTTCAATTGTCTATTAAAAGTTACAATGAAAAATGAAGCTGAAATTATTGGGAATAAGAAGCAAAATTTATATTTTATATCAATTTGCTTTAAATTACAATAAAGATTTTTTTACTGCAAGAAAATGATAAGATATCAAAATTAATTTCAACTACCTTAGACTTTATTTTAATTAATAAATTTTATAAGCACTGAATAAGTTTCGGAAATAAAAACTTTGTTTGTTTTAAAGAAAAAAATAGGTACCATAACAGATTTTTAAATTTATTTTCCGCAATATGCGTGACTCATATATTGCAACATATAACGCTCTCACCTTTTTAATGGGCCCACCAGCGGCCGAGCGGTTCTGCGCTCAAAGCTGGTAGATGGGAGGTGCCGGGTTCGATCCCAGGTCGCGCTCATCGATCTAGCCGTTCGAAGTTTTCCGTGGTTTCCTCCGAAACTCGCGTAAATACGGGCTAGGACCCCTTAGAAAGACCCCCACGGAGGGCATTCCCCCTCTAGGCCTAGGACACATCAGGACTCAATCGGCCCTAAATCCTACAACCAACCAACCTCACCTTTTTAATATCTTGCTTACTCTAAAAAGTCATTTAATTCGAATAGATCATACATTTTCTTTCATTTGGTTAGAAAAAAAAAATCCTTTATTTATTTTTTAAAATATTTTTGAAAAATTGAATTTTTTTTTCTACTTATCTTTACACAGCAGGATATCTATTAATCAATTCCTTATCTATTGTATTTTTTTTTTCTCTTTAATTTTCATCTTATTGGAAAAAGAAATCCTATAAAAGAAAGATTTAAAAAAAAAAAAAAAAAAAACTCTTATTGCAGTTTTATTTCACACTTCCAATTATAGGTAATCAGATATAATTTAAGAGCAAATTGAGATACTAATTAATTTCAACTGTTTATGAAATTTTTTAATAAATTTCTTTTCTCTTCCGTAATTTTTAAATATCTAAAATAAATACTGTATAATAAAGTCAAATTTATAAGGAAATGTATAATATCAATTTAAAAAGAAAACTTAAAGATTAAATAAAATTCTAGGAGAATGAAAATAATTTTACTTGTTATGAAGAAAAATTGCAAATTATTAAGAATTCACTGAAGTGTTTCCAAAGAATTGTCAATTGTTTAAAATTTAACATTCAAAAGTTTTGTTTAAATGTCCATTTTATTTTAAGTTCAAAAGAATACAGGATTAAAAGACAGAGGCCCCCTTTTATGCTTGTACAAAGATGCACAGACGTTTTTAATATTCAATTTTTACACACATTTATTCAGTTTGATAAATGGTGACAAGGATAATACTTTAATCTATTACTTTCTGTTAAGTTTCAACAAAACTTTTAAATTTCACAATACATTTTTTTATACTTGAACATCTTTATTATTTGTCCAAAGCACTAAATAAAATAATAATAATAATAATAATAAAAACCAAATTAGACATATTTTTCTTTAAATAACTTGATATAAATAATAATGAAGAAAATAATTTTATTTTTTTTAA
The DNA here is from genome assembly GCA_963930645.1 of Salticus scenicus. NCBI lineage: Eukaryota > Metazoa > Arthropoda > Arachnida > Araneae > Salticidae > Salticus > Salticus scenicus. Next base: position 107,676,344 of record OZ005650.1, on the reverse strand, counting down.
GTAGATTTCATTAGAAAGTGATAAATGAAGGGAAATGTTCGTCATTTTATTACACAACAAGATCTGCTTTCATGTATGGAAAGTTGTAATTGAAAACTTGTCATAATCATAAATAAAAGTCAGTGTTTCAAATGTAATTGAAGCCATACGATTGTTGTCTTCATTCAAGAGTTGACATTGACGGAGCACATTTCTTAAAACATGACATAATGTTACAAAACCGTTGATTCACAAGATCTTTCACAATAATTGGTTATTCTTTAGATTGCAGATAATTTTTAAATATTACTTTTTGAAAAATGAAATAGGTATTGATCAATAACTTATACTTCAATGTCAATATTTGTGTGTATCTGCTATGGAATATTATTTTATTTCTGAAAATTATAGTATCATTTTATCGAATTTTCGGCTTATATATATTTTTAAGTATTCTGCAGGATTTTTCATATTTATGTTTCTTGATCCTATACAAAACAAATTTTGAGGAAGAACTGTACATTAAATAAGTATATTATATATTATATATTTTTTTCTAATAAAAGTGATTAAGGTTTTATATTTAGCAGATGCAGATTATTTTATTTAAAAACGAAAATACTTTCTTAGTTTTTTCTCCTGCAAAATACCTGCATTGAAATTGAAAATAAAATAATGTGACTATATGACTGTTTATTTTCAAAAGTTCCGTCTTTTCTACCCAGAAAATTTTTTGCTAACATGGATTTCATAAATTCATTTTCTAGAATTCATTGTTCTATAACGTTCTGCTATGTACTTTTTAACGTACCCGTATAATGTTAGAAAACGCATTGTGTTTGAGGCAAGTTTTCGAAATTGAGTTTTTGCTACATTTACACGTTTTGATGGCCCCTGAATGTGAAAATGTAGATTTTAGTGCCTGGTGAATGTATGTGCCTAGAAAAAATATCATCAAGAAGTCTAAACTCGATATTTTAAATTTTTATCATACAGGAATGTTGCACTAAACTTTTCGTGGAGATCTAGAAAATAGTTTGTGTACATGGGCATTCAAAAGGATTTAAACACAAGACATTTAAGGGAGAAATTTCTGGTAAGGACAGTTTAACACGTTTAGGTTGCCCTAAACAAAATGAAAGGACATATTTACCTATTATGTACATAAAAGCATGTTTAGTACAGTATATTGATACGCAAAACATTCATCATTCGTTTACATGGCTACACAAAAGAAATAGGATGTACATTAGGACTATATTTGGGAATTACTAAAAGCGCTTTTCAGTTTGTGTTATGTATTTTTCAAGCTGTGATAAATTTCAGTACGCTTTATAACACGCATATAAAATAGAATATTTACAAAGTTACCAGACAATAAGTAAATATATTCTTTTCTATTGAATATAATTGATGCAAGTGCTTAACTAATATTCACTAAATCTAGGAAATCTGTTTAGGAATGATAATTACTTTATCATGGGTTTGTAGATAAGTTATTATTTGAAGCCCAAATTTCAATGCTGATTTTTTGTTTAATTACGTGTTTTGAAATTCCTTGAATACAAAAATCAGGATTTTAACTATTGATATGTGTGTATGTCATGCATCAGCATAACTTGATTAAAAAAAAAAAAGTGATTACAGGAGATTTAAACTTGAAAATTTATAGATTAAATAAGGGTGCCACTTAAAAAGCTTGACCATGGTTTGAAATAATTGTAAATTTAATAACAACCTCAAATTTTCTATGGATGTAGGTACTATATTCAAACGAGAGGGGTGGGGTTGAGGAAGGGCAATGGCACCCCTATGAGTAACTTATGTGTGTCTCCTGTGAGAGGGGGGCATTACCCCCTCCTTACACAAAAATATATGCCAAACAGAACAGTTTTAAATTATATTCATATACAGTATATGCTGTCTTGCCCCTTAACCTGTAGTTTGTATTTATAGTATTGAAATGCAGTGTAAGAGAAATTTTAGTGGGTGACACACCCTGTATAAATGTGTGTGTGCATGTGTTTATTCAGATGATTTCTATTAAGTAAATCTGATGATATTTAATCGAAAATTTGTTTTTACATAAAGGATATAAGAGAGATTTATATATATATAATATCATATGCCTTTTGATGAGAAGCTTTGCATTTGTATCATTTCATAAAGAGATAAGTTTCTATACCAAAAAAAAAAAAAAAAAAAGAACCTTATCGTTTGCAAATCTTGCTAAACTTTGAGCAAGAGTGTAAAATATATTAGCACTTTATCAATATGTATAAAAATATTAAAGTTATAATGACCTCAATTTTGTGAGATTAATAAATTAATTTTCGATACTTTTATTGTTCACGTTTAATTAAATATATATATATATATATATTTTATATCGAAATAAAAAATGAATGCATAAACTTTTCTGACGCCAGATTAATATGCTTTAAAGCTAGTTTTAAAGCTAATATAGGGTTATTATTTTCATAGTTTAATCAATGAAATAATAATAAGAAGAAGAAGAAACTAATCAGTAATTCAAAAATCGAGCATCCAGCTGCACTCAGGGGGATCCTCCACAGACACACAGATATTGCCCTATATATATATAATCCTTATAAACTTGTAACTCTAACATATTTTTGTTTATTTATTAAGATTTGTGAGATCTGTTAGTTGTGAGATCTGTTAAGATTTGTGAGATTTGTTAAGATATGTAACCAATCTTCACTGATAAACATGGGGAAAACCTAGTTCTTTAAACACCCAATGCTTCAAAACATTTCATCGAGAGATAAGTTTTTAAATTGAATTAAAAAAAAAAAAAAAAAAAAAAACTGATCGTTTTTAAATGTTGCCGAACTTTTGAGTAGAAGTGTATGTGTTAATTATGTAATTCTAAAAGAATTAATTTCATTATAATTAATTTTTTCCATCTATATAATATTTCTCTAATGTGGACCAGTTACTATTAAATTTTGTCGAAACGATACGATGGGGATGTAAGGTGTTATCTGATTAGTCAACCCAGACCCAAAGCATAAATTCGGTTGCTAGACGTAAAGCGATTATAAACGCCTTGGGTGGAGATTTCATCTGCAAAAAATGTTATCTAATACATTTGAAATGCAAATTTTCTTAAAGAAATTGAAAAAATATTAAGTGTTTTGTATCAAAATCTCACATTTAGAAGTGTATTTCGCAGAATTTAAGCCCAGTTAGGTCTCGCATCACACATTTAATGGTGGCTATTCGGCAGGACGGTAGTGGCGCTATCTATTATACATTTTTTTTTAGAATTTTCATTCATCATAAATATTGGGTTGTTCGAAAAACAATGTCGTTTTTTTTTAAATGTTTTTCAAAGTGAATTTATTTATATTAACAACAAACATTAATCAATGATATATTGACCATTTTGTTGGATGACCTTTTGCCATCTTTCAGTAAGTTGCAAAATTCCACGTTCGAAGAAGCCTTGGATTTTAGAAGGGAATGTTTTAAAAAACGACATTATTTATCGAACAAACCAATAGAATAGCTGCAAAAATACACTTGAAATGCACATTTAGTTAAAAATTTTTTAAAAATATTATGTTTTTTGTTTTAAAATATAAGCTCAAAATCTCATACTTAGAAGTATATTTCGAAAAATTTAAACTCAGTTAGGCCTCGCATTTCTCATTTAATGGTGGTTATTCGGCAGAATGGAAGTGGCGACATCTATTATATATATATATATATATATATATTAGATTTTTCATTCATTATAAATAGTATGAACACTATTTATTTTTATTTATTTACTTATTTTGTAGATACATTTATTAACTAAGGAATTTCTGTTATGTATAATGACATGGTAATATAGTTCCATCAAATTTTAGGAAATAATTGGTTTTCAATTTAACAATAATTTAAGAATTTTTAACTAAGCAGAGGAAAAATTATTTTCTAAAATTGAAATTATAATGCAAATGTCAAAGATTTAAATATTTTTAATTAATCAATTAAAAAAAAAGAAAAAGAAAAAAGGAAAAAAAAAAAAAGACTAGAATTTTCCCGTGATTTTATTTAAGAGATTTTTCTGAAAGTAATATTAGAAATTAAGTATTATCACGCAGATGTTCTCCGCGAAAAAGCTAGTTTTTTTTTTTTTTATTTTTTTTATTGTCAAATTGTTGGTCAAAAAACTGCCAGTGATATCACATTCAACTGCAAAGCGTTTCTTAACTACTCTAAGCTCTATGCATGGCTAATAATAATAATAATAATGAAACAGAAATCGGACATTCTTCGCGAAGAACTTAATTTTGCAACACCCATTTTGCGCCAAATATTGCACTAAAAATATAAATAAGTTATAAATTATTGAAAAAAAAAATAAATAAATAGAAACAATAGTAACATAAATAAGCTATTTTTGTCTGAATAGATCATTTATAGAAAAAATGCACTTAATTAAAAAAAAAAAAAAAAAAAAAATCACTACAGCACTTGTATTTTATACCTAAAATACATTAAAAGTATAAACAGAATATGAAGTATTCTTATAAATTAACCAAATTAAGCAACCAAATCAAAATTAGCGGGTAAGGCGTGGTCGCAGGCAGCGGGGACCAGAAGCAGAGTTTTGAGCAATTCCAACGTATTTTATTTTCAATTTTTATTTATTAGGCAATATAAAAAAGAGTGTTTTATTATTATTATTATTATTATTTATTTAACCCCTTAAGTTTAACGTACACGTTCGAGTTAATTCGTCCGCTCTAAACAGCTCAAATTTTGCTCGAGATATTCGAGTGGCATCATATTTTATGATGCTGTAATTTTCGCACTCTATTATATTTCAGAATAATTTGGTAATGCCTTCGAATTGGTGTATTCATATAAAGGTAATTGCTATAGACAGTTATAGACAGCATTGTATTTTTATAGGCAGTTAATTATTTTGTGTTTACAGAACATAAAGCTACGTATATTGGATATTTACACAATTGGTATGTTTTCTAATTTTCTAATTATTTTTTATTTTATTTTACATTATATTTTAATAAAATATATGTTGAAAAGTGACCGATTCAAAATTTGAATCTGAATATGCAAATTCGTAAGAAAATGGCTCAAACGAAACCGATAATTACTAAGATAGTTCAGAAGAAGATATAGCTATTGGTTGGAAACACAGGAGCAATGTCAAACCAAAAGAATCTCTCGCAAGATATTGTGCTGTATTCTGTGTAGTAGTTCCTGAAATACAGTTGTCACAAAATTTTTGTCACACACAGACAGACATTTTCTAAAAATGAATAAATCGTGTTTCAAATCTGTCAAAACGTGTAAATACTTCGAAAACCCGAAGACGAAATTTTTTACTAAATGGATACTTTCTTCTATCGAATGCAGAAAGAAGAAAAACATATACTTAATTCATTTTTCACCTTTTTAAATTCCGAAATGAAATATAAAAAAAATTAAAAAATCAATATTTTGAAAACAAGAACATATTTAACGGTTGGGAATTTTCTGAATGTAAAAATTGGGGGGGGGGGGGGACTAAATGTATTTTTCTATTTTTTTTTTTTTTTTTTTTTTTTTTTTTTGTAAAATAAAATATTAAATATTAAACAAGAAAAATAAAACAGTAAATCTATACATAAATTTCTCTATAGAGGTACATGGGATTTGGTAACCGGAGACGAGGGAATTGAAAGAGGGAAAGGTGAGCTTTAAGGTTTATTAAACAAGGACATATTGCTTAAGGTTGATTTTAGACCGATACTAACAACCATGTCTAAAACGAGATTCGAACCTGGCTCCAGACCAGAAAGAGGGGGAATAAAATAAAATAAATATTAAAATAAATATTAAAATATTGAGCCTCTTCGATAAAATATAAACCTATATATGTCTTTGTCGAGTGGGGTTTTTACCCAGAAGATCTTGTATGTATATATATATATATATATATATATATATATATATATATATATATATGATCTAATAATCAACGGGGGAGGCTGAAAATCGCCCCAAACCACTGAATAGTAGTGACCGGCTTCCTTCCATCTTTTAAACCTAAGAGGATGTGTGATTAGACAATATGTGGGAAATATTGGTATTTTGACAAAATTAGGTTATAAAAACAGAATAAGTTTATAAAAAATGAGAATTTTACTTATTGAAGGGAAAACAAAATAAAATATTGAAAAATTCGATTTTTAAATTTTACATTTTAAAAATAGAAATTAATATTCTGTATCGAAATATCTAACTTTTATCAAGTTGCACTTAATAATTATTTGTTTTTATAATATAACTAACGATATAAATAATACATACAAATGTGCAGTGCCTCTTTGACACACCCACTTATTGTTAATATTATTATACATTTCTTTAAAATTTGTGTGTTGTTATAATGCCTATAAAACCATTATTCCCAGTCTTGAATCTTAAAAAGTAATTTTTAAACAATTTAATATTAGTATTTCTAATGCAAAAAGTATCCATTTAAATATTTTTTGATAGATTAATATATATGTATAAACACAGATTTGATATTATACATATGAGTATTATATTTAATCATACATTTTAAGATTCGTGAATAAATTTTCAATAGATTTATAAAACAAAAGTAGCAACTTTAACAAATAATTAATTTCTTTTCTTTTTCAATAAAAACGTAAAGAAACGAAGTTTTATTTATTTATTTTTATTTATGTATTTAATTGCATAGAAATGTGCTTGTAATGTTAACGAAATTTTAAGTATCTGACTTAAATTCTCCTCTAAACGAAAAAGAATATTAAAGTTTCATTCTTTTTCCCATGTTGAAAAATGCCTCATTAAATTAATTAAAGATTTTATGCCTCTTTAGAACATGTAGAGCCGAAGGGATGCCCTCAGTAGAGTGGTTAAAATGATCACATTTTGAAAAAATAATTGTTGAATCAAAGTTATCAAAAAAATAAGCTATAGTTAATTATATGCCCTCCTCTAAACTAAAATGACCATCAGGTTTATTTTACTTTTTGTTCTTACATTTTAAGTGGGTAAGTTTGACAGTGGTTTAAAAGACAAAATGCTGTTATAATTTTTAGAATTTGAAAGTTGGATAAATTTTACCTTTAAAAAAGAAATAAAAGTATTAATCTATATCTATACTGAATTTATTTTTTATAGAAAAAATATCTTTTAAAAAGTTAAAAAAAAAAAAAAAAAAAAAAAAATCTTGAAGTCTTTTTAAACGACTTTTACAAAATATATGTGATTAGATCATATGTGGGTTGTATATATATATATATATATATATAAAGTCGTGACATCTTTTTGTACGTGATTGTAAAAAGTAAATTAAAAATCTGAATGAATTAGTTAATTAGTAGAACAGATAAATGTATATTTTTAAATGTTAAGTTATATTACTCGCTATACAGCGACAAATTCTAATAATAAGTTCTACTTTTAAATCGTTCCTTACACTGATTAAAATAAAATTTTAAATTAAACTGTCCTTCTTTTAATAAATTTCGACGTCGGTTGCGTTCATACTTACTTCTGACTCCTAATTTCTTGGCAACTTCAGACCACAATTTATTCACAGTATCTCTGCTTTGATGCAAAGGATCTGTCCGATCCCATATAGGTCTACGAAGATAAACTTCAGAGATGAGTGTAGCTGTATCCATTCAGAACTAATGGCGGGAAAATCCAATAAAAAGACAAAAAAATTGAGGCATGTAGTTTTATGTTATACAGGGAGTATATGGGGCATGAACCCTATGATTCAAGCGATTGATACCCCCTATAGCAAAAATACGAAAGCGTACTGCCAAATAGTCTTACTTGGGCAAATATGTAAAATTAGACAGATCAATCTTAAAATTTAATTCGAAAATATGGCCTTTTATATTTCCCTACGACCTTCCTCAGTGCATCAGGTCGGCAGAGGCTCGCTCGCTTGAAAGAGAAGGCGAACAAATGTACGAACCTCATAGACCGACGTCCAAAGATACCGTCTCCTTTGCAGTCCAAAAATCGATAAAGCCCGAGTCGCTTCGCTCGCTCGATGTTTCGCTAGCCCCAGACGCAAATGGGATCTTCTGCGTAGAATCGCTGCTCATCTGTCGCTTTGACTCGAGACCGAAAAAAAAAATACTCATTTGCAACATTTTTTTACATAGTAATTCGAGAAAAATTACCTAAAACGCATATTATGACATTAACCTTTATACTGCCGTCAACTATTACACTCATCACATCCGGTCTTACAAAGAGTTACTTTTTACTCGACTGACGATAACGTTCAATTAATGTAAAGAAATGATACTTTGTAACACGTTGTTTATTACATTTAAATAATCAGTTTAAACAAAGTATTTATTGTTTAACGAAATTTAAACTAATACAATTGAAACTGAATTTGTTTGTTGAAATTCATCAATCGAAACGTTTTCACATTACAAATGGTCTGACAAATCAATACATGCTTCCACAAATGTCAATGAATATAATTATAAAACAAGTATTTATTTTTTCTAACGCAACAACGCATTTCTAATTGATTTACGCCAGCAATTACTGAGATAGAAATTTATTTCAGTATTGAATCTTTGAATTTATCATTATCATTATTTCTATTATTTTGTTTGATTTGTATTACGATTTATTCATATTAGTTAATAACCATCAATTCACATTTAATAAAATTTATATCATCTTTAAAAGTACTGTTTATAAATTCGTTGTTTACCTTGGATTAACAACAGATAAAACTTTACTTTAAGAAACGTTGTAAAATAATAATAATAATAATAATAACAATAATCTGGTGTGTCACTCACACGACTTTCTCTTATCTTGAAATTTAATACCATAAATACAGATTGAAGATTAAGGGGTAAAATAACGAGTACTGTTATGTAAACCTATGTTAAATCAATACAAATTAGGCTTTGGAACAGCTTTATTTCACAAGTAATTCTGCATGAAGGGGACTACCGCCCCCCTCAAACCCCCGTCTCATTACTGTAACTGCTTTTATATAGAATTCAAACCTGTTATTAAATTCCAAAGTTCATCTTAAATTGTGTAGACAACTTTCACACCAACATTCCTTGAAACTTATCAATCTTGATGAAACTTTTCTATTAAAAAACATATTAACTTCAAAATACAACATCTAGATCGCCTGAAATTATTGGTTTTTAATTTACTCTAAAAAACACAGAAAAAGATCAAACGTTAAAAACTTTACTTCAGTATTCAGGAAGCCTCAAAACGTGTAAATATATTTTTTTTTAAAAAGATGAATATTTAGTTTAAAAAAATACATTATTTACCATATGGCTATGAGGAATTAATTTCAATTCCTGAGTAGTTTTCCTGGACATGGTAAAATATTACAGTAAAGCACTTCAACTAACAATAAAAAAGAAATGTTATGGCTTAAATATTGGCAGCCCTGTATATCTTCTGAAAGTTATTACACATCACATAATGGACATAAATATAATTCTATATTAATAACGCACGGGACAACCTAAGTACACTTCCACCAATTTTCAGGCATTATCGCAATCTAATCTAGTTCTTTTGTGTAGCCCAGTAAATGAACAGTGAACGATTTCTACACCATATTCTACATGAAACACGTTTTTACGCATATAAAAAATATATATTAGTTTTTTTTGGTTTAGTGTAGTCTGTAGTTGTTAAACTCTACTTACCTGCAATTTCCCCCATAGAGTATAGATGTAATGTATTTGAAATCTCTTGGGTGTCCCTGTACACGAACCATTTGCTTGATCTCAACGAAAAGTTTAGTGTGGCATCCCTATATCATATATATTTAGAATACCGAGTTTGGACTTTTTGCTGTAATTTGTTTTGAGATATGCTAATAACAGACAGATCCACACACAGACCAACCGCTAAAAACATGAATTTTGGATTAAGGGACCTCAAAACGTGTAAATATAACAAAAACTCAATTTAGAAAATTTGATCCAAAAACAATACTTTTTCTATCTTACGGGTAAGAGAAAGTAAAAAGGATACCAATGTATCTAAGATCATATCTTTCAATACAAAATTATAGCTAGGTATTAATCATTTATTCTTTTTCATTTTAGCAATTTACAGATCCATAATGCCAATTTTGCTTCTTTATCAAAACAGGTATCATTTTTGTAAAAGTAATTATACAAATTAAAATATTAAAACTAATACAACATTTACTCTCACAATACATTAATGAACAGGAATATCGTTTATAAAGTATATCGAAATATATTTTGTTGTAATTCGAATAAGTATATGCTGCATCAATTTATGAAAAAGAAGCATTTTTAAAATAAAATAATATGTTTGTAATTGATTTACTCGAGGCGTAGAATAAAGATATATCGTTATTATAGATACATTTCTTTCTTATAGGACTAGTTGATTGATGTATGTTATCAGTCATCAATGTATGTTTAATAAGCTTCAGCTGAAACAACAACACTATATATTTATTCTATTTTTACTTTTGCTTGATAATAGTGTGAAAATATATTTTACACGCATTATGTTCGTTTTTAAATAACTTAGTTGATAAATTAGCTAAAATGTAATGTATTAATTCGTTAAAAAGTTGCAATACAGAAATTGTAAAAATACAACATCGTACATAATAGTATGAAAATAAACTTTATAGACTTCCACCTTTAAATCGTTTTTACATAACTTAGTTGAAAAAATAGTTAAAATGTGATGTATTAATACTGTAAAATATTATAATATAGTTATTGTAAAAGTACACACATCACACATAATAGTATGAAAATAAACTTTATAGACCTCCAATTTTATATCGCTTTTAAATAACTTAATTGAAAAATTAGTTAAAATGTTATGTATTAATTCGTTAAAATATTACAATATAAAAATTGCATATAATATATATATATATATATATTAGTTTCATTTATTTGGATTTTGTTTTTGTTCCGCATGGTTTTCAGTTTTTATACTAATAATATGTACCTATTCATTTCTTTTATCATATATACATATATAAAATGAAAATGCTTTCAAACATTGCACGGGATGAAATGAAAAATATCACAGGAAGGAATAAAAGAAATAATAAAAGATTAAGAATATAAATAATGAAATCATAGTATACAGAGAAAAAGAGAAGAGAGAAAAAATATTTAAAAACAATTAATCTTAAATATGTTCTTTTAGTATTACGTAATATTTTCTTGTCGGGAAACTTACTTAAATACATATTATGTTCTAAATTTTTCACTTTGTTGCATTTCAAGTAAATGAAAAATAAATTTCTTATTTTCGGAAGACATTTTAAAACATTTAACCACATTTTTTTTTCTTTTAAGCTATTTTCTGTTTAAACCCTAACAGCACAGTTAGGCTTAACTTATCCACAGTACATCTTAAGGACGTTTCTGGGATGTCTTTTCATCCAGAAGACATCTTGAAGATATCCTGGGGAGGCGATGTGCTGTCTGGGAAGTAATTTCTAGATATTAAATCTATATAAGATTCTTTACCTAAACTATATCAAATTGTTTTTAAAAATAATGTATAACCCAATATTATAAAATTTACAGTCTGATTTTGAGAAATGCAAACATTTAAACACTTGAAAAGCAATTTTTTTTAAGTTATTTTATTTTAATTTTATTTAGTTTCCTTTCTCTTATTACATTTTTTTTCAGTAATTTACTGATTAAAAATATGAATTTTGCTTGATTGTATAGTAGATGGAATAGGGATATATTAATAGTAAAAAGAAAAAAATCTAAAACAATTTAATAATAGCAACCTTTGATTTTTCCTGAAATCTGTAGCTTTGAAACTATTAATTATACAATAAAGTCACTTTAATTATTATTTCTTCCTTATATTTATTTACTTATTGATAAATTATTAAGCGATAGTATGTTATGTTATGTATAACGTCTTGTCTCATAACTCAAATTTGTGTTTAATTAAACCCATCTTATGTATAAAAACGAAACACATTTTTAAATACGAATTTTAAACAGTAATAAACACAAAAATAGGTCTCTTCCCTCCTTTTCTTTTCATAACTTTATTTTATACTTATTATGATCAAAGCCAATTTTCGGTACATAAAATTTCTTATTCAGGTTACTTATAATTTATTTCTCCAAAAAATTTCGGAACACGATAAAACAAGCAGGGGTTGTTCTAACAAATATAAAAGCAATAATATTCTTTTTTTCTCTTTTGGTTCAATTACGAAATTTGGTTAATAAATATAGTCAAAATATTCAACTTAAAATTTTGGCTTCTATACGTTTTAACAGACGTCTCGAATTATATATTCTTTTTCAATGTTATGAACAGGTAAATAATTTCTTTAAATTTTTTTATTATTTTCAGATACTGGATACTTCTGAAACAGTCAACTAGGGATACATTTATACTGTATACCAAATTTATAATATATACTAATTTTTTTTTTTTTTTTTAAACTCTGTGTTGAATTTCAGTAAAGTGTAATGTAAGAAATTCCCACAGTGGGATGTGGATTAAGTTAAGAAATTTTCCCTCATAAACAGTACTGTGGTTCACCATGTTTTTGTTTACTTAAATAATATTAATGATGAAATAAAATGTACACATACCAGGTATCCCATAACTTTGTACGCATTTTAAAATTTCATAAAAATTAAAAAAAATGGTAGAATTGAACGCGGTTTCCGAAAAAGTTATTCTTGTAAAGCGGGATTATTATAATTTCGATTTTTTTTTTTTTTTTTTTTTTGGGGGGGGGGGGGGGAGGGGGGGGGTAAGAATAAAAATAGTTAAACTTTTCGTCGACTGCTGCATAAACTCGTAACGAGAAATATGCAAATCAGAGTTCTATAAATTGCACTGTTTTATTATTAACAGCTCATTTCCTGTTTTCCCTCCTTCTTGTGCGTACATGAAGTTTTAATTGTGCTGCAGCCTTAGTGGATAAAGCGCTAATGGTGAAGATGTTTCATCTCAACTAGGAATCGCCGAGTGAAGGTGCACTTAGCGATAGTCTAACTCTTTTGAAAACTGCAATTTGTGGTGATGACGGACATATAGTATATGAGTTGTATGTTTTTAAACATTTGCAGGCAAATAAATAAAGTTTTTCATGGAAATGTGTGATTTGCTTGCATACAGCGCCCTCTGTCAGTAAATTTTTAAGTGTTATTTTTTTCTTTATCCCCCCCCCCCCCCTACCCTCAAAAAATAAAAAATAAAAATAAAAATAAAAAAAACCTTACGAGAATGACATTTTTGCAAACCGCGTTTAATTCTTTAAATTCCTTCGATTTTTATTAACTTTTAAAACGCCTACACACTTATGGGACACCGTGTATAAATAAAGGTGTATACAAGTAACATATTAAGAATGTATAAGATCGAGCAACTCTTATTTATTGCGCTACCGTGCTGTTTATCTTACAAGATTAAAATTTTAAGAGACTATAAAAATTCCTTTACGTCTAAAGAGAAATAAATATATATGTGAATTTGTAACGCAATGTCAATAAAAAACATTCGAAAGAATTTCAGAGGAGAAAAGTTTATTTTTATTTTACAACTTCAATGAAATGTAACACATTAAAATAGAAAAACAGATTCAAACCTAGATTACCGGCTTAGCACATCAAAGTTCTAGCAACTGAATTGCCCGGTCAACAACTGGCCGGCACTTATTCGCTTTTAAAAAAGCTGGAAATATTCAATTGTTCTACGATACTTATATGAGTTCATATTTATGAACTCATACTTTCCTATAAATGAGTTCATATTTATTTTAACTCTAATATTACTGGATAGCAATGTCTACGAATGACTTTATAACTTTGATTAAATGTAAGATATATATTTGAAAGAGAAGGGCCAAGTTAATTTCTAGAAGACCAATGTGACCAAACCAGGGGTCATTGCCGTAGTGTAGAAAAGCTCTACCAACTGAACTACCCGATCGAATTATATTCGTTACTTAATTGCTTACGTGAAAGTTGAAAATATTTATCTGTTATTCGACAACTGAAAAAAATCTCTATTACTCTGTAATCGTACACTGTTAAAAATGGTTTCTTAAAAATGAGCTAAATTATCTCAAAATAGCTCCGAAACAATTTTAATAAAGAAGCATCACAAAACTGGCGTTGTAAAAATTATTACTTACAAACTTTGAATAAACACCATAAAATGCAATAAACTCGCAACAATTGTTTCGGGTCGAAAAAACACGACCCTTCATCAGGCGAACAAAGTAAGCACGAGTGCTGCAGTCAAAGCGGCAACGCACAAAATCGTTTAAAATGAAAAGAAAAAGTTTATAAAGTAGAAACTAAATATAGCTACTGGTGTGAGTAGAATTGTACAAATAAACAAGAAAATAAATAAATGAGTGAGATTAAACATATAACAATCTAAGGATAACAAAAATTAAACTAAAATCTAAGTTACGTGAGTAATTTCCAAGCATCAGAGAAGAAAGGAGTGGAAGAAATATCATTAACAAGATTTTTCGAATTTTTAAATATGTAAAATGCTTCATGAATATCCAAATGGGAGGAGCAGACAGGAGATGAAATTATGTTAGTTTTGGAAAAATCAAAACGATGACCTTGAGACCAGCAGTGGGAAGCAATAGAAGATTTGGTAATCTCTTCATTACGAACATTCCGACGGTGCTCATTTATTCTGTATTTCAAACGCCTCCTAGTTTGACCAATATAACCTAAGTTGCAGGACGAACACGGAATTAAATAAATTCCAGAACGGTTTTCGGTGGGAATGGGATCCTTAAGAGAAGATAATTTTATTTTGTTGACGGGTTTGTAAATAACTTTGAAACCAAACGGGGAAAGAATTTTAGAGATTTTAAAAGAGAGTGAAGAATAAAAAGGTAAAACAACTGGGATGAGACTGTGATCGTTTAATTTGGGAGCAGAACGTTTAGGATTCTTAAATTTATATAGAGCTTTATCGATGATAGATGGGTTATAGCCACGAGAGAGGGCAAGAGATTTTAAATAATTAATTTCTTTCGAAAGATTAGACGGATCAGAACAAATGTGTAAGGCACGGTAAACATAAGTGTAAAAAGCAGACATTTTTTGTTGAGGGGCGTGGTTAGAGAGAGCATGCGGCGGCAAAGAGACTGAGAATGGTTTTCTAAAAACAGTAGTTGAGAAACAATCCTTTTCTTTATTCACAAGAACGTCAAGGAAGGGCAAAGAGCAATCCTGTTCAACCTCAAAAGTGAATTGAATGCATGGGTCAATCGAATTGACCAAAGAAAGTAAATTGGACAAATCGACGTCAGGGGAGACAAGAACGAAAGTGTCATCCACATATCTAAACCAGTGAGGAAATTTATATACACCGAAGAGTTTTTCTTCAAAATAGTGCATATAGATGCCGAAACAATGTATACTTAAATTTGAAAACCCATGTACTCATTTTTCAGTATATTGACGCGTCAAACATGGGGATATTGGGATTCTCATTGGTCAACCCCATTTCTGAGCACGTCAATATACTCAAAAATGAGTACATGGTTTTCAAATTTAAGTATACATTGTTTTGGAGCTATTTTAAGTCAATTTAGCTCATTTTTAAGAAACTATTTTTTTACAGTGAACGGATGGATTAACGTTCCTTTAACTCCAACAGTACTTAACAGTACTTAACAATGAATAACAATGAATACCAATTATTTTATAACATCGACTAAATGTAATCTATATTTGGAAACAAAGAACAAATTAATTTCAACAAGTGACAGACCCAATATTCGATACTGCACTACGCCAAGGATTTAGGTTTGAATCCTGGCCCAGTTACTTTCGCTTTTGTTGGAATTATTAATATAAATTTTCTATCTAAATAACTATATTATTTTTTAAATGTGACTTGAGTGCAGAAAGGTAAAAAACATTTTTAACTGGAAATGTTTTCCGATAGCATATATACAAAACTATTCGTCTGCAAAAAATAATGTTGGCAAAATTTGATTTGATAATTTTAGCTGATACATATACTTTTTAATGTGCTAAAACCGAAAAAGAAGCCAGTTTTTCTCTATCCCGTATAATTTTTTGCTATTACAGGGTTTTCACCAACACAATTTCTTCTTTTTCGGTAGTTTCTAATATGACTCAATGGTTAATTTTAATTAATTATGGGAACATACTATAAAAATTGCCATATAAATATATTGATGGAAAAGTCACGGAAAAAATTATGTCAATAGACGCCCTATATTGACAAAAATCTAGATAAAGAAAAACTGGCATCAATGTCGGTTCCAGCACAACAAAAAACATAAAGATCAGCCAAGATTATTAAATCGAATTTTTAGATGTAGACTTGTGTGATTAAAGAGTAATATTTGGTGTTAAATACTATAAGATCAAAAGTAATTATATGACATGAGCTTTCAGGCGTCATCGGACCGCAAAATCCTTGAAATCGTTTATGTAAAAATACAATAAAATAAGGGTTATATATATATATATATAAATGTTCTTTTCTTTTATTTATTTTTTAATCTTAGAAATGAATAACATATAATAAGTTTTTATTACTTTTAAAGCTTGATCTAGAAATTATTAAAATATATATATGACGTTAACGAATCGTAAAAAAGCTAAAATGTTCAGAACGTTTAGTTCATTTGAGATATTTTTATTTTCAGTTTTATTCATAGTCATCATCATAAAATATTTTTGCAGAAACAGCAGAATACATCAAAAGAAAAGAATTTTTTAATCAGTACAAATATATTTTTTAAAGATTATTTCTCTTCGTTAAAGGAAAAAAAAAAAAGGATGTAAAATTGTCCAAATAATGTTAACTGCAAATTTATTTCCTCCATTACTTGTATGTTAGAAAAAATAAAAAATAAATAAAATAAAATAAAATAATTGTTTGCAATCTTTTGTCATTGAAGCTGATGGAACCAAAAGTCATACAATTTTATAAAAAGAAGAAAAAATAGTTTTAATATTTAAAACAATTACACAAACACCTAAAATAATAAGCCGGCATAAAGTAATACATATTTCAAGAATACACATAAAACATATGGTGAAAAAGTACACTATACTGTCAGCAGAAATATCGTTAAAATTATTTTAATATAGAAAATCCGTTTTTAGTTCAGAAAATTTTCATTCTGTTGTTAAGCTCTCTTTCTTGTAAATCAGCAGATCACAAGTAAAAAGTTTCATTTCCAATGCTGTTCGCAGAAATAAAAAGGTCCAATTAAAAATCTTCTACATTATTACTCCCTCCCCCCTAATGTGTATAAAAAATGACATAGGTGGACTCTGCTCAGTTCTCCATCATTTATTTTCACTCATAATCATCATCTGTTCAGTTCCCTATCTCAAATAGGACATACTGTTTTCATATAAATGGAATTGAGCTCTATTTATCACAAAACATGGTTCCAAACTTTAAGGCTCCACCCATTAGTCTACCCTTCCTCCGCTACATTTGTCGTATCAAAATTTGTTGTTGGGACGCGGTAGCCTGTCCGCTAGAAAGGCGAGCTTGCAATTCGGAGATTGCGGATTCTATACTGGACCCCGTCGAAGACCGTCGTTGTGTAACACTAAAGATGGCTGGTGCACGTAAAATTCGTTGTGGCTGCAATGTCCTCCATGTCGCCATCCAAATTATACCTCTGGGAGTCACCGAAGAGGGAGAGCAATCAAAATTATAATGGTATGTCTTCGTACCACCTTTACAGTCGGCAGCAAAAGTATCCGAGCACTAGCAAAAATTCCTATGTAAAAAAGTGCACTTAATACTGTTTTGTTAAATAAATCCTTGTCGAATCCTGTTCTTAGACTAAGAACAGGATTCGACATGGGTTTCTTTAACAAAACAGTATTAAGTGTACATTTTTATATAGGAATTTTTACTAGTGCTCGGATACTTTTGCTGCCGACTGTAGGGGTGAGTCCCAAATTCTCACCAATTGCCCATAGTGTAACACTGGTACGACATAAAAACCCATTCAATCTCAACCTAATTTGTTGTTTAATTTTATTAATTTAAGTTTCATATCTCAGTTTTCATGCTCATATTTCAAGTTTCATGCAACTCCATAGTATTTCCAAACCATTAATTCCTACAACTCAAGTTTAGATGAAATATTTCCATAATCTGCCATGTTAAGAAAGTCGCAAATTTTTAATAACTTACGAAGTTTTCAAAGTAAAATGTTCATTGTCACTGATGTTCATGCCAGAATCATAAATGATATTTTGAAACATATCCGACCTCTTTACGATCTTTTGCTCTTGAGATAATGTGTACACAGCACTAACAAATTAACAAACTAAATACCTTACAGATTCATGTGTTCATTAAACCGAATACAATAAAGAGTCCGATTAAATTGGACTACAGCATATATATTTTTTTTACAAGGGATAAATATCAGCCTGAATTCTTTTAGAATAAACCTAGGTTCACTTTAGAGAACTATTCTCGCCGTCTTTCGATTTGGAAAGTGTAAGGACTTAGTCACCATGAACCGAACATTGCGATAAAATCATTTATTGTGGAGAGGGAATCCTGATCTGGGCCAAAATCTCTTCTGGAGTCCACTTGCATGCATTCAATTAGAGGCACCGGAACGTGAATTACGAAATTATTGATCGACTTGGGACATCCTATGTTACTACTATTGTTGATATGACAAAATGCCTGTCGAAAAGGACATTTTTCATCACAGCACTATATATAGAAGGGAGTGGTCGTCTCGTTCACATGATTTAAATGCGACGCTCGCAGGTATGACTATTTTTGCAGAATTATTGCCGCACTAAATCCTCCCCCTAAGAGTCTATATAAATTCTAGAAAATTTGGAAATAATATGGTTTTCTATACGAGTTTATAAGTCCAACAATTTAATCGTATTAATAAAAAACGGATGCTAGTTATGTATTAAGAGTAGGGTGGGAGAACACATTCCTCCTTAAATTCCAAATCTTTATAAAAATATTGAAATTATAATATTTTCTAAAGAAGGGTGTTTTTTTTTTATTGTTATCATATAATTCATAGACCATTTATTGAGCTCATTAATTACATTGCAACTAAATAAATGCATAAATATTATATAGCTTATTTTTTTTTTCTTTTATTTACACTAATTCAAAATAGAACTCCAAAATACCATATGTTTCTTAACATGCAAGGCTTGTGTACTAAGTGCGTGGAAATTTTTACTGATCCCCCTTTAGATTATAATTTGATGAGTTTGGCGATAAGTTACGCAAGCTCTTATTATTATTTTTTTTTTTTTCGTGTCCATGACGTAGTCGAATTAGATTAAACCGTGGATCTTTATAACTGCATCTGCGATTTGTTGGACGTTGTCGTCATATAGGTCTATCAGTGACGGTAATACTCCAATTTCTCTCAAGTTCGCACCTATTGCCGGACACTCAAAGATATGGCAAGGTGTAAGCTGTGTATCTGGGCAATTGTTACAGTTTCTATACACCCTTCCACCCTCTTTATCAATTTTCATGCCTCTGTGATAACCGGTTCTTAGCCTTATTATAGTTTTTGTTATTAATCGATCTACATTTATTTCACAAAGCTGGTGTTTCGTTTGGATTGTTTTTTCTCTAAGTTTAGATTTAGTTATTGCATTTGCATCTTGAAGAGAGACACTGTTGCTGTTATTGTTGAGATTTCTGGACTCCTTGGCTAGTTTATCAGCATTTTCGTTGCCTGCTATTTCAACGTGTGCAGGTATCCACTGAAGTGTACAGGTTTTATTTATAGCTTGAAGATCTTGAAGTCCTGAGATGATTTCATGGGTGATAGAAGAGTGCCCCTTTGAAATGGCCTGGAGGGAGGCCTTCGAGTCGCAGAAAACCACCAGGTCCTCTGCCTGCTTAGTAGTGGGAAGGGACGTATACATATTTAGTGCCTCCAGAATTGCACGTAGCTCGCAGGTGAAGTTAGAGGCTATATTTCCCGCACCAAATTTGCCCTGGTGAGGCGTATCATCTGGACGCAAGCCCTTATAATAACACAAAAAGAATAAGTGACTGTAGAGATACAGCTTTTATTATATCTCTCTACTTTTGTATGTTGTATATACTAATCTATCAGGATGAAGTATGTAAAGTAAAGTAAAATTAAAATTTAGAATAAATGTGAGTTAATCAGAAAATGTAACTTGAAATCAATTTGTTAACGACCAAATTTTCAAAATTTGTTTATTCTAGTTTATTTCGCCTTGATAGCAGTGTTTTTATTAAAGTTATTTTAGCTCCTAATCCCATTCATCTTATTAATAGTGTGTTGTGTTTTCGGAAATTATAGTGCCTGAAGTTTTAGTAAATCTTTTCAAATCTGAGCAACTTAAAACAAATCTTCAATATTTGCTATAGGTACTCAGATGCTTCTTAAATTCATATTTAAATTGTAAGTACTCAGTTGTTTCTTAAAGAGGACTTTCTTATAAGACAATATTATATAAAAATACAACAAAGCCATCCTGATCCATCTTCAATCTTAATGATTTAAAAACTTTTTAAAAACAGATAATTTATCGACGTTTAATGTTTTTCTTTTATCGTCGCTCTAAGCTCTAACTATATAGTTCTGCATTTTCGACAGTGAATAAAAGTGCTATCATAAATCGTCAATAGTTTATTTTTTTACATTAGTCGAAAATTTCTTGAAATTTAAAGTTTTCATTGAGCTGTTTTAGCTCAATTAATTCTTGGTGTTGTTTCATTGTCGATGAAAGATTGGGAAATATGTATATATGTGATAATTTAAATATAAATCAATATTTTTCAAGTACAGATTCTTTTTGTCTTAAAATGTATAGTAAATATTATGTAATTAATTATTTTTTATCATTATTTTCATCATACAATATTTTAGAAGGACTATTAGAAAGACTCCCTAAATGAAACAGAAAAAATAAAAATAAAAATAAATAAAGGAAAAAAATAAATCATAAGTTGATTGTTAAACATTTCTCAATATTCTGAAAATGTTTGAGAAAAATCTTTATGTAATCTTAATTAATCTTATGAATTGTGACCACACAAACTAATTAGTATTATAAGATTATACATATTCAAAATTATTTGACGAACGGTATCCAGATTATAAATACGTATCGCAAGTTATAATGTCATAAGATGTCAAACACATATTAAGAAACTGACACAAAGGTCAGTTTTTACACTTGTAATCAATTATCTAATAATAACTGTAATTTGTAAATTATAATAATTGTTTCGTTATTTCTAGTACAATAAACTAAATCTTAAAACGCCACATACTCTGTAACTGTCAAAAATCTTATTTATACCACTGCTCAAGAAAGAAAAAGCTTGTGAGACCATGTGGTAATCTCGAATTATTTTTACTTATCTAGTTATTAAGAGTCTTGCTTGTTTGTGGATTTTTCAAAATAAGTGAGTGGTGGTAATCAGAGTCATCTTGTCACTGAAAAATTCTTTCGGGGATAATCTTTTACGTCGGCAATACGCATTGTATTTGGAAATGTCTACTAAAACTACTTTTACTGAAACAGCAATGAATGTGCACTAAAAACGTTTTTGCCCTTTTGTAAAATTAATAGTAATTTCATGTAAAAAGTTTGACAACATCGACAAACTTTTGAACAATAAAGAAAAAAATATTCGGAATATTTTCAACGACTTTGTTTAGATATTAAAAATAATACATATATGCCATAATATGTTAAAATTGGATTCAGTTAACAAATTCTTAATACTAATTGAAACACACTTTAAAAGATAACAACATATCAAAGCAAAAACTGAAAACATCCATTAATCCATTAGGTTTTATAGTTTTTATAAATATTTAAATTTAATAGAAATTGTTAAACAGCATTATAAGTTTTCCAAACTATTATTGACTATAAGCTTTAACGTATTCGATGTTTTTGTATGTGGTTATAAAAGGCGCTATATGTGCAGCATAAACATCATTTTAAACAGATAACATAATGATATACATTTTTATTACAGAGATCAGCTTCATTTTGGTTAAAATTAATTAATATTGCAAAGGGTTGAACAAAAAAAAAAAAAAAAAGAAAAAAAAAAGGTATAAAAATATTTTTAAAGAATATAATAACTGAAATGAACAATAAAAAAAATAACACTTTAGATTTTAATAAATTTTCTTCAAATTAATAAAATAATTTCATAATTTCCAAAGATTAGAAAACCCTCACAAGCACACAAATATTGAATAATAATAATAATAATAATAATAATAATATCACTCACCTTGAGAACGGTCTGGTAATCGATATATACTTGTGAATCGCAATATACATCAGCGTATGGATCGAACAGATGAGAAACAGAGCCATCGTGAAACCGTTTAATACGCAAAGTGTTTTATTGAATCTCCAATCTCCTTCTGCAATAGTAATAAGACTGACAGGCATATCCAATGCTGCTACTAAAATGTCCGCTACAGCCAAGTTCACGATAAACATGTTAGTTCTGGTCCTCATGCCTCTGTGTCGAAGAATTGTTAAGATGACCATTATGTTGCCACCGATTGCCAATACTATTATACAAACTAAAATAATAGCCATCGGTATAACTATTGAATTGCCGTAAAAGTGGTACGTCGGCTCACTTGTAAGAATTGAAAGGGCTCTTGTTAAGTTTGAAGTATCAT
Source organism: Salticus scenicus (assembly GCA_963930645.1). Classification (NCBI taxonomy): domain Eukaryota; kingdom Metazoa; phylum Arthropoda; class Arachnida; order Araneae; family Salticidae; genus Salticus; species Salticus scenicus. The sequence continues at coordinate 107,653,612 of OZ005650.1, read as the reverse complement.
TAACAAAATCTGAAGAGTTTGTGATGTTGAAGAAGTCATTATCGAAAGTCATATCGACGGGAAGATCAGAATCGTTAACTAAGTTGTTTTTATTCATTTTTGAGGGCAGGCTTCAAGGGGGCTTATCTTTAATGTATCTTAAGTCTTTATTCATTCATGTACACAATATCTGAAATAAGAATATAAAAAAAATTAAGAAAGTCAAAAATACGCACTGTTTAAAATATTGAAAACATAAGATGTGCGCAAAATGATTTATGTTATAATAAATATATCATGCATAAAATTAAGAGAAAATAAATGAGGAATACAAATATTCAGTTTAAATATATCATGCAATATTTCAGTTTTATTAAGAGCTCTTCTAGAATTGTTTAAAAGTTTTTATGTATGTAAATGCTATTCAAGAAATATTGAGTTTCATTAAAATCATACCAGTTAAAATAAATTCATTACTAATTAGTAGTTATATAATATATTTAATAACTACATTGATGTACAAAATTAAAGCAGTAAACTGTTTTATCTTTTTGTTTTCCCCTTTTCTTTTGCGCTTAATTTTTAAGCAAACGAAAATATGAACAGGAAATTTTTATGGCACGTTCGTTGCCAAATCACTAATCGAACTTATATAACTTTAATATAAGTAATAGTTTTTAAATTGATATCAGTTAAAATTTTCTCAAAAGTAAGTTTTTGATGGAATGAAGAATTTAAACAAATTAAAAAAGAAAACTAAACGAAAAATGGTGTTAAAGATGCATTAGAGATAAGTAAAGATATACATGCTCCAAAATGTTAAATGAAAACCAGATTTTTCTTTCTATATTCACTTTTCTTTTTCTTCCATAATAGACTTTTTGAAAAAATATAATAGTTAATTTGTAAACTAGGAACATCGACAGAATACTAAAAGGGCCAATAAATAATTTTATAACTAACATCTCATCCAGTTTTCCTGTTCGTATACATATTTTTAAAAAAAGTTATTCACACAAAGAAAAAAAATCTGGAGTGACTTCACTCGACTTTCCGAACATTGAGTCATTAACAGTTTTGTAGATAAAGTAAAGAAAGAGGAGTTGTTAAACAAACAAAAGAGAGAAAACCATAATAGAGTGTTTAAGTATTTTTCTCCATACATTACACGATGTTTTGTTTAAAGCTACTGAACTTTGAGCCCATAGATCATAATGCTAAAGAATTTTTCGTTGTTTCCCTGTAAAAATCTATAAATGCTAGATTCACCAAAATGCTTATAGTTAGTGAAACAGTGATTTATAATATTCATATAAATTTTCAGCTCAATTGAATAAAGCATTTAGATGCTATCGCACTTTTAAAAATCTCGTCCCATAGGCCATAATGATAAAGAATTTTTCTTTGTGTCCCTGTAAAAAGACTGCAAGTGCTAGATTCACCAAAATCTATACAGTTGGTGCACCTGTGACCTATAACAGGTGTAAAAATGTTTTGCTCATATTAATAAGGCATTTAGACGCTATCACACTTTTAAGAAATTGGCCCCATAGGCCATAATGATAAAGAATATTTCTTTGTGCCCCTGTTAAAAAACTATAAGTGCTAGATTCTCCAAAATCTATAGAGATTGAGTATCTGTGACCTATAATATGCGTATAAATTTTTGCTGAATTGAGTAAGGCGTTTAGATGCTATCGCACTTTTAAGATTTTGGTCCCATAGGCCATAATGATAAAGAATTTTTCTTTGTGTCCCTGTAAAAAAACTATAAGTGCTAGATTCTCCAAAATCTATAGGGTTCGTACTATGGTGACTTACAATATGCGTTCCAACTTTCAGCTTATTCGAACAAAGCGTTTAGACGCTAGCGTGTTCACTCACAGACATACACACACATACATACACACATACACACACACATACATACATCATCGTAACAATAGTGAAAACAGACTCAGGGGACCTTGAAACGTATAGAAACAACAAAATCTCAAATTCGGATTTTTCACATGATTACAATACTTTCCTTACTATAGTGTTCGGAAAGTAAATATAAGAAAAGAAAAGTGAATACAGGAAGAAATAACATATTTTAATTTAAAATTTTGAGGCCTGAATATCTTCACCTATCTGTAATGTATCATGAACATAATTTCTCATTAATTTTCTTTTCTAAAATTGTTTAATTTTTTTCATTTCTTTTAAATCTTACTTCTGAGAAAAATTGAATTAACATCAGTTTTAAAAAGATTACTTATGTTAAAATTATATAAAATTCAATTAACGATTTGATAACTAAACTGCCAATCAAACATTATGTTCATACGTTCATTTTCTTAAAAATTATACATAAAAGAAGAAAATGAGGAAACAGATTGTTGCTTTAATTTTGTGCGCCAGTGTATATAACAGCATATGTTCTTCCTGTCTTCATGTACTGATGATGGTGTGTTCAATGCCGTCGAAACAGTTATCTCTATTTTTACTTTCGAGTTTTTAGGCATTCTATGCATTGAAGTCTTTTCCTTGTGTTTTATTTATCAAACGCCAAATCTCTTTTAATATTCAAGCTTATTAAGTTACTAAAAAATAATTACTAGAACAGTATCTACAGATACTATCAGTATAATATAGGTACAAACGAATTGATATTATTCAAAAGAGTTTTTTTCTTTTTAAAGTAAAATTTTATTCATTCTTATCCTATGTTTTATTTTTCTTTCCCTTATGAAGACTTTTGTTATATCTCTGGGGACAAAAAAAAAAAAAACAGTACTTTATACAATTCCTGATCAAAACGTTAAATCCAAACAATCTCATTCATTTAGTTACTGTAAAAAAAAGCCGTATTTTTCTTGATTTCTCTGCTATAGAAATTTAAAGATCAAAGTTCGTCCAAGTTAAAAGTAAAAAAAAAATCTCTAAATCTTACTTCTACTTCGTCGTTAATGCATTTTAAAGGTTTGTCGAATTCTAAAATACGTGAGAACATTTAACAAACACAAAAGGAGCTTATGTGAGCATAATACTCAAGTAAAAGAAATTCCTTAAAGTGAATAATGAGTTATACGCTTAATCCATTAATAACGCTTAATATCATTTGAGAATATTCTTATACAACAGTGCATAGAATATTTGTGGTTTCTTAGAATAATTTCCTTTTTTTAGTGGTAGTTAATAGCATCACTATAAACAATCCCCTAAATTTGTATGGATCTGCTTTTAATCAGTGTCGCCTGATCTGACAGATTTTTTTTATTCAATAATCACCAATAATTTTTAATTGTAGTGTTTGCCTAATCACTTCGAAGGTTGATTGTCTATTATGTATATCAATTATCACTTTTCAAAACTGTTGGTGATTATTGAATAAAAAATCTGTCAGATCTGGCAACACTGCTTTTAATTATAATTTCTTAATTTGGGTAACCAATTCGTGATTTTTTATTCATCGACATGTATTCGCTTTTTGTGCAGGTATATACCAATTAAAGTTAAATAGAATAATAACATCTATTGTAATACTTTTCTTTAGAGGTATTTGTTGATATACAATAGGAAATTTATCTGTTATCTCGTTTTTTACTGGAATACCGAATAAAAACGGACTTTTCCTTTTTTGAGCAAAAGATAGATATAGATATAAATATGTTTATTTATTTATTATCTTGTAAGAGATAAATTCATGCATCAAAACCATTTTTTCTTGCTAAATAGAACATAAAATGTTGAAATGAAAATGAAAATATATAGTCACAAAGTATTTTCATATCATTATTCATTTTAAAATTTATCATGATTTCATTTTTCTTGAAAATCACTTTATCTATCATGAACTTTCAAATTATGATACACTTATTTCATAATAAAATCTCACTATAGTGTCACAAATAAAGCTTTCGACTTTGCTTGCTCAATTTCTCCAAATGGCAACAATAAAAAATTGTCAAGAAAAGTACAATCTTTTACCGCCTTCCGTAAAAAGAATAATAATGATAGGAAAAGTGCAAATAGTTGCGGCAAAGCAAAATTTACTTTTGCAATACTTTCATTTTGTCATTCATTTGAGAATTCGCTTGTTTGAAAATGTTCTGTTAGTACAGGGTGGTTAATAAATTAAAATAATATCTTACTAAATTTTTACAATGTAAAATTTGAAATTTTATAATCAAAATATTCTCCTTCACTACTAATATATAAAATACGTGATTCCAATTACTTTATGTTAAAAGATGTGTGTTATTTTGTAAAAGGTTAAACCGATTCACGACTACACGAAGGTTCTAGACCTGGGTTGAATATACTCCATGGGGGTATTTCTAAGGAATCCTAACCTGTATACAAGCAGGTTTTGGGAAAAAAATCACAGAAAACTCCGAACGGCTAGTCTGATGAATGACACTTTGGGTTCAAACCCAGTACCTCCCTTCTGCCAGCTTCGAGAGCTCTATGTTTAAGGAAAATTATACTTTAAGGCAAAATACTGTCGAAAGAGTAGTAATTGAAATAGAAATTGTGACAGCACAAAATTAATAATCAAACTGTTTTGTCTTTACTCTTTTCTTACCATTTATATACAGAAAAAAAAAGTAGATACATATCTAATAAATAAAGATAAATGATAAATAGAAGAAAGATTACCTGACAGATTTTCTTTTAAAGAAAAACCTTAAAAGCAGCTATAAAATATCCGGGAGTAATCAAAATGTTCTTTTGCCACCATTCATCTTTAAAATAATCTTATAGCTTTATTTTGTAACAAAACTGTATTCTCTTTCACGATTTTTCCAACAAAGAAACAGATGTGTAACGGTAAAAATCTCTTTGCAAAATGAATGAAAACTTTAGATATAGCTTATACGATTTCTGCGAAAAATGTCAGCAAAATATTTACAAAGAAACCTAGGGCTTTTTCTTCCGCTCAACGTCAGGCAGTATAGCAGATAGAGAAAGTGACAGTATGAAAAAAGAAGACTCAGGGGATGCTTACACGCGTGTCCGGAAACAACGTTCATGATAATCTAATATGCAATAAAAGCTACTGTCTACCATATTTTGCTAAGTGAATTTGTATAATAAATGAATATGAACAAAGCTAACAGTTTTTTCCACTGCTAAGCAAGCAGGTTGTTCACATTTAGAGGCGGTGGTCAACTGTGGTTATTTATAAATGCACACTCTTTAACAGCGAGGTTATTACTTTAATATTGCAGTCACGTATGTCTGGCGTGAAAGTTAAAATTCTCTTTGTCTGGGTTTAAGCACTGTTGTAATAAATCAGATATTTTTCAGAATATCAAGTTTTCATTATGACACACTACTGTGAAAAAATGTGCGTCTGTAGAATTTTTAATTAGGGAGTGGGAAAAAAATTAAAGGAGTTTCAAATTACGCAAAGCTTTAAGCTAACCTTTATGCATTTAATTGTTATTAATTCAGATTCTTTGAACGAAAACCCCGTGACAGTTTTATCTCATTGAATTCGGGTGAAATATAGCTCATGAATGTTTTTCACAGTGGTTCTTTGTGTGATTAAAATTAACATTTGCACAACTTTACTACAATTTAGGTTGATCATAATAATTAAAAAGAATTAATCATAATAATAATCAATGATTTCTAGGAAATGTAATGTAAAATAGAATTTATAAGTAAAACTCTCAAGTTCTAAAAGTCGTGTGGCTCCTCTGAACGGTGTTAGGTTGCCGCATCTGGATTATTGGGAGCTTTGGTCTCAGCTCGTCTAATCTCTAAAGCGGTCTTAATGCGGATCATAATATAATTAATATAATTAATTAGCGGATCATAAATTTAAAGAGGTCTTCTTCCGAATATCACTAGATTCAGGGCCCGACTCAGAGTAACGGGAGCCCCGGGGTAAGCTTATTCTAGGGGCCTCCTTGTAATGGCATAAGAGGTCTATAGTTTTCAGAATTTCTGCATATGCCTGAGTGTGTGTGTGGGGGGGGAGGCTCTTCCAGAAGGGGGCAGGGCAGCTGCCCCGCATGCTCTGGCATTAGTCAGGGACTGACTAGACTGATTCAAAGTGATTTCTAAAGGTTAATAAGGCTAGGTCTAAAAAAGCAAGATACTGGCTTGGTTGGTGTTTTCCCTTAATTATATTATTAGTATTTAATTTTAAATAACGAGTGAAACTAATAAAGTAAAGAAAAAGAGATAATAAGAATTAACTTTGCAAATAATATTTTCAAATAATAAAGAAGTTCTTTCTTCAATTCAAACGCAACATGAGAGAAAGAGAATTAAATGTAACAATGCAAAGGTTTCAAAACTAAACTCACACATGTAATGGAAGTTTCACCTGAACTTAAGGACCAAGCGTATTTACCGTTATCGCTCGAAAGCTTCGGGGGGAAATGAGGATGTTTATATATGAATGCTCGTTTGACGTAAGTATTTAGTTGGACATGGACCGAGTCTGACAGAAGAGATAGAATTTAAAAAGATGCAATGTCTTATAAAGTCAAAGCATGATTAATATGGAAAATGGCTGCAACATGAAATACCATGAATGAAAATACAATCAGTGTCCGGATGCTTCTACATATTGTAGAGTTGTTAAAAGTTATATGATGGAAAATTAGAGACATCTTGTAACAACAAAATACAAAAATATATTGATCGGCTTGTAGTTATGTAATTAATACAAAAAAAAAAAAAAAAAAAGCTTTCTAAGCAAACACTATAAATTAAAAAAAAAAAAAAAAGCTTTCTAAGCAAACACTATAAATTAAAAAAAAAAAAAAAGCTTTCTAAGCAAACACTATAAATTAAAAAAAAAAAAAAAAAAAAAACTTTTTTTAGGGTAAAAATAATAGCATTATTCTCAATTAGACAAAAAAGTAAAAAAACTAGGCATGAGTGCACCATCAATTTGGCAATACAGAAGATTGAAACAAGTGACAAGAATAAAAATGAATGAAATGAAGAAATGAAACAGAAACTCATAATAAATACTAATGAGAATATATATTGAAAAAATATTATTATATTATATACTGTGCCATGAAAATTCGTACCATGAAAATTTGCAGAATCATGTAATCACAAACTCTTTATAATCTAGAAATCTATAGTTCTAGTGATCACGTGTTCAATTTCAGTCATAAAATTTGCACCAGTTGGGAGAGCTTATTAACTTTATTTAGCGATTAAACACACAATAAAAAACTATTTGCAGTATACTTTGAAGAATTCACAATTATAACTTAATTCAGTATATTTCAGGATAACATTGTTTCTCCATAAAAGGAGCCAAGCATCAAGATATGTAAATAATAACTTTTCATGTTCAAGAGAAAAAGATGCTTCCTGTTTAAGACAGGCCGCGAAAACTAAACTAGAAAAAAAGTAACATTCTCAAAAAGAGAAAAAAGCACCTCTCATTTGGCAAAGAGCCAACTACTCGTCGGGGGGCTGGCGAAACGAAACCAAAAGCTACGTTCAAACATGCTCCGCCCCCATGAACGAAGGTTCATAAAAATATTCTACAAGTACAATAACAACATTAGTGTTATTACAGGTTTTCATTTTCTTGGTCTTCAACTGCAAATAGATAAGAAAAAAAAAGAGATTAATATACATATGAAACATTGTAACTAGATGATTAACATAAATGGATTAAAAACAGGAACATAAAAAAATAAAAATAAATAAAAATAAAAATAAAATAAAATAAAAATAAAATAAAAATTTCAAAGTTCAAAATGGTAGAGGTGATAGTTTGGCGATCGGACGCTTCAACTCTCCATAAATAGTTTTCAGTAGAACAACACGAATCTTGCCATCTGCTCCAGGAAATAATTTGATTATGCGTCCTAGTTTCCACTTCAAAGGGGGCTGATTATCATCTTTATTAAAACCAAATCGTCTTTCTTGAAATTTGGTTTATTTATTAACCATTTTGATCGCCTTTGCAAGTCTGATAGGTAATCTGAAGACCATCTGTTCCAGAAACTTTGAAAAATTTTTTGCAGAAGTTTCCATCTTTCTAGCGGGGTTAGGTTAACTGAAGAATAGTCAGGTTCTGGTATTGAAGTCAAGGCAGTGCCTATGATAAAATGTCCTGGAGTTAGAGCATTTAAGTCACTTGGATCATTCGAGAGCGCAACAAGAGGTCTGGAGTTCAAGCACGATTCAATTTGAGTAATTAAAGTAAGGAACTGTTCATAAGTTAATATTTGTTCGCCAATAGTTCTTTTTAAATGACCCTTCATCTGTTTTATTCCAGCCTCCCAAAGTCCTCCAAAATGGGGGGCCGATGGGGGATTGAAATTCCATTTGATTGTTTCTTCGGACAAATATCTGTGGATCTTTTCGTCAGAAGAGATCAAGGACATCATTTTTTTCATTTCGTTGTCGGCACCTACAAAGTTCGTTCCTCTGTCTGAAAACAATTCTTCAGGTTTTCCTCGTCGAGCAACAAACCTCTTCAAGGATGCGAGGAATGTTTCAGAGGTGAGATCACTGAGTATTTCCAAATGAATTGCTTTTGTGGAAAAACAGATATATAAACAAATATAACTTTTATAAGATCTAACACCTCGGCCCTTACGAGGTTTGATGAGAAAGGGGCCTGCAAGATCAACCCCGACTTTCGAAAACACTCGCGATGGCACTACACGAGCAGCTGGAAGATCACCCATCAGTTGAGAGGCTAAGTTCGATGTGGTTCTAAAACACTTCATACAGTTCCGCAGATTCCTTTTCACGGCGTCTCTTGCATTAATTATCCAATATTGTTGTCGCAGGACTGAAATTGTTAACTGAGTTCCACTGTGAAGATGTTTTTCATGAAAATACTTTATAATTAAATCTGTAATGTGATGCGTTTTAGGAAGTATCGTTTGGTGTTTTTGACTCTCAGGTAGGTTTGCGTGTCTTAATCTTCCACCAACACGAAGAATTTCATTTTTGTCTAGAAAAGGGTTTAAAGAAAGGAGTTTGTTACTAGCATTCAGGTTTCTTCCAGATTTTAAAGTCTTTATTTCCTCTCCAAATTCATGTCTTTGAACCAACTTCACAATAATTTTAGTTGCCTCATCAAGTTCTTGTATAGTTAAAAAGCCAGTATTTCGCGCAGATCGACATTTAGTATTTTTTATAAATCTAAGACACCAGGCTGTAACACGTCTTAATTTAGACCAAGATGAAAACTTATATAATAATTCAAATTCATTATTGCCATGAGTTAAAGAGCAAACAGTAGTTTTCCGTTGTTCTCTCAAAATCTCTTCTTCAGGTATTTTGACTTCATTTTCCGGTAGTGGTGTCGGTAAGTGCTCTTCTTTCAACCAAATTGGTCCCTTTAACCATTCTTCATTCTTCAACAATTCAGTTGCTGTGCAACCACGAGATAGCACATCAGCGGGATTTTTAACCCCTGGACAAAATCTCCACTGAGATGGGGCTACTAATCGTTGAATTTCACGCACTCTGTTCTCTACAAAGGGCTTCCAGTTACTAGCACTTCCTTTGACCCAATAAAGGGTAATTTGGGAATCACAGAAGCATAGTATGTTTTTGACGGGAACTGAAAATAGCTGCCCAAGATAATGAGCTAATCGAGCAGCTGTTAAGGCTCCCATCAATTCAAGTCGAGGCAAAGTAAGTTTTTTGAGAGGAGCTACTCTTGTCTTTGACATAATAAATGAAGTTTCACGGGAACAAGGATCACGAAAATAAGCTACTGTACCATATCCCTTCAAACTGGCATCGCAGAAAACACAAATTTGAATAGTTTCAGGAGTTAATTTTTCAAAATTCGTAAAATATTTTCTAGGCACTTCAAAATTTTCTAAATCCTGTATTTCACGATGCCATTTCTTAAATTTTTGTGTTAAAGCATCAGGTAAAGCAGAATCCCAATCAACACCCTGCTCCCATAGTTCTTGCATTAGAAATTTAACTCTTATTATAAAAGGGGAAATAAACCCTACAGGGTCATACACCTTTGCTACAGTTTGTAAAACAATTCTCTTAGTGATAATTTCATTATCAAACCCTTCTAACAGAGATTGAATGTCTATTCTTAACGTGTCATTACTAGTTGACCACATTATTCCCAATACTTTAGAGATATTTCCCTCATTTATTTCTTCATCAACGTTTATTCCATGTTTTTCCCACAATTTGCTTAATTCGTAAGAGTTACTTTTAAATTTCCTTAATGTCATATTGGCATCTTTAAGTATTTTCACAGCACCAGACGATAAAATAAATGCTTCATTTACAGAATTAGCGCCATGAAAGAGATCATCAACATATAAGGAAGTATCGAGCATATCAACTACTCTCTCAAACAAGTTTTTATAGCCCTTTATGTGATGTTTAATGGTAGCTGAGAGCAAAAAGGGTGATGTTGTAACACCAAAAGTTACACGAGTCATGCGGAAAACCTTTAATAGAGGATTTTTACTATTTATATCCTCAAACCATAGAAATCTCAAAAAGTTTCTATCATTTTCTGCAACCTGTATTTGCAGAAAAGCTTTTTCAATGTCACAAACAAAGGCAATTTTATGAAGGCGGAATTTTAAAATAATATCCAAAATATTAGGATTTAAATTGGGGCCTGCAAATAAACATTCATTTAAAGATTTTGCTTCCTTTTCTTTGGAAGAAGCATCAAACACTATTCTGACCTTTGTAGTGGACTTATCTGTTCTTATCACCGGTCTGTGGGGCATATAATATACACCAGTTTCATTTTTGTTTATTTTACACTCCTCTATTATACCCATTTTCTTTTGTTCCTCAAGAATTTTTTCATATTCATTTTTAAGCCATTCATTTTTAGACAGTTTTGTTCTCAAACCCCAAAGTCTATTTTTGGCTATTTCTATATTCGATTTTAATTCATTTTTATTTTCCTTCCACAAAAATTGAATTTCATATCTTCCCTTAACAAAATTTAAATTTTCATTAAAAGAATTAATAATTTCTATATCTCTCTGTGACACAGAATCATTCTTACTGTCATATATTCCAAGTGATTCTAAATCCCAAAAACGCTGCAAATCAAAACTGTCAAATTTATTTACAGATACAAAATGCGAATTAATTACTTCTGTACTATTATTATTCAATTTCCCCACTACAGTATATCCGAAAATAGTATTAGCAACATATAAATTATCACCGATTTCTTCAATGATACCTCTCTGTATTTTCCAAAAATAATCAGCTCCTAGCAAAATATTAATTTTGGAATCACTTAATGAATTGTCTGCCAATTTCCAGTTTTTATTTTTAATATAACTTTCAATTTCTGGTTCGCCCCTTGGGCTTTTCAAGGGAGTCGCGGTTATTAAGTCTGTAGCTAATACTTCAACATGGATGAGCCGACGAGGATTTATTTTGCTACGCAGTTCAATATTAAAAACCTCGAATTCCTCTTCTTTACCTTTATTTATACCAAAGGCAAAAACAGTTAGCTTTTCTGTTCTTACACGGGTTAATTTTAATTCGTGGGCCAATTCTTTAGTAATAAAACTTTTTTCACTTCCGGAATCCAATAAGAGTCTGACAGTTTTTGATCTAGAATTAGATTGGGCTATGACGCAACATGTTTGCAATAACGCTGCCTGATTACTGTTTTTTAAATGTGAATTCGATACTATAGTGTTCTCTACTACTTCTGGTTTCAAGTTTTTTGAAAAACAAAATAATTTGTTATGATCTGTTGCTTTACATTTTTCGCAAGGCTGCGATTTCACCCTGCACTGTGATGACAGATGAGATTTTAGAAAACATTTATAACACCTGCCATCCTTCTTTAATTTTAACCTTTTCTCAACATCAGTTAAATTAGTACATCCAAGAGAATGATGATCATAATTCTTGCAAAATATGCATATATTTTTTACACCTACATTCAATGAATTCATTTTATTTGGAAATTTTCTGTCATTAATTTCGGCTTTATTTTTATTTACAATTACCGAAGCATTTTTATAATTAATCATACTAAGTGATTTTTCACGCGATTCAAGTTCTACTTTAAGAAAATTAATTAAGTCTGTCACATCAGACTCATCCTTCCTTTTATCACTTTGCCTGTAATATTCAACTACTAGATCGTTTGGCAATAATTTTAATAAAATTGGATTCAGTAAATGACCATATTGGCCTTTTGTCACCCCTAAATTAGATAAACTGCGAATATTTACTTCACAAGCGTCATAAAACTTTCTCAAAGCAGTTATATTTGATGAACTTTTTACGCCTTCTAAGTTTATCAATTTATTCATGTGAGCATTAATGATAATATCCTTTTGCCCAAAACGTGTTTTCAATATTTCTATGCAATTATCATAATTTTGTTCCGTAAGTGAAAACCCTTCAATAACATTGTACGCTTTGTCAGTTAAAAGCGTTTTCAAGTAAGTGAATTTTTCAATCTTTGTAAGATTTTCATTTAAATGGATTGAATTTTCGAAACAATCGAAAAATTCGTTCCATTTTTCTATTTGTCCACCAAATTTTGGTAAGGACATTTTCGGCAATCTCACTGCCGAACCAGTTTTTGTTTGGGTTTCACTGACAGAACAGTTTGAACTACTTTCATCTTTATTATTACATAATCTTTTTAATCTTAGTTTCATTTTGCATTTGGCAGAAATTATTTGCTCGCCGTATTTATCGCTGGTCGCGATATCTTTTTCATACTCTTTAATATCTACTATTAAATTTTCAATTTCATTATTTAAATTTTTTAATGCAATTTCTCTTTCACCTATCATTTCCTGGATTTCGATGATTTCGTCTGATTTTGTATTTTCTAGATCGTCCAATAATAAATTCTCTAATTTATTTATTAATTTAGTTACATTTGAGCGTTCCGTAGAACGCTTAGCTTTTAACTTTTCAATATTCATAGCGAGCAAATAATCAAGCAAAATAATTCAAATAATTAAAATTTCTAATTTCATTTAATCAATGTTATAAATAGTAGTTAAATTTTGCTTACCTGGTTCCATATCCAGGCAGCTATCCAATAACAATTCCGGAATTCCAGTCATTATTATTTTTCAGTTTCGTTTTCACAATAAATTATCCAAGCTTTCAAATCCAAATCCAGATAAATTAATATCTAAGGGTAATTTCACTTTTAAGGGATTTCACATATCCCGAGTTTCGTTCACCATGAAAAAAATATTATTATATTATATACTGTGCCATGAAAATTCGTACCATGAAAATTTGCAGAATCATGTAATCACAAACTCTTTATAATCTAGAAATCTATAGTTCTAGTGATCACGTGTTCAATTTCAGTCATAAAATTTGCACCAGTTGGGAGAGCTTATTAACTTTATTTAGCGATTAAACACACAATAAAAAACTATTTGCAGTATACTTTGAAGAATTCACAATTATAACTTAATTCAGTATATTTCAGGATAACATTGTTTCTCCATAAAAGGAGCCAAGCATCAAGATATGTAAATAATAACTTTTCATGTTCAAGAGAAAAAGATGCTTCCTGTTTAAGACAGGCCGCGAAAACTAAACTAGAAAAAAAGTAACATTCTCAAAAAGAGAAAAAAGCACCTCTCATTTGGCAAAGAGCCAACTACTCGTCGGGGGGCTGGCGAAACGAAACCAAAAGCTACGTTCAAACATATATATATATATATATATATAAAGAAAGGAAATAAAATTAATAATACATAAATGAAAGTAAAAATGACGACAAATAAAAATAACGCAGGTTAAAAAAAAAAAAAAAAAAATTGTTTTTCAGCAGCATGAAATTTTTCTGGTAATTTTTATGTTTTCGAGGATATTGAATCTAAAAATTGACCTCGATTTCTGCCCATCACTTACTGTGTTTTTGCAAAATAATAGGTGTTTGAAGATAAAAATCACTGATTATATTATATCGAACTTAACATATTCTTTCTTATAATTAAAAATATAATTCTTTGATGATATATTTAACATTCTGTGGTAATTCTTTTTACCTATGAAGCTCCACCCCCTTTCTTTTTTTATGCTCTTCCTCTCTCCAGAATACGTTTTTTCTTTCACCTTTTCCATTGCTCGCTATCTCTCCTATTTTCCATTATATATATATTACTTAAGCGATTAAAAATCTGTATGAAACAATAAAAGAAATTCTGCAGTTCTTTTGGTTGCGGACCTGTGTAATCTGGGATGAAAAATCATAAGATATGAAAAAAAAAAAAAAGAAAGAAAGAAAGAAACGAGCCAGAGGAAGTTATGAGAGTAAATTTCAAGCGCAGCATGAAAATAGATGAATCAAAGTCGTTTATCAATGATTTTTCCAGCTTTTAAAAATGTAAATAGCTTCTTGGAAATCTAAATGGAAAGAAGTATTAATGGAAACAATGTTAGCCTTAGAAAAGTCAAAACAGGAACCATTAGAAAGAAGCAGTGTAGGATTTGGAGATTTCTCTATTACGAACATTTCGACATTGCTTATTTATTTTATATCTAAAACGCCTCCTAATTTGTCCAATATAGCTTAAATTGCACGTTTAACAAAGAATTAAATAAACACCGTTCAGTTTTCAGTAGATTGGTTGGTTAAGTTTTACGTCGTACTAGTGCTGCGCAATGGGCAATGGATTTTCAGTAGGAATGGGACCTTTAGGAGAAGATAATTTAATTTTGTTGACGGATTGTAAGACATTTAAATAAAAATGTGAACAAATTTCAATTAATTTAAAAAATTTAAAAAATACAACCTTTTACTTTCTTCATGTCTTCTTCTGTTCAGACTAGTTTCGCTTGGGGCGCCCCAGCTTGGTCTCTGACATCTCGGTGTTCGAAACTGAAGTTTTCACGCCTCCTTCCACTTTTAAAAATTCTGCGCCATTGACGATTGAGCAGAGCCCCATCGTTGCCATTGCAATTGTTTGAATTTGTTAAAATTTCGACTGACTCCCTGATTGCTGCGTAACCGTGGTTGCGATAGTTGGCCAACTTTTTTACTTGTTCAAATTTTATGTTACTCTCTTCATTTTTGTTTACTTGTGTTAAAGCAGTTGTTATTTTACCAGTTGTTATATCGTGACTATGTTCTTTAATACGCGTCTTTATTTTTCTTTTTGTTTTTCCTATATAACACATTTCACTTTCTTGCTTATTAGTATATGGTATTTTATATATTCCTGCGGTTTCCAAAGGATTTATTTTATCTTTGTCACTTCTGATTAGCTGGAAAATGTTGGAAACCACAGGAATATATAAAATACCATATACTAATAAGCAAGAAAGTGAAATGTGTTATATAGGAAAAACAAAAAGAAAAATAAAGACGCGTATTAAAGAACATAGTCACGATATAGCAACTGGTAAAATAACAACTGCTTTAACACAAGTAAACAAAAATGAAGAGATTAACATAAAATTTGAACAAGTAAAAAAGTTGGCCAACTATCACAACCACGGTTACGCAGCAATCAGGGAGTCAGTCGAAATTTTAACAAATTCAAACAATTGCAATGGCAACGATGGGGCTCTGCTCAATCGTCAATGGCGCAGAATTTTTAAAAGTGGAAGGAGGCGTGAAAACTTCAGTTTCGAACACCGAGATGTCAGAGACCAAGCTGGGGCGCCCCAAGCGAAACTAGTCTGAACAGAAGAAGACATGAAGAAAGTAAAAGGTTGTATTTTTTAAATTTTCTAAATTAAGTTACTTCATGGTTTAATATTATTCAAAAAATTTCAATTATTTTAAAAGAAATGGAAGAATAAAAAGGTATAACAACAGAATTAAGATAATTGACAGTCAAATTAAATTTAGAACCTTTAAGTTTATAAAATTCATACAGCGCTTTATCCATGACAGAAGGATTATAACCACGTGAAATAGCAAGATCTTTTAAGTAATTGATTTTCTTGAAAATTTGGAAGATTTCGAGCAAATGCGTAAATCACGATAAAAGTTGCTATAGAAAGTAGCTATTTTCTGTTGAGGGTGTGATTAGATTGGGTATAAGGGGATGATAAATAGGGAAAAGTTTTCTGAAGACAGTGGTCGAAAACCAATCATTGTGTTCAGACACCAAAATATTCCAGAAATGTAGAGAGTTATCCTTTATAACCTCTAAAGTGAATTGCATACAGGTATCGTGGTCGATCGAATTTACAAACTAAAATAAGTTGGAACCACACCCGAGGAAACAAGAGTGAAAGTATCATCTACGTATCCGAGTCTCTAAGGCTGTTATTCAACAAATACCTTCAACTCCCGGTTGAACACAAAAATTTGAACAGCAAATTTTGACGCGTTGTTCTGCCATCTCGCGGTATAGATATTTTCAGATTTTTTACGTGAAATAACCAATCAAATATTATATAAAATCTTTGACGCTAGATGGCAGAAACGGCGTACCAAATTTTGCTGGAAATCTGCACCTTGCCATTAGACGTTTTTCAAGGTTTTGCGTTGAACCGGGAGTCGAAGTAAAAGGTGAATACAGCCAAAAGTATCCTATGTCTTAAACTTGATTATTTTTGTAACAGTTTTTTTTTTCGTTATTTAGTCGCAGAAATTCAATGAATAAATAGACAAATTTTTACCATTGAAAAATAATGGTTCTTTAAATATGGAACATGTTGACTCCAGACATACCTAAACCAGTGAAAATATTTATATAAACCGAAGCGTTTTTCTTCAAAATAATGTATATAAAAGCAAAACAAAGTAAAGAAACGACTACCCGGTGCCACACTCACAGTTCGAGAATAATAAAGCTACCAAAAATGAAAGCAGTTTGCCTGACATATAAATGAACTAAATTTAAAAATAACAGAATAATATAATTTACGTAATCTCTTTTCTAAACAAACAAAATCCCTTTGAATAGGGACGTTCATTAACATTCCTATTCAAGAGCTGTTGTTGTTTGTGAACTCTCAGCTTTCCTTTTTTGACATTTATGTGCACATTATGAGGCATTAATTTGAAGAAAAACTCTTCTGTGCATATAAATTCCTTTTACTGATCAAAGTACGTAGATGATACTTTCATTCTTGTTCGCTATAATATGGATCTTTCAGGTTTACTTTCCTTGGCTAATTCGATCGGTTCCTGTATACTATTTCGAGATTGAAAATATTAATTTACTGCCTTTCCTGGTAATATTGTGTTTAAGTACAATGATCAGTTGTCGACCATCATCTTCAGAAAACTCTTTCTGTCTATTTTTCTTCACTTGGACACACCAAACATCCTCCTAAAACAAAAGGGCTACTTCGATACTTATTTTTAACGATTTACCATTCTTTACACATTTGCTCTGAATCTTCTTGTCTTTCCAAAGAAATTAATTATTTAAAATCTATTGTTCTTTCTTGTGGCTATGATTTTTCTGTCATCGATAAAAACCTGTATAAATTTAATAAACATAAATGTTCTGTACCTAACACGAATGACAATTGTTTTAATCTTGTTGTTTTATCTTTTTATCCTTCCATTTCTTTTAAAATTTCCAAAGTTACTCGTATTTCACATTTTAGAATTAAAATTAAAATCTCTAAACTTCTTTCATATTTTGGAATTAAAATCTCTTTTCAATCCAACAGTAAAATTCTGTCCTGTTAAAGATCCTACTTTGAAAAACATTCTGGTGTTTATTCTATCCATTATTTATCATGAAAATTATGTTATATTGACCAAACTAAGGAGTATTTGAAAAATAGAGTAAATGAGCATTGTCGAAATTTTCGCAATGGAGAAATCTCTAAATCGTTTATTGCTTCCCACTGCTAGTCTTATCTTATGGCGATTGTTTTGACTTTTTTTAAAGTTAACATTATTTCTTCTTCCAATTTTGGATTTCAATGAAGTTTTTTACATTTTTACAAACTCGAAAAATCTTGTTAATAATCTTTCTTCAATACCTTTCATGTCTAATACTTAGAAATTACTCGCTCGTCTTTTTTATTTTACATAATTTTTTTTTTTCTTTTACATTCTTTTTAAATGCAATTCTTTTTACTTTTATTTATTTGTTAGTATTTTTTATTCTTATTTTAAATATTTTTACTATTTCATATTAACATTTATTATAAATTTTGGTTTTATTTGCTTGATCTCGTCATTTACGTTTCGTGAGTAACCGCTTTTATGCTTCTGCCTGATGAATATTTATACTATTATTTTTTCTTCAAACATTTTTTTTTTTTAAACTTTATTATGTTTGATTACAAAGTTTTTTATTTATTATTTATTAGAGGCGGCTTGTTTTCTACGAGATAACACCTCACATCATCACACCAGAAATAATGGTTTTGTTCCTCTTTAAAAGAAAGTCTATACTTGAAGATATGAACTAAACTTTTTTCACACAAAATCGCGATGATCACCTTCTTCAAAACTGAAGAGAAGTTCATTATTGAATGGTATACGATGCCAGACGGATGTCAACTAGGATGTTTGAGTACAACACTACTTTATATAACTTTGTCAATCCTAAAACATTAACAAAGTTAATGTTTTAGGATTAATAGCAGATGTTATACAGGAACATGGGAAAATTTAATAAAGAAGCATCAATAAACTGGCGTTGTAAAAATTATACTTACAAACTTTGAATAAACACCATACAATGCAATAAACTCGCAACAATTGTTTCGGGTCGAAAAAACACACGACCCTTCATCAGGCGAATAAAGTAAGCACGAGTGCTGCAGTCAAAGCGGCAACGCACAAAATCGTTTAAAATGAAAAGAAAAACTTTATAAACTAGAAAATAAATATAGCTACTGGTGTGAATAGAATTGTACAAGAAGACAAGAAAATAAATAAATGAGTGAGATCAAACATAAAACAAACTAAGGATAACAAAAATTAAACGAAAATCTAAGTTACGTGAGTAATTTCCAAGCATCAGAGAAGAAAGGAGCGGAAGAAATATCATTAACAAGATTTTTCGAATTTTTAAATATGTAAAATGCTTCATGAATATCCAAATGGGAGGAACAGACAGGAGATGAGATTATGTTAGTTTTGGAGAAATCAAAACGATGACCTTGAGACCAGCAGTGGGAAGCAACAGAAGATTTGGTAATCTCTTCATTACGAACATTCCGACGGTGCTCATTTATTCTGTATTTCAAACGCCTCCTAGTTTGACCAATATAACCTAAGTTGCAAGACGAACACGGAATTAAATAAATTCCAGAACGGTTTTCGGTAGGAATGGGATCCTTAAGAGAAGATAATTTAATTTTATTGGTTTGTAAATAACTTTGAAACCAAACGGTGAAAGAATTTTAGAGATTTTAAAAGAGAGTGAAGAATAAAAAGGTAAAACAACTGGGATGAGACTGTGATCGTTTAATTTAAGAATCCTAAACGTTCTGCTCCCAAATTAAACGATCACAGTCTCATCCCAGTTGTTTTACCTTTTTATTCTTCACTCTCTTTTAAAATCTCTAAAATTCTTTCACCGTTTGGTTTCAAAGTTATTTACAAACCCGTCAATAAAATTAAATTATCTTCTCTTAAGGATCCCATTCCTACCGAAAACCGTTCTGGAATTTATTTAATTCCGTGTTCGTCTTGCAACTTAGGTTATATTGGTCAAACTAGGAGGCGTTTGAAATACAGAATAAATGAGCACCGTCGGAATGTTCGTAATGAAGAGATTACCAAATCTTCTGTTGCTTCCCACTGCTGGTCTCAAGGTCATCGTTTTGATTTCTCCAAAACTAACATAATCTCATCTCCTGTCTGTTCCTCCCATTTGGATATTCATGAAGCATTTTACATATTTAAAAATTCGAAAAATCTTGTTAATGATATTTCTTCCGCTCCTTTCTTCTCTGATGCTTGGAAATTACTCACGTAACTTAGATTTTCGTTTAATTTTTGTTATCCTTAGTTTGTTTTATGTTTGATCTCACTCATTTATTTATTTTCTTGTCTTCTTATACAATTCTATTCACACCAGTAGCTATATTTTTTTTCTAGTTTATAAAGTTTTTCTTTTCATTTTAAACGATTTTGTGCGTTGCCGCTTTGACTGCAGCACTCGTGCTTACTTTATTCGCCTGATGAAGGGTCGTGTGTTTTTTCGACCCGAAACAATTGTTGCGAGTTTATTGCATTGTATGGTGTTTATTCAAAGTTTGTAAGTATAACATGGGAAAATTATCCTACCTCACAGAAACACAGTGAAAATTAGAATATATACAAATATAGATGAAAATGTTACATATTGTGTGATGAATAATAATACTGTTGAAACAGTTAGCCACACTGTTAAAAATTTCAACAGAAAACTCTGTGTAATGTATTATCTTAAGTCTTACGTAAAATTACAGAGAAAAATAAACGTAGATGTTAAAAAACTTATTTTATATATTCACTTTAATAACTAATATTAATTTAATTAAATTTTGGTGAGAATATATTTCGGACTTCGAATGCTTTTTCTAAAGTAGAAACAGTCATTTTTAATTTTAATTAAAAAATTAAATAATAAAATTAGGTAAAAATGCAGAACAAGATTGAGAATCTCGATTATTCACTTTTAACTAAGAATTACTGTAAATTTACAGAGACTCTGGATAAATATTTACATTAAATTTACAGAAATTTTTAACAGTGAATACAATTTGCTAATCTTATTACTATTCATAAAACAAATTCTTCTTGTATGGAAAAAGTTCATTATTGCCGAAACGTCAGTAGAGGCCCTCTGTTGAGACTCAAAACGGTTTTGGGCTGTGTCTGTGTGTCTTTCTGTCTGTCTGTCTGTCGCGCGATAGCGGCCACAAAAATAGCGCTATTGACTTGAAATTTGGTACACATGTTCATGAGCCCGACGAAATCAGCTGTATAGTTTTTGGTATGTATTCCATTTGTAGTTCGTATACAGGGACACGCCAAAGTTTTTTTATCATTACGGCCTATGGGAGAAATTTGTATGTGTCGCGATAGCGGCCACAAAAATCACGCTATTGACTTGCAATTTTGTACACATGTTCATGTGCCCCACGAAATCAGCTGTATAGCTTTGGGTGTGTATTCCATTTGTAATTCGTGTACAGGGACACGCCAAAGTTTTTCTTATCATTACGGCCTATGGAAGGAATTTGTATGTACCGCGATAGCAGCCACAAAAATCACGCTATTGACTTGCAATTTGGAACACATGTTCATGAGCCCAACGGAATCAGCTGTATTGTTTTAGGTGTGTATTTCATTTGTAGTTCGTGTACAGGGATACGCCAAAGATTTTCTATCATTACGGCCTATGGGAAGAATCTGTATGTACCGCGATAGCCACCGCAAAAATCAAGCTATTGACTTCCAGTTTTTGCCGAAACGTGAATGAAGGCCCTCTGTTGAGACTCAAAAGGATTTTGGGTTCCGTCCGTCCGTCTGTCTGTCTGTCTGTCGTGCGATAGCGGCTGCAAAAATCACGCTATTGACTTGAAATTTTGTACACATCTTCATGATACCCACGAAATTAGCTGTATAGTTTTGGGTGTGCATTCTATTTGTAGTTCGTGTACAGGGACACGCCAAAGTTTTTTTTATCATTACGGCCTATGGGAAGAATTTGTATGTACCGCGATAGCGGCCGCAAAAAACCTTCGATTGACTTGCAAATTGGCGCACACGTTCCAGCTTTGCATATAAGCAGCTGTATAATTTTTATTACTATATTTTTTATAAACTGTGTACAGGGACACGACAAAATTCTTAACATTACGGCGTATGGGGTGAATTACTTTTAAACGCATTTTAATGTCATTACTTTGCAATGAAGAAAATGAACTAGTGTACGTGAGTAAGATGCTTAAACTTATGTTCTTTGAAGAAAATATGTGCTCTTAAGCTTTCTAATTAAAGTACAGGATCTTACAAAAGTGTTCTGACAATGTCACGTAGTCATCCAAACGATGTTACATTTGGAACAATTATTAATTTTAAACGCAAAATAAGCTGAATAGTTTTTACTGGTGTATACAATGTTTATGGTTCGTTTACAAAGACACACGAAAGAATTTCGTAACATTAGAGCCTATGGATAAATTTTTAATTTAAGCGCGCACTTTAATGCGTTTATGCTGAATTGAACTTAATAAAGTTAACATACATTATAAAGATACTTAAAATCATGTTTACTCTTAAAAAAGGTTATGTATAGACTAAATAATTTATGAGACCACGCAAAATAATTCCGAGTATGTACTGTAATCATCCAAATGATGTCAAATTAGTTTGAAAAATTAATGAGTTATAATTAATTAGGTTTATTCTTATTATTAGCGTTTATAATGACTGTGGCTACTTTTCCGGAATACATAAAGGAATTTCGTACTATTACGGTCTATAGTCGGTATTTCTTAAAAGAGTATTTTAACATGGTTACATACCCATCAAATATAATGAAATTTTATTAGAATTTTAAAAGCATGTTTTCCTGTTGAAAATTGTGGGCAGAGAATTGATAATTAGTTTAAAGGTTACGCAAAATATTTCTGATATGCTATGTAATTTTTTTTTTATGAAATTTTATAGTTATGAAATTTGGTATTTATGAATTTCAGGGAAATAATACAAGACCGTCGTTTATTAAGAATGCATATTGTTTCGTAATTAGGGGGTTCGTAAGTTGTCCGAGAATGAAAGGCGAAACTTGCAAAAACTCAGTGATTTATTCACAGAAAGTTCCAGAAAAATACAGGTCTATAAACCAAGTATCAGCTTCAATTCAACCAGTACACATAGCTTAAACAACAGCCGTTAACAGCAAAACAACATTACAAACTGTTTATCAATAACACATAAAGCAAGTCTCATTCAAAGAGGCTCAAAGCAAAGCAAGCATTTGACGAAACTGACACAGATCTGAGATTGGCCGCCTTGTCTAAAAAAATGGTCCTTTTATACTATTCTATCGAACACAGACTGTTCTGGAAAATTCTCGTAACTCATCAGCCAATGAGATTAGCGCTTCCATATTTGGTATATCCCTAATAAGGATTATCTCGCCAAGGTCGCCAAAAAAATCGCCAAGGAGGGTAGCAGTCGTCAAATTTGGCGCCAAATCCATTTCTTCCCTTATTGGAACTTTTTAAAGCGTTTTTAAAGGAAATTTAGGCTATTTTAACGCTAAAACTACTAGAAATGCACACAATTAACATTTTATCGACTTTCTAAGCCTCTTTAAAGAATTTATACAAAAATAAATGCAATTATTTACAATTCCGTAACACTTTATATGATATAAAGTTGGGTATAGAAGAGAGATACAGCAGGGGGTTGAGGGGGGCGGCAGCCCCCCTCAGGAATGTATCTGATTATGGTAATAAGTCGATCGAATCAATATATACTATTATATAATAAGGAATAAATAAAAATGACCTATTGAATAATGTCTGATGCAAATCGGACGTTGAGGCTCCTGATCTGCAGATCCACTAGTGATATAATCCTTCTTCCCTTCCCTATCCTTTAAAATGTAAGTCCTTTACAAAATTTAAGTTTATAAACACGAAATGAAAATATCTAAAACAGAACTTTTGAATTTTAAAATTCCATAATTGTAATTAATGTAAATATAAAGCAACTGAAATACTATTTTTTTTTTTTTTTTTTTTACCGCAGTGTAACTTAAAAAATAGTTAAAATTTTCGTCAATGATCAAAATTAGATTGTAATAACCTGTAAAAATGCTTAAGCTATTGTGCAAAGCTAGAACAAAATTTAATTATTCTTGCAGTTGGATGAACACAGTGACATCTACTGCCTAACAGTCGAAATATTTTTCAGTAACTTTTAACAAATTTAATGATCTGTACAAAGGTATGAATTATTTCATAATCATATATATATTATCTCTAATTAAATATTTATTTTCAAATTTTTGAAAATTGTTTTTGTGGTAATTTGCTCCATCATTTGGTTATAAAATTAAATTTTACTGTATTTATATACACAAAAGAGTGCTGTTTATATTGTAATGTATTATAGTTTTTTGTGTGTATTGAATTTCAAAATTCAGGATTTTGAAGATGAATACATCTTTAGAAAAAACGTATTATTATTATTATTATTTTAATACTACATAAAATAAATTTTATCTTTTATTTTGGATTTCAAAGTTTCATTCAAAAGTTCATTATGATATAATCCTTCTTCCCTTCCCTATCCTTTAAAATGTAGGTCCTTTACAATACGAGTATCATTAAATTTAATTTTATAAACACGAAATGTAAAATATCTAAAACAGAACTTTTGAATTTTAAATTTCCATAATTGTAATTAATATAAATATAAAGCAACTGAAACACTTTTTTTTTTTATACCGCAGTGTAATTTAAAAAATAGTTAAAATTTTCGTCAATGATCAAAATTAGATTGTGATAACCTGAAATAAATACTTTAATTCCCTTACAACCAACCAACTGAAATAAATATACTATTCCAACTGAAATAAATATTTTAATTCCCTTACAAACTTTGGATTTGTTTCTATATTTTTAGAAAATCATTAGATTTTTACAAAGGTAAAGAACTCATTAACTTTCTATAACTATTAATTTTTAATAACGAATAAACATAACTTCACTCTTAAACGTGCCTTTTAAGTTTGTTTAAAAAATAAAGACTTTGTTAATAAAAATCTGCCTCAAAACAAAACCCACTTAACTTTTAATTTGATTCAAGAATTTCAGTGGCTTTTATTTAACTACACTATACACACAAGACTTTAAAATAAACATTATTAAATGACACTTTAAATTTATAAATCTTTGTATATAAATTTTTAACTAAGTTAGAAGTTAGTTATTTTAACTTTCAAAAGCACTTTTCGCCATAAACATTCAACTGAAGATTAAATTTACTTCCTATAGCAGCTTGGTGCTACAGCAGTATTTATTAGTACTATTCAACTTCGTTAAGTCTTACATAATAACAAGATTAAAATGTGCTCTGTGGGCAGTAAACATAATGAAATTTTAATTTTGTATCTGCAAGAGAAAAGACAAATGCTTTCTTACGGGATTCAGAAATAACAAAGCTTACTTAATTTTAATCATTATTTCAGATTATAAAAAAAGGTTAAATTAAAATATAAGATTTATTCCGTTAGCAAACTTATTGATTTGCAAAGAAAATATTATAACTATTCCAAATAAATCATTCCCTTTATTATTATTATTATTATTATTTCCAAATAAAAATTTTAAGTACTTGATAAATAAAACTTAAACGTTTCTTTAAGGATTATTCTTATGTAGCCCTATTAAATATCACTGATTGTGGTCTTAGTCTATGATAATAATATTATGAAGAGGTTAAATTAAAATTCTGAGTACTTATATACATCACGTTAAAGCGATCAACTTGTACTTTCCCTGAAGAACACTAGAAACAACCAAGGTTTTAAAAAATTTGAATTATCACATTCTCTTTAAAAGTACTAAATATTTGTAATTAAGATTTAACTTTCAGTTTAGTCGTAAATAATCAAGTTATTCTTTTGTAAAAATTAATTAATTAATTAATAGACCAACTGTGAATTGATGCAAACCTACCCAACTTTTAAATCTTGAAAGAATTCTTTTTTTTTTTTTTTTTAAATAAAATAAAATTTATAATTCTTTTTGATAAAAAAATAATTATACAATTTAAATTTTTTAGATTAATTGAGTTAAATAGTTACTTTCACTCACCAATGAAAAAAAAAAGAAAAAAAAAACTTTTCATTTACATGCAAAGATATTTAAAAAAGTAAATAAATAAAAGAAAAAAAGAAGAAATATATATTTACATAAATAATTCGCAAGATGATGATGCAGTATAAAAAAAAAAAAAAAAAAAAAATGTATACAGTGTAAAATAACTAAAAGGTAAAAATTCATAAGAAAATTCCATTTAATTACTATCAAAAATGCTCAAACTAATGCAATTACAACATGATGTTTAAATGCAGTCACATTTTTATAAAATATAGTTATGATAGCTTAGATTTTTCTTGCGGCTGCATACAATGACTCTAAATTTTATAATCCATGGGTGG
Organism: Salticus scenicus; assembly: GCA_963930645.1. Lineage (NCBI taxonomy): Eukaryota > Metazoa > Arthropoda > Arachnida > Araneae > Salticidae > Salticus > Salticus scenicus. The sequence continues at coordinate 107,627,588 of OZ005650.1, read as the reverse complement.
TTTGATGTATATTTATAACTTCCAAAATTGATTTCACACACTAAAATATATAATTAACTGAACACTTAGTTTCATTAAGAGTTAAGTCGCATGAAATATCATAAATGTAGCGCAACTCCAAATTCAGCTCTTATTTTGTATTAATGATTTTCACAACAATCAAGATAGAGTAACGTTAATTTCAACAGATTTTTCTCTCTCTCTCTCTCTCTCTCTCTTTTTTTTTTTTTTTTTTTTTGTTTTGTTTCATGAAACAATGTACCAAGTACTAGAAAATCACTATTCGCACTTACAAAAGATAATGTAAACATGTCATTAATGTGTTCAGTGTTGTTTATGAACAAATAATGATTATTCGCACACATTTTATTTTTCAAAAATTAAGGTAAATCTCGCAGTAGGAAAATTCTATAAAAGTTTTGCGACAATATTAAAGATACTAATGAGAATATAATAAGGACTAAAGGGACAAAAGGGATGGCATCGCTATATAATATGTATCAAGAAATTTAGCGCTTTACGGGAGTAGAACTGCAGCGTCAGAACAACCCATTGATAGTTGAGATACTATGCAAAAGTGAAACAACACAGAAGCACATGAACATAAATTGCTGAATTGTTTCTACGAGCATCCTCCTTTCCCAAATACTACTGATCTAATGTCACGAAAAACAGATGTTTTTGCAAATGAGAGAATCAACTGCCACTTGTCCAGTGTTGATGGACATGAAAAGCAGCAGAGCATTGTTGATAGTGATTTTCAAGCTGTAAAATTCAAAAGAAGCTAAAGCGTGCAGCCTCTTGCAATCATGAACAATTCTATTTAGATACAAGATACTCTAGATACTTTTAAATACTGTAGATACTTTTAGATACTGTAGTCACACTTTTCTAACAAAAAAAAAAAAAAACCATCGTGAAGCATTTATATGATGAGCAGCGACAATTTTTGCATTGCGAATTTAGCTCCTATCTTATCTCTCTTTTTTCGATGAGCATGAAATGAGGAAACGAACAAAATCAAACTTATACAGGACTTTTGTACCAACTGAATAGGAGACATGATGATACAAAATATGTCAACGACTGAGAGGTTTTGCTATACTGGGTCAAATGTCACCACATTCAGATATATGCAGAAATTTACATCAGTTATGTATCAGTTATATATGTTAAGTCACACTGCCAATTAAATACCGTTATCGTTTTCAATGGCTACCATAATGAAGCTTGTGAGAGCATCAAGCACAAAAAACGATTGAAAAGAGAGCAAAGGAAATGATGTACTGCAATTTTAATTATAAAACCAATGTTGCCCACTGTCTTGCAGGAGAGTTTCCTTGCAAATTCCAAAAATAAGAGCAGGTTGTATTCTATTCTGATTGAAAAATCTGAATTTGCAAAAATTGATTGGTAGCAAGCTGTGGAGGATGCCGATGTCTTAATTATTACTAGAAGTTATTTAAATCCTTTCAAATACAAATGACACTAGTAGGAGAAGATATAGATCTTTTGGTCCTTTTGATTGGCCTGTGCAGCCCTAATAGGAAGAATGTCTTCTTTTTGAAGCCAGGAAAAGGAAGGGTGCTCAAACTTTCTACAATCCTCATCTTGTCTCTGACAAATCCCTACGAAACCATAAATTGTTCTTGCAATCGATGAGTAGTTGAGACACTATATCTGCTTTGTTTAATCAGGAGAAAATGAAATTTCAAAGACTTGCAGAAGAATAATGACTTGTAACCAGTCATTGATGCTTTTGAAGATTCTCATGCACACCAGGAGACGATTGCCAAAGAAGAAAACATGTTTATAATGGCTTTGTTTGGGAAAGGACATGAAACTAACCTGAATGATTAAAGGTACAGACAATACGTATTTTCATCGTACAAAAGCAAAACCAACATTGCTTCCCTAAGTCCCTCCGAAACCACTGCACGACAACACTCACTGAAAGTTTACTTTCATGTGCAGCTATGATTATCCAACCAAATCACACTCGATGAGCAATAGAGAGGTCCGAACGCGTAGGGTTGAAAATAAAAACAAGAAGAGGTTTCGTGCCTTTGCCAACTACTTTGAACACCTTCATACTCCGGCATATTTCTTGTAAATACAATGAAGGATGCCAACACAATTATGGATGCTGGGAAGCAAACCTCCATTACACCCGATCTGCACATCGTATGAAGGGCTGCATGTTAATATCGAGCCCACGAAAGGCAGAATTTACATAGATGAAGAAGAGACAAAAGAAAGAGACTGAGTAAAGACTGAAAAAAAAACATTTACACGATTCGTAATTATGTATAACCTCACAATCTATATCTTAATAATAAGTCTTTCCTTGAAATATAATCATAAGTTGTTGTTTTCTACCCATCTCTTTAACTTTCTAGATTAAGTCCCAATACTAATTAAGTCTCAAAGCTGACAATAAAACATTCGGAACCTGTGCCAAGTCCCGTCGTCTTCGAAGAACCTAAGCCAGGACCCTCTAAACGACAATGGCTTATATAATTATTACTCATATAATAATGTAATATATAATGAAATTGAATAATATATAATAATTTTCGAGACTTATCAGGATTTGAAATTTTTTGTAACTAAATTTGTAGAATTTCGGATTTTATTAAATAGTTTGATTACTACATGTAATTAAAAAAAAAAATGACTTGTATATATAGATATACGATCTAAATAAGGAAAATTCATAGAATTGAAAAAAAATTCATTGTCTGACATCTGGTAATAATAAATTAGAATTTTGGAGTGGAAAAAGTAGGTTTTTGCAGAGGCAGCCGGAATACGACAGTTTTCAATTCGTTTAAACCCGTACGGTTCGTCGGAGGAAAAAAATCTAAAAAGTGAAATATGTGGGATGTTTTCATAATGTAGTTTCATTTTGAATTGTGAATTTGTTTACGAAAAGTTGATAGTTTTCGAGTTATAAACGTAAAACCACGAAAACAATTAGTTTTTACTTTTCTTTTCTCTGTCTCTTCTTCTTCTGTTTTTTTTTTTTTTTTTTTTTAATGTTACGTCATTAAATAAGGTTGACAAACCTTGGATTCGAATCCAGCACCCTAAAAAACGTATACAATGAAGAAATCAAAACTATCTCATCATTTTCTTAATAAAATCCTAATTTGACTGGAATAAAGGTGATAGCACATGTTTTAAAAATTAGAGAAACATACTACGTTCTTTCAAAACGCGTAGCGCATGTGATATTTGTATAATGTGTAAAAAGTTTGTTAATTTAACACTTTTTTGTATTATCTTAAATTGGATAAAGATTGAATGTTTTTAGAACAAAGCCTTTCTTACAGCCAATTTTTATTTACTGAGCAGTTAAAAACAATTGTTGAATCGTCTACTTTGAGATAGAGAATAAATGAAGAAAATTTGATATGCGTTAAATATAACTATCACAATCACAAATGTTTTTTGAACATTGCTAGACTACAATAAAATTTTGATAAAAATTATTTACCAAGTACTTAAAAAAAAAAAAAAAAAAAAAAAAAAAAGATTATCACGTTATCTATTTTTCATATCAGCTATTGCGTTATCGTTTTTACACGCGTTGCTTGTTATTTTTTTTTTTTTTTTACATTCACTTTTATTATTAAAAATGTATTAACTGTGTGAACCAAATGCATTTGCATTGCATGTGATAATTCAATATTGAATTTTTAGGGTGTGAAGGTGGGAGGGTAACATTGATTTTTGAAGGTTCTAATTTCATTAATTACCTTATACATTAGAAAATAATGATGATTTCGAGCTGCAATTTTAAAATTCTATAAGATATTTGCATGTCCATTTTTTCCAATGTTCGAATAATTATGTTATTATTTTGGGATATACAGAATTTCGAAATCTATTATCGTTTCACCCTCATTCTATTATCAGATGTAATCAATGTGTTTAATCATCTGTAGATAATTAGAACTTGGAGTTGTACTCGAAAATCAGTACTCGGAGAGAATTTTGTAAATTACGAGAAAAAGAAAAAGTTTTGCAATTTGTTTACTTTTATATTACTTGTAACACTATTCAAAGTTTATTTCTATTTGTTCCCTCTGCGATTATGATTAATTGTCTTGTAACTTAAAATATTAAATTTTTTGACGATATTTTTTATGTAATAAAAATATTAATAACTTATAGCATTCTAACTTTCAAGCATGCATTCACCATCCTCCCCACTAAAGTCTAAGACAGAATTTGAAAAATCGTTGCTTTTAGTAACTAACAAAATGACTTATAATTGAATTGAAAATATTATGATAAACAATAATTTAATTTAGAAATTTAATGATGAAATAACATTTATATTATCATGAGCAATCCAAGCATCATTAATAATCCAAAAGTTGAAAAATGAAAATTTTATAAATCATCAAGCTTGGTATTTATTGAAAATTGTTTATTAATTGATCACTAAGTTTAAAAAATGAATATTGAATTTGTGCACTTTTTTTGCCTATGCATACAAAATATTAATGTCCACGTTATCTTTGTTTTCACACAAAGGAAAAAGCACTTGAACATTTTCATAAAATATTATCAGTGCTTTCTATTACGCTATCAGACTTCTTTATTATGAATTCATTTTTCCAATGCGGAAATATTTCCGCAAAATAAAATCTATATTACATCCTAAACATGACAAAACAATTATTTTGCTTCACGGGGAATCTGAACGGAATTCTCTGCATCCGATTCCCTTCCTCTCAGCAAGTGGGTTATATATTTGCTTCATCAATAATGTAATTGAACTATTTCCATCATGATGATATAAATAATAAATAGAATATTTTCAGGATTAAAGACTAATAGCTGACTTTAGAGTGAATTCGTACTCGACCCGAATCTGACAAACAATTTTCATCGAGCCGAAAACCGACCCGAACGTGCAAAGAACCTGCAACCAATTAATTTATCAACAAATCTAAATTCAAAACTGGTGTACAATCAATATAAAGATATTAAAACTTCTTCACACACCATAAATTTTAAGCCAGCACAACAGGTTTTGAAAGTCTTGCTTTTGCCTCCAAGGCAGTAGCACGTGTTTTTTTGCACCTGATGAAGAAAGGCTATGTCCTTTCGAAACCAATTAATTTATACCTAAACTCCACTCGAAACCCGAAAACAGAAGACAAAACCCGAAAACAATATTTAAATTGATGAACTTTTAATTGGTGAACTATTTTCTTTTAATTATAAAATAAATTTGATACGTTACACAATTGGTTATAAGATGTTTCTATTCTTTCTTACGGTTCAGTTCCACACTATTATATTCATTTCCACAATAAACAAGGTACAAGTCGGAAAGACCCTATTTGAGTCGTTATATCAAATAGCCGCTACATAAAATACATCGAAAGTAATAGTTAAAATTATCTCTTTTTCGTTAAAATTCATTTTATAATGGTTACAAATGAAAATATAAATGTAAAATATGAATTGCATTAGAATTTCTAAGTGAAATAAAAGTTTGAAATTAAAATCAGTTAAAAATATTAAGTAATGACAAACAGTATATACATAGGAATATAAACAAATGAATGAAATAAATGAAATTAAGCCCAAAAAAAAACACTGAGGTCTTCTTCATCAGGGAGACCCCTCAGTGTAGGGGTGAAAGAGAAGTTTCTAAAAGGACAGTAGCAATTAGCTAAGAACTATCCTTAGCCCCCAACTTCCCACCAAACAGAAAAACACCATTAACTGAAGAGAAATCAAACATGTATATAATGTATAAAATACTAAAAAAGTTATAAAATTACATCTATTCATTTAAAAAATATACAATAATATAAGCAATTACTGAAGGTAAACAAGAAAGTATAAAATGAAATAAAATAAAATAAAATGTAATAAATAATGAAAATATTAAAATATAATATATTATATATATATTATTCAATGAAAATAATGATTCGAATTAACTATGCAATGTAATGTTACCAAAAGAAAATTTAAAGGAAAGATTAATTTTATTTTAACAGAAATTAAATAATAAAACAAAAAAAAAAAAAAAAAAAAAAAAAAAAAAGAAGAAGAAGAAGAAGAAGTGAAAAGTGTACGAAAATCAAATATCCTACAGATTTAATTTTATATACAATTTTTTGTGGAGAAATTAGTTTTTGGGTTTTGATGTAATTTTAAACATAGGAAAAAATGCATTTTCTAAATGGTTGATGTTTTCGAATTGTTCATTTCCATTATTATGATTTTCAAAAAGTTCTTCTGCAGCATCTTTTGGTTTTGTAGGTAAACTAACTTTTGGAACATCATTAACGTCTTCATCATATCTACAGTTAATGTATCATTTATGGTGCTGCTTTCAGCATTTGTTGTATTTACACGCTCTTACAGTTTCAATATGTACAAACTATGATAAAAAAGTTACAAAGTGTTTCGGGTCGGTTTTCGGTTCGATGAATATTGTTTGTTAGGTTCGAGTCAGGTATGAGTTTACTCTAAAGTCAGCTATTAGATTCGTTCCAAATGAAACTTGACTTATAAAAGTTTCTAATCTTGACAATATTCAATCTAATATTTAGATCAACATGTGTAAAAGAGCTCAACTGCATTATCGATGAAGCAAATATATAATTACTTTGATTGCTATATATATATATATATATACAGTCGGTAACAAAAGTATCCAAACACTAGCAAAAATTCCTATGTAAAAAAAGTACAGTTAATACTGTTTTGTTAAATAAATCCTTGTCGAATTATGTTTTTGGACTGACTAAGAACATGATTTGACAAGGATTTATTTAACAAAACAGTATTAACTCTATTTTTTTTTTTTTACATAGGAATTTTTGCTAGTGTTCGGATACTTTTGTTACCGACTGTATATATATATATATCAATCAAAATTTTGTAAGATTTTAGCTAACTGCCGCATTTCTTCAAACTACTTTAAATAAACGAACATTGAGAAATCACTTTATTTTTTATTTATTTATTTATTAGAAAAAGTCTTGGGCGTTAATTATTTCTAAGATAATATAATAATAATATTGACTGTCGCAAAAGTGTTTATGTTAAATCCCTGAATTTGTGAGATTGATAAATGAACAACACTGCACCAAAATACATTTATGCAAATTAACGAAAACGAGAAGTGAAGAGTTATTAAATTTTCAAGTAGCTTTGCCAGACAATTATCTTGAAAGATCTTTCCAAAATACTTTTTGTATTTTGAAAATTATTGTTTAGATTTTTAAAGAACTAAAATGAATACATTTTCAAGTATTTAGGTACTAATTTATCCTATTTTAATGGTGAAAATTGCAATTTAACTGTTGTTATAAAAACTTAAAATGACAAGCAAATACGATCCGCAAAAAATTACGCGACGCACAGATAAGTCATAGTTAAGTGTCATAGATAAGTTTTTCAGTATATAGAATGCTAATTTGATGTTTTTTTCCTTTCGTTATACTTTTTTATTTTATTTATTTATTTTATTTTTATTTTATTTTATTTTATTTTATTTATTTATTTATTTATTTTTTGATAAAATAAAAATAATAATCGGGGAAAATTAAAATGTTAATATAAATACTAAGCAGTATCTTATTTTCTCTGAACAGAAAGTTAAGGATAATAATTGCATAAATAATAGAGATCATTTGTATTGATGAACGACAATGTAATTAGATAAAATAAAATAAAATAAAATAAAATAAATAAATTATTAATTAATTATTATTAATAATAATAAAATATAAAGTATATATAGTATATATAATAAAGGCGTGTTTAATTCCTTCAGAGAACACAGAAGAAAACTTATAGTTAATAAAATATATAATTAATTTAATATTTGAAGTGTAGTGTGTATGCAATTTTTAAAATTAGTTAATCTGAAATCACTTTAAATTTTTTGAGAAATAATACTATTTTTACTTTTTACTACTTATTTTTCCGTGATTGTTTAAGCAGAAAGAATGATGAACGACTTTTTTCACCCTTTTCTGGAAATAAGGCACGGTTTATAATATTCCATTCAAAAATTGTGACTTCGTTTACAATGGTAAAACAAGTCATTCTTGCAATATTCGCCTTCTAGAACACAGACGATCTTTATGATCAAGTGACGTTCGTCCGAAATTACTTATGCATGCATATGGAACCTGATCCTATCTCTGATTTTGATGGTACTAAAATTCTCAAATAAAACTTTAATAATTATCAAATCAGAAATTTTTTGGGAGGCTGGTTTAAAAAATTATATAATCTCATCCTCAATGAGGCATGTTCAATTCCTGCTGAGTATGCCATACTATTGTGACAAACATATTTTTTTCGCTTATAAAACTTTCAGCTAAGTGTTGTTGTATACTAATGAGCAGGCCTGTGAGGACAGAGCGACTTATCCTCTTGCGCCTTTACATGAAATTTTCTTGACGCCCGTAGTCGATAAAAGAAATTATGAAATTTATTCATTCAGCACTAAAAACAAACTTAATTAACAAGATACATGTTTAAAATATGCGAATATTTGAGCATTAAGATACATTTGATAATTTCGTATGTAGCATTTGTGGAGACAAAATACATGTGCACAATTGTATATGATTCAGTGGAATGACGCCCTCAGAACCATTTGTCCCTTTTTAAGATACCCAGCATAAGCCTGCTCATAAGGGATTTGTTGAAAATTCGAAATATCTCATTTTTAATTACTTCCATTACTCGGCTACTGTAGGCAATAGAAGTATTGTATTCAGTGTTTTCTCCTAATTTACATATTTTAAGGTCTAATGACCATAAAAATAGGTTTGGGGAAAAGAGTCAGTGCATGCGCGAGTATGTATGTTTGTGGGGAATTTTCTGACTATAACATCTCAACGAAAAAACTTCAGAATTAAGACAGGATGGGGTATGTAAAGGATTTTGCCAACTTTGGTGAAAATTGAAAAACCAGAAGTGAGATATTGAAAATCAGAATTGAGACGATAAATCCGTATCTCAAAAACAGCTCTAACGATTTTTTTTTTTTTTTTTTTTTTAAGTTTCTGTATAAATTCTCCTTTTAGATGTCCTTTCGTATGCATTAGTAGGTTACTTTTAGGAAAATTGATAGGTTACTTTTAGGAAAATTGGCATTCTGTATAAATACAGTCGTCAGCAAAATTATTGAAGCGCAAGCAATAATACGTATTTAAAAGATGTGCATGTAATATTGTTTTGTTAAGTAAATATTTGCCGAGTCATGATCTTAATCTTTATGCTGTTTATAAAAATGTAAGTTGATGATAAAAATTAGCGATCAAACTTAAAAAAAAAAAAAAAAAAAAAAAATCACGCAAAATGTGGATGTGTGCTTCAATAATTTTACTGCCGATTGTAGGTCAATTTTAGGTCTCGCAAACTCCTAAAAAATGGCTTTACGGATTTCTTTCAAACTTGCCATATTAATTTTCTTTTATATATCCTTTCGTCTATAGTTGTTGTTTTCTGGTGAATAAATGAGCTTACCATGTTTTGGGGAAAAGTGGAAGCGGGAACAAAAATCGGTATCTCAAAAACGGCTTTAATGCTTTTTTTTTTTTTTTTTTTTCAAATTGGCTACATAAGCCCCTTTTTAGATTACTCTCGTATGTATCACTTGGTTACTACAAGATAATTGACATTAGTTCTCATTAGGAAGGTTAAATTTAGATGTAGGAAATTGGTAGGGGAAAGTTGTCCAAAACGGGGACGCTAACATATCTCTGTCCACAAAAAAAATCTATAAATAAGAAAAATTCGGCAAAGCATTTCCTGATTAGAACATTTCTTGGACTATCAGGTGGCAAAGTTATTTTTTTAAAAATATCATTAGTATAGGCAGAAAAACATTTTTCTGAAAAATGTGCAAAGTCCCCGTTTTGGACAACCGGTTGGGTAAAATGGGGTACTCATAAGAAATAACGTAAATTCAAGTCCTAATGCGAAATTTTATTAGAAAAACTTGGATTACAAAGAAAAGGTGAAGTTAATGCAAAATCAAGATGCAGATAAAGTATTTTGTTATCTTTTTCAACAGTTACTAGAATGACACAAAAAATAATCAAACACAGACGTCACATATGAAATTGACATCGCTTTTTTCAACACTTGAACAGACTTCATGTACCCAACTTCGACAACTGCTACATTGAATCTACCCCCTTTTTGTCTTTCGAGTCAATGTAAAGTTTATTACAAAAAATACAAGTATCCTCGCTAGTGTGTTCCTCATCAGATGATAATATTGGGTCTTGAATTTATTTATTTTCTTCTCCTTTTTAGCTTTTGGATACCTAGGATTAGATTCGGTGGGTTTCTTGACCAAATTTCTTTTCTATTTATTCTGCTTTGCATTTTTCTCCTGTTCTGCAGCTTTCAATTCTGCTTTGTAAGGTGATGAAGTGAGTATGACAGTTTTACTTCTCCTCATGTCATTCACTTTTTTTTTTTTTTTTTTTTTTTTTTTCTAACGTTCAGTTTTTTTATGGTAGAGGCATTATTATTTTAGGCGAAGTGTTAAAAGCTGAACATTTCTGGGGTTCGACGTCCCCGTTTTGGACTACCGTCAATGTCCCCGTTTGAGCCGAACATGACGTGTCCTAAAAACGTGGTGTCTCTTCACACACGTGTCAGACAAAACTATAAAGCAATGTGTGAAAATGTATATTAAATCTAGACGGATCCATAACGTACTTACCAAAATCGAACGTTCAAAGGTCACTTGATAAGATACAATATAGTGTACGGCCACAATCAAAATGAAAATCGCAAAAATTTTTAAACTTTGTAGAAAATAACAGATACAGTAAAATATGTCAAAAACTAGATTCAAACTTGCTTATAGCCGAATTAGAATTATCTTAGACTATTGGATTCAAAGAGGACAGCACTAATCAATGAGAAACTGAACGTCCCTATTTGACCCGTCGTCCCCGTTTTAGACAACTCTCCCCTATTTAAAAAAAAAAAAAAAGAAGAAGAAGACTTAACCGAATTTTTTTTAACTTACTATGTTAACACTTTTATGCGTCTTTACTACGTATGTATCAATTTGCTTTTGTAGGAAACTTTATAGGTGTCTGATTTGTTAATAAGGTCAGAATACATAAAATTGATCTATCTCCAAAAGAAGTTTAATAGCTGTAGTAGTGGGTAGTGGACGTCGTATTGTTGTTACACTCCACATTTTCTTTTTTATCTTTGTCCTAAATGCTTCATGATTTTAATACAGTGACTGCATTTTAAATTGTTTGTTTAAAATATTTTAACTAGACGTAAAATAGTTATTTTAAAATATCTGTTAAAACCTCCAAAACTCTAATGCTGTGTACAGTGGGATACCCTATAATAATGTATCAAAGTTATTGGCTTTTATATCATCTAAAAGAAGGAAAAGGGAAAAAAGAGAAATAATTTTTTTGGAGAAACAATATTTTATTTGAGAGAGGAGACTTTTTTTTATGAATGACTTTTTAACTGACTATCTAAAAACAGTGCCGAAACTATCTGCTCTGTTTTTTACTCTTTCGTTGAAAACTAAGTATACACAAAAAGGATTTAAAATTAGCCGCACGAAATAAAGACATACGAATGTGTAAAACATTTGCTTTCGAGGAACCCGAAATTGAGCACACGACGTGAAATTGCCCTGTCTTTTAGCTGTTATTCTTATGTGCTGGCACAGTTACCGCAATAAATCTCTGTATGAAAGGAAATAAGACAGAAGGATTTTTTTATACATGAATATGTCATTTCAATTTTTTACACTTTCAAACAAGCACCAAATTTATTTTTATCGTTTCTATGGTCAAATTTTAAATCCTGATTGTCTTAATAAGGCTTGCCAGATCTGGCGGATTTTTTTTTTTTTTTTTTTTTTCAATAATCTCTGATTATTTTGAGAAGTGGTATTTGATATACTTAAAAAAACTATCAGTCTTCGAAGGGATTAGGCAAACGTTACAATTAAAAATTTTTGGTGATTATTGAATAAAAAATCCACCAGATATAGCAACACTGTCTAAAACAATGATGTATTGCAATTCCATTGCAAGATCTACGAATAACTTATCTTTGCCATATTATGTATAATCTAAAAGATAATCTTATGTAGATTTCATATCTTTAATTTATCAGTTTTTGAGTGTTTAAGTTACTTAAGCTAATAATATAGCCCACTTAAAATATAAGTGGTATTAAATGTGTTACTTACACTTTTTGAGTTATATTTTTAAATGGAAGAAGCTAACTCTTTTTGCGCTACAGCTATTTTAGTACATTCAAAAGTGCTATTAAACCCTTACCTGCGAGGAAAATTTACGAGATTCGCTTCCCAGTGCCACCGTTTTTCAGACAGGTGCGCGTACTTATGCGTTCATTGTTCAAAAAACATTTCTTTTCCGATTCCTCCCGCTACTCTCTTCTCTGAAATGAGTAAATCCATCGAAAATACTATTAAGGTCACATTTAATATCACTTTATTGCATTGTAAAGCCGTGGAACTAGCTTTACTGGTAGAAGCGAAACACTAAAAATCGTACTTCTGAAAAGCGTATATATACGACCGGGGCAGTTAACGCATCGGCTTAGTGAGAGGAATATATACGCCCGGGGCAGTTAAGGGGTTAATGATGTACTGGCTAATTTAAAGAATTCAAATGGGAGAAAAGTAGCACCTCTTCCAATTTTATGCCGTTTATCTACGGGTGGCTACCGACTTTCCGACTTTGGATGATCTAAATCTTTATTACATGAGGCAACAGTCTAGAGGCTATTCCAAGTGATACCATAAGTGCCGTTTCCTCTTTTTCAAAGACACTTCATACCATATTTATTATTATCATTATTATTTTAATTGTTTTCACTTTATTTAAATGTCGAAAACAAATATGACAGATTCCTTTCTAGAAATAGTGGTAATAATTCTGATTTAAAAATTGAATTTGACAGCTGTGCGATACCATGTTAAAGCATTGGAAGAATAAAAATTGTTTCAAGTTGCTTCAACCTCACAAACTTTCCCCGCTAAAGCAATATCTGAAAGTCGGAAGGAGGCCGCTCACTGCTATACATCAGTTTTGAGCGATTTTAGCCTCCCCGTTGTTTATTGCATAAATAAACACGCACAAGAAAAAATTACAAGGTCTTCGGGATAAAAAGATCCCACGCCACACTGGGCAGCATTAGGCTAACTAACGCAATATTATCGTCAGCAATCGCCTTTGACAATTAATGAAATATTAGTAATACTGACATGACTAGGACGTAGGACGTTCTTCTTACTCTTCATTCATATGGCTCCACACCCTGAGCAGAGAGTGGAGCTCTTAATCACTTGCCACATCGAATTGCCACTAATCGTGACGCTTCGTGTTATAATTGATTTTAGACAAAATCTAAGCGTTTTGAAAACAAATTGATTTATGCTTTGATAACAATCACATATGCCTAGTAAGAATATTTCATATACGCCCTTATGACGTATTCATATGAACTAAGGGAACTAACTGTAGATGTATTAGTTTATTATTATTATTATTATTATCATCATTATTAAAATTGTTGTTGCTGTTCTTACTGTTGATAAAGTTTAAGATTTTCAATGCATTTTTAATTAATTAATTAATTAATTTTATTTTATTTTATTTTATTTTATTTTTGTTCGACAGCGATTTCACTTGTACATATAGTTATATAAATACTCAAGTTAGAAATGTGAAAGAAGTTCAATCCCTGGTAAAAGATGTAGTAATGCTAATGAAATTTACAAAATTTAAATATCTTGATTTAAATTTTAGGTGTCATATTAGGCGAAAAGTAGTCATTTTTACGATATTTTTAGTTGTTATTCTAAAAAAATGTTGAAAAATCATTTGAAACACATACACACACACACACATATATATCCAATTATTATTTCTGTGGTCCTTTATTTATTTTCTCTGTCATTAAATTTAATGGTCCTTTTTTTTTATTATTATCATTCATGTCGGCGTAAGTAATTTAAATTGTTTTTGTCTCTTATTGGTTCTTAATCTGTATCGCAACATTTTTGTGTCAGTCTTACCAATAAGTTAAAATCAGTTCTATTTTTGTTGTGTTGGTATTGTTTTGTATCTAATAATTGCTAAACTTTATGGTTAAATTTTATTACGATATATATGTAATATATATATATATATATATATATATATAACGTATATAATTTTAAATACAAAATGTAATTGTAAAACAAAGTAAACTTTAGCCATAGAAGACATATACACTCCTGCTCAAAAGTGTAACAAGATTTGCAAACGATCAGATTTTTTTTTTTTTTTTTTTTTAATTTAAAATCTTATCTCTCGGTGAAATGTTTTCGAAAGTTGGATATTTAAAGAACTGGGTCTTCCTCATGTTTTTCAGTGAATATTGGTTTAAGACAACATTTAGGACATTTAGGGGCCGGTAACAAATTGAGCAAAATCAATAATGCTTGTGATCACCCTATATCATTAAGTGAACGAAATGAACTGTAACTTTAGGACATGTTAATATAGACCCAGTTCAATACGAAGACCCGGTTCTTTTAATACCCAATGTTTGAAAACATTTCATCGAGAGATAAGTTATAAATTAAAAAACTTATCGCTTTCAAATCTTGCTAAACTTTGAGCAAGAGTGTATTATTAATGCCAATTTTATCCAAAATTTATATAAATAATGTCCTGGTTAGCAAATTAAAGATAAATTAAAATGCTCACGCTAGAATGAAAAATTAAACCTTCTCACGCAAATGATGAATTAATAGAACCAACGAAATCAAAAAAAGAATTTATCAATCAGATATCTTTCATATTTAAGAGGAACGTTACAAATTTAATAAAACGTGAAATGGAAAATTTTCTAAACCTGAAGAATTATATATATATATATATATTACAAAAAATTCATATTAAAAAATTAATGTATTAATTAAATGGGGGAAAAAAAACGTTCTGAAAGCATTCGGGTGAATATTTTAAGCATGTAGCAAAAACTGAATTGCGAAATATATTCAAACCATTTTTCAGCAAAACCATTAATTTTGTTAAAGATTAATATATACACCCAAATACCCTAAATATTTTGAAGTAAACTGCGGTTGGTTTGATATGTTCACATAAACTTGTGTAAATCACATTTCAGAAAAAGGGACACCATTGTAAGTCACAACCATAAAAGCCAGGAAAAAGGTTTCACTTCCTATGTGAATCATTCAAATAGCTTTCTTTATGAATCACATATGTTTTAACCACACAACTCCTATATTTCCTACGTTTCAAACCTTGTCATGCTTTTTGTAACTAATTTATTCTTATAGCAAGAAAATATATTTTTCTCAAAATTTCAATGTTTCTTTAAATCCACATTCTATTTTTCATTAATTTTGTACAGAAATGGCGAAAATTACGCAACTTTTTTTATCAGTTTTTCTTTCAATTGTACAAGTATTCTTATTACAAAAAAAAAAAAAAAAGAATTGCAAGAAAGAAAATTTATGTGGTTCACATAGATTATAAGCATTTTCCAACTGTATTTACCCTTTCTATCGTCTAATCTTCAAATGTATTACCACAATTACCTATGTAGTAATGCCTTAAAAAAGCAAACCAAAAAAAAAAAAAAGCGGGGGGGGGGGGGGGGTCTTTTTGCTTAGTGCTGTATATTTTCCAGCAAAAAAGCAAATCTACAAAAATATATTTTGTATTTTAATTATGGAAATAGGAATCTCGCAATAGTATTTTTCTAGCTTTATTTCTAAAGGAAAAACATTTTTAAAAGATTAATTTTGTGTAACCTTATATATCATGAATAATTTCCATAAACACCATATAATGTATTTAAAAAAAAAAAAAAAAAAATTTCTGCTGAATAAATTCCATTTACATTGTGTAATATATATGAACAACTTTGTCTGGCTTTGAAAATCCAATTAGTTACGCTAATCATATTTTATTCTACATAAAACAGGTTTTGTGCATTTGAATAATGTAAATTAATTTCTTTATGTTATGCGCTGTATAAATATGCTTTCAAAAAATACTTCAATGAATGCATCGAATATTTTTTTTAATGTAGAATTAATAATTTTTTTCTGCAATTTATTCTCAGCAAAAGAATTCGTTTAACTTATTCGGAAACATCTCAAATTTTTGCAAAAGTCATAGATGTTTATTTAGTGACGCAGCATGAATTTCTAAAATATGCAACATTCGCTTTAACATGTCCCCACCATTCTGTTTTTGAAACTGGTAGACGGGAGGTGTCGGGTTCGACTCCATTTCACACTTGCCGACCAAACTGTTGTTAATGTTCCGTGGTTTTCTCCAAAACTCACTTAGAAAGGGCTAATTTCTCTCAGAAATGTCTAGTTGAAAGAATGCTATCAGTTTCATGCACAATTCTCTAAGGCATTTCTGTTAAATCATTTGGCAAGGAATATACAAACATAACAAGAATCTACATGAAGTTAATCTCTCTTCATTTTTATTTTATAAATTGTCAACACAGCATTTGATTAATAAAGATTTCACACTTAAGTCCTGTTCATTAATATCTGTCTCAACAAAGAATGATTGTTAAAATTCTTCATGCGTTTGTCAAAGCTTTTGATAAATAGACTAGCTATTTATATTCCAGCGTTTTAAATAAATCGTTTTAATTCACTGTGCCAAATTTTGAGGAAGATTTCCGAAAATTATCATAGTTTGTGCTAATACCAGACAGTTCTTAATAATTATTTATTTGTCACATGCATTAACAGTTTTAAAGTAATTTTTCAAACAGGATTATATAATTAAATACAAATTTAAATATATATTCTGGAACAGAGCAGAGAGAAGAAATAAATGAAGCAAAAAAGAAAAGAAGAAAAATTAAAATAATTTTCATTTAAAGTTTGATTATCTTATTTATTTATTTATTTATTTTTTTTTTCTCAGTTTTTCTTTACTTTGATTGCTAGTTCATATGTAATTTCGCAATAATTTCTTATTTTTTTCACCTCTGATTTCCGAAAGGTTTGCATTTTTTGAGATGTTTTAAACATGGATTTACCATTAAAAAAAGAACGTGTTATCAAAAATTTTTTGACGACGTATAACACGAACGATGGAAATTCAATATGTATAATCTTGTATTTGCTTAGATACGGAATTAAGTTTGTGTTGATCAAACTTTAGATGAAAAAAATATATCTATTATGGTTTATTTAGTCTATGGTGCCTTCTATGGTGTATTTAGTACACATAACTTGATATGAAAAATTATTATAATAATTCAGTTTGAGTGCAATCGTTGCACAGCTTTACTATGGGATTCTCTTCGCGACTTTAAATAGTGTTTGTCATCTTGGTGATGAATTGAAATGGCTATCGTAATTATGAATGTAAAGGTATTGGCAAGAAACGTCTAAGCTATTTCGGTTCCAAATTTCAAATTTCGCCATGGGGAAGTCCTATACTAAAGCTGTGCTCATAGTGGCCGATAAGTAGTGCTGCTGTGCAGCTATTTAACCCCGTTTACGGAAAAGCAATATCTCAGATTCTATTATATGTAGGAGAACTCGGGGGTAATGGGACGGAATGAAATATGATGATTTTCGGTATCAAAGAGGTCCTAGCAATGAGCGGCAATAAGTAGAACTAGACCAAACTATTACTGTGTAATTGCAGCAGTTACGTTTGTCTGGTTTTCTTCAGCATTTGTGCGTGAGGTTATGTTATGTGATTTATTGCTCCTGTATTGTAACTTATAATGATTTTGTATCGTCAGATATACATATTTATTTGCATTATTACTATAGTTATTACATGCTTCAAGTACGTTTGATTGTCTTTAATTTCGTATAATTAAACGTTTGTTTACGTATCTTTCTCATTTAAAATTACCTACTTAGTTTCAATCGTATACCTGGGGTGAAATGGTGTAATACCGTATTTTACCCTAGTTTTTTTTATTATTATTATTATTTAATTTGCGCCACTTTTAGGTGTTCTTGACGACAACAGATCTTCTTTACGTTATTTTTCTACTGAAACTCTGGTACCTATTCCAAAAAGTAATGAAAGCGCAAAAAGGACGAATTGATGAAGGGAAAAATCACTGTCTTAACATATTTTTCATACAAAAGAGAATTAGAAGGAGCATTGAAGAAAAATAGGGAAACAACTTTGTCAAAAAAGAAAGAGCAAGGATAAAAATTGCTTAAGAAAGAGGAATAAAATTAGGAATAAAAAAAATAATAAATATAAAAAGGAAGAAAGAAAGAAAAAGAAAAAAAAAAAAAAGAAGTGCGCTTGGAGGTCTGGAGGCATATTGAAAAAAAGGGCTGAAGACAGAACCCAAAATTAACGAGACTGATAGCAAAATTAACGTGATTGAACCCAAAATTAAAGAGATCTTCGGTCAGCCCTTTTCGGAGTGGAATCCTCCTTGATTGTTTACCACTTGCATCAGTGTACAGCCAAGGCTGAACTGGATCCGACGCTCCTTCGCGCCGAGCGTCGGATCCAGTTCAGCCTTGGTACAGCATAGCTGGTCTACTGGTACATCTGGCAAGAGGCTAACTTCTGGAACAGCAAATAAAATTCAGGTAAAGCGTAGATGCTTCCTGCATCCTTTCCTGTGTATATAAAATAAATGCTCTGAAATGAAACTTAAAAATCCCTTATGGTCTCGATTATTTCAGACATAAGCGGTCCTCGAGGTAAAAGCAAAAATCTCAAAACTCATCAACAGTATGTATAAAGCAATAAATAATTAATTAGATTTTACCCTCATACTAGTATTATAAAGGATTTTTTTTTTTTTTTTTTTTTTTTTTTTTGGGGGGGGGGGGGGGGGTTGCATCTAATTATTTAAATTTTCAGTAAAATCACTAAATGATGTCCTGATTAACTCTCTCTCTTGGGTCGATTTTGCTTTGGCCTGTAAGATATTTAAGATACTTGGTGTGTTCTAATTTTTATTTTATTTTTTTAATACAATAGTGTTTTAAAATTTATGCATTGTTGAGTGAAATGTTTAAAAAATAAAATAAAAATATTTTATCAAAGAGTGGTAAAAACTGCGAGGAAAATGTTTTACAAAGTTTTTAAATGCATACTATAAATATCTAATAATACTGAGTTAAATCCTCAAATGATGTATTGTTTTCATTTTTTTCTGACTGTATAATAAGGTAACGGGAAGAGGGCAATTGTGTTGTTTTGTGTTGTAGGTATTACGATCGATTGACTATCGCAGGTTTTAGAGAAACTAGACCCCCCACAGTGGGTAAAGTGCTCTCCACGGAAGTTTTTTTTTTTTTTTTTTTTTTTTTTTTTTTAAGGGATCTTAGCCCGTATTTCTGAAAGTTTTCGAGAAATAATCACGGATACTCAGAACGGTTAGGCCAATGAGCATCAAAAGGGGGTAGGGATGGGCGAATGCATGTTTTAGATCTAAGCTTACTTTTTTCTTGGTTGGTGTTATACCCTGAAGAATTTCCTTGACAACCATTGGAAACTTTTGTACTAATAAAATAAATAATAAATAAAATGCCATCTCTCTCTGTCTCTCTTCTATATATATATATATATATATATATAATTTGCAAGTAAATTAATCATTCTTTTCATATAAAAGGGGAACTGCTTGACTATGAAATTTCTCATTATCATCATATTATAAATATAATTTTTCTTTTAACACGCTATGCGCCTTTCATAATAAAAAACAATTTCATCACTTCCGGGTGTCATACTCATTTCGACTGTGCAATGAGTCTTAGCAAATGATTTTGCTTGGAATATGAACCGCTAAAACACCCAGAGAAAACATGTCAATAATTCTTGACCTTGCTATTATAATATTAGAAGTGGCATATTTAAGCTATTTTTCCTTCAAATTTTTAAGAAAAAAGTGGAAGCTTACTAACTTGCTCAGTTAATTAAAGAAAAAAGATCACACATATACATAAAATAAACAAAAATAAAATAAAATATAAAATGAAACTTACATGCTACTGCTGTTTCTTCCCTCAAGCTAACCAATCTATACAAACAAAATTCTGATCATTCAAGGTCATATAAGATCTCGATTAGCAACACAACGCCAACATGACTGACATTTTACCTTACCTCAAGCCCAAAGACCTGTTTGGAATACCCATTCGGATTAAAACGATAGATGTTATCAAATGAGGCCGCTACACCATCCTCTTATTTGTTTTATTAGTGAAAATATGCGAGCACTTTGTAAAGTGGAATTTCTGAACGCCTCTTAAATTGGGAATTTTTATATAGAAAACTTCACATTAAAAAATATTTTGTTTGGTACAATAAAATGCATGCAAGTCTTGGCTAATAGATTTTTCTATCTTACATTAGATGGTTAGAGGGTACTGCTATCTTTTATTATTATTATTATTATTATTATTATTATTTATTTATTTATTTACAGTTATTATTACTATTTTATGGTAATGTTGTATTTGCAAATCATGCATCTCACTCTCTCTAAAATACGTTTTAAATGCGAAAACGAAAGCAAGCAATTAAATTTCTTTTCAAAAAGAGAAAGAATTTTTTACATGTTGAATAATTTTATGTATATCATTTCTTGAGCACTGCACTATATCAGATCTTCCTTCGAATTGTTGCAATTTGCCACTGCACTTTAGAACGTAAAAAAACGGGGGGAAGGGGAAAAATCAATAGAAATTAGCATAGAATGAAAAGGAAAAATCTCACAATCACAAGTGTGTTAAAAAAAATAAATAAATAAAATAAAATAAAATAAAGGCTGACACAGGAAAGAATATAAAGTCAAAATAGACTAGTATATAGAAAAAGTAGTCAAAACTCGGGAAGGGAATGGGCTTGGGAACATGAAGTTATCGTCGAGGGTTAGCTACGTCTCGCCTAATTAAGGTTTCTAAATTTTAAGATTTTTATTGAATTAAATAACTACGGTTAAATAAATGATTTAATGAAATGTCGAAAAAAGTAAATATAATTTTTACTTTTAGACCTTTTATGTTTTTGTCGCTTACCACAAATTGAAAAAGAAAAAAAATTTCTTTTAAATAATTCTTAAATGAATGACAAATAGTACATTAATTCATTAATACTTAGAATTGAGAATAAAGATAGAAAAATAAAGAAAGAAACAAGAAAATGTACTTGTTCCTATTTTTTTTAGTTAGAGAAGATAAATTTTTAAAGCTATAAACAATAAAAAACAATGCTTATCACCTTAGTAACTAATCTAAGTCATCTTAGTAACTAATGAGGATTTAATGAGGTGGTACATTAGTGTGCCACTGGTACATAGTAGGTGAAAAAATATATATATATACATATCAGGACCTTAAAAATATATATATATATAAAAGATTTAGTTTTTAAAATACTTAAATTTAAAAAAGGAAACGTCATATAATTTTCTTTTATTTTTTCTAAGGGTGATAGTAGATTATCGAGATAATATATAAATTAATTATAACATAAGTTAAGACGGCAGTCATAAATTGTGACATTACACTATGAAATCTTTTCTTTATTTCAAAAAAAAAAAAAAAAAAAAAAAAAAAAAGGAATATTCTTGTTTTAAGACATTGAAAAATAAGAAACCCAGAAAAAAAAAAAAAGAGAAAAGAAAGAAAGAAAAACTGGATATTTTCTTATAAGTTATTTGAACGTTAATGTATAAAGTGCGTGAAGTCACCGTTCCGACTTCTACTTGATTCACCGTGCTTATTTTTAGTGTAGGAGGCAATTAAGAGACTTATATTAAAGAGACAATCAATTTTATTTTAACTTTGGAGTGAAAAGGGGCGTGGGATAAAGAAAGAACTCACTAATAACTTAAACTAGGTAATTTTAAACTATCATAAAAAGTATTGTTCACCACTTGTAACTTAAGAATACTAATAGTTGAATTCGTCAAGGACTTTTGAGAGCTGCGAGAAACACTTTATATCACCAGCATCAAACTTTAGACACCAACGGCACATTCGTCAAATCTAATATTAACACATAATACTTAAATCTCTAAATAGCACATCTATCAACACAACACATCACAATTCCAACGGCACAACTTTAACGACACGTTAATTGCTCTATTTAAAGTCCTCAAAAATAGAAAATGTGATTCACTTCATTTTACCAAACTACTTCTTTAAAGACTATCCACATTCAAATCTTAAACACCTTTCACATACAATCTACGCAGATCCTGTTTTCAATTTATCCAAATAACTATCCAATAACTAGACACTCCATGCTAACCCAAATTCACCTCTGCCCGACACCTTTAACTAGCTATCTCACCCACAACATCGCCGAACTATGTTGGATCCAGCTAGAAACTTTCCCAATCTCAACCAACATTCTATCCCAAATCGACACTATCACTTTACGCTACTTTCAAGACTGACTTCCCTCGGCGACCGTTACTTCCTTAACTCGACGCCACTCCTACCTCACAAGCGTTCACCACTACATAAATAAAAATATGTTCTATGGTCTTTTTTTTTATTTATTGAATATGTGATAATTTTGTTTTTACAGAGTAGAGATCTGTCTAATAAGAATACAGGTCCGAAAATGGTGTGTTCATTAAAATCAACGAGCTTAAAACGTGCAAAAAAAATTATATACTTTGATATTCAGCCGCAAAATGTATGACATATTTCAACAATCAAATATAAAAAAAGGTAGGAATTTCGCTGAATTTGTCGTGAATCAGCTTTGAAAAAATGAAAAAAAAAAAAAAAAAGACAGAAAGATGCGATTTTTATTGATTAATTGAGAAAAATTTGCTTATTCAGAAATTTAAAGAAACTATAATATTTAAACAATTAGCTACAATTAAATTTAATGAGCAATTATTGAAACTGTGGAATTGTAATTAAATCTAAACAATCTAAAAATAAAACTAGTTGGCATAGGTGGACTCTGCGCAGTTCCCCATCATATTTATGTTCTCATAAATTTCTAGTGCAGGACATTCTCTTAACATGTTTATCATGTCAAGAGAAATGAATTTGACCAAACACTTGACACAGTGACAGAATAAAATCCTCGCCTAATAGGCTATCCACCGTTCACTTCGATATATTTATCTTATTCTAATCTATTAATTTATTTTATTAGGGTCAATTTCATACGTTAGTTTCCATGCAACTATTTCCAATACAACAATTCTCAAAATGCATACTTATATGGAAATCTTTCAGTTTTGTTATGTTGATAAAATCTTAAATTACGAAATTTTTCTATTGGAATATTGTAGTTAATCACGTTTATACAAGTATCATACAAATTTTGTCATTTTTGGAATCCTCCCACCTGAAAACGTGTAAAAAAGTCAAAAAACTGAGGTCGAAAATTTTCACGATTACCTAAGTTCCCCATACTTACAGTGTGATGGGGAACTAATAATAGACTTAACAATTTTACATTTGAATTATATACGCTATCTACGAATAAGTATTTGGAAATTTTCGACTCTAAACGTTTTGTCAAATATCTAGAAAAGTTCTTTAGGAATCATCTTGAAACTTTGGTAGCGTAACGAACATGTTATACCTTATATATTTCAATAAAAGTTGTGTCCTAGAGAATGAAAGGAGACCAGAAAAAAATTAAATAAAAAAACAAAACGTTTTGAATCACCGTGTAAAAAGTAATGCTTTAAACTCGTTTTGGCTATAGCATGTGATTATGAAAATTTTTTTGAATATCAGTATAAATTTTTATGAGGCTACAACATATATTCACAAGGAAATAACGGTTTTTTTTAAAAATTGGGAAAAAAAAAATCCACTTTTTTAATTATAACACATAGGGTGCAAAGATATTTTTAGAAAATTTGTCATACTACATTAGACACAGAATGCAATCAGAATGCAAAAATGTTAAATATTATCCAAAATATGAGCATTTTTACTAAATAATTTTTAACTACGCATGCGCTAGTTTATAAAAAATTTCATTTGCATATTTTAATAGCCAAAAGTATTGAGCAACTTATATGAAAACCCCAAACAAATATCGTGTATAAATTCAAAAAGTTATGAGAAATAGAAGGAACAGAATTTCAGTTCTCTCACAATAGAAACTAAACTATAAGGGGTTTTACTCACATTTTTACTTTGATTCAGTATACGCCCAAAGGTAATACAGTGAATGCTGATTACAAATGAATATTGATAAAACTCCCTATCATCTTCCTCTTTTTTTTTTTTTTTTTTTTTTTTTTTTTTTGAGAAGAACTGAAATACTATTAATTCTATCTCTCATAATATCTTTGTAAATTCAATTTTATATGTTTTCTTTATTATTGAGGGTTCTTTAAAAGACTTGCCGGGGTATAAAGTGTTTAATATATGCAAGAATGTGTTGAAACTCGAAAAAAATCTCGTGAATATTTTTATGGGGACATCTTTGTTTTTTGTGGTAACATCTCATAAAGAAAGTCCGTAAAACAACCATGCAACGGAATGACCTTGTCAACATATCGCAAATTTAATAATTCAAAGACTTTAATACTTATACTTATAGTTAATAATAACTACAACTAGATAAAACATTTAAATATATACAGTCGGCTGCAAAATTATTCGAGCACTAGCAATAATTCTTGCCAAAAAAAAGTACACTTAATACAGCTTTGTTAAACAAATCCTTGTCGAATCATGTTCTTAATCAGTCTAAGAACATGATTCGACAAGGATTTACTTAGCAAAACAGTCTTAAGTGTAGTTTTTAAAGATAGGAATTATTGGCTAGTGCTCGAATAATTTTGCAGCCGACTATATATACAGTCGGTAACAAAAGTATCCGAACACTAGCAAAAATTCCTATATAAAAAGTGCACTTAATACTGTTTTGTTAAATAAATCCTTGTCGAATCATTTTCTTAGACTGAATACGAACATGATTCGACAAGGAATTATTTCACAAAGCAGTATTAACTCTACTTTTTTCATATAGGAATTTTTGCTAGTGTTCGTATACTTTTGTTACCGGTTGTATATATATATATATAAGGAACAATTGAAACAAAGTTCAAAAAGTTATCTGCAAGTATGCGAATGACTTATTTAACGAGACTACTATATTTCTTTCAAAAAATTCGAAAGATTCCATGCATTGCAAAAGCAATGCATAAGATTGTTCTAAGCTATAGTAATCTGAAACATTTTAACATGATAAACAAATGTTAAAGTTATTTTAAAAGATTAGCTATTAAAAATTATTGAAATGTTTAATTTTAATCATAAGTAAAATGGATAAAAACTGTAAGATCAATTTTTAAGAAATGTCGTTGAGAAATGTTTTTATAAATATGGTCACGATAAAAATCATAGGAAATGGTGAAAATGCCACATAACATAGCTTCTGGATCAATCGAGTTTTATGTTTTGTATGTTAGAAACGAGCAATATTCATACACGTCAAAACATAAATAAAATTCTAATTATTAAACATTTTCTATAAATTCTCACAAAAATATTCTCCCAAATGGACTTTATTCGCATTACGTAATAAACCCTTGACACGTGACTACTGCAGGGAAGAATGCAGAATTATAACGTTTATATTTATGTTTTATGGGGAAATGATTGAATTCTATAGGGAAATATTTGTATCCTAAAGGGAAATTCATAGGGAAATTGAGAATGAGAAGTCACATGTTAGGTATGATTTAGCCTAGAACCCCCCAAAAAACGGATATTGTCCATTGAATACTTCATTGGTACTCACGCGTAGATTGATTGCTCTGTTAATAATGATTACAATGAAATATACATTAAAAGCAAAACTTATAGGTACAAACTGAATGATAGCTCATCAAAACTATCTAAAACGACGAGTGCAAATAGCCTCTGTATTATAAGAATATTTTTTTCTCTGCAAAGATTTTATGCAATGCAATGCAAAAAGCAATACACTGAGATACCCTCAATTAAAGTAATTAATTTAAAACAATTTACTTTTTTTTTTCTTCTTTAAGTTATAATATTAATTTTAAAAAAAAGTCTGAAGTGGCTCCACTCAACTTTCTGAACATTAAATAATGAATGGTTGTGTAAATAAATTAAAGTAAGACAAGTAGTTAAATAAGCAAAAGTGAAAAATAGAATAGGGGTTTGAGTATTTTTCCCATTGTTTAATTTTACACTATTGCACTTCATATAATTGTAGCCCATAGATCATAATGATATAGAATTTTTCATTTC
Source organism: Salticus scenicus (assembly GCA_963930645.1). Taxonomy (NCBI): domain Eukaryota; kingdom Metazoa; phylum Arthropoda; class Arachnida; order Araneae; family Salticidae; genus Salticus; species Salticus scenicus. The sequence continues at coordinate 107,601,295 of OZ005650.1, read as the reverse complement.
ATCCCTGTAAAAGGGCTAGATTCACCAAAATCTATACAATTCGTGCGACGGTAATTTATAACATGTGTATAAATTTTCAGCTCAATCGAATAAGGCGTTTAAACGCTAACGCACTTTAAAATATTTGGGGTCATAGATCATAATGATAATGAATTTTTCTTTGTGTCCCTGTAAAAAAAAATTATAAATGCTAGATTCACCAAATTCTATACACTTTGTGCGACGGTGATTTATAACATGTGTATAATTTTTTAGCTCAGACGAATAAGGGGTTTAGACGCTATTGTACTTTGAAAAATTTGTCACCATAAACCATAATGATAAAGAATTTTCCTTTGTGTCCCTGTAAAAAACTATAAGTGTTATATTTACCAAAATCAATAGAGTTCGTGCTGTGGTGACATGCAACATACGTACAAAATTTCAGCTTTTTTGATCAAAACGTTTAGGTGCTATCGTGTTCACCCACATACATACATACACACATACATACATCATCGTAAAAATAGCAAAAATGAACTCAGGCGACCTCAAAACCACCAAAAATCTCAAAGTCGAGTTTTTCACATTATTATAATAATTTCCTTACTTATGTATGCTCAGTGTTATAACTGAGCCATTTTCAATTTCAGTGTATAAATTTGTTTATTATTTATCCTCTATTTTTTGTAAGTTCACGTGCTGAACAACATGTCAAAGAAAAAAAGAGTTAAATGAATTTAATGCTTTTAATTTTTATGTAAAATATGAGCGCGTGCTATCTTCAAAATTTGTTAAAATGTAAAGATTAGGTGATGCTTGTGGCATCCACAGTTTTGTTTTTAATTCAAGAAATAGAATAGAATAAAGTTAGCAACGATGTTAGTTGCATTTTTTCATATAGTTTGAGTTCTTAATTTTAGTGAACTACTTTTTACCGTAGGAATAATTTTCTTATGTTTAATGTTATAGGGAATTATTATATGAGCATAAAAGATGCTACTTTAATAATTTTAAAGTGTAAATAAGTAGTCTTGGCGTCCGCCTTTATACAGTTTAATTTAGTAAGAGAAAAGCTAGGAATTTGCGGTGCTTATTCCGTTGCTTTACATAAAAATTATTGGCGTCCGCGACAGGACCGTTCAAGTGAAGTAAAATTATTTTGATTATATTAAGATTAAAAAGATGTTTAAAACCGTTAAAGGGTTTAAAAAAGAAGATTTGAAGTGGGTAGCCGAAGAGATTGGAGAGACTTTGCCTTCGACGTTCACAATAGCAAGCTTAAAGGAGCTGATTTTAAATAGTAAAGAGTATGAAAAGGATCCTGACTTTGTTCAGGATATCTTAGAAAATGCTATAGCGGAAAGAAAATTGAAAGAAGAAAAACAAGCATTGAAAGAAGAAAAACAAGAACAAGCTTTGAAAGAAGAAAAACAAGCTCTGAAAGAAGAAAAACAAGCTGAAAAAGAAAAAGAACTTGAGAAGTTAAAGCTAGAAAAAGAAGCTGAGGCATTAAAGCTGGAAAAAGAAGCAGAACTGGAGAAAGAGAAATTAAGATTGAATCATGATTTAGAATTGGCGAGAATACAATCATCTGGGCAAATTCAAACTGATGCTATTTTAAGTAATTATGAAAATAGTACTATGAGACGAAAATTTACTTTACCTAAGCTGGAATTCAGGAAATTTGGCGGAGAAATTAAGGATTGGTTGCCTTTTTGGAGCCAATTTGAACAAATCGATAAAGATGATGAAATTGCCCCAGAGGACAAGTTCCAGTATTTAGTACAAGCAACAATCGCTGGTTCACGCGCAAGAGAAGTTGTTGAAAGTTTCCCGCCAACTGGCGCCAATTATTCAAAGGCAGTGGAAAGTTTAAAGGCTCGTTTTGGCAGGGAAGATATTCTAGTAGAAGTGTATGTACGAGAGTTATTGAAATTGATAATATCTGTGCAAACAAAAGGTAGATTTGCATTAACTTCATTATATGATAAGCTTGAGTCATATTTACGGGCGCTAGAAACATTAGGTGTTACCACTGATAAATATGCCTCCATTCTATACCCTATGGTTGAGTCTTGTTTCCCAGCAGACTTTTTGAAGGCCTGGAATCGCTCGAATCTCTCTTCTTCTAATACGGATGCTAAAGGAAGGTTGAATAATCTGATGCATTTTTTGAAAACGGAAGTAGAAGGTGAAGAGAGAATATCTTTAGCTGTAGCGGGCTTCGGTTTGACAAAGCGTGAAGATAATAAATATTCTAAAAGGAAAAACAGTGCAAGTGCAGACTATATGCGAAATAAGATATCGACAGCTGCAGGTTTATTGACAACGTCTTCTGCTTTAGATTTCAAAAGAGTATGCATTTTTTGCCAAGGCAAACATTTGAGCTCTGAATGCTTTTCAGCTCGAAAATTGAGTTTATCTGAGATACAAAAGATTATAAAGGATAAAAATTGCTGCTTCGCTTGTTTGTTACCTAATCATACAGCTAAAAAATGTCGAGCAGTTTTAAGATGCATTATCTGTTCTAAGAAGCATGTGCCTTTGATGTGCGATTTGCGTGATTCTCAAGGTAAAACTGCACAAGAAAAGGTTGAAGAAAATTCAGTCAGTAGTGAAGTAAACATGACAAATTTTAATAAGCAAAGTGCTAAAGTATTCCTTCAAACCTTAAAAGTGAAACTCATCTCCGCAAACAAGCAGAAAACAGTTCGTTTATTGTTAGATTCAGCATCCCAAAAATCTTATATTTTGAAAAGTATAGCAGAAGAGATGAATTATACTCCCATTCGTCAAGAAAAAATGATGCATTCATTGTTTGGCGGAGTTACAACAAAGGAATGCCAACATAATTGTTATAGAATAAAGGTTAAGGATATGAAGGAGAAGTTCACCTGTAATTTTGAAGTGATGGATCAAATTACTATATGTGAAAACATTCAACCGGTCACTAATGGTCCGTGGATTAAAGAGTTGAAAGAATATGGAATCGAATTATCTGATGTAAGTCATTGCCGTGAAGTTATCGAAATATTGATTGGGGCTGATATTATGGGAAAGATGTTAACTGGCAAAAGAAAAGTATTGACATCTGGTCTTGTTGCCATAGAAACATACCTTGGTTGGACATTGATGGGCAAAGCGCCTCACACCGAGGTCTCAACAGATAATTTGGCAATGATGGTGACGTCTTTGTTCGTAAATGAAGCTGATATCTCAAACTTATGGAGATTGGACTTGATCGGAATAACAGATACTATAGAAAAGAAATCTAAAAATGAGATTGACCGTCAAACGAAGGAACATTTCTTAGAGACAGTAAAAATTAACAAGGATGGTCGTTACGAAATTTGTCTTCCTTGGGCTGACGACACATCTGCATTACCAGATAACTTGAGTTTGGCTGTAAGGCGTTTGGAAAGTACAACTTCTAAGTTATTATCTAAGAACATGTACGGAAAATATGAAAATATATTTATGGACTGGTTAAATGAGGGGATCATAGAAGAAGTTCCTGCTACCAAAGTGAACTCTTATGGTAATTATTTACCTCATCACCCAGTTATTAAAGAGACCAGTACTACAACACCTATCCGTCCGGTTTTCGACGCTTCAGCAAAGTTGACTAACCATCCATCTTTAAATCAGTGTCTGCAGTGTGGCCCAAATTTGATTGAGCTTATCCCAGATATTCTTCTACGTTTCAGAGAAAGAAAATTTGGTGTAACCGCTGATATTAGAAAAGCGTTTCTTCAAATTAGCATTTGTGAAAAGGATAGAGATTTCCTACGATTTCTATGGTGGAAAGATCTAAAAGAGAAGAAACTTAAAGTATTTAGGCATGCACGAGTCGTTTTCGGTGTAAAGTGTAGCCCTTTTCTTTTATCATCAGTAATTGAATATCACATCAAAAATAGTGCAAGTTTTGAGGAAAATTTCAAGCAAAGGCTTTTGCATAGTTTCTATGTAGACAATGTCGCCACTAGTGTGCACAGTGAAGAAGATCTAAAGAAATTTATCTCGGACTCAAAGAAAATAATGGCAAATGGTGGTTTTGATTTAAGACAGTGGGAATACACTGGTGATCACGATGAAACGTCGAACCAGAAGGAAACTCAAGTATTGGGTCTGATTTGGGATAAGGTTTCCGATACATTAAAAGTCAACATGAAATGGCTAAACGATTTCAACACAGAAAGGATTACCAAGCGAAGTATGTTATCGGCAGTTCATAAAATTTTTGATCCTTTTGGTTTTACTGCTCCGGTGATGCTTTATCCTAAATTGATGTTACAGAAAGCTTGGAAATTAGGAATTAATTGGGATGACGAAATAACTGGTGAATTACAAAAAGAATTCCTATTATGGTTCCAAGAACTTAAATATTTAAACGATGTTAAGATACTAAGACATATCCAGATCACTCCAGAAAACTTACATGCATGCACAATTCATACTTTCGTTGATGGAAGTAAAGATGCTTACGCAGCAGTAGTATTCTTGAGGATAGAAAAGGAAGATCAAGGGGAAATAATTCTGCTTGCTGCTAAGTCCCGAGTTGCGCCTTTAAAGAATACGACTGTACCAAGGATGGAGCTATTAGCAGCTACTATTGGCGCTCGTTTGGCGAAAACTGTTGTGGATGCTTTGGATTGGCAGGAAATGAAGAGATATTACTGGAGCGATTCCTCAACAGTGCTTGCTTGGATATCAAGAAATGAGAGCTGGTCTGTGTTTGTCCGAAATCGGGTTCAAGAGATTCAGAAATTAAGCAGTCCTTCATCATGGAAACATATACCAAGTGAGAAGAATCCAGCAGACTTGCCGTCTAGAGGCTGTAAGGCTAAGCAATTAGCTTTAATCAGATGGTGGGAGGGCCCACATTGGATGAAAGATTCAGCAGAATTTAGAAACCACATGAACACTTCCGATGAAGATTGGAATGAGGAAGAAATTCAGAAAGAAAGGTCAAAGTCTACTTGTATGTTGACGAAACCTGAATTTCCATCCAACAATAACTGGTATTACCGCTACTTTTCAAGTTATGAAAAAATCATACGTTTAGTTGCTTGGATTCTTCGCTTTAAGCATAATTGTTTAAATCCTGATAAGAAGAGTAAAGGCGAATTGACGGCTACTGAATTTCGGGAAGCTGAGATAAAAACTCTACGTATGGTTCAAAAAGAATCTTTCTCTTCGGAAAGTGATGAAAGATTGAAGACATTACAAACCTGTAAGGATGAGCAAGATGTCATTCGTTTGAAAACTAAAATAACTTACAGGAAAGATAGTGAAGATTTTCTCCATCCCATAATTCTCCCTTCAAAGCATGAAGTTGTTAAGCGACTTATTTTTTATATTCATGTAAAGAACTGTCATGCGGGGTTACAAATCCTCTTAAATTTGCTTAGAGAAAGGTATTGGATACTCAACGGAAGAAAGAGTGTAAAGCTTGTGTTAGCCAGCTGTGTGATTTGTAAAAGGTTTAATTCAAGGGCTTTATGGACATCTAGTGCTCCTCTACCTGAAAACCGAGTAAAAGATTCTGCCGTATTTCAAATTACAGGCATAGATATGGCTGGTCCTTTGTATCTTAAGAACGATAAGAAGAGTTGGATTTTGATTTTCACATGTGCTATATATAGAGCTGTTCATCTAGAGCTAGTGACCTCTGCTTCCACAGATGCATTTTTGATGGGTTTGAGAAGATTTGTGGCTCGCAGAGGAAGATGCTCTGTTATCTACTGTGATAACGGAACAAATTTTGTTGGCGCAGCTAATTTATTGAGAAGCTTAGATTGGCAATGTATACAAAAATATGGGTCTGTCAACTCCATAGACTGGAAGTTTAACCCGCCAACGGCGGCGTGGTGGGGTGGCTTCTGGGAGAGGCTGATTAGGGTAATAAAAGATCTTCTTAAAAGAGTCTTAGGACGCGCCTGTCTTACGTACGAAGAAATGACAACTCTTTTAGCTGATGTTGAAAGTGTAGTGAATTCAAGGCCTCTAACATACCTTTCTGAAGATGAGACTGTAAAGCCTATCTCCCCATCTATGTTTCTTCAAGATGTTCACGAAATTCAGCTTCCAGATGTTGATGCAGTTGAACAAAATTCTCTATCAAAGAGGCTCAGATACAGGCAGTCCCTACTCAGAGCTTTGAGAGATCGATTCAGATCCGAATATTTGGGTGCTCTCATACAGCGAGCAAATAGAAAACAGCCAGAAAAGGGTATCGCTGTCGGAGATATTGTATTAATTGGATCTGACAACAAGAAACGAATCCACTGGCCACTAGGCCGTATCACAGAACTTATGCCTGGCAAAGATAAGAAAGTTCGACTTGTAAAGGTTCAAACTTCGCAACATGAACTTTTACGACCTATTCAAAGATTATATCCTTTAGAAGTAACATCATCAAATAATAGTTCAAAACTGAAAAAAGCATACCATTCAAAGGAAACCTCTGCTCAAACTGTTAAACCCGTTGTAACTTCAGAAGAGGAACCAGTCAGATATAGCAAAGCGGGAAGGAGAATTAAAGTCCCTGAAAGACTAATGTATTGAGAACTACACCTGCAACATTTGGTTTTGATTATAACCTATAATCAAAAGGTGGGAGGATGTTATAACTGAGCCATTTTCAATTTCAGTGTATAAATTTGTTTATTATTTATCCTCTATTTTTTGTAAGTTCACGTGCTGAACAACATGTCAAAGAAAAAAAGAGTTAAATGAATTTAATGCTTTTAATTTTTATGTAAAATATGAGCGCGTGCTATCTTCAAAATTTGTTAAAATGTAAAGATTAGGTGATGCTTGTGGCATCCACAGTTTTGTTTTTAATTCAAGAAATAGAATAGAATAAAGTTAGCAACGATGTTAGTTGCATTTTTTCATATAGTTTGAGTTCTTAATTTTAGTGAACTACTTTTTACCGTAGGAATAATTTTCTTATGTTTAATGTTATAGGGAATTATTATATGAGCATAAAAGATGCTACTTTAATAATTTTAAAGTGTAAATAAGTAGTCTTGGCGTCCGCCTTTATACAGTTTAATTTAGTAAGAGAAAAGCTAGGAATTTGCGGTGCTTATTCCGTTGCTTTACACTCAGAAAGTGAAAAGAAAAAAAAATGATCATTTGTAACAGAGTTTTGTACGATGAATTTTTTCTCAAATTAATTTATTAAATGTGATGAATTACAAATATTTAATGCAAAATATACATAGGAATGAATTAGTCATATTAATTGGTTTAAAACATTGTATTATAATAAATAAATGTTCAAATTCTTAAAAAAAATTATGGAAAAAATTCTTTGATAAAAAATTGTCATTGATTTCATTTCCGATTATCCCTTAATAGTCATAGATCAAACGCGTAAAATTTAATTGCTTCGAAACATTTTTTTTTTATTTAGCATATAACACTGTTTCTTAACAGGAAAGAGTCATATCTACGAAAGATTTTCACAGGCTTCGGTAAATGTACCGGATTGAATTCCCTTCTCAGGAAGTCCGTTCCACTTAGCCTGACAAAAAGGAATTAATGAATAACTTCGTAAGACATACAATAAGAAAAAAAAATGTAATTAGAAATTCACTTTCATCATTTACTCATAACGCGACGTCTTGTGACACCTACATGTGAAATTATTAATAGAAGATAAAACAATGGATTGTCTTGTGTAAAAAAAAACTTACATTTTCTTAGTTTTATTAATGAGACTAATAAATCGTTGAAAAGTTTCTTATTTACAGGAAAACAGACATACTTTATGGGGCGAAAAATTGCTGTTTTACTTACTCATAAAGTTGGCCTGCTTAAAAGTAACTAATAAAGTTTTCAAATAGGAATTTGTTGAGTTAAATAAGTTAAAAAGCGTCAAGTGATCGTAATCCAGGAAAAATGTCCTCACTTTTTCCTCTCTCACTGTCATTACGCCGGATTAACGCAATATTAAATTGAAAATATTCGCAAAAGTTATTCGTTGACTGTAATATTTAAACTAGTATGATGTGGCCACCCCATGACTTTCTTCTATATAATTTTACACAAAATTCATTGAATACAAATTATTTTCCATTATAAATGCAGACGATTTTTATCTGAAAGAATTATATCACTAATTTCCGAAAGAAAGTCAACATTTTGCAAATATCAAAAGAAATACGATTTTTTTTTCTAAGTTTTTTTTAGTTAAAAGTTAAAAAGATATATAACTTTGTTTTAAATTATCACATATCTATAGTTCAACCATTCATTTTAAAGGTATTGACGAGATCTTTCGAAAGACACCCATATTGAAAATTTACTCCCGGGGGGGGAAACGATGCTCCCACATGCACAAAATTATTTTACTAGTTAACTACTACTATTATAAATAATTCATATTAATTTTTCAATAACACGTTTAAAATAAATCTCTTTATGTACATTTATACGAAATTTTGTTCTATACTGCCATGTTAAAAATTTAGAAAAATGCGATCACAGCGCCACCTGTTGAGAAATTGTTCCACAAATCTAATCAGCAGGGTTCAACTAAATACCAAGTTTGGTTAAATTTCGTTCATTGTTCGTGAGTTACAGTGTCCACAAAACTTGTAATACACAGACACACAGGCACACAGACATTTTCTAAAAACAGTAAAATCGTGTTCAGGACATCCCAAAACGTGCAAATACATCGAAAACTGGAATTCGAGAATTTTCACGTATCCAATATTTTCTATATATATATATATACATATAGAAGAAAGTAAAAATTAGAAAAGCTTTATTTTTATTTTTATTTTATTAATATTTATGGTAAATATTTGAATTATCATTATGAAATGAAAATATATAAAGTCATCCTAAAACTTTCGTTTATCTGTAATATTGAAAGAATCATACAGCGAGTAACGACGAAATAAAATATCATTTTCAACTCAATCAAGATAACTAGGATAAGGATATAAAATAAAGTTATTGAAGAAAAGGGGGGGGGACGAAGTAGTAAAATATCTTCATTAGTAATAAAGTTACTCCTAAGCATCTTCAGCATATATTGTGAGATATTTGACTGTATTTTTATTGTTCAATAGATTACTATTTTGGTGAAATTATGGTCATGTTATGCATTCAGGAAATATAGTTGCGGCAAAGATATCTTAGAAATAGAGTAGAAAATAATCGAGGATTTTTACTTATTTTTGTCCCGGCAATTCATAGGGATAACAGATAATGCAGGAATTTAGAATTAACCCGGAATCCGACCCTATTCCGATGAAGCAGCTTGAATTGATTCGATAACCGACTCGTACCCCTCTTCAACGAACAGAGAGAGAGAATTATAAATACAGTAATAATCCAACTAAAAGGAAGATTTTTTTAATTTTTTTTATTGTGAATTACAATAAGTTGGTAATTGCTCTCGACTCTTTTGTTACATAAATTGTATTTTTAAATTAATTCTAATGCAATAAAATCTCAACAGCGGACTAAATAGCGGACATTTTTTGGAGGTTAGAATTTATTTGCTGATTTGATATGTCTGATGCTATTCGAAAGAGCTGATAGGATGAATTTATTGTAACACTAGGATCAGTTGCAGAATCTTTATTTGCAAAACTGAAAAATCAGAAGGATTCCCAGTAGAAAATAAAAAAGTGTATGTTAACTAAACATGTTCGCTATTTAGGGTATACGATACAGAAATTAGACTATAATAATTTGAATGAGTGTACTATATTTAATTAGGGTAAACTTAATATCGTATATCAGTTATGTAACTGCATTAATTAAAAAAAAAAAAAATTCTGTAAAATTTTTGTGAAATAAATTCTTAGTCCTATTTAATTCGTTAAAAACAAAACTACTGTTCATACACGAACATGATGCGCAAACCGATTTTGACCAATAAGAAAACCTTTGAAAACCTCAAACCGAATTTGACCAGTGAGATAAAATTCATATTCTACCCGACTAGAAACCGAGACCGCAATAGCCTGGAAGGTACAACACCGAGCTCGAAATTAAAAGATAACGAGTTCGACACTCGAGCAGGCCAAAGACAGTTGTACACTTTCATGGTGGCTGGTGCACGTAAAATCCGTCGTGGCCGAAATGTCATCTATGTTTCTATCCATATTATACCTCTGGGGGTATAAATTATAACAAAGAAAAGCTGGGGAAGAGGAGCCATCCGCTCTGTGGAGGATGAATATTGAAAGTGCATGTCTCCGGACACTCTTTAAGGTGTCTTCCAGGCCGTCGCCAATGATTCATTGTGTAGCATTATTGCGATGTAAAAGCCACTTACTCGACACGAAACCAACCAGCAGCGGGTCGGGTTCGGTAAAATTCGGTTATTCAATTTGATGCAGGATGCCAATAGCAAATAGTTGTAACGAATGATTTGGTTATTAATTCTTGTTTGGAGGAATAAGTTTGTAAACGTTATATATAAATCAATATTAAACAATTTGATATTCATATTAAACAACATTATAATGAATTAAAGGATTATTATAATTACTATTATTATTTTATTTTATAATTTTTTACAGTCATGTAAAATTATTATTAAAATTCCTAAAAACCTTTTTTTTTTTTTTTTTTTTTTTTTTGTAGAAGAGCTTGTCCTATGAGAAATGTATGTCATTGTATGAGAAATATATATCATACATTCAAAATAAGATAATACATTTTTAAGTAAACTTATAAAAATGACAATGGGGATGTAATCAATAAAATTTGAAGTTATTGAACGTTTTCAACAGTGGAGATATGATTGAGAATTTCAAACATTATCTTCTAATAACAAAATGTTTATTTAACGTTATATATAATTTGAGTTATATATTGGCAACTTCATTTAATGTTTTTTAAACCAATGGTAGCTTATAGATATTATAGACAACACATTTCCTTTAAAGAGGAGGGGAGGATTGCAGGGAAGAATTTTATTATCTTTAAAAGTATAAATGTATGTAACATTTTATTTGTTTCTCATAAAATCTAAATACATAAATAAAGCTGCGAAAACTATGCATATCTTAATGAATTAATAAATGATATAAATGTGTAACCAAGCGAAATTGTTATTACCTAAAATTTTTATTATGGTGTATTTTTCTGTTCTTTCAAGAAAGGATAAGAAAAAATTTAATAAATTCAATCTTATAACCTTTTTTAAGTGCTTAAAATTTTCATCAATTTAGAATACCTCTGAATTATTTCATTGTTTAATTGCTCATAGTTTGTTCCTTCGCTTTAAACAAGCATATAAAATAATAAACACTAAAAGAATTTCTTAGAAAATATAAATGCATATATTATTTTATTCATTTATTTTCAATTTTCTTTTCTCTTTAATTTAAATATTTCCTCAGGTAAGGCGGAACAACAAAATTGGAATAAAAGCCTTATTTAAATGGATGACAAAAACACTAAACAGAGAATTTGAAAAGACATTTCTAGCAGCGAGTATTAATAATGGATGATCACTTAAGGGGTGTAAAATTCACAAAAGACTGTTAGATTTATAAAGTTTTTTTTTCTTTCAAAACAATTATTTTCTCTTTAGTTGAATCGTTGTTTGAAACAGACTGCACGTCACTTAAAAATACCACAAGCAGATTTCAAAACTATATATTCTTGTTATGAACGATATTCTACCAAATAGATAGGGTAGTGAGCAGTCTCACGCAATATTTAATTGAAATAATCTTAAACCGACTAGTTTGAAACTGGCTTAAATAAAATCATTTGAAATAATTATAAACAATATTTATGATGACGTTTGGAAGAATTATGTAACAGAAGATGACATGTCCGGAAAAACATGATACCAAAATCGTAACCACTGATGGTATTAAGTAACACCGTTATATAAGAAATTCTGATTTGTTGTAGTGAAATTATTTAATATAATGATTCGAGATGAAAATCATTGTAGCTGTAGGTCTCAAAGATGCCAAATAAATGAAATAACGCAGTACTAAAACAAATGTTTTGGTAGACTCAATATGGCTCTTGTGGCAGCCTTGCCTGCATTAACTTATTATAAGAGTGGACGGGACAATGGCAACCTTTTTCAGTGGCAAAGATAACTCATAAAAAGGTCATGTGAATGTTGATCTGCAAGAAGCCAAACTAGCCTATATTGGAATTTACTTAACATGCTCTAAACTCTGCTTTTTATTATGCAGACGATATTTTACCTTTTTCTTTGAAAGTTCTTTTTAAAATTTTTACTTTACTTTAAAAGTTAAACTGTTTTGAATTTAAAAAGAATTTTATAATAGTAATTAGATGTACTTTAAAAACCCTAGGAGTTATGTAAAATAAGGATTTTATTTCGCAGGTAAGATTCTTTTCAATATTTTATTTTTTCGTTCTTTTTAAGTAATTATTTTTATAAATTGCTTATAGTTGCTATACTCATTTCTCTAAATTGAATTAGTTTAACTATATTATATCTTATATTATTTCAAAAATGTCCATAATTATTTAAACGAGTATTTGAACTTTGTTAAATAACAAGGTAAAAATAAATTTCAGCAGCTGTAATATTTTACACTAGTTTTGTATGTTGTATCTTTTAATAATAATATAATATATATATATATATATATTTGTACTCAAAAGAAAAAATTGCCAATAACGCGATAAATGCCAAAAAAAGTAACCTTTGCAACATTCACATGGTTTCATCTTTGCACCGTAACTTCATTCGCCCTGCAAGCTGATACGCCGCTTATATCATTCCTCAAAGCCATGAAGGTGTTAGAATAAACAAATTCATTTGAAAAAGGAAGAATAATTTGATGTGACACTCACACGACTTTCTCTTACCCTGTATTTCAACACTATAAAGACGGATTGCAGATTAAGTCAAGACAATAAAAAATCAATCTAATTTTAGAAAGATAGATTTATGTACAGTTTTATTTGGCATATAAGTATGTGTGAGAGCGGCTAACGCTCCTCTCAACACCCCTTTGTATTATATTACCAACATTTATTTAATTTTTTATTTTTAATTCAAGGCTCTTATTAATTTGCTTTTAAGCCTGTTAGTGTTAATTAAATTTTTACAGTGTCTATCTAATACGAACTTTAAAATACCGTATTTGAATTTCCTGGAGTTATTTGATTTTCAGTTAGGCAAGAAACAGTTATACATACAGATCAACCGCGAAAAATTGGATTTTCGTATTCAGGTTACGTCAAAACGTGATATTATATAAAAAACTAGAGTTAAAAATAGAATATCAAAATATACTTTGTTTACAGATGGGTATGAAAAATTAATTTTCCTTTTTCGTCTTTCAGTGTTCGTCGAGATAGTAAAATGGAGCAAAGCATTTCCATCAATTATATTCAATAATAATAATAATAATAATAATAATAATAATAAATAAAAAAAAACGTTTAGCTTAACTTTGAGTAGCCCTTATATTATCTGTAAACTGTGCGCACATCAAACTGTGTACTTAAATTGAGTTTTATATGAAAACCACCTAACACAAACTAAAATGTACTTCAGTAATTTCCAAATATAGCTGTAATATATCCAAATACCTATAAATGTTACACTGTACTTAACAGAAATTTCCCCCATAGACGTAATTTACTTTAAGTTTATTGGACGGCCCTGTACATGAAACATTTACTTGATCTCAACGAAAAGTTTAGTGTAGTATCACTATATGATACAGATTTAAAATACCGAGTTTGGACTTCACGCTACTATCTGTTCTTGAGATAACAGACACACACACAAACAGACACACGGAAACACAGACCAACCACTAAATATATGATTTTCGTATTCAGGGGACCTTAAAAAGAAGAAATATAACAAAAACTCTATTTCGAAAATTTGACCTAAAAACAATACTTTCTCTACCATATAATAGGTAAGAGAAGGTAAAAAACAATTACGCGGTTTGCAGAGGTTACAAACCATTCCAGATGTACTCACTCGTTACATCATTAGGCATCATTATATTTTAAACACACACGCACATATATATACATATATATCCCAGAGAAGCATGGACAGATGCATGTTAGAAATCACTCGAACAGACAGAAAGTGAAACACATGGATTAGGAAGGAAACCAAAGTTACTGATGTCATTTGTTGAGTTAAGAAATTAATATGGAGGTAGGCTGGGCATCTTACGAGAAGAAACGATGTGAGATGCACCGCGAAAGTCCTATTTTGATACAGAGAGATAAGAAAAGACCAGGAAAGAGACCATAGTCTCGTTGGAGAGATAAAATTGGGAAGTTTCGAAGAGCAGCATAGAGAAGAATTGCAGAGAACAGGGTAGATTTGAATTACCCACGAGAGGCCTTCATCCTCCAGTGGATTTGATAAAGGCTGATTTTGATGATGATGATGATCATATATATATAATACATATATACATATTGTATTTCGATAAAAAGGGAAAACGTATCTCAATTTCATTGTATATTGTACAATATAAAGTATTAAAATATTCTTAAAAACCTGTCATAGACCATAGTGTATCCGATTTCTTTTGTAAATTGCTGCATGTAAATCAGTAATATTAGTTATACTATTTTTTACAGGAAATATGCATGGGTAACCTGAAGAACATGTACCAAGACATGCTAAAATTATTTGAAATGTAAAAGCATTGAGAATGAGGGCAATCAGATAATAGAATTGAATTGAAAAATATTTTTTCACTTACAAAGTTTTAAAAGAAATCTTTTAAAAACAAGATTTTATGTAAAAGATAACTAATATAAAATTGGTGATTTTTTTCCCCCAAAGTTTCGAAAAAGAACATAAAAATTACGTAATGATTAATTCTTAAACGGCAGGTTTACATTAAAAATTTAAGCAAATTTGAGTTTTCAATAACAACTCACAATTTTAACAAAATATTCCTACGCTAAATCAAAGCATGTACAAAGTAAGCCTTGCAACGTCTATGGGGAATATATCCGCTCGATTGTCCGCCATTTAGGTCGTCAAGCATCATAGAAAAATCTCAATATTTTAGGGGGGGGGGGGAATACACTATTAATATTTTGCCTGATAAAACAATTGCACGCAATTTTAGATTTTAAGATTTTTCTAAGCTATCCTGCAATATAAATATTGATTTTGACGGTATACTTTCTTTTATGTACTCACAATCTGTTGCTGCTAGTTGCTTTTTTGTCCCCAACCACTGCAGGCAATATGTACAGTCGGGGGAAAAAAAAAAAAAAAAAAAAAAAAAACGCAACACTCGCTGTAATTTCGTTATTAATTGACGCAGAATAATCTAATAGACATTTTAATTCTGAAAGTTGATCGAAAATCTTTTCCGTTTTTCATTTTAAAAAATAGGCTGTCCCCTTAAGGAGCAATTTTATTTTGGCACCTTTGGACATAAAGCATTGGCGTCTTAAAACAGTGGGTGCATGTCTGTGTGTGTAGAAAACGTCCAACGCCCACTTTTATTATGTTTAAATAAATTTGCGTGTTTGCCGTTCCTTTTAGAAGTTGTTTATGGCCTTTGGTCTTTACCATAATGAAGGAGAATTCTTGACTGTTTATAAGATTCAGTTTTCATTATATTTTTACGTTTTTCTTTGTCTTATAGCTAATTTACATCAGAATGAAATGAAAACTAATATGCTGTGGTCATTAGAAAATTTTCTTCTATAATTTTCTATGCAAATTTACGCAATACACATTATTTTTTTAAATTATCATTTATTTTAATTATTTTCCATGATGAATCCAGACGATTTTCATCTCAGAGCAGTATAACACTAAAAGTCAACTTTGTGCTTTACAGACGACATCTAAAAAATTGCTTTTTTTTTTTTTTTTTTTTTTTTTGCTGCTGTTTGCTTGTTTGTTTGTTAAAAATGATAAAAATCGATAACTTTGTTTCAAATTACCACATATCTGTAGTTCAACCATTCCTTTTTAATGGTACTGACGAGTTCTTTTCAAAAGATAATCATATTGAAAACTTTCACCCCTTCCGGAATCTTACATATACAAACATTTTTTTCCTAGTTGAATACTACTATTATAAATAAATATTTACCAATTTAATGATGATTGGTTCAAAATAATTCTCATTGTGTACATTTATGCGAAATTTTATCCTAAAATGCCATATTAAAAAATATGAAAAAACGTGATGGCAACGTTACCTGTTGGGCGATTGGAACCAGAAGCTGATTGGCACTAATTTATGTCAAGGTGCAATTATAAATAAATTTCGGTGAAACTCTGCGCTTTAGTTCTTAAGCTAGATCTGCCACAAAATTTTTGTTGCACACAGCCAGAAATTTATTTAAAAAAAGAAAAAAAAAAAAAAAAAAAAAAAAACCTCATGGGCTCGTAACACTAAAAAAAAAATTATTTATTTACTAAGATTTGTAAGTTCTTAAAAGGTTTTTTTTATAAAAAAGAACTTTTGCATCGTGGGTAAAATAACTCGATGCCCAAATTAAATACGCGCCATGTGAAAAACCCCTTATAAAACTTCAACTCTGAAAAATATCTGAAATCTCGCTCATTCTTTGCAGATAATTTTCTTAATTTTTACTCTAGTCAAATGAACTTTTGACCTAAGTTGTCCAATATACCTAGCTTTCAATCTATGTAATAAAAATATTTCTATCCTTCACGCATGAGCAGCAAAAAAAAAAAATATTTACTAAAAATGCTCCTATCTCAGCGAATATTACATGTATGAGATTTATATTTCAAAATGATGTTTCTCTAATGTTTTGTCAAAATTTCTCAAAGTTTTGTAAAATTTTGTTGCAATACATTCTAGTTATAAGCAAACATTTTCCAGAAAAATTAATAATTTTCTAAAAAGAAATTATATTTGTCTAAATAATCATGATATTCCTACAAAAAAGAATACAAATATTGTATATGTGTAAGTAAAATCATGTGTTAAAGTTACAAGTCATTTATAGCTTTTTATGATACAGCGTGGTGCAAGGTATTTGTGTTTTTCTTCAATTTGTGTTAGTCCCCTAATTGCCCTCGTGACTAAATCGATAGTGGAAAATGGAAGTTTATAAATGTTTTTGCATGCCTGAAGTTCAAGGCAATTTTGTACAGATTTTTTTTTTTTTTTTTTTTTTTAATAGAAAAAAAAAATCTAATAATTCTATTTTCTACATATGAAAATTTATTGGAAATAACCAAAATATGAACAGATGGAAAAGGATCAAAATAAGACGAAATCTATTAAAATAATGGAAGTTTACAGAATTCGTATCTTCATTTAGGACATTATATGAATAGTGTGCTAGCATTAGAGGTCTGCACGGGCCGAAATTTTCAGGCCCGGGCCCGGCCCGATTCAAAAATATGTAAAAAAAAAAAAAAACATGCCTTTCTACGAAAAATATTTTTAGTATGTGTTTTGCAGAGGTTTTATATTGCTAAGCAATAGAATGTTCTTTAACAAAACTGCTGAATGTTTACAAGATATTTATATATAAACAGTATTTCATTATTACAGACGTACAGAAGGCACAAAGACAGGCAGAAAGTCAAATGGAAAATATTACCATTCCTCAAACATTATAGGAAGATATTTAAAATGGTTAATAGTACTAAAAATACACTTTCAACTACTTCCTGTTATATACCGTAATGTATCCAAATCTTTCATGTGATCCGGTAAACAAAACTTTAATGCTAATCTAACCATATTCAATAGAAAAGATGCTTTTGCACATGCTAAAATTGATGCTACTTTCATCCAATGCCTCGGAGAAAAGAAAAAGAAGCCTTAGAGGAAAAGTTACAGCGGAAGGATTTTTATAGCCTTCATACCACCTAAACACAACCGACCATAGAAAACAAAGCCTTATATACAGTAACGTATCTAATTTCTTTTGTTTGCTACATGTACGCAAACTGGTAGTAACATGCATATTACTTTGAATTAGAAACCATCTAATATTACTTTAAATAAAATATATTAATTTCGAGACATGTTTAAAATATTTGCGGAAAATCAGATCGTGAACAGTCAAGCTGATAGACAATTAAATTGTAGTTACAGACACCTTTTAACAAAATAAAATTTTATGTGACATTCTAGACTGTAAAATTATGTAAAATAAATGACTGAAAAAGTATTTTATCATTTTCCTTTTTCGTTGATTAACGAGGAATTTAGAAAAAGATTCGGGCCGGGCTCGGGCTTAAAATTTCCTCCAGGCCCGGCCCGGCCCGAGTACACACAAAAAATATTGAGCCCGAACCGGCCGGGCCGTGCTCGGGCTCGGGTCGAAAGCCCGGCCCGTGCAGACCTCTAGCTAGCATACACTCTAAGACAAAATAAACGACGCAGCAATAAGGAGTAATTCAAATTGGACACAAATTGATATGTAGACAGGTTTCGATAAAAAATATAAAATTTTAAAGTTTGGCGGCCAATGAATGAACATGTGACGCAGTAGCGCATCTTAATTGCGCAACTAACAGGATACTAAAGAAGAGAAATTTCGATTCCAGGTCAGAAATTCTTTAAGATTTTCATTCCGTTTACTGAGAGAGATGGTAAATATGGCTTGTACAGGTGCGCGAACATTACTCAAATGACAGCATACTCTCTCAAATTACAGCATTTGAGATTGGACGTGTAGTTGGACTCAAAGAAGTCGGTTGTTCTATTTTGCGACTCTCTCAACATTTGAACAGGAATGATGCCATTATTAGACGATGTTGGCAGAAATGGGTGAACCATGGCCGAGTGCAGCGTCAAGAAGGAAGAGGTTGGCCTGACGAGACGATAGAACATAAGGGCAATCAGTCGTCAGAGCTGAACTCAGAGCCTCATATTCATCATTATTATGTATCCTATGTGCAACTGGTGCTTCAGTGACCGCAAAGATCATTAATAGGTGGCTCAGAGAAAGGAGGCTGAGCTCACAGCGCCCCTTCCACCTACCAAAAATTATCTCTGTACAGCAACAAGCCCATTTGCAGTGATATTGGGCACATTCGACCTAGAATGAAAATGAGTAATATAGAATTCTCTTCAGTAATGAGTCCCGCTCCGATTTGAGCCCCGATGACCAGCAAAGACGTGTCTGGAGGTACCCCGGAAAAAGGGGGGTTCAAGCCTGATTGTTGCTTGCTATATAGCCCGACAACAAGAAGTGATGATCTGGGGTGCCATTTCATTTCATAGCAAGACTCCTTTGGTTGTCATTAGCAACACCTTTACAGTACAGCGGTACATCAAGAAATTCTACGCCCCATTGTGTTGTCCTTCATATCACGCTTTTCTGAGTGTATATTTCAGCATGATAATGCCCTCCCGCGCCCGGAGATAGTTTCTACTGCTGAATTTTTTGCTTGTCCAATATTATCTTTGCCAACGAGATCACCGGATCTCTCCGCCACTGAGGGCGTTTGAAGCATTATGAAAAGGACCCTATAACCAGCTCGGGATTTTGCCAATCTAACAC
Organism: Salticus scenicus; assembly: GCA_963930645.1. Classification (NCBI taxonomy): domain Eukaryota; kingdom Metazoa; phylum Arthropoda; class Arachnida; order Araneae; family Salticidae; genus Salticus; species Salticus scenicus. Next base: position 107,581,825 of record OZ005650.1, on the reverse strand, counting down.
ACCAATTTGACAGAATTTGTCATGATATATTGCAAGAGGACATCTGTCAAATTTATCAATCAATGTCAAGCCAATAATGCTTATATAGGATCTAGAAGTGGATCAAAGTGTTATTGACTTGTTCACTTTGTGAAGCCCTTCCTCTTGATTAAATCATCCAAATTTTCTGAAACTGTAATTATTTATTTTTCTCTACATGTACATCAAATACATGTACTACATGTTCTTGGTGCGTCTTTTTTTTTTTTTTTTTAAGAGTGTATTTTTGTGGTTTTCGTGAAAATTGTGTGCATAATGCCAATAAGTATTATTTTTTTAATGCCCGCACAACAAAAACAAAAGTAAAAAGAAGTAAATAAATATATGTATATATATGAATATAATATTTTAAACATAAAATATTTACGCCATGGTATTAATTTAAGCTAACATAATGTACTTATCGATCATTTCCGAAATCAGACCTGTAAGTAAAATTTACTATTTTTTTTCTTTTGTTTGTTGCTTAGTTTTAATCTGACAATGTTGCTACTATTATCCTCGTTCCCTTTTGCTTTATCTCTTAGATAAACTTTAATAATAAAAATAACATTAGATAATATAAAATTGATTTGCCGTATTATTTGTGCTTTATCCGCGTGTTGTTATTTCTGAAATCAATAACTATTCAAGTTACGTGGCGACTGAGAAAACAGAGCTTTAGCTGAATTAACATCCATTAGAGGGATTAAGCTCTGTAAACATAGCAATAAAATTGACTTCACTTAAGCTGTATGCATAAATTTACTAATTTACTTCTATCAACAAGATGTAAATACTTGCTGCTAGGTTATTCCATTGAAGTAGCTTAAATAAATAATAAGTAATAAATATTACTTTGGCAGTAATTTTAATTCCTTTAATTACTGAATGGAATTCTAATTTAAAAAATAACATTTTGATCCATTCATAATAAAAACATTTCATATTTGTTAATCAAAAATAAACTTATTTTGCTGAACATATACTTTTAAGATATATATTTATGTTCTATTATTGTAAAAGTAAAAGTATGTGTGTGTGTTTCAGTATTTTTTAATCTTTTTAAATAAAATTATATTACATGCATTAAAAAAAAAAAAAGCTTTTCTTCTACAAAACACACACACACACATATATATATATATATATATTTAATTACATTAAATATATTTTGATAAAGTTTATGACATAAGATTATCATTATTTACGTACATCATACATTTACCGAAGAAATTATCGACGTTTCGATCGTTATGTAATACGGACTCACAGTTTCTTGCTTAAGAAATGTGAAAAGAAAATTAAATTAAATAAAAGAAAAAATTAATAAAAAAAAAAAAAAAAAAAAAAAAGTAAAGTAAAAGAAATTTTGTATCACATAAAATTTATGTGAAGAAAATACCATATAAAAACTCAGAAACATTTAAAAATTATTTTAAAGATACATGAAGCAGTTTAAATTACTTATTTAATGTATATATTTCGTTCAAATGGTATCATTTTTTGATCGCTATTTTTGGACGTAACAAAATACAAAACGCTTTTTTCTAGAAATGTTTTGTGCATTATTTGTACAAAATACTTAATGAGTTTTACAGAGTGCACTCTATACTCTGTTCTCTCCGTTGTTCTTCAGCTACAATGCATATTTGGACCAGTGTTGGGCATAATTGATTAAAAAGTAATTGAATTACAATTAAATTACAATTATATTTTTTTTTTCTTTGTCAATCGATTAACAAGTAATTGATTACAAATAAATTGAATTATTATAAATAAATTGAATAAGTAATTCAATTTTTTTGTAATCAATTATTTGTTAACTTATTGACAGTAAAATAATTATAATTGTAATTTAATTGTAATTCAATTATTTTTTAATCAATTATGCTCAACACTGATTTGGACCCTTGTTTGAACTTTATGTTGCACACGTTGTAGTGTAGCTGGTGACAAGTAAGCTACGTAAAGTTCACACGAGGGTCCAAATGTGCACTGTTTTGACAGATGTTTGAACATATTGAAAATAAGAGTATTTTGTGATAACTAGGGGTTGTTGTTTTTTTTTCTTCTTCTTCTTTCTAAGATTGCTTCCTAACGTCACAGTGTAGGAAATCACAAACAAACAAATGCAAGTTTTAAACCTTCCATTTTAAGTATTCACGACTGCAAGTTATGTTTTCGTACTAGATCTAGGATGCTCTATAACTTTGTAATTCACTTTTTTTTCCCGTATCTGGTAATGTTTTCGAGATAAGAAAGCTTAATCTACCGTTTACCACCAGTTGACGTTGTAAACGATTGCATCTGATAGAGTATTCTTCGTTATTTCTTAGCTTTACAGATATTCAGAAATTTACCTATATTTTCACACAATAATTCAATTAATGCCCCCGATGAAGTATTGATTAGAGGGATTTTTTTGTGTGTGAGGTCGTGGGAGAGGAGTTTTTGTTTATATTTTCTTTTATTCCATGTAAGGATTTATACTTCTTTCATGCTAATTTAGTATCATATTTTTACTTCTCTCATTGTAATTTAAAACAAGGTATTTCATTATTTTCAGTGATATGTTTGAAAAGTTTTTATATGTTTTAGGGCATCATATCTTTAAGAATAATCGAAATCGGCGTATCCATCGTTACGGGATTCGGACATCGCAGATTGTCACTCTAAGAAAGACCCTTTATTGAAAAGAAATTTTATATAAACATATATAAATACTTAAAAACGTTTAAAAAATAATTGTAAGGATAGATAAAAGTGTTTAAATTACTTTCTTAGTATATTTTGCATTCAAATGATAGTTAATTTGGGGCATAAAGAGTACAAAATACTTCTTTCTATTTTAAAAACATTAATCCAGTACTACATTTTGTTGAGGAAATTATCAAGCAATCATTCTTTTCCAATATTCATTCGTTATTTTCAGTTAAAAATATCTGGAAATAAGCTCCCCCCCCCCTCTTTCTTTTGTTTCATTAAATCAGTTAATGTTTTGAATGTCCAAAATTGATCTTTTTAGACCAAAATAAATAAAGTTTTTAAGATATTTACGCAAAGCTTTTACAATAAATCATATCTATCCTTGTCTTTAAACAGAATTAGAAACTCAATGAGAAAAAATAAATTCAAGTTAATGAGATTTAAGGTTAGTTATTGTTAAGGCTTACAGTTATGATATGTATTTAGTGCCCGTAATTTGAGAACTGTCTATATTTTATAAAATAATAATAATAATAATAACAACAACAACAACTTTCGTTTTTATTACTTCATGAAAATGTATTATAAAGTTTAAAGCCTAGTTTTGTATTGAAAGAATAAATATTTCTATCAATTTTATGGGATAATAAATCTACTCATCTTTTAATAGAATAAACTCTTGGCTTTATATTAAGTTTAAAAATTTTGTAACAATCGATAGAAGGAATTTTATATAATATCAGGCTTGTTACAGTTAGGAAACGTAACATATTTTGTGCTTGTTATAAAAGATTGATATACTTTCATGGAAGGTATATTTTATTAAATAAAAGTTCTGGGGTAATTTATGGAATTCTTAAATAAGATTATTTGTAGCATATTCTCAGATAATTGCATTTTTCCGAACAATTTTTTCTTTTATTATTATTATTATTTATTTAAATAAAATTTGTAAATTAAAAAAAGAAAGAAAAAATATTTTACCAAACTAGAGATTTCTGTTTTCTTTTTCTTTTTTTTTAAATCTCCCCTCTCTCCCCTCCTCTTTATCTCTTAAATTCGTGAGATTTGTTCGACAACTAATTTAGATACAAGAAAATCAAATGATGTTTCATTTTCCTATTAAGGCAAAATAAATAAATAAATAAATAAACAAATAAATTGAATATCTGTCAAAATTGCCGATTTTAAATAATTTTCAGTCCAAAATATTTTCTTTCAGACATGCAGGATAATCGGGAAATGTTTAGCCAAAACTTAGTTAGATGGTATTAGTATAAAAGGATTCGAAGTACAATGCGTGTCTGGTATTATGTGGTAGAGAGCGCTGTGTATAGAGTAATTAAAACAAGCCGCTGAGCAAGATTTTTTTTTTTTTTTTTTTTTTTGTGATGTCAGGTGGAATCAGCTTTCGTGAAGCGCTGTATGCTGCATGAAATTGAAATAGGAAATGATAGCGTATTATTATTATTATTATTATTATTATTATTATTATTACAACTATAAGGATTACAAATTTTAATCACTCTTATATAGCGAGAAGAAAACCGAACGTTCCAAAGAAGGTTTATAAGTTTGAAGCCTATGCATGTCTGTATGTATGTGTGTGTGTGTGTGTGCGTTCGTCTGTGGCACTGTGCCACGGTGGCTTTGTAGGTCCAAAACAAATAAACCGATTTTAGTGCGGTTTTTTTTTTTTTTTTCTTAATTATACTTATTATATTTATTTATTTATTTATCTACCTGTTTAGAATGCTGATTTAATGAGGATATTTCTTAATTATGTTTGATGAAAATCTGTTTGATAGACTTTTTTTTTTTTTTTTTTTTATAAATTAAATCCAGCTTTACACTTGCTCTCTCTCTCTCTCTCTCTCAAAAAGAAAAAAGGAATGAATTGTGAAACTTGCACTGATTTTCTACCGCCGCGATAGTCAAGATCAACTGCAATTATGGAGCGGTTAATTCTAACTAATTGAATATGTGCCTATTTAAACTAGTATGGTGTGGACACAACAAGGTTTTCTTCTATATATTATCTTATATAAATTCGCGGGTACAAATTATTTAATAAAATTATCTTCCATGATGAATGCAGACTATTTTTATCTCATAGAAGTATAACACTAAATGCCGAAAGAGCATCAATTTAGTGCCAACATCAAAAATTCGTTTTTTTTTTTTTTTTTTTTTTTTTGTGGGTAGGGGCTACAAATGAACAGAAAATTGATAACTTTGTTTTTAAATTAAATTTTCGAGGATCTACGGTTCAACCATTCGTTTCAAAGACACTGACGAGTTATTTAGAGTAATACCCATATTGGAAATTTATCCCCTGGCGGATACTTCCTCTCCAGGCGGTGTGGATGATGTTCCTACATACACAATTTGTTTTTCTTAGTTTATTAATACTATTATTAATAATTCAGATTAATTTTACACTCATTCGTTAAAAATAACTCTCATTAGGCACATTTATACGAAAAATGTGTCCTATACTGCCATATTAAAAATTATGGGGGGGGGGGGGGGGAATGGGACCACAGCACCGCTTGTACACCGGTTGATCCCCAAATGTAATCAGCACCAGTTTAGGTCAGGGTCCAACCAAGTTTGGTTAAATTTCGTTCATTGGTTCGTGAGATACAGCGTCCACAAAAAGTTTTATACACACACACCTTTTCTAAAAATAGAAAAATTCTGTTAAGGACATCTCAAAATATGTAACGCCATCGAAAATTGGAGTTCATAAATTTTCCCGAATCCAATACTTTTTTCTTATATATATATATATATATATATATATATATATAAGACAGTAAAAATAAATGAATGAATGAATGAAACCAGCAAACATAGTTTGTAGAATGTAGAATTACTTATTGTAACAATTCTTCTTCTTCTTTTTATTTTTATTCATTTATTTATTTTATTTTTATTTATTTTTATTTATTTATTTATTTATTTATTTATTTTTGAGGGATTAATGATTTTGAGGGATTCGGTTGTCAGGACGTAAATTTCCGAGAAAATTTTGTTTCCGCTGAAAAACCTAGTTTTGCTAGAAGAGAAAAGATCGCAGAACATAAATGGCATTATCAATTTCGATAATAATTAAATACGAATAAAATTATCTACAACGTTTAAAATTTAAAATGAAAACAATTTTATAAAAGTAAAAATTATGTAATTTCAATGAATAGAAAATAGAACACTACGCATGTTGTCCTAAATAAATAGAGACTACTGATACTAAATTAAAACCTTTCAGAGGCAGATTTATTACTTTCTTCTATATTCAAAGGGGAAAAAAAAGGAGTGAATTCGTAAAAATTTTCAACTTCCATTTTCCATATGTACGATTTTAGAGATCCAGAACACGATTTAACCATTTTTAGAAAACGACTATGACAAAAATTTTGTGGCAGCTGTAACTCAGGAACTAATGCGAACAATTTCATGCAAATCCATACGTAGTTACCCTTTACATAAATTTGCACATATCACCTTTTAATTTAAATCATACAGGTGGCGCCATTTTCATAATTTTTAATACGGCAGTATAGGACAAAATTTTCTATAAGTGCAAACAATAAGTATTATTTTTAAGTAATCATTGGGAAATTCAAATATACATACATTTGTAATGCTGATATCATCGAAGAAAATTTTTTTTATATGTGTAAAGCGTCGAGTTGTTCTTTGGGGGGGAGGGAGAGAAGTACAATTAATATAAGGGTTATAAATAGGTTACATATAGGGTTATAAATTTTATGTATTTTTCAAAAGAACTCAACAATACGATTAAGACGGATGGTTGCACCATACGCCTGTAATAATTTCAAACAAAGTTATGTTTTTCTATCTCTCTCTTCACTTAAAAAAAAAAAAAAAAAAAAAAAAAAAAAAACGAAAAACGAAAAACTTATTGTTTAAGACAGTGATCTGTGTGTAAGACACAAAGTTAATTTTTTTTCGACGTTTAGTGTTATACTTCTCTGAGAAGAAAATCGCCTGCATTCACCCCGAAAAATGATTTTAATAAACAATCATTTTAATAAATAATTTGCACTGCATGAATATGTATAAATAATATTGAAGACGTTTTTGTGATTGCCATATCGTACTAGTTTTTTTAGTCATTTTTCGTTTGTTTGTTTATAAAAATCAAATTAAAAAAAATTAATTAATTAATAAGAGCTGCAAATGATGAAACATGGACAAATTTTAATATATTTTCCAAGATTACGAGAACATACTAAAACAGTGCATCTCTGATTAGAAGGAACTTCGATAGGTAGTTAAAATTGACACGAATTTATGAATTTCATGTTTCCTTCTGCTATTATCTGATTTTTAGAAGCATTATTTACCAACAATACTGTATTTTATGTAACTGATCTACTGATTAATTTATCATTGTGATTAACAGATTAAATGCATGATCACACGACGGAGACGTTTTTATTGTTTCTATATATGGCCTTGGTCATGCGTTTTGTCTCGTTAGACTGGCGACATTCATTTACAAAAAGTCACTTTGATAAAGATCTGTGAAGGCATTGTTCTGAAGCATTGTTAGTTCAGTATTAAATATCAAACAAGCCTCTGTGGAGAAAAAATATTCAATATATTCACGTTTTTAATCTTTCGAAGTTTCAGATTTGGAGTTTTGTGCAGTGATGCCAGATTGGGGATTTTGTCCCCATTTTGAGGATTTTTGAGGTTTCTGGGGACAATTTTGAGGACCAAATGCTTCTGAGGACTTTTTTGGGGAATTCTAAAATTTTTGGGGACAAATCTGGGGAGTTCAACTTTTTGTCAATGTTGGCAACGTAATGATTTATCCCTACGACTAGATACTTTCAATAGTTTTAGTCATGATGTAGGGACAAATTTTAAATTCATGGGGACTTTTTGGTAATTGGGGATTTTTTTTCCAAAAATTGCCTTCATTTGGGGGAAAATCTGAGCTTAAATCTGCTTGATATTTTCTTTTTGAATTTTTTTTTTTTTTTTTTTTTTTTTTCCTTTTCTCTTTTTAGTAGAAATCATGTTGGGGATTTTTTCGAAAAAAAAAAATTCCCTGATTTGGGAAAATTTGAAGACTTGTTTAGGGAAATAATTTTCGACCATCTGGCATCACTGGTTTTGTGGCACATGGACACCAACAGGAAACTTGCGTGTGTATGTAAACATTTACACGTCTGTGAAGTAATAAAAATATTATAATAGTAATAATGATAATGATAACAGAAAAAAGATAAAATTGAAATTTAATCCTTATAAAAATCAGTTAATATTTAATAAAACAGAAAATATAATTTCGGAATTTTTCGTTAATATATATATATTGAAGAATTTATTGCCGTTATAAAAATTTTCAATCGATAGACGCATGATAATACTAACAACCCACACATAAAAGAGATTGTAATTCAATTTAAATGTTATCACATATTATTTATGATTTAATTACAGTACCTATTAATAGTTAAATCAATTTTAAATTACTTACGCTAAAGTGAACATTTAGGACCATAACACTAAGACTAACTAAGAGAGATATTTATGCGAAATTCATTAAAGTTATCATACTTAAACCTATAAATTTATAAAAATATATATATATATATATATATATATATATATATAACAGGAAATAAGAATAGGATTAAAAAATACGAAAAAAGGATAACTGGAAATGAGAATTGGAATAAGAAATGCTCAAAAATCGAAGTGTTCGCGCTTCAGGAAACTTGCACTTCTATATTAGCTACATAGCAATTATTTTCTTTCTTTCTTTCATTTTAATTTTCTTTTTTATACAAAAAAAAAGTATTGGATATGTAAAAATTTTTCACTTCCAGTTTTCGATGGGTTTACTCGTTTTCAGGTATCCTGAACGGTTTAAGATGTGCTAATTAATTTTTGAGATACGTAGTACAACAGGTGTTGCTGCTCTGCTGCGATTTCTCCCATTTACTGGAACACTTTATTTCAGCTTCTATGATGTGTAATAGTACAAAATTGGATAAATGTATATGAGGATCATCATGAAAGACTATGTTGATTCAATTTGGGTGCATATCGTAACGAGAGGTGGGGGGGGGGAGCACTTTGTAGTAACTTATCCCTGTTTACGGAAAGGCACTATTTCAACTTCTGTGATACATAAATGCACCAAACTTTACATGTGAGATAGATATTATAAAAAAAATTATGCTTATTCAATTTTAGTGTATATCAAATGGTAAGTGACGTTGCTGTTATTTACTTTCTACGATTTTTCAGGTAGCTGTTAGCATCTACTGGTTAGAATTTCCCCAAACTACATATTTAAAATCTTTATTGTGAAAAGTTATATTGATTAAATATTTGTGTATGTTAATTGATAGGCGACCCTGCCATATATAAAGTTATAGAAGAAGCTTGTTATGGGCACAGCATATTATTTTTTGCAAAATCGTAGTTTCGAAAACTTAATAAATTGTCGAATTAGGGAGATTCAAAGATAATTTATTTATGTTGTAAGTCTTGTAGGATAGACGGATGCTAAATGTATGTACAGCACGAGTAAAAATTTTCAAAATATTCTCAATTTTCTTAAATAAGAAAAAAATTGTTTTTAACTAGCAATATTAATTGAATGTTTATTAACCTACGTAATATGCAACGCTTGTAATTCTCTCAGAACATGATGATAGGGGGCGATCAATTGCTCCAAGTAGTTTTCCCTGACGAAAAAAGTAAATAAATAAAATAGAAATAAAACAAGAACGAAAAATCATGCAGTACGCATCGATTGTTAACACTTTCCAAATATATGTATTTGTTGTATCGTATAACTTTCATTGTCCTTTGCGTTGTTCTTAAGAGTTTTTCAATTATACTTTAAAATCACAATAATTATAATTATAATAATGACGATTGAAATATTAGTTCAACCATAATAAATTTTTCATCACACACAATATATATATATATATTGCAGATAAGTGCATATAAATGTTTCTTGTTATCATACATCTATGTATAATATTAAATATATGTATGCATTTTGAATATTTAAAAAATGAAAATCAGACTGTATATTAAATTTATAGTGAAAAAACGGTTTTTTATTCATAAATATTATTACATATTGTTATATATAAATAAATAAAGCTAATCTCTCTCTATATACAATATATTTATGCGTTAAAAGTTCTGTTTTCTTCAAATTTTAAAATCAATTTAGTAAATATAAAGGTAGTCAGTAGAAAGATGACAAGTAAGGGGACTACGTGTGACAATGGGCCTACACTACTGAAGATGTGTATGATATAATATGGACAAATGATCTGATACGGGGAATGTAAGGTTCATAAATATCTTTTCGTAAAATCGAGTGAAAAGTTTCTACTACTATTCAGAATAAAAGATTTGCAAAGATTTTAAAAAAGTAATGTTTAATAATATTAAAAAATCATTATTACTTATAAATAGAAATATACAGTGTGTCCTAAAAGTTCCAGTACTCTAACTTAAAGAACTCATTGTGTCCATGATTTTTTTTTAAATATTAATTTTATCGTCTGCTTGTTATTGCATCAATTCTTTAATTTTTATTGTTTGTTGCTTTTCTCCCTCAAGTTATGTGAGAATAAAGTTTTATAATATTTTGTTCTTCATAGTGAAATGAGTTTATCACGCATTCAGAGAGTTACGCTGTATGAAGCTTATCTTGAATGTAAATCGTATGAAAGATGCAAAGATGTTTGGCGATATAAATATCCAGATGTAATACCGATGTAATACCGAGTAAAAATATGCTATATTAGCTCGTTCGACAATTTCGTAATACAGGTTCTGTGCAGGTGTGTACAGGTTTCTCTACAAGAAATCACTCCCAGCATGTTAAAACGCGTTTCTAAACACATGCGCAAACGAGTTCAGCTTCGCCTCCTAGAAAAGGGTGGACATTTTGAACATTTATTATAAATGTAAGTTCTATATTTTTTCCGCCGTTATTCTAAATGTGCCTTTTATCATTAGCATAAAAATAATCGTTTTAAGGTTTGTTGTTTTGTAAATAAAAAATACATCAACGTCAGTACTGGAACTTTTAGGACACTCTGTATAACAGCTTAATAATCAGTTATTTTATTTCTACACTTTTAACTTTTTTCTAGATCTGTAATTTTACCAAAGAATCAATTTCATCAAAACATAAGCAATAGCTACACCTGCCTTTAAGAGTATATTTTGAACAAAATGAAAATTAAAATGTAATTTTACAAATTTCGAAGATAATAATTTTAATATTCAAACTAATACGACTAATCATTTTTTTTTTCTTTACTTACAACACTTCATTTAAAAATAGCTGGTGCAAAACATAGGGATTGACGAGCTAAAAACATTGCTTACGAATCAAACTGAATGTAATAATTTATTTACAAAAAGAATGAATAAATAAATAAAGAGAAAATCCTTCGCAGGCTCAAGCGCTTAGATATTTTTAGCCTGTAAATATGTGTTCAGAGATCATAAAATGAAATCTGAAGTTGCTTTTGTCAGCATATCTAGGAAGCTATCTTTATTTAGTTGTAGTCGAAAATCTAAAGTTTCACTTTTGCAGATTTCTAACTTTATTTATTTTATTTCTTTGTTTTTTTTAATGTTTGTTTAACAAAAAAGTATTTTTTACTAGATTATGTATTTTCAGATATAAATATATCAAGAAATAAATATATAAATAAATAATTTTCCAACGTTGTCTGTGTGATGTGTAACAGAGAAACCAACGTATAGAAAAACAGGAATAATAATAATAATGATAATAAAACACTTAAATTTATTAAAGCAGCTGTCGTTTTAGCATCCATCTCCACAAATAGTACTTGCTATCATTATTATTATTATTATTATTTAACTATTTAGTATTAATTAAATATATTTTATATCTTCTGTAACGCTCGGGGAGGTTTATTCTATTTCCTCCAAGAAGGGCTCTGCAATGGAGATATGAAAATGTAAAACAAAAATTTCTCTTAAGAAAAGAAAATGTCTTTCCTCTATATCTGAATAAATTTTATATATTTATGTTACCTAATTTAATGAAGAAATCTTCGCTTTTCATAAAAATGTAAAAAGGTCAAAGAGTTATTCAGTGTCAAATCGACCAACATCGGTCTAAATTTTTTCAATTTAGAAATTAATGAATTTTGACATTGTGGTATCAAACAAAATATTAAAAAAAAAAAAAAAAAAAAAAAAAAAATGAAATTTATATATATTTGTGTTGTGAGTGTGTGTCTGTATGCGGGAAGAGGGGTTGTTTTTGACTACTGGTTTTAAAATATTTAAAATTGCAGAAGTTTGGCAATATTTTGACACTTTTAAAAGCTGTAAATGACTAACTATTTGATATACAAAGCACAAATCGGTGTCTTTCTTTTTGTTATCTTTCAATTGATAAGCAAAATGACTAAAGCATTTTTAAACTTTTATTCAAAAAATAAATTTTAATTTTAAAGTTAAAAAAAAGAAAAAACTTTTTATTTTTTAAGTATGTTTTAAAGACTACATAATTGGCTACATATTGGTTAAATCAAGTGTTAGGATAAAAAGGAATTTTTATGGATATATATACATATTTAATTGCCAGAAGGCTTAATTTCCTCCTACATTTTTCTATTTGATACTAAATTTATGAGTGACAGTTCAGCGAGGTTCCAGAAATCCAGGATTAAATAGTATGCAAAATTATCACTGCACAAAAGGAGAGTAGCGTCAATTCAGCGATTATATCGTTAAAATTCGTTCGTTTTATCTCTTTTCACTTTATGAGAGTGACGTGCCGTGAAGCACGCTTTACAGGGTAAACTTGAATTTTCTTTATATTATCCTATAATATTAGTTTAAAATAATAATATAATGAATTAAAATTTTAATTCTTTCTATATCCTTCCTTATCTATCTATATATATATATATATATATACAGAGAGAGAGAGAGAGAGAGAAAGAGTTATATTATACAGGAAAATGGTTGTTTTAAACTAAAAATGTGCACCTGTAAAATCTTTTTTTTTTTTTTCACTAGTACTACTTAAAACTTTTATGCTATAAATAAATATAAAAATTTAATCTAAAAAACTTAATAGTGCGTTTTCTTTTTTTAACTTTTTTTTAAAATTTATTTATTTATTTATTTATTTAAAAACTATAAAGTAATATACTAATGTCTTACTTTATAGTTCTTAAATTGTATTAATGCCTTTTAATAATCTTAACATGATGAGATAGTAAATACATGTCTATTTTACCATGTTTTTATTAACTTCTATTCTTGTTTGTTTGTCCGGTGCAAATCTTGCAATCGAATTTTAACTAACTTCCCTACTAGCTAGACATTTGAAACTTTGACAGTAGCTTAGAACCCGGTAACAACACAATACTTCGAAGTCCGATTTTCGAATTTTTAATTAGTTTTCTTGTAATTAATTAAAATATGAAAATAATAACATCCTAATAGCATTAAAATAGCTATTAAAATATGAGCTATAATTTAATTGTTGCCAAAAAAAGAAAAAAAATTAGTTCATTTTTTTTCTACATAAAAATAAATACATTTAATTAAACGTGAACGTTAAAAATTATAAAAAGTTAAATTATGCATCTCACAAAAACTGACGTCATTATCACTTTAAAAATTTTATGCACATTGATAAGAGCTCTATGATTCATCAGAAAATTTAAAACATGGTATATAAAAGTTTTTTTTTTTTAAATCTTGTAATTATTTACAATTAACGACAATAATGCAGGCATATTAACTCACAGATTATGTGAAACTAAATAATGAATATAACTACGAAAGAAAATTAACTTACAAACTCTGTATAAAATTACTTACCATAATCAGCTACAAAAGTTACTCTAAGGCAAGATTTAGTAAGTGATATTTCGCTAAAAGTACTTGATATAATATACACCAAGTTTTTCGAAAACTGTTATTTATCCCTAAACTAAATTAGAGTAATACAGAGTGCGTGAAGTAAAGAGCGCATATAAATAAAATCATATTGAGAGACATAAAGAAGAAGCATTTAATACTACAAAGAAAAAATGAGATCAAATTAAAATACTTTAGATAGGACTTGCTCTGAAGAATTTATTACGAGTCTAAAAGACAATAGAACAGTGTGAGGCCCGATATAACTTTAAATTTAGGAAAATGTCAGGACGGCTTGGACAGTAACCCATTTAAATTTTTCTATCAAATTATATCTGTGTGATCGTCAGAAATATATGTACAACATCCGCGTATTATTATTAGAAAAAAAGATAAGATATGTAGCAATACACCAGTAAAAATAAATTCTTGAACTATTTTAAAATTTCAAAATGAAGTTATTGTAATATCTTTATCAGATTCTAAATATACAGCGAGCTATTTATAAGTACCTTTTCTTTTAATTTCTTATATAGAACTTCATAATTGCAGAAGTATATATTTTTTTGTTTATAACATGCACTTTTTTAAAACGAATATAATTTCTTTTCTTCTTTTTTTTTTTTTTAAGAAAATTTCACATACTTCACTATACAACATACAACAATCAATGTATAAAAATATTAAATATCGGTTGGAATATGAGTAATTTTACTAAATAAATTTAACTACGCATGCGCAAGTGTTAACAAAATCTTTTATTGCATAACTTATTAACCAAATGCAGATTAAATACAAAAAAAAAAAAAAAAAAAAAAAAAAAAAAAAAAATGAAACGAGCAAGAGTCTTAAAAATTCATAGAGATATCGTCGACAAAAGAATTATATTTTAAGTACTTTCCAAAAAAAGGGCAAAACTAAAAACAGTTTTATTTTTGTGTAGTTATAGAGTTTTGTTTATTTTCTAAGTATTTAAAATTATACTCTTCTATTATCGATATTTTTTCTGAATTTTTATGATATTTGCTTTGGGTATTTATATAAGTAGCTCATTTAACATGTGATTGAAAGGATCAAATAGGTGCCACAAATAGTCTGAAAATGCTTAATTTGAATATTCGCGCAATAGGGCAAGAAAGGTAATTGCTCAAAAATGTAAAGTAATAAAAACTAATTTCTTTTCAAAGATATTTCAACACTGAAAGAAATTTATCGCTTTGATTCATCATTGGTTTCCGTTTTAACTTTAGCATAATCATTTGAATTGTTTCGAAATTTGTAAATGTTATTAAAAGTATCTACATCTACAAAATGTTCCCTATTAAAAATGGCGCGCCATTTATAGTTCTTTTTCAAGCAAACACAGATAAACATGAATACATTAGAGATTATAAACGATATTCATCATGAATTCCTGTACATTTTAATCACATCAGACTGTTTCAGACTGAATATAATGCAACTACTCCAGCGTTTTAACTTTCTACTCATAATAGTGTGAAAAGTAATTATAATTCTCTTAGCGTAACACACAAAAGAATTGCATTATTTATAATTTTTAAAAAAGGAGTTTATAAAAGATAAGTTTGATGACTGTAAACACCTTAAAATTTAACATAATGTTATCACTACAGTATCGTAAATATAGTACATGTGACATCGTTACTTACTAAGACTATACAAAAATAGTATATATATATAATTATGACTGAGTAGTAAATTATTATACACACATCATCTGCAACAATTAAATATTTTTATAACTTTATGATGTCACCCTATTTAAATTTGAAAATAGTCATAGATAAATAATATTACGTTTGTTGTTCGCATAGGGAAATTTTAAAAAACTAGTTGGCGTAAGTGGACTCTGCCCAGTTCCCCATCATGTATTTGCTCTCATAAATTTTTACTCAGGGCATACTATATTCATGTTAAGAGAAATGAATTTCACCGATCACTGGACACGCGACAGACTGAAATACCCAACCAGTAGGCTATCCACCATTCAGTTCGAGACATTCATCTTTTCTTAAATTGTTAATTAATTTTAATGGGGTCAATAATATTTCATATTTTAGTTTCCTTGCAATTCTATACTATTATGATTGCAATGATCCCATAATCCAAGTTTTATATGAAACATTGTTCTGTTCTGCTATGTTAAGAAAAATCTTTAATTTCGAATAACTTACGAAATTTTCAAATTAGAATATTTGTAGTCAATATTGTTCAAGCCAATATCATAAATGGTATAAAGAATACAAAACTTTTAAAACTTCCAAAATTCAAGTTTTGTATTCCTTATCTCATTTTAAATGTTACTTTGGTTTTAATATGTTAATGAGACGTATAAATTATGTTTAATTTTATTAAATCATAAATGGTATTTTAAATGAGGTCTGACATCTTTACGATAAAAATATTTTTCAAATGTACATTTATGCAAAATGTTGTCCTATTCTTCCATGTTAAGAAAATCATAAATTTAGAATAAGTTACTAATTTTTTTAATTAGAAATTTCATAGTCAATGATGCCCATACCACTATCCTAAATGATATTTTTTAAAAGGCATTATATCTGTACGATGAAACTATCTCTCAAAAGTAATGTTTAAAGCAAATTTTGCCCTATTCTATGTTAAAAAATTCGTAAATTTCAAATAACTTACGAAGTTTTCAAAACTGAATTTTCATAGCTAATGATGTTCATGCCAGCATCATAACTGATATTATAAAGCTAGTCTAACATCTTTAAAATAAAAATATTATTTTTAATGCACGTTCGAATGAAAATTTACCCTATTCTCCCATGTTAAGAAAATCGTAAAATTTGAATAAAATAACAAAGTTCTTAATTTGCCATATTGCAAATCAATAGTGCTCTTATCAGTGTCATAGGTGATAATTTAAAACTGGTCCCATACTTATAGTATAATGGAGAATTAAACAAAATGAATTAAGAAGAGTATGTATATACACACGCATACATACATGTATATAAATTGTTATATATATATAAATATTTCACCTCTGAAGAAATATTTTTAAAATTTTTAAGATCTTTTAGAATTTTCTTCATTATTTCTCTAATTATTTAATAATGTGTGTTTAATTATATCCTCTGGATATTTTCAGTGTTTCTTATCAAGTGAGTATTCAGGATATATGACAATACATTTAAAAAATTTTAATATTAATAATTATCTTAAATTGAATTACTGTTTTCTGACATTATGCTATATTTGTCTCATTACATAGCACATAAAGATGTAAACACAATTTTTACTACCCGAACATACATGTGTAAGGAAAGTATTGTAATCATGTCAAAAATCTGATTTTGAGATTTTGATGTTTCTATCCGTTTTGAGGTGCCTTAGTCCGTTTTCACTATTTTTACGAGGATGTATGTATGTGTGTTTGTGTATGTGTGTGAGTGAACACGCTAGCGTCTAAACACTTTGCTCGAAATGAGCTGGAAGTTGGCACGTATGTTGTAAGTCACCGTAGCACGAACCCTATTCATTTTGGTGAAAATATAGTTACTTATAGTTTTCTTATAGTTCACTTATAGTTTTTTTTTTTTTTTTTTTACAGGGACACTAAGAAAAATTCTTTATCATTATGGCCTATGGGGCCAAATTTTTAAAAGTGTGATAGCGTCTAAACGCCTTATAAAACTGAGCAAAAAATTTATACACATGCTATAGAAATATTTGAATTTAAACACATGTTATATCTTTCGAAAAAAATAAATCTAAAGTTATTTTATGTATTTAAATAAGACAAGTAAATACATTATGTTTTTATGAAAATACAGTATTCTTCATTCACATTTGCTGACAACAAAGTTATTTATAGAGACCAATATATATATATATATAAAGTCTTGCTTCTCCCTGCTTTTTTTTTAATACTTTACGACCATACATATGTAAGGAAAGTATTGTAATCATGCCAAACATCCGACTTTGAGATTTTGACGTTTCTATACGTTTTGAGGTCCCCTGAGTCCGTTTTCATTATATTTACGGTGATGTATGTATGTGTGTATGTGTGTGTGAGTGAACACGCTAACGTCTAAACACTTTTCTCGAATGAGCTGAAATGTACGTATGTTGTGAGTCACCGTAATACGAACCCTATTGATTCTGGTGAATCAAGCTCTTACAATTTTTTTACAGGGACACCAAGAGAAATTCTTTGTCATTATGGCTTATGGAGCCAAATTTTAAAAAGTACAATAGCGTCTAAACGCCAGATTATACTGAGCAAAAAATTTGCATACATGTTATAGGTCACAGTTGCTCGAACTGTATAGATTTTGGTGAATCTGGCACTTATAGTTTTTTTTACAGGGACACAAAGAAAAATTCTTCCTCATTATGGCCTATGAGACCAAATTTTTAAAAGTGCAATAGCGTCTAAACGCCTTACTCAATTGAGCAAAAAATTTATACATATATTATAGGTCACAATTTCACGATCTATATATGTTTTGGTGAATCTAGCACAGTTTTTTTTTTTACAAGGATATAACAAATAATTCTGTATCATTATGGCCTATGGGGTGAAATTATTTAAAGTGAGATAGCATCTAAATGCCTCATCCGTTTGAGTTGAAAATTTATATACGTATTTTGGTCATCATCACAGAAACTGTACACATTTTGGTGACTCTAGCCCTTACAGAGTTTTACAGGGACACAAATAAAATTTGTTTATCATTATGAGCTGTAGGCTCAAATTATTTAAATTGCGACAGCGAACAAAACGCCTATTCAAATGAACTGAAAATTTATATACATGTTATAGGTCACCGTTGCACGAACTTTTTGAGCTTTAGAGAATCACTTATGGGGTTTTTTTACAGGGACACAATACAAATTTCTTTATCATTGTGGCATGTGGGCTCAAACTTTAAAGTGTGATAGCGTCTAAATGCCTTATCTAATGGAGCTGAAAATTTATATAAATATTATAAGTCATTGTTGCATTAACTATAAGCATTTTTGTGAATCTAGCATTTATAAGTTTTTACAGGGAGACAACGAAAAATTCTTTATCGATTATGATCTATGGGCTCAAAGTGCAATAGCGTTAAATTAAACAGTACATGGAGAAAAATATTCAAACACCCTATTATAATTTTTTTCTTTTGTTTATTTAACAACTTCTCTTACTTTACTTTATCTATAAAACCGTTAGTTACTCAATGTTCGGAAAGTCGAGTGAAGTCACTCCAGAATTTTTTTTTTTTAAACCGCCGACGCTTATGTTGGAAAGCATATTCCTAATCTATACTTACTGTATTATTTTTCTTTATTTCTTTTCTTTTAAAACCTTCATGAGACATTTGTATTGCAAAAGAAAAGCATTTTATGTATAGGGTTATTCTATGTTATGCTAACTATTTACGGTACATTTTACAATCGAATAAAACTTTTAAGTTGTTTCATCTCCAGTACTATTGTTTTGAATGAAATACGTTATTATTGCATTTTTCGTTAAAATTTTGAGAACAACTGCACATCGGTTTTTATTGAAATGGTTCAACGACTATTTTTTATGACTTAGAGCTTTGTAAAATTTCCGTAGACTAGATTATTTCTGTTATTGAGTTAGTTTCCTCGAATTTTGCTTCCTACTTTGCTTCAAAAAGGGACAGATAAAATTCTTATAGAAAACGTATCTCTCCTTTTAAAAGAAAATTTTCAGTCCTCGAAAAATTGAATTTTAAAATAGAATGATGAACGGATACGAGCTGAATGCCAATTTTATGTGTTTCATTTACCGTTACTTGAGATATTTCAATATAACGAAATAAACAATATATATATATATAAGAAAAGACAAGAAAAAGAAAAAAGAAATAATAATAATTATAATAATAATGAAAACAAAAGAAAAATAAATCTAACTTTTCTCTTATATATAGAAAATCACATTTGTCTCATAGGTTAAAAAATGTAAACATCATATTTTGAAAATTACTTAACTTTAAAGCTATTAATATTAAAATAGATTGCAATTTTCTCAATGAAATTTTACGTTTCCTTTTTATATGTCTAATTTAAAATGATATAATTTTATTAACTTTTTGTCTTTTTAATAAATTTTATAATAATTACGAGGGAAAAGAGGATATTCTAATTAAAAAGAGAAGTATCTGAAAATTATACGCTTTTAAGAAATTAAAAGACACTAATGAGTTAAAATGCATATTGTTTCTGTTTAAAATTTCGTCATTCATTTTATCATTTTATTTGCAAAATATTTTCTTTTAACCTTGTACAGCAGCGTAAAACGTAAAATGACATCTATTCATTTATATATATATAAATGTTAGAAAACAATAATGATAAAATATATAATAATCTGTCTGTATTATATATTTGTGTATATTTTTACCCACAGAACATAGCAATAAAGCTATTTCCACAATTCGAATTTATAATAATTTTCCAAAGAATTAAAAATTAACTTTCTAAATTTTGAAAGTTTCAAAAAATCTTCTAATTTAACACGTTGAGCGCCACGCGAATTCTTAAGGAAATTCTTCAGACCACGCACGCGCACTGCTTAGAAGTGTGTTATGTTTACCATGTTATGTTTACTTGTTTCAATAAAATCCAATAAAATGCCTTAATGATATAATCCTCTAATAAATAAAATTTAAGTAAATTTGAAATAAATCTTCGGTAATTACTTAATGTAATTTTTTTAGTTTTATATCATATACTAGCAGGATTTGCCCGCTTTGCTGAATACTATACTTAAAGAGTTGTCAAAAATTCCATATCATTATTAATAACCTAAGTTAAAATTTCCTCTGTATTCCGTAGAGATTTTTCCCGCTCGCAACGTGAGGATTCCGGGTCCACACTGCCTTCGGCAACAACTTACCCGCTTCTTACTTACCCTTCCTCAGCGACTAAGTTAGAAGTTTTGCAAAATTTCACCAAAGTGCATAATACGTACACCTAATCAACACACCAAAACTCATCATTCTAAGATAATGTAAAGCGAATTCAAGCAGAATAACGTGCTTTTACGCATGTTTATTGCCCACCCCCCCGATCCCAAGGGGGTAAGTGGGCGAATTTCGTAAAATTTCGTTACAATAAGTGTCGGATACATATAAACAATTTGCGCACCAAACTTCGTGACCGCAGATCCCATAGATTTCCCAAGACAAATTTAACGCTAAAAGGGGGGAGTGTCTTGAATTTACAACCCCCCCCCTCTTTCAAAAAAAAAAAAAAAAAAACGAAAATATGTTTTTGAAAATATTCTAAAGAAGGCACATAGCTATTTTCAATATTTTTGTATCATCTTTAGTAGAGCTCTACTAAAAAAATCCGGAATTTCTGAAATTTCCCCCTCGAAAAACGATTTTTCCCCTCTCTCCTTTAAGAATCAAGAATCCTAAAATCATGCACAATGTTTTATTTATACTCAAGTCTAGTCTCATCATGTGCAATTTCTTCACCGTGAAGTAATTTGGGGCCGAGTTATGCTTTCAAACGTTTTTTTTTTTTTTTTTTTTTTTTTTTTTTTGCTTCCTGTCCTTCTGGGGGGAAGGGGTATTTCGATAAACCCGGTT
The DNA here is from genome assembly GCA_963930645.1 of Salticus scenicus. Classification (NCBI taxonomy): domain Eukaryota; kingdom Metazoa; phylum Arthropoda; class Arachnida; order Araneae; family Salticidae; genus Salticus; species Salticus scenicus. The sequence continues at coordinate 107,560,547 of OZ005650.1, read as the reverse complement.
TCTTTAGGTGCCGAATGCATATAAACAATCCAAGTACCAAACTTCGTGACCGCAGCTCTCATAAATTTTCCAGGACAAATTTAGCGCTAAAAAGGGTGTCTCGAATATGCCCTTTGTAACACATACCCCCATCCCCCCAAAAGAAAACAAAAATGGCAGATCACAAAAAATCAAAAATGTGTTTTAGGAAATATCCTAAGAAAGTCGCATAGCCTTTTTCCAACATCTTTGTTCCATTTTTTGGTAGAGTTCTACACAAATCAGGAATTTTCGAAATTTCCCGCCAAAAATCGATTTTCCCCCTTCCTTCCCTTAAAAATCGAAAATTCCTAAATCGCAGATAGCGTTTTATTTGTACTCATGTCTAGTCTCCCCATGTGGAATTTCTTTATTGTGAAGTAATTAGGAGCCGAGTTATGCTTACGAACGTGTATTTGTCTTTTGCACCCGCAGGGGGGAACGGGGGGGGGGGGAGGAATTTCGGAAAAGTTGATAGATATAATTTTAAGCTGGGTGAAGACCTAAATTTCTGCGAAGCACCGTTGAATTCCGTCCTGCTGTTCTCAAGTGATACCCGGACAAACGTGTTTTTGTCTTTTGCCCCCCAGGGGTGGAACGGGGGGAATTTCTGAAAAGTTGATAGATATAATTTTAAGTTGGGTAAAGATCTAAGTTTCAGCCAAGCTCCGTTGAATTCAGTCCAGCCGTTCTCAAGTGATGCCCGGACAAAAATAACGACATACAGACACGATAACGCACACACACACAGGCAAAATTTTCTGAAGTCATTTTCGGCTTTCATGGTGTGTGAAACATGAAGATATCACATTTTTTTTTTTAATTCTGGCGAATTTACAGACAAAAGTCTGATTTTATTAATATAGGTTTCACACTGTCAGCCACCTGTGGCTGACGTGGCCTAAACGGAAAGCTCTGTCAACCACCGATGGCTGACATGGCGCCGAACGTGTTGAAGAAACTTTCATTTCAGCTCGCAATCCATGCTATTTGCCAAAAAACGTGTGTTAATTGGAACATACGTATAACAAAATTTAAACAAATAACACTTTTTTTTAATGGAATATTTTGGCAACTAATATTTTGATTGAAGTCTTGAGTATACGTGATCAGTTATCATTAACTATACTACTATCGAATATATCGACCATTCCATTTTAACTGGTGGGACATTTTGACTCATTTTTAGATATTACAACATTTTTAAAAGTAGAAATAATCAACGCATAACTTAAAAAAACTAGTTGGCACAGGTGGACTCTGCTCAGTTCCCCACCATATTTATGGTCTCATAAATTTCTAGTGCGGGACATATTATAATCATGTTAAAAAAAATGAATTTGACCAAAGCTTGATACAGTGACAGAAAGAAATTCCCGCCTAATAGGCTATCCATCGTTCACTTCGATATATTTATCTTATTCTAATCTTTTAATTAATTTTATCAGGGTCAATTCCGTTGTTTATGTTTCATGTTACTATTTCCAATGCAATAATCCTCAAAATTCATATTTATATGAAAAAATTACAATTTCGCTATGTTGATAAAATCGTAAATTGCGAATAATTTACGAAATTTTCCTATTAGAATATTTGTATTCAATCATGTTCAAAAAAATATGATAAATGTAATTTTGAAGTTGTCTAATGCATGTATGATTCTCAAAATGGAAGTTTATGCTCAATTTTGCCTTATTCTAACATGTTAAGCAAATCGTAAATTCCAAATAACTTACGAAATTTTTATATTGGAAAATTCATAGTCATTAATATTCATGCCAGTGTCCTAAATAATATTTCAAAAGTAGTCTGACATCTTTACGATGAAAATATCGCTCAAAATTGACGTTTATGTGAAATTTTGCCCTATACTGCCATGTTAAGAAATTCGTAAATTTCAAATAACTTGCGAAATTTTCAAAGTAGCATATTTATAGTTACTGATATTCATTTCGGCATCAAAACGGATATTTTAAAGCTGGTTTGAGATTTTTACAGTAAAAAGTTTCCATTTAATGCACGTTTAAGTGAATATTTGTCCTATTCTCCCATGTTAAGAAAATCGTAAATTTTTAATAACTTACGAAGTTTTTAAAATCGAATGTTGCAAATGAATAGGGTTCTTGCCAGTGTCGAAAGTAATATTTTAAAACTAATCTGACCTCTCTGCGACAATTTGTTCTTGAGATATCGTGTACACAGACTAACAAACTAACGGACTAACACACTAACAGACTAACACACTAACAGACACCATACAAATTTTGTCATTTTCGGATTCCTCACACTTGAAAAGGTGTAAAAAAGTCAAAAAACCGAGGTCGAAAATTTTCACGATTACCTAAGTTCCCCATACCTATAGTATGATGGGGAACTAAAAAATAGTATAGTGTAATGCATTAGCAGCAAAACAATTGTACAATTTAATTATTTTAATATATGTATTTTTTTTAAATTTTGTGACGGCTGTGACATTTTTGAGATAGGACTTTTCACTAGAACCTATATCTTTTTAACATTTCTATGAATTTTAATATATATATATATATATATTGTGTGTGTGTGTGTGTGTGTGTGTTGGCAAGGGGTGCGAATCGGGGACTTCCGTGTGTATACACACCTTCAAACTCGGGACACACACGCAAATGGGGACGTCCCCAATTGCCAAAATTTAAGATTCGCATCTTATACTGTTTAATAATGGATTTTTAGTATCTGGACATTAACAGGATAAAAAATTTAGGAAGTCTCCATTTGGAGGTATTTTAAAGCAAAGTGTGTATCTAGATTGTGTGTCGGAGAATGAAGGTGGGAAGAAGTGTGTATGATAGAAAATCTTAGGTCCTCGTTTGGTCGGTAAAAATACATATCAGGCGCTTGATGAATGAACAGGTGGGAAACCTGTTTATGAAGGAGGGGTAAATAATTACTATTTACTACGTTGTAGTAAACTGTACTTTTTTTCCCACGTTAATAGTAAAGTAGGTTTTTAAACCTACTTAGTTTGGGGCTATTATGCTTTCTTTAAATTAGGTTCTTGATTTAATTCTTTGCAAAAAGTAATCTCAACATAAAAGGAATAATAGAATTTGCTGAAAAATGATTTTATAAATGATTTTATTATACTTAGTTTAGCATTTAATTTTTACATGCAAATTTTAACCTTGTTTATTAAAGAATGTAGTCTGGTTAGATGAATTTGTTAATACTTATTTAATATTTATATTATCAGTAGTGCTGACATATGATTTTTTCATGTTACTTACTGTACGCATTTTGTAGGTTTTATGTGCATATACACAATAGTTATTTAACAGCTAGATTTAATACCTTTTAAATATTTTTAATCAATAATTATTACAATATTTTATTTTAGGAAGAAAATTATCAACTGTATTTAATAATTAATTTCTATGAATAAATAATGTTTATTAAACGTAATTATTTATAACCATTTTATGAAGTGATATTAGTGTTTTGTTATGTTATGTTAAAAAAAAAAAAAAAAAAAAGAAAAGAAAAGAAAAGAAAAAGAAAAAAATTGCAGCATCTCTTACGGCGAAAATTTTATTAAAATTCTTGTTATGAAAGGATTTATGTTAGATTAGAATATATTGTGCATTTAAATGGTTGAATGGTTTTAATGCTATTTTAACGATCTTCACAGCGCCCCTAGAGTTCAAAATTTGAATTTATAGTGGACTATAAATTTATGGATGCCTTAGGTTTTTTGCAACTATTATAACTATATTAAATAAATTATGATGCATATACTCTGTAATTTTCTTTATATTTACCTAAGAAAATGGAATATTTTGTAAAATTTTCATCATTAAAATAAAAAGAAAGGAAAAAAAAGGCATTTGTTTGAATGCATTTTTATATTATATATCGAAATGAAATTTTAACAATAATAAATAATTTACGTTTATAATAATATTTTTATAAGTACGGTATTTTTGTATATTGTTTTCGAACTTTGTTTCCTAGGGTTGGTGAAATCTTACGTCATGAAAAAAGGGGGGAAAAAAAAAAACCTTCCCCCCTTTTTTTTTTTTTTTTTTTTTTTGAGGAGGAGGAGGGGGTAAGGGGGAGATGTTACTTACTTTTAAATGTTATGTAGAACGGAAATTTAAGCGATGATAAATTATTTAATATTTTACTATAATGATTTTCAATGACCCGCGTGCTTAATGCAATACATCAGATTGGAAAGATTAGCAAGTAGAAATATGAACGGTGGGGTTTTTCAAGATATGCAAACAGTCTGGTAATGTCTGTCAAGGAAAGAAAACACCACGGACATTTATGAACAGGAGTTTGTCATTAGAGTCAGTATTTTTTACGGCACACCAAAAGCCTAATAATGTTTATCATTATTGCAGTTCATTAAAGCAATACACTTGATTAGGGGTTATGGCACTATGGTAAGAGACTTGCACTGCCACAAGTTACATGTGTACCGAAACAGTTGTTCACTAAAAGCGGTTAGTGTGTAGTAAAGTAAAATCAATTATTTGGTACCATCAAAAGTATTTAGTGTCTAATATCCTGAATAAAATCTTTTTTTTACACCTGAAATGTCAAAAATAAATAATTTTACGGACGCATAAAAGGCAGCTCAATTATTTATATAACATTGCATAATTGCACAGATAACTACATATTTTAACTGTAAAACTATATATTTTATCTAGCTTTGAGAAAAAACGAAATAGGTAAATTAAAAATATGGTGACATGCATAAAATTAATGCACGGATTATATACTGATAAATACAGCATAAAAGAAAAAATACACACGCCGCCCTTTTAGGACCTAATACACACCGGCAAGTTAAGACCTTTTACACACATGCAAATGAAGACGTGATACACACCGGCAAATCAAGACCTTTTACTGGCAAATGATGACGTGATACACGCCGGCAAGTCAAGACCTTTTACACACAGGCAATTGAAGACGTGATACACACCGGCAAATGTGTGTGTGTGTGATATTTAAAAAAGATTCCGCTTAGCAAATTATTGTGATTTTTAAAATGAATTTCGGTTGTGAAAACTGGGGAAAAAAAAAAAAAAAAAAAAACTTTATGCGACAGGTGTGACAAAGATTGTGACGAATGTAACATAGTGCGAAATATATGTATATATATATATATATATATTAGTTTAGTAATTAGACGTTTCAATATTTAAAATTAAATTTAATGTTGAGAGTGCAATGATATACTGATCAATACACGTCATTTTTAATTTTCCTAAAGAGCTTTAAATATATAATATCTTATTATTTACAAGTGATGGAAGTAGAAATTTTCCGGAATAGTACAGATTCATTTTTTACATAATATGTCATCCTTTTCTAACCGGTGCTAACTAGGGGAACTTACGTACATGCATTTTAAAGTTTTTTTTTTTTTTTCTTTCTTTTTTTTTTTTTCTTTTTCTAAATTTCTTCAATATTGGAGGCCAAATATCTATAATTGTTTTTATTGTAACAAAGAATATTTTTGAATGCATATTCTTCGTTGAATTACTTATATAATAATAAGTTATATAATAAGTGATTATGCAACAAATATCCCCCATGACCTCTTTTATGTAGAATTGTCGATATATAATTGTAATTCTGCTGAAGAGGACTTACACAATACGGAGAAGGAGAAATACCTAGTTTCCGCTCACCAATGGCTTTATTGCCGTGGAAGAACATTTACAGGCAAATTAACCTACGTTGAAAGGCATTGAATCGCAATATCAGAAGTGCTTTGCGACACACTTACAGAAATTCTTAGCAACTTGCCAATTTTATGGTGAATTCAGCGTAAAATTAGTATTTCAGGAAAATTCCAATCCCGAAGTTCAACAACTATTAATATTTAAGGAATTCGCTAGACAACTCTCGAATATAAAGTCATTCTTTAATGCTTACGTCCTCAAGCAGTTTATATAAACAGAATAGAGGGATGCCGCTCTATGTTTTTTTTTTTTTTTTTTTTTTCTTTAAGCTCATTAGACCAGGGTATACGCCTTAAAATTAATAAACTCGTGAGTTCTGGAGTAACTCTTACTTTCAAAAATAGCCGCTGGCGAGATCCTTTGTTGTGAACTATTTGAGCCGTTTATGGACCTACGTTTGGAAAGTTTTTCTTGTGAATTTTGTTGTATTATGCTATGACAACAATTATTTAACGCACACGCATGTCTTTTATAATTTTTCTGAAGTAGATACTGTCGATTCTTGTAACTATTTCAATCGTATCTTAGATTACACGAACCCAACACTCAGAACATCACCTGCTTCTTTTAAGATAAAGTGCATTAATCTTCTTAATAATAAAAAACTAAGTTTCTCGAAACTGACGCTTGAAAGTAGTGCCAAAGCGACAAAAATGTATTGAAATATCTTCTTAATAATAAAAGCCTGAAATTTCCGAGACTAACGCTCGAAAGTAATGTCATAGCCACAAAAATGTATTGAAATATCCTCTTAAATATATAAAAAAAAAAAAAAAAAAAAAAAAAAAAAAAACAAGTTTCTTGAGACTAACACTCGAAAGTAAGCGTCATATCTTCCAAATATGTATCAATATATAAAACTAAAATATTAATTTTCCATTAGTCTACATTGTAAATAAAATAAAACAAAACAAACCGAATTAATGATCAAACATACTTTAAACCTCACTGCCACCCTTTAGCCTTAATTTTTATGGTAATATGTACTGTTTTGCAGTTTATTTCCCGTATATTTAAATTTTTTTTTTTTTTTTTTTTTTTTGGCCATATGTTTGACGGTGAAACATAGATTATATGCGAACCAATAGTGTTCTGTTTTACAGCCATTGTCATATTTTACAGTGAATGAAATGTAACATTCACCGTTATTTTTTACAGTGTACTTTATAGTAAAATAATAAAAGCGATAATTTCCCCAAATTTATGAAGTTGCTAATGGAACCCGCATTGGCAGTTATTTTCAATTTATCTTCTATTGCACCAATACTTATCTACAGTATTTAGTGGTTATAAAATATTCTGCAGGTAAAATTACATAGTTATCAAATTTTGAGCTTTGCCAATCAGTCTGTTCGATAGTTTTTTTTTTTTATAAATATACCATGCAGCGAATGTATTAGAAATATTCTTTGGAAGAATAGTTACATATTGTATTTCCAGTGGGATTTATTCTATAATTGACTTTAGAATTAGATGTGTTTGTTTCGGATATATGCACAAACGGTAATAAAAAGCGAGAAAACATGTACTTTTTTATTGCCTAGCTATCCTATGAAATGTTTGTAGAAAAACAGTTTTGTTTAGCCTGCCTTCTTTGTAGAAGTTTCCATACTTTTTACTTGATTCATGTCGTTATTTTTATATATTTCAGAAATAATTTTCAGAAAGTTTGAAGTTTTGCTTATATATATATTTTAATTAAGCAATATTATGCTCTAATTTATTATTTAAAAAAGCTTTAAATATAGTAATGAATTTTATTTTTATTTTTTCAATGTATTCTTTTTATAAATGCCAAGCATTTTTAAGTTAAAATCTATTTAAATGCTGAAAAGATAAATTTAAAACAACTTCAGCTGCAAATGAAATATAAGGAATCTGAGAAAACTAACCACTCAAAAACTCTGAAATAAAAATAAACATTACTTGTTTATACGAACATAAAAATAACTTCAAGAAATTTGTAATAACTCCAAGAAATAATAGAAATACTTTTAAGACACTACTGCTTTATTTTTTATTTATTTATTTATTTATTGTTTAAGTCTTCAGACCTATAAAATAACAAAAAAGATTAAAAATTAAGATTTTTTTTTTTTTTTTAAGATATTCCATAAAACAATGTAGAATAATTTACGAGCATTTTTTTTAAGAACTGTCTTATTATTTATGTTATCAATAACAGTTTAGTTTAAAGGTTTGCAGTAAAAATCATTAAAAAAAACTGAAATTGAATGATAAAAAATAAGAATATTGTCAATAAACAAACAATAATTCGTCAGTTCGAAATAATTAATCACGCCCTTCATGAAGGGAAAACGTATGCATTAGTACAGCGTGTAAAAGGTAACAGGTAATGCACAAACAAGAAGCAACAATGTATTTGATGATGTTTATTTCATAAAGTTCTTATTCTACTAGTTCTTCTAGTTTGTAGGGTATTAGTTGCCAAATTTCATCATCAAAATATTCTTTTGGCAATATTGGAATTGTTTTTGACATTTATGTTAAATTTAAGATATTATCATCTAAAAAATCATAAATTATATGAGAAACCTAATAGTCGAATTTTTGAAGCAATTCTGCAAAAATTTTGTTCAGAATATGAAAATAATAATAATAAAGATTAAAAAAAGGAAAAAAAAAGGAAAGAAATTAGTTGATATGACATTGAGTAACAATTTCCAGCATTATAAGGAAGCTGTCATATTTTAATTATTTTGCATGCATGAGTATATAAAGTATACATATGCATTTATTAGACACTTAAGATGCTTACGAATCATACAAATGCATTTTGAACATTTTAATACCCACTTTGGAAAACTTCTCAGGACAAAGAAAGAATATACTACTAACATTACATAAATAACTATAAATATAAATTAAATAACGCATATAAAGTTTTATTTAAACACTTACCCTCCGGTAATCGTAATATGATCACAAGGTTTAAGCCATAATCCATTTATATTCCCAACCATGGTTATTTTCTTTAGCACCTTTAAATAGCTACAAATGTTTAGTATATCATTTTCTAATATATTTTTCAGAAGGTTTGCTTAAGCTTTGTAATATGTATCAATTTCATTCGAGTTTTGTGTTTTTCCTTTACTCTTTCTTTCATTCAAAAGAAAGAACATAATATTAATCATAATTAAATATCTGTGTGAAATAGACAAACACATTGAATGTTACATAAATAAAATATTTCTGGTTCATCATAGTCTTACATTGATTTAGATATAAGCTATTCACAATCCTAAATATATATATATATATATATATATATTAATTCACCCTGTAAAATAATTATAAATGTTAAATGCATTTTTCTCTCGCATACTCCAAGTTCTTTAAATTGTATTATAGTTTCTTCGATTTGAAGCATTTTGCAATCATTTAAATGTTGATTAATTATGTGAAATACTCTAAAAATATAACACTCGTTTAATTTCAAATCTAAATCAAATAGTGCATTCTTATTTTCTTCTTGCATGATTTTCCGGTATCCATGTTCAATTTCCCAGGTTTATAAAATATCTCATGTTTACAATGATTTGATTAAATGCGTTCACGATACTAAATCAGGATATATTTATGTCGAATTTTATTAATTTGACGAATTATCTATCCCTAATCTTAGCTTCTTAGCAAACACATTTTTCAACTATATGTATTAACTATTTTGTCTAAAGTATGAAATAACTTCTAATAAAAAAAAGAAAAAGAATAAAAAAAGAAAAAGAAAGAAAGAAAAACTGCGGGTGTTAATTAGATAATTCGACTGAGGAAATTATGTTATTATCAAATTCTCATCTTGCTTATAAATATTAATGTAATGGCACATACGTTCTGCGTAGATAAAGAAACACCTTTCTTATACTGAAAACATATACTTTAAACCGCTAATATTTTATGTCATATTTCAATTAAAAAGTAGGTAAATATTTACTTCTTATCATCATATAAAAAATACTCATATTGCGAAAAGTAATATGTTTTAAAAATATATGTATAATTTTTTAAAAGGTGCACATACTGTAACATACATTAATAAAACATATGAAATGTGTTTAAGATCTCAACAATTTTGTTTTTAATTTAAAAACTAAAATTTCTTTTTTTTTTTTTTTTTTTTTTTTTTTTTTTCAAATTCTAGAATATATTATAAATGTATTAAAATTAAAATTTTATTAAAATTTGTTAATTAAATATCTTGATTTCATAAAAACGTATTTAGTTCACAAACAAATAATGAAATTTAAAAATTATACACAAACGAAAAAAAGAAGTATGATGGATGTTTATTGTCAATGAGAAATATGCAGTTTTTGTCTAATTTGGAACATATATGAAAATTAGAGGCAAATATAGATCTCATTTAACTTGAAATAAAAAAAAATTTCACATAAAATGCATTTTAAAAACCTATAAACTATAACATGTTGAATATTTTGCTCTGACATTTTAAAAATATATATAACACAATTTAGATTGCATTTTAATATTCGTAGCTTATATTTTAAACAAAATATTAAAACTAATACGATATACTTTGTTTTAGTCCTTATGTTTCACAATACTGTGCATAGCCTGTCAAAATAAAATAATAAATTACTTTCTATTTCCAGATGGCATTTTGCATTATAAAATTTATCAATGTGCTTAAATGCAGTGTAAAATGATAATGTCTATTAAAGATAACGTAATGAAAGTCATTTGAGTATATATACGCACTGATTAATTATAAAATATAAATTATTATCTTTATAAATCTTCATAAGTTAAAACTATTTCAACTTTTGCTTTCAATTTCTAAGTTAGTTAAACTTAACACTCATCTTAGTAAAAGTTTGTTCTGAATGTATAAATGATATTTTATTTATTTATTTATTTTTTTTTTTCATGTAAGCTAGTAAGTATTTTTCTAGTTTCTGTTTTCATTCCATAGAAACTCTGTATTAAATTTATCTTGTTTTCATGTTTCATCGGTTACGTTTGGTTTAGATGAACTGGGGTGTGTTATCTGTAAAATTGTTTGGCTTTAGGCTTACAGATATACAGAAATTCACCTATTATTTGCATACATTATTCAGTCACCAACCTTGAAGAAGTATTATTTTAATGCATGCTTTCATTCTTGAATTTTGTTGATATTTTTTAATTAAATCTTCCATTTCTTCATGTAATTTCATTTTTTCCCCGTGAAATTTGTGAAAAGTTTATTCATATATATGCTAAATTTGTCTCTATATTATAATTAAGCATCTGTTTAACTATACATCATAATTAAAATGTTTGTTTAGTTGTTATTTTGAAAAGTGAATTTAATAAGAAGAAAAAGAAGAAGAAGATTAGCGGGAACAAAATAAAATATACAATTAGAATAATCATGAAATTGATTCAAAGCTTAAATATTATTTCGAAGCTAAAAAAAAAATAAATAAATAAATAAATAAATAAAATAAAAAACTTTAATTTTTTTTTTTTTTTTTTGAGACATATAACTGTTGCGCTATACGTCCTGTTGCACTCTTTCAAAAGTTAATTAGTACAAGTTTCATTTTTCGTTTATTTGTACAAACACCATTATTTGAATTTTGCTTTTTAAACGTATTTTAAACATGCAGAAAGGTTTTAATTAACTCCTATTCAACATGAAAGCTCAGAAAATTCCATTAATGAATACTTAATGCTAACATTGTTTAAAGTATTTACTTACGTTAAGAAGCCCTTAATAAGAGAAGTAAATGATCAATTAATTAAAACTCTATTGATAATAGTATTTATATCACAAAATTATAGTTATGAATTTTAAAAGCTTCAAGCGTTCAAAATTTTACGAAAAACGAACTTGCTTACATCTTCTTGTTTAAAATTTTAACCATATAATTAACCTTTAAAAAAAAAAAAAATCTTGATTTTTTTTTTTTTTTTTTTTTTTTTTTTTTTCAAGTTTAGGTAAATAATTAACTTGAAGTGTTTAATAAAAATGAATTACAGCAAAGAAATTCAAAGAATAGTTCTTTCGATAAGTTTTATAATTTTATGTTTTTATTTTAGGCAATATAAAAATTACTGCTAAATATTAACTGCTTAAATCAATATTCAAGTAAAAATTAACTAAAAAACGTTAAAAAGAAAAAAATAATAAGTGCTTAATCAATTCCTTATTAAATTATAAGTCTATAAATAATCTGAATAATATTTTTTTTAACGAATGTTTGCTTTAATGTCCAATAAAACTACTTCCAAAGAATTGTAAAAAGAAGAAAAAATGTAATAAACTAGCTTCATTTGATTTTAATCCGGGTGATAGAAAAATTACTTTTATTGGTAATAGTTCAAAACGTTAAAAAATATAAGTTTTAAAGAAGTGTTGCAAAAACTATATAAATAATTTCTTATAAACATATACATTCCTAAACAAAATGAAAGTTTCTTATTTATTTAATTATTTATTTTTAATTTTCACTAAAATTCAAAAATAAACTATATTTTGAAGCTTGTACTTAAAAAAAGAAAAAAAAGTATTTTTCTAATTTTTTTTTTACTTTTTGAACATGTATATGTAATTAGGAAAGTATTGTAATAATGTCGAAAATCGAACTTTGAGATTTTGGTGTATCTACACGTAGTTCATATTTGCTATCTTTATGGTGATGTATATATATGTATATGCGTGTGTATGTATTAATTTATGTGTGCATGTGTGTATGTATGTGTGTATGCATAACATTGATCACGACAGCGTCTAAATGTTTTGTTCGAATGAGCTGAAAATTGGTACGTATGTTATAGGTTACCGCAGTACAAACCTTGTTGATTTTGGTGAATCTATAGTTTTTTTTTTTTTAACAGGGACACAAAGAACAATTTTGCATTATGGCCTATGAGCCTAAGTTTTTTTTAAATGCAATAAGCGTCTAAACGCCTTATTCGATTGAGCTGATAATTTATGCACATATTATAGGTCACCATTGCATGAACCGCATAGATTTTGTTAAATCTAGCACTCATAGTTTTTTATAGAGACAAAAAGAAAATTTTTTTATCATTGTGGCTTATAAGCTGAAATTACTTAAAGTGCGATAGCGATTAAATGCCTTATTTGTTTGAGCTGAAAATTTATAAACATGTTATAGATCACCGTTATATAAACTGTATGAATTTTGGGAAATTCAAACAGTTGGCACTTATAGATTTTACACGGACTCATAGAAACGGACACATTCTTTTTCGTTGTGGCTTATGGATTCAAATTATTTAAAGTGCTGTAACGTCTAAACGCCTCCTCCGAATGAGCTCAAAGTTTATATACACGTTATAGGTCACCGTCACACGAACTGTATAGATTTTGGTGGGTCTAGCACTTATAGAGTTTTACAGAGACACAACGAAAACTTCTTTATCATTACGATCTATGGGCTCAAATTATTTGAAGGGCAGTAGTGTTAAAACAAACAACATACTATACACAGAAAAGTACTCAAGCACCCTATTATAATATTCTCTTTTGTTAATTTAACGACTTCTCTCACTTTAATTTATCTATACAACCATTAATTACTTAAAGTTCAGAAAATTGAGTGGATTTTAGATTTTCTACTTCAGATAGTCACTTTAGATTTTTTTTTTTTTTTTTTTTTAAGTCAAACGATATCGGAGTTACTTTTTACTGGTAATAACATAGAAAGCAGCAATCAAAGAAAAAAATTTAATTAAAAACAAAAATGTTGAAAAGAACTAAACAGATAAATTGCTTTTTTATTAACTTTTTAATTCATAATTATTTAAAATAATAATTTCATTTTTATTTATTTATTCATATGTTATCCTTATATTTCTAGAATAAAACTAATTTTCTAAAAATTGCAAAAAAGAAAAAGACTATTCAACAATCTTTATTCTTTTCTAATTTTATGTCAAACGTTACCAAAAATGAGCAAATATTTTGAAACAGTATATTTAAACAAACAAAGTTAATAAAAAATGTGGAGAAAACTATATCCATAATCTCTTTCTTATTAACTTCAAAATTCTTAATTATAGTATAAACAACAGGTTGAAATAAGAGCTTTTTGAGCTTTTTACTACAATTCAAGAATGAAATTGTTTTTAAAAATTTGTTAAAGAAAAGCAAAAGTATTCCTCCAACTTCATTCTTTTCTAATTTCTAGTAAAACGACATCAAAATTATGTATAACGAGCAAACATTTTAAAACAGTTTTGAAACAACAAAGCAAATTAATCTTTTTTAGTTAACTTATAAATTTATAAATATTTTGAACAATAATTTGAAGTAAAATCTTTTTCTTCTTGCGTATTTTCAATTCAGGCTCAGGAATGAAATTATTTTCCAAAAGTTGTCAAAGAAAAAAAAATATCCTTTTAGCTTTACATCTTCTTCTTTTTTATTATTATTTTATTTTAAATCAAATGATAAAAAAACTAACTTGTACTAATAACAGTTTAAAATAATAATTGAATAAGGAACATTAGAAAAATATTGTTAAATCTTAATACAGAATCTCTTTCTTATAATTTATAAATTCTTCGGTAATTTTAAGAGAAAGGTTTTTCTTCTTTGATATTTTCCTTGCAGTTCAAGAATAAAACTATTTTACAAAAATTGTAAAATAATAATTTAAAAAATAATATTCAGCATTTTTTTTTTCTTATTTTATTTGCAACAATTCTAAACAATAAAGAAATAAAGTTAATTTAAATAAATGTTAAAATAAATAACACATAATCTCTAAATAAATAAAATGTTTTACTTCTTACGTATTTTCTCAACAATTCAAGGGGGGGGGGACTATTTACTAAGTTTTTTTTTTTTTTTTAATATTCATTCATTTTTAATTATTTATTTATTTTTCTGATTTAAAATCGAAGTATAACAAAATTATTATTCTATTGTAACAGTTCAAACCAATAACCAAACAAAAAAGTTAAGAAAAAATGTTGTAAAAACTTAAATATCTTTCTTAAAATTCCTTTATAACATTCTCTTTTCAGTTCTTAACTGTAATCAAACAAAGGAAAAATATAAATAATGTTTAAAAAACTAAACACATCACATCCTTTCTGTTAAATCACAATTAATGTAAACACTAATTTGAAATAAAAAGTTTTCCTCTTTTCTATTTTGACTGTACAGTTCAGCAATATAGCTACATATTTTTCCAGAACTATTTTAAAAAAAAGTGTTCAACTGGTTTCATTCTTTATTACTATTGTTATTTATTTAGCGTTTGCTTTTTATTTATTTAACTTTTTTTTTTCGTTTATTTATTTAGCGTACTATAATGAACTGATGACGGTATGCTCAATGCTACCGAAACAGCTGTCTGAATTTTTCACTCATTATACTGTTTGTCCTGTTATTCTATATGTTGAAAACTTTCCCTGTGTTTGTTTAACTAACACCAAGTTTTCGTTCAGTAATTATTTATTCATTTATTTTAAGTCGAACGATACCAGAATTATTTATAAGAGCATACAATACCTAATCGTGCCGACATCTAAAGAACGTATTATTATGAGTAATTTGTTTCCACAGTTATTCATTGCAATGATTTTTTTTTTTTTTTTTTTTTTTTTTTCATAAAATTTATAAACTTTACATTAGTATTCGTTTACTTGATTTATTTTTAATATTTTATTTTTGAGTTTAAAAAAGCAAAAATTAATTGCCTTTTCGCATTTTTTAGCTAGAAAATAAAATGTTAAAAATCAGTTTTTGAAAAACGAGTATTAATTTAACAATTGTGAATTTTCTGAATGTGAAGACTTAAATTAAAAAAAAAAAACACATCAGGTAATAAGTAATTGTGGAAACTAATTACCAGGTAGAATAAAATGGGCTTTGGTTGTTAGGTGTTGTACGCTCTGAACGAGCAAATATTGTGAAATAATATTCAAAAGTCGATTAAATTATTATAATAATCATTATAATAATATTAGAAATACATCAATTTCTAATTAACATGAAAATTCATGCTTAATTTGAATAAAAATTTAAAATTATGAAAATAATTTCTCCGTAGGTATTTTCCCAACACTTCAAGAATAATTTTTTTTGGAAAGTAGTAAAGAACAAAAAAATCTATTTGTTTTTCTAAATTTAAATCTAAAGACATAAAATTACTTTTAACAAAAAAAATGTTATGAAAGAATACTCAAACAAACAAAGTTAATAAAAATAAGGGAAAACTAATTTTATATATAATCTCATATTATTTTTAAGTTCATAATTGTAAACAAAAAGGTTTTCTTCGAAATATTCTCTACGATATAGGAAACATCCATTTTCTAAGAATTGTAAAAGAAAATGTGTTGAACTAGCGTCATTCTTTTATAATTTTTAGTCAGACAATTTCAAAATTATTCTTATGAATCAAATATTTTTAAACAACATTCAAACTAAAAAATTTAATTTTAAAAATGTGATAAGTATATGATTATTATTATTATTATTATTAACTTAAAAATTTCACGATTGTTTTGAACAATAATTTCAGATAAAAAGTTTTTCCTTCTCACTTTGTTTTAGTTCAGAAGTAAAACAATTTTTTAAGAATTTTAATTAAAATATATTTATGTACATAATGTAGCTTTAAATAAATAAATAAATAAATAAATAAATAAAAATAACAAGGCTTGTATTTTCTGACTTTAAGTTAATGATATCAAACTTATATCTTTCACGAGAAAATATTTTGAAACAATATTCAAACAAATAAGTTAATTAAAAAGTATGTAATTAACTGAAAAATATCTTATAAACTTAAACTTACTCTCTTATAAACTTAAAAAATCGGATTAATTTGAACAATAATTTAAAATGTAAAAAAAAAATTCTTTGTTGGTATTTTCTTTGCAGTTCAGGAATAAAATTATTGTCCAACAATTCTAAAAGAACAATATATATATATGTATATTCAACCGGCTACATTCTTTTCTAATTTTAAATTCTGCGACCTGAAAATTGTCTTTAACAAGCAAACATTTTGAAAGTCTATTCAAACAAAGAAAGTTATTACAAAATGAGGAAAAAATAATTACTTACTGTCACTTCTATTAACTTATAAGTTAATAATTATTATAAAAAGGGATTTGAAATAAAACTTTTACTCGTTTGGTATTTTCCCTACAGTTCAGGAATAAATCTATTTTCTAAAGAATTAAATATATATATATGTATATATATAATATATCCAGCTTCATTTTTTTTTTCTAACTTTAAGTCGAATAATATCAAAATTATAGTTAACAAGCAAATATTTTTAAACTATAATCAAACAAAGAAAGTTAATAAAAATTTGTAAAAAAAAATTAAATACATAATCTTTTTCTCATTAATTTAAAAATTCGCATCTATTTTGAACAATAATTCGCAATAAAAAGTTTTTCTTCTTACTTTCTCACAGTTCAGAGATAGAATTATTTTCTAAATATAGTAATAATGTAAAAAGTTATTTTAGAAAAATATCTATTTTTTTTTTTTCCCTAACTTTAAGTCTTATGATATCAAAATTATATTTAACAACAACAAGTAAATATTTTTAAACTATAATAAAATAAAGAATGATAATAAAAATGTGTAAAAATTAAATACATAATCTTTATTATTATTATTATTATTATTATTATTATTAAATTAAAAATTCAGTAGTGTTTTGAACAATAATCTGATATAAAGTTTTTCTTCTCCCTTCCTTACAGTTTAAAGATAGAATTTTTTTTTTTTTTTTTTTTTTCTAAATTTTGTAATAAAAATTTAAAAAGTAGTTTTGAAAATTTAACTACCTTTAATTTTTCCTGATTTTAAATAGAACGATATCAAAATTATCTCTAGAGCGCAAATATTTTCTATTAATATTCAAAATATTCACTTTCTTATTATTTTAAAAATTCGTGTTGAATAATAATTTTAAATTATTTTTTTATGAGTATTTTACTAAAGTTTAGGAATAAAAATATTTTCAAAAAATTGTTAATAGAAAATATACATATGTATTTGACCACCAATTTATTATTATTATTATTTTAAATGACAATTTTATTATTATTATTATTATTATTATTATTATTATTATTCTAATTTTAACGACATGAAAACTATTTTTAACAAGTAAATATTTTGAAAGAATATTCAAGCAAAGAAAGTTAATGCGAAATAGAGAAAAACTAATTACGTAATCTATTCTCTTTCTTACTAACTTATAATTAATTTAAAAAGTACTTTGGGGAAAAAAAAAGTTTTTTTTTTTTTCTTTTTTACATTTTTGAAGTAAAATTGTTTGTAAGGATTGTTAAGAAAGTACTCATGCAATTTCTTTTTCTTTCTGATTTTAAATTGAACGATAACAAAATGACTTTTATCAGTAAAAGTACAAAGCAATAACCAAAGCAAAGGAAGTTAATTAAAAAATAAATAATAAAGTAAATAAACACTTTCTTATTAATTTATAAATTCATAATTTGTTTAAACAGTAGTTTGAAATAAAAAGTTTTCTTAATCCACATTTTCCTTACAGTTCAACAAATAAAAAAATAAACAATAAGAGAGAGAGAGAGAATATTTATCAAGTTTTTCCTTTCTTTTTCTTTTTCTTTTTTTCTTTTTTTTTTTTTTTTTTCTTTTTAATTTCATGTCTAACGATATTAAAATTACTTCTTCGCGGTAAAGTTCAAAACATTAACTAAACAAAGAAATTTAATGAAATTTTTAACTAAAACTAAACTAAAAATATGGTATTTATTATTATTATTATTAACTTATAAATTCATAATTAATTTATTCATACGATATCGAAACTTATCTTCAAGGGGCAAACATTTTGAAACAATATTCAAACAAAGTTAGTTAATATGCGACCTACCTGTGAGGACTTGTTTTCCGGAGTTTGTTCCAGGTAAATGATGCGCCGACATCAGAGAGGAAGATTGTGTTTATTCCTCACACTTCCTCCGGAATGGCATCCTCTTCCTTGTTACGCCACTCTCAGTTTGGCCGCTCTGCGTTCTGTCTGTCAAAAGAATTTTTACTTTAGCGATGCGCTCATTGCGGTAGGGTATGAGAAAGTGATGAAAAATAATCAGCCGGTCCTGTTACTTTATTGCCGCGGTTAAGAGCCCTGGAAGAGTTCCCGCGACTATTAAAGATATTGCATTGTATCCTAAATTTACGATTTTCTGGGTAGTTGGGAAACTCTCGATTAGAAATGATTGGAAATAGTACTTTAGTGTAGTTGATGAAACTGTAGTATATATATATATATTTTTTTTTTAAATCTTTTATATTTATTTGTTTAATTTTAAAATAAGTGTCTAAAAAAAAGTTTCATAGAATTAGACTCTGAATAATAATTAAAGAAGATTCGAAATGAAAACGTCTTCGACAATACCTTATACAGCTTTATGTTTTTTTTTTTTTTTTACGTGTTTAAATTTTACGTATCTTTTTTATTAAATTTTGCGTATCTCTCGTTGTCTTTTTAGGTGTTAAAAATTTTAGAAAATCATGTATAGGCATTTTAACCCTTTATCCACGGACGGTAATTTAAAGTGCTATTAGATTAAAAAGCGAACAAAATCGAACGAATGTAAAAAATGTCTAGGACATTTATAAAAACAGAAGTTACATTCCTCACTTTAATCTCACTACATGGCACTAGACACTACATGTAGCCGTTTTTATTCAAGAAAAGAATTTGTAGAGTGCTGTCGCTGTTTCTGATTGACATTTTTCACGGTCTTTACGTGTGTTATAATTAATTTATATAGGCGTGACTGGGGCACAGTGGACCACTTTTACACTTTTAATTTGTTTTCACCAAAAATAAAAAAGCAAGGTACTTGACAAAATTAACAAACATTCTTCAAACCTATCTTGATATGTCCTAATTTTTTTATAACAATACTTCTAATACATTACGAATAAAAAAATAAATTGTGTGCACGCACAAAGTGGACCACTTGTGCCCAATTACCGGGGCACAGTGGTCCACAACCCGGGGTACAGTGGACCAGCCTCTGTTGTTCATGTTAAATTAATATAAATTACTCATTTTTATTTTCTAAAATTAGTTTCTTATGCAATTCTAGTCTAAATAGCATAATTCGAACATTTTCATGAAATAAAATTACCAAAATTTAAAGGATATCAAAATAAATAAGAAATCTAATTAGAGGAAGAATCCTAATTTCCTTTGACTTTTACGTGCCATCACTAAAAACAATAAGATATATTTTTAATTTGTTTATTAATGTTATATAGTTATAAAAATTATGAAATATATAATTAAACTTTATATTACTATTCAAACATTTTTATTAATTATTTTGAGATATTAATACTTTACATTATATTTGTGAGATAAGTTTAACTAAAATTATTCTACTTTTATCTTTTACATGTTATTTCTAAAAACAGCAGCAATAAATTTATATAACCTACTATCTTATTATATCACATATTCATTTTATTTATTTTTTTAATATTAAGCAATTCAAATAGTTATTAAATTTAGATATTCATAATTATTATACTGTTATTCACCTATTTTCTCTTTTTGGAAATTTATTTATAATATCATTAAGATTATTATTATTTTTTTTTTATTAATTATTTTGAATCACATTTTATTTATATATGGAAATTTAACTAAAATAAATAAGGTATCAAATATAATTTGGACTTTTAGGCACATTGGAAGGTGCACGATTAGGCACACTGTGCCCCATATCCAGACAAAACAAATAATAATATTAAACTTATATATAGACTATAAATATGTAAATAATTTTTATAAATTTAAAAACAACAATATCTTACCTTTTCTTAACAACTATCCAATATTTGTGGTCGATAGTTAAAAAATATAAAAATTTAAAATAAGTTAAAATTTAA
The DNA here is from genome assembly GCA_963930645.1 of Salticus scenicus. Taxonomy (NCBI): domain Eukaryota; kingdom Metazoa; phylum Arthropoda; class Arachnida; order Araneae; family Salticidae; genus Salticus; species Salticus scenicus. The sequence continues at coordinate 107,539,865 of OZ005650.1, read as the reverse complement.
AAAAATTCAAATTTGAAAAATTACTTTCAGCAGCTCAAAACATAAAAATTGTATAAAATGGCTACCTTAGCATTTACCATGTGGAATTTTGGATGTATACAATTAGTACCATGCTGCTATCTATGAGTCTCAATATAAACTAAAAGAGTTAAATATTAAGAGATTTAAATAGGGGTGGTCCACTGTGCCCCTAGGACCACTGTGCCCCAATCTCCCCTATCACATTCAGAATCTACCATCAATCTTAGAAAAATTGTAAAGAACATAAAAAATATATAATTGTTTATATTTTTTCCTAAGTTTTTGATTTCGTTTTCGACTTTTACGTACCAATCGTACACTAAGTGCCAACTCCCGAAATTCTCATTAATTACAATAATATGAGGCGATAAGTATAATTTTTATTTTTTATATCTTTAAAAATTATTCTTAAGTAACTTAAAAAATGGATTTCAGTTATATTTATTGTCTAATTTCATAATGTAGTATAAAAATAAATTTTATTTAAATAATCTTTAACCTTTTTAGAATCAAGGTAATTACGTTCATTTAACATGAAAAACCACCGGAATTTACATAAAAGATTAAAAGAAAAGAAATATATATATATATATATATATATTTCCGCAAAGTTATAAACTAAAATTTTGTTGAAAATTTCCGGTAAAAGTTTTTGCAGTTGCGAAGTAAAATTAAGTTGTACATAATACGTCCTACCGCTCTTTACGGGTTAATATACATAAAAATCATTACTGACTTGCAATTTTTCTTACTATATAAAAGTTTATATCAATAGTTCATTCACTTATTGTTAAACGTTCGATTCTTAATTTCTGGTTCATATTTTCCTATTTTAGTAACATGCATGGAAAAATTAACCAATAAATTTCCTTACAAAATGTATCTGATCACGAAGACTTATATTTATGTAAAAAATACAAAATTGTTTGTCAAACCTATTTCAAATAATTTGGCAAAAAGGAGTACTTCCGAGCAGCTGTACAAAATTTTAGAATATGAATCATTTATCCTACATCAATTCATTATGTTTATCGCGTTTTATTTTTTTGCTTTCGTGATAAGGCAACATACATCTGGGAGCATTTAATAACATTGTGACTTTTATAACAAAAGAAATTTTTCAATTAACCTCTTAAATTCTTGTCACCTTCCTTATTTCAGAGTCAGACGTAAATATCACCTGAAACGCACGTGCAATGGTTAGTTGCTTGTATTTTGGGTTATTTAATAAATTTAACATTAGAAAATATTCAACAGTAATACTTTAAAAAATATTCGATCTGAGCCACTGGATTTTTAATAGATGGAACTCGTGAGTTTAACTTAAAACGAGAAATAATGAACTTTTACGTGCAGTCCATATAAGGTAATCCATAGATTTTGCTTCATTATTACCACGATCAGTTTATTTAAGGTATTATTTCAGTAAATCCAAAACGATAAATTAAATTGAGTATAAAGAAATCAATACTCAAAGCACTCAATCCCTTTCTTTATTTTGCGATAAACTTGGTAATTCTTTCACGCATTAATTGTCGATTTTCTTTAAAATATTACTGGCATTAATCTTAACTAGATTATGGCATTAATCATAACTAGCATTAATCATTACTGAATTTAATCATAAATAGTACTTTCCAGGAACATTAAGTGCCGAATCACTATAGAAAAGTTCCTAAAAATTAGCTCATAATTGCAGTATCTTCAAATGAGGGGATCCCTTCTTGGAGATTCTATTATTGAAATTTTTATGTACGGAATTCAGATACTTCGATTTTGATTTGTTTCAATATTAAATTTAATAAGTCAAATATTATAATCGTTTGAAAACTAATTTAACTGTAAATGCCGAGTAAATTTTTAATTATATAATGTAAAACTAAATCTGAAATTGAATTCATTTTAAATATATATGATATTGAAGTTGCATAAAATAAATGAAAAATTTAAGTATAATATAAAGACATGACGTCACATTTTAAGAATTAAATCTGCTCACTATATTTAAATACCTTGGTCTTAATAAACGGAGGTTAATGTAATTTGGTTATAAATTTTTTGTATTTCCTTCAAAACGTAAGAGTTAATAAATTTAATAAAAATTTCTGCGTGTCTTTTTTTGCTTCAACTCAGCAGCTAAAATTTTACCAGTGAACTGAGTATAATAGCAACTAATTTCTGTAATTTCTTACAAATCAGTATTAAATTAGCTCGTTAAATAATCTCTCGGAATGAATTTCATCAAATCTCCCAATAAAATAAGTATACAGCAAAACCTCTCAAAAGTCCACTACTATCGAAAACCACCCCACTTTGGGCAGGCCCTGATTACAAGACAGGCGCGAGAAGCATGTGCTTCCCTTCGAAAATTTGGGAAAGACCCCCAAAATAAGCAAAACAGAGGCCCTAAATTGTAGAGCCTGCTATCTAACAACATCAGGGATTGATTTGCATAGGAATGCAGTTCCCATACCTATTTTATTTTAGTGAATTTTTACATGTTAGAGGGAACGCGAGGGGACTCATTAATAACACGTACTAGAACGCACTAGTGCATCATTTCTGAAAGATCAAAGTCCAAAATATTTTCTGTTCTGAATCTTACTTTTCTTATAAAGACATCTACATGTGTTATATAACTTGGGTCACAAATCTTTTCTTCAATGTAATTTTACCAGCAAGAGAGTAGTGGTTTTTCTCTTTCACTTTTCACACAGCAACTAGAAACTGTTAGAATGAATCATAAATGAATACAATTTCTGTTTTTTTTTTTTTTTTTTTTTTTTTTTTACTGAGCATCAAATTGAAACCACAATTTAATCAAAATATCAAAAGCACATTAGTAAACAGCAATTTATTTAAAAAAAAAATCTATTTATCTGGAATATCAAATGAAAAATGAGTAAACATCTTGATTATATTTTGTGAGATTTAATTTATGGTTGGAAAACTAACTTGGAGTAAAAATTTTCAAAATTCGTTGATAGATCTGAAAATGAGAGATAGATACGAACCTAAGTTCTGGAGATTTGTGTTCCCATACTTTTTAGTTCACCATCATACTATAGGTATGGGGAACTTAGGTAATCGTGAAAATTTTCGACCTCGGTTTTTTGACTTTTCTACACGTTTTCAGGTGTGATGAATCCGAAAATGACAAAATTTCTATGGTGTCTGTCTGTAGGGTGTCTGTTAGTCTGTTAGTCTGTTAGTGGGTCAGTCCGTTAGTTTGTTAGTCTGTGTACACGATATCTCAAGAACAAATTGTCGCAGAGAGGTCAGATCAGTTTTAAAATATTACTTTCAACACTGGCAAGAACCCTAATTATTTGCAACATTCGAATTTAAAAACTTCGTAAGTTATTAGAAATTTACGATTTTCTTAACATGGGAGAATAGGACAAAAATTCACTTAAACGTGCATAAAATGAAAACTTTTTACTGTAAAAATGTCAGACCAGTTTTAAAATATCCGTTTTGATGCCAGAATGAACATCAATTACTATAAATATGCTACTTTGAAAATTTCGCAAGTTATTGGATATTTACGAATTTCTTAACATGGCAGTATAGGGCAAAATTTCACATAAACGTCAATTTTGAAAGATATTTTCATCGTAAGGATGTCAGACTACTTTTGAAATATTATTTAGGACACTGGTATGAATATTAATGACTATGAATTTTCCAATATAAAGATTTCGTAAGTTATTGGAAATTTACGAATTTCTTAACATGTCAGAATAGAGCAAAATTTCACATAAACGTCAATCTTGAGGGGTATTTTCAGCGTAAAGATGTCAAACCACTTTCGAAATATTATTTAGGATACTGGCATGAATATCATAGACTATGATTTTTCCAATTAAAAAAAATTCGTAAGTTATTTGGAATTTACGATTTACTTAACATGTCAGAATAAGGCAAAATTGATCATAAACTTCCATTTTGAGGATCCTAAATACATTAGACAACTTCAAAATTAAGTTTGTGATATTTGTTTGAACATGATTGAATACAAATATTCTACTAGGAAATTTTCGTAAATTATTCGTAATTTACGATTTTATCAACATAGCGAAATTGTAAATTTTTCATATAAATATGAATTTTGAGGTTTATTGCATTGGAAATAGTAGCATGAAAACTAAACAACAGAATTGACCCTGATAAAATAAATTAATAAATTAGAATAAGATAATTATATCCAAGTGAACGGTAGATAGCCTATTAGGCGGGGATTTCATACTGTCACTGTATCAAGCTTTGGTCAAATTCATTTCTTTTAACATGATTATAATATGTATCGCACTAGAAATTTCTGAGAACATAAATATTATGGGGAACAGAGCAGAGTCCACCTATGCCAACTAGTTTTGTTAGAAATTAAGCCCTAGACAACATTGTCTGGTTATAAAAAGTCACAGTAGACTCGATTACACAACTATCATTTGCAGATTATAGTATATTGATTAATGAAGCCTGTACATATGCATTTACAATAGGGTAATTTCATATACCATAGAGAATACGGGCTTTCAGCAGTTGGCATTTTAGTGTTACTCATAAGCAAATTTATGTATTTGTGTACATTTTCCCCAATTTCAGCTAATTATGATTTGTGTTTAATGAAAAATTTGTAATATTTTCGAGATGTTTGTATGCGTCTTTAGACCAAGCTGTCAGTAAGGGCCTCCAAATGGATTCGTGCTTTCCCTCAGTTAAAAGGTTAATCACGCCCTAGCTTTAGGGCTAGTTTTTCCCAGTCCCAAATTTTCTCCATATAGTTTGATACTAATTTATCTCTATTAAAAAAAAAAAAAAAAAAAAAAAAAAAAAAAAAAAGAGTGTACAATTCTGTGCCTCTCTTAGAGTTCACCTTTGCGGGGGAAAATAGTTTTATTTTCCCCTTGAATTAGCCATTGTTTATCTTATAATTAAGATTGATCGTCATGTGTGTAATGATAACACTGTTCAACAAGAAAACTTTACATTAAATAAAAGTGCCAAATTTGCATGGGTTCGATGCTATTGAAATCGAAAATGGTAGTCAAAAATAAAATTGGTTCTAGTTTTACTTTCACAAACGCTAGTTTTAGAGAATTGTAATGCAATAAATTTTACAGAATGAAACATCAATTTACACACATAAAAGCTGAGAGAAAATTTTCAGTATATAAAACAGATTGCAATAGCTGCGCGACCAATTTCATTAGTGAATACTTACATTTAATCTCTTATTATCATTTATGCACCCCGGAGGTAAATACCCTGTCCACCTCGTGAAAGGACTTAGCACCATGTCCTTCCTGTGCATTTTTTGCTTTATATAGAGGCATTAAGCACTAACGTCCAGTTACTATAAAGGCGATAAGATAGTGGCAAAAAAACCATGTCCATTATCTTTATTCATGACAAATGTATTTTACTGTAGCACATCAAAGTAAAATGCATTTGGTGCAATACAATGGTAACTCTTTTCACATAAGGAACATTGTGTCCTTTATCTCCTGGGTACAAATTTGTTTATAACTTTGTGATATTTGTTTCTTTGTTTTAGAATGTCTTTTAAGCTCGTAGGAAGTCTCCTAACAATTTTTACTACATTTAATAGGAAGTAACCATATGTAGTAGGAGACAAGCTATCACGCTTACTAATTGAAATGGCATAAAAATCATTATTTTAGTTGTTGAATCGGAGATCTAGATAAATAATAGACGTCTCATATTGTGTGCAACGGTTGTTCCAGTAAATTGAGTAACTTGGTTAATGATAACCCAGCTAAAAATGAACTGCAGTAAATCTACAAAATAAGTGCAGTTAGAAAACTAAAGAGATTTGGCCAATTCCTCTACAGTTTTTTTTTTTTTTTTTTTCTTTTTTTTTTTTTTTTTTTTTTTTTTGCGGTTGATACAACTACAATATTACTCCTCCATATATGAAAACTTTTACTTAGATAACAATTAAAAATAATTCATTTTAAATGTAGAAAAAAGTAAAAATCACTATAGTTATACTACAGAATTAATGACTGTACAATTACTTCAAATTTACTGTAGACCTACTATGGATCCAAAGCCTCATTATTTTTAAAATTTATTATTCTAAAGTAACTTTTCATAAACTACACTATTTTTGCAGATAATTAGCTCACAATATTTTTGAAATAAGTCACGGCAAAATTACTTGACATTTTCTGCAAAAATAACTGAAGTATTTTTACAGTCGAGATTGCACCACAGGAAACCTACAGTTGACTGCAGAAAAACTACAGTTCAATTTTAACTGGTAAAGATCGTTTAATGCTTTTTACAGTGCCAGTAATTTGGATTAATCATGCTGTTATTTATGCATTATATCACACATTCAGCAAAGAATTTCTAAAAGGATTATAACCTATATGAACATCTTCTCATCTATTCTCACTAAATAAAATCGCAGTAACGGTAGTTGTTTAATCACTTCTTTGACCAGTATAATGGTAGTTTATGCTCAAATTTCTCAATGAAAATATTGAAGGGAATTTTAAGGGGGACGTCAAAAACTGTTTCAAAAATAAACAAATATGTAAAATTGTCGATTATATAAGTCAGTTTTCTGTTTTATTATAATTTCGATATACAAATGTGTCAAACATCTAACAAAGATTTGCCAACGAATCTGTCTTTTCTAAGTGGCTTCCCCAGTAAAAAAGCAAACAGATAAGAAACAATCTTGAGCATTTTTTATTCTTAAATCCCTTGGCAATTATTATAACTTGGCCAGTAACTTTGATGGGGCTGTCACTATAACTTGCGCAATTTTCACTCTTGTACATTCCTTGTGAAATTTTCACCTACACATTGGTCGATCACAATAGTTCGAAGCTTTTACATGACGCTGAACTTTGTGTGCCCGTAAATCCATAGTACACTGTTAAAATTTTCTGTAAATTTAATGTAAATATTTATCCAGAGTCTCTGTAAATTTACAGTAATTCTTAGTTAAAAGTGAATAATCGAGATTCTCAATCTTTATTCTGTACTTTTACGTAATTTTATTATTTAATCTTTTAATTAGAACTAAAAATGACTGTTTATATTTTAGAAAAAGCATTCCAAGTCCGAAATATATTCTCAGCAATAATTTATTAAATTAATATTATTTATTAAAATGAATGTATAAAATAAGTTTTTTAACATCTCCGTTTCTTTTTCTCTGTAATTTTACGTAAGACTTAATATAATAGATTACACAGAGTTTTCTGTTGAAATTTTTAACAGTGTATGCTGAGATTAAAAGGGCCGCTTTAACTTCGTGCGCCATAAGGCGTTCGGGTGATCTTTATAATGATGGCCTTTATTATAACAGAATTCTGTGTCCTTTACACCATAATTGTTAATTCGGAAAATAATTTGGGGGGGAGGGAGCTTTATTTTTCATGAACCATGAGATTTTTCCGCACGTGGACACGTAGGTCGTTAATAGAACAATTGCTAAGGTGGGGCTCAAATTCTGTTTTTAATCAGGTTTTTTAAATTGATATCTATATCATTTATATTTACTAACATAAATAAATGTTTTAACCAAAATTAAGACTATCAGTGACCGAGTGTTGCTCTCAAAGCTGGTAGATAGGAAAAGCTTGTTTGGAACCCAGGTCACGGTCTAGTTGCTAGGATTTTCGCGTGTTTTTTTTTTTCCTGAAACTGGCATGAATATTGGATAGAACCTCTTAGAAAGAGTTACCACGAAGGTTATTCCACCTAAGCCCAGAATCCTCGTGAAATCAGTCAGCTTTAAATTCCTACACCAGACCACCACCACCAATTAAAATTTAATTACAAAAATTATTTATATATGAAGTGTATATTTTGTATACGCATTGCATATACGAAGTTTAATGCAATCCCGTAGAGTTCAAGATAAAATAATTAATAATCCTTTCTTAAAGAACTTATCAAAGAACATATCACAACTTAAAATCAGTTTCAAGGTAAAGCATTGACTAGTCCACAATAAAACTGATACAAATGCCTCTTAGGTGGATCGGTTGTGATATAGAGATGTGACTTTTAAATACACATTGGGACACTTCGTACACATTTTTCAATGAGATAAACTTAAATCTGACATTTTTTTTACAATTGCGTCACTTTTCTTGTTGGAGTGCGATTTTTAAGTTAATGTGAAACTATTTTCTGACACAGGGTTTTCAATATGGTCTTTTATATATAGTTGCAGCTTGACATATATTAGTGCCAAAATGTTTTTGATCAAAAGCAGCGCTGCGATAACTTTTAATATGACACTGTAGGACAAAATTTCGTATAAATTTCACAATGAGAATTATTTTTAATAATTCATTATGAAATTGAAAACTATATTATTACCAACAGAAAATTGTCACCTCAAGTTATGGATACACATGTATCCAGAGAATTTGACATATATTTAGACCATTTTCTGGTTACTTCCAAAATTAAGTTAATGTCTAGATGGATAAAACGTAAAAACAAGACAATGAAGTTTTCAAAGTATCCTTGTTACAGGAAAATAGCATAAGAAGACTCTATCAGGAACGTTTAAATCAACTATTGAAGGATTCGATCACTGGAGACAACGCAAACGAAGAATGGGAAAATATAAAGAATATAATCCAGAAAGCGCCGCTGGAGGCCTTAGGCAAAAGGAAGCAACATCATAAGACAAAAGGCATGAGAATCTGGAACGAGGATATCGCTAATGTTAAAAACAAGCGAGCAGCATATTTAAATTTCCTTCTGAAAAAAACAAAGGAAGCTGAAGAACAGTATAAGGCAAAAAGAAATCTCGCAAAAGATACTATTCACAAAGCTCATCAGGATTCATGGGATAAATTTATAAGTGATATTGAAAATTATATACACAGCAGACAAACCTTAGCCTATAAGTTCATAAGAAATCTCGATGATGATGAAAGAGATCGAACAAATATTGACTCACTATTGAAGCGAAGGAATGGATCAGACATTATAAGGACCTTTGGTACAATCCAACCGCCCCCTTAATCACTGCGATGGGAACAATTGAGACAGATGTTGACTATATTGATATGATTGAGTTGAAGAACATACTGAAAACATCTAAGGATAGAAAATCTACAGGTCCAGACAATATTAATACAGAACTTTTTAAATATGGTAGTGATTTATTACATAAAAAACTATTACACCTTTTTAATAAGTGTTGGGGAGAACGTGTGATCCCCACAGAATGGCAAACTACAAAGGTCATCTCAATTTTTACGAAAGAAGATAGAAATTCCTGCGGGAATTATATTAGCCTACTAAATACCGCCTATAAATTATATAGCAAAATAGTTAATAACAGAGTAAGGGAACTGTCGGAATCAATGCTCTTAGAAGAACAATCTGATTTCAGACAAGGCAGATCCTGTAAAGACGATGTATTCACTTTAAAACAGATTATTAAAAAAGGTAGATAATTCAACCTGGAAACACATATTATTTTTATAGACTTCGAAAAGGCCTTTGACCGTGTGAACAAGGAAAAGCTATAGTCTATCATGGAATGTAGGGGATTCCCCCGGCACCTGATACAGGCATGTCAGTCTTTATATCAACATACAAAGGTACTCATCAGTATACACAAAACCAACGAGGTTGACACTAACCAAGGAGTCAGACAGGGCTGTAATTTATCTCCAATTTTGTCTAATCTTTACATAGACGACATCATACAAACATCGAAAAATTCGGCCGCCTCAGGCATTAGGCTAAATGCGGCCACTAACATCAACACACTGCTGTTCGCGGATGACCAAGCTATCATTTAGAAATGTTAAGACGATCTACAGAGATCGACGTATAGACTTCACAAAATTTGTCATGAATATGGGAGGAAAATCTCGATTTAAAAAAAACCCCAAATCTATGGCTTTTAAAGGTAAAGAACCTATTCGCACAAAAATTGTCATTGAAAATGAAGTCATAGAACAAGTATCACACTTTACCTTCCTAGGATGTGATCTTACTTATGAATATGAGAACGAAATACAAAAGAAATTGCACAAATTCCAACACATCTGCGAAACCTTGTGTAAAACCCTCAAGAGGAGAACATGAGAAGAAACTCAACTTAAGCTTTATAAAGTCATGGCTACACCTGACTTGTTCTACGGCTCAGAAACGTGGACCTTGAGGAGCCAGGATCTGAGTGGAATTCAAGCAACAGAAATGAGACATCTAAGATCAATAAAGGGCTGCACAATCACTGACAAGATCCGAAATGAAGACATCAGGAATGAATTGAAGATATTCAACTTATGTGATAGAGTACAAGAATATCGTACTAAATGGAAAGACCATGTACAACGTATGCTAGTGACAAGATTCCCCAGAGCTGCCTTTGACTACACCCCGAAAGTCAGAAGAGAGCGAGGACGTCCGAGAAAGCGGTGGTTTGACCAATGAAGCCGGAACAGGCATCCTGCCTACTCCTTGAAGTTGATGATGCTAATGAAATTGAAAAAGGTATTTATAAATGTAATATTCAATCAGGAAACATGATTTATATAGAGAGGCACATCGCTCATTATAGGGAAATTAACTCCCGGAGATGTAAATTTTCAGTATGAATATTTTTCAAAAGAACACGATAATGCCTTAAAAATGAATGGTTGAACCATGTAGCTGTGTCAGTTTGAAACAAAGCTGTCGGGTTTTTTTCTTCATTTTTATCGAATAATAATAATAATAATAATAATCTTAAAAAACTCATTTTGTAAGATGCCGTCTCTATGGCAAGAAATTGACTTCTTACCGATTTTTAGTATTATACTTCGTTGAAATAAAAATCGTCTGCATTCCTCATGAAAAATAATTTTAATATTTATATTACGGGAATTTGTATAGAAAAAATAAAAAAAAATAAAAAAGTTTTGTGATGGCCACAACTTGCTGGATCAAATTGCTTCCCAAGCTAATTTTAAGAATAAATAATTTTGGTACAGGAGGTTATAATAGTAAAAAAAAAAAAAAAAAAAAAAAAAAACTAATCCAACTAATTTTTCCATTCTCCAGTCGTTATACCCTGTGGACTTAGAAAATCATCATTTAGAGAAAATTACCCACACAAAACGCTAAAAATTTTTAGTCTCCTCAATAGAGAAATCGCAGTGACATTTCGACGAATATAGTACTTAATTTCTTAAATAAGCGTTAATTAACCATTACTTTTAGAACGAAGATAAACAAACATATCAGTGACTTGAAGTTATAATACTTTTTCATCTATTTAGACAATATTAATTACATTAATAAACACTTGATGCAGTCCTTTTGTTATAACACTCTCCATCTTGCAACTTCCGACAAAAATACAATATTTTACTTAAGTAAGCGCTTAGAGGAAGAGTTTTTACGACGAGTAGAAAAATAATGAGATATATCTTCTAGCTCATCGTCAGAGTTAAGTGCTCTGAGTGATTCTCAACAAATGTATTTTCTACAAAAAGTTAAGAGAAATCATAAGTTTCTTCTGGAACAGACAAACAGTCAATTATCTATTTCTTATATCAACTCTGATTAGAATTTACTGCTTGAATTTATTTTTGATACAAGTCTTCTTTAAGAGGTCGTTCACCTACCAAAGCGTTGAATGTGACAATAATAGAAAAAGTGAATTAATTATAATTATTTTTTACATTTTCTAATAAAGTTAAAAAGTGTTTAATAATTTGGTTCATATGTTTGTGTGTTTTCTTTTTACTTCCTTATACAAAGTATAAGGAAATATTGTAATCCCGATTTGCGAAATGGATTTTATATCTCGCATACCTTAACAACGAATCATCGTAGAATGTTGAAAATTTATATGTGTGACTGCCACGATGTCTAGTTGTACACCTGCAAGTTTCGTCTTAATACGAACTCTCGTTTTAGAGATATCAGTGACTTTATACGGTTTTTCATGACGTCTGTATGTGTGTGTATGCATATCTCACATAACTCAAAAACGGTTGGACGTAGAACGTTGTAAATTGGTATATAGGTTTGTTTGTAACATCTAGTTGTGCACATCCCTTTTTGGTCTTTCTGAGACTTTCCGTTTTGGAGATATTTAAGAAAATTATATTCATAATGGCCGAATATACAAAGGTTTTGGCCATTATATATGATCTACCGTCATAGAGATTTCAAAATGAGCTAATGATAGAGCCCGTAATGATATTATTATGAAAGATGTCGACATTTTTGCGTGTAGAAAGCAATTTGTAAAGACATAAGCGGGTTCTAGTCGACGAATGCATTTTATTTAATGAATATTTAGCTCGTAAATAGAGCCCGTAATGATATGTTTATGAAAGTCGCCGATATTTTTTGAGTGTAGAAAGTAATTCTTAAAGACATAAACAGGTTCTATTCGATGAATGCACATTAATGAATATTCAGCACGTAGATAGTGTTATGAAAGTTGCCGACATTTTTGAATGTAGAAAGTAATTCTTAATATATAAGCAGGTTCTAGTCGGCGAATGCACTTTATTTTATTTTAGTCTTGTTTGTCATTTAAAGAATTTTCGAAGAATTTAGTTCAGAGCTATAAACCAACAAATCTTTCCCGAAAATTCCGGAATTCTGTTCTTATTGAAGTTAGAACTTCCAAACTTTGGCATCCCTAGGCTATAAATTTTCGCCAAATTCCGTCGCCAAGTCACCAAATTCGACGCAAAATCGCCAAAATCGATGCCCAGACCAAAATTGGCGTAGGTTACAAACTTGGCGAATTGGTGAGATTAGCGATCAAACTGGGTGGCAAATATTGTTTCAGTATAATCAGAATTAGTAAATTCTTTCTCAAATTTAAATGAATTAATTGTTTCGGTAAAATGTATAATTTTTTACCTCTAATTTTCGGCAAAGAGAACAAAAGTAAGCCATCTATAGTCGAAGGATTTTTATTAAACTAAGCTATGTATTTGCCAATGAGAGATTCTGTAATAAGGCATTCCAGAAAAAACTAGGATATTTGTTGGCGGTATATATAACCCTAACAGCACATTTATCCATAGTACATCCGAAGGATGTCCATTGGATGCACTTTTAACCATAGGATAGTCTGAGGATGTCTTGTGGATGAGATGTGCTATTAGTGAATCCTATTATCGAGACTTTTGTGGTTAGAGTTTTTTAATTTTTCAATTTTTTTTTTTCGTTGTTAGAACTTGTCAGTTTATTTACGAATCAGTTACTTCACACAAAAATGTCAATGTTAATAAGTATATTCCAGTGGTGTATAAGGAAGTCATGTGGTATGCACATCAGATTTTTTTTATACACTGAAAAAAATATATCTATCGCCTTCCTCTAGAATGAATAAGTGACCATTTTCTAAATCCCTTAACTAGAAATATAGATTTCTGAGCTATGCGCGTAAGGCACGCCAATAAACTGAATAGACGAAATTATCGAGAATTTCTAGAGCACACATTTCTAGATGGTGAAACAATAGTCTGAATACTCTAAATATTCTGAATCATTGTATTGCGATGAATTCTCGCTTGATTTTCTAGAATTTGGTAATAAACCAAGATTATAGTTGCTAAAACCCGACTCTTGCAGTCTCATTTATTTGCAGAGATTTTTAAATAATTTTGCCCTCGAGAATATAGGCAAACGCTCTAGAATCTAATAGGGGGTTCTAGAACTCGCTTTCCAAAGGGACTGGAATTTATAAGGATGACATGAAACTATTTTTTCTAGAGCCACAACTTAAATTATAGATGCCACTTACAGAAATTTTTCTCAGTGTAAATAGTTTTAGAATGCATTGAAGCTGATATGTGACATGTTTTTTATTACAGCATTTTCTAATTGAAAATAATGTAATTAATACTTCTAGTTTGAAAAATTGATACACAAAAGAATTAGCATACATTACGGTCCATAAGAAGTATTTATTTAAAGTGTGTGTATTTAATATCTTTATGCAGAACAAAACATAATGAACGGGAAATCGGCATACAAATTAAGATGCACAAAAAATATATTGCCTATAAAATATATGGTATGATTAGAATTAATAATTCATTTATACAGAACAACACAAGAATATTCAGATATTATATGGATATACGTGGAAATTGCTCGCATTCCATTTTGTGTTGCATTAATCGTTTTCTACAGTTTATGGTTCATTTCCCTTGTTCGTCTAAAGACTTTTAGAATACCTTGAATTTTATATTTGGTATTCCCGAATTTTTTATAATCTTTCATATTGAGCATCGTACGTATAACACACAGTGACGCATAAAAGATTTCGAATATATTAATATGTATGAGTGGTATTTCTTTAAGGCACAGTTTAATATTTTACATAACAAAATACAATAAAATTAAAAAAACTTTATTCAAATGTACAAAAGACGTCACCTACAGAAAATAATACTACGATTACATTAATAATTTGTTTTTAGAACTAAATGAAAATATTCTAATTCCTTACTGGATATAGGCGGAAATTGTTGAAGGATAGTAATTTTTTTAGCTTTCTTCTTCCAGAATTAAAAACAATATATATTTTAAAGTGTCGTCCTACTGTGAAGTAGAAGCAAGTTGAAAAACTTTTTTATTTGAACATACTATACTAAATTGCTTACTGCGTTGCTCTGTAACCATTTAAAAAAAAAAAAAAAAAAAAATTCAACATGGAGTTGTATTTATAGATTTTGGAACTCTTGAAATCTTATTTTTGCTATTTTTACGGTGATAAATGTATGCGCATTTGTGTATTTAATGCGCATGTAGCAAGCATGTGTAAGAGAGTGAACATGATAGCATGTAAACACTTTATTCGATTAAGCTCAAAATTGGTGGTTATGTTATAGGTTATCGTCAGACGAGCTGTATAGATTTTCATGAATGTAGAATTTACAGCTCTTTTACAGAATACAATAAAGTATAAATTATTAATTATAGCCCGCGGAATGAAATAATTTGAAATGCGCTAGCGTCTAACCTGTACCAAATTGGGCGAGCATTTTGTCAACGTCGCAAGAGCTATATAAATTTTCATAAATGTAGAAAGGGAAGCAAAATAGAATTCTTATACTTAGATCTGTGCACTCGAATTATTAAAGTTTGTTTTATTGGGTTAGAGGTAAAGTTCTGTCGTATTGAATTAAACAGGTAACGCCGGATATTTATCCTGGAGAATATTTATGTAACTCTTAAGAAGGTGTTTACCAAACTCATCTCTATTTATTTATTAAAAAAAAAGTTACAGTCGCTGGCGCCAAATTTTTTTTATATATGCGACCGCATCTCCTCGCGGAAGACAGTGTCTTTCGCATCATGAGAGATATCAATGTTTGCCGAATACTGCAAGGCAAATATTTCAGTTGGTTGAAAATTTCTATCATCTTAATTAACGAAGTTGTTAATTAAAAATGTCAGGTTAATAATTTTTCTATTTGCCATCTTACAAAAAAATATTCTTATGACGTTGATTTTCTGCCATAACGTCATTTTCCACAGGGAAATTAAAATGTAATGAATGGTGTAAAAAAATAAAAAATTAATAATAAATAAATAAATAAATGTTAATGTTGCTATTGGTAACAGATACATTAGATATTTTTAATGAAAAAATGAATTTAATTTAGAATGGGCTCTTCCCACCTGACGTCAGAGGTCACATGATAGAGGAAAAACAAATAGCACTTGTTTATCAATAGCGATTGCTGAAATAACATATTTTCTATTCTTATTTTTGATCAATCGTATTTAATCTGTGTTATTTTTTATAAATCATCATTTTTAATCCATTTTATATCATTATTCATCATCTTTCGTTTGCTGTATATATTTACAATCATCATTTAGTTTATGTTGTTATTGATGTTCTTGAAGAATATGTTTAATACTCTGATTTTTGGTATTTAAATCAGTGACAGTGCAATATCGTACTGTGTAAATCCATTAGACCAGTAACTAAGTTAATTAACTTGTTTAACACCTTTATGCAATTAAATTAAATGAAAACATTTTAAAATTTCAAATTATAATCCATAAACATTCCACAAGAACCTATTATTTATTGCTAGATTAGATCAGTTAATGCTACAGTTACACTACAATATACAAAAATCGACTCTTGTAGGTAAAAATAAATAAACACATAAAATGTTTTTTAAAAATTATTAAATTTACAAATACAATTATTCTACTGTTTACAAATGCACAATATTACTTTTATTTTATTTTATATTAAATATTAACATTTTTGTTCTTAAGAACAATATTTAATTGAATTCGATTATTCGTTTTCCTCTATCACGTGATTGAGCAGACGACAGTGGGAAGAGCCCATTATAATATCGTCTGCAGATACTTTTATTCTACTATTAGAATAATTTTCTCACTGACAATTTCACATGCTGTTTATTGATTTTTCACATGTTTTCTTTTTCCTAAAAATGGGTAAAGTAAGGTAAGTGTTTAATTCGGTGATATTTTCGATATTTACTTTTGTATTATATCAAGTTTCTATTGAAATTAATAGAATAGTGTAAATATCTAAAATTAATCGAGATTTTTAAAACATTATGCCGAAATTTAATGCAGATGAAATGAATATTAGCTTATATTTTATTTTATTTGAGCGTCAGGCGAAAAAAGAGATTTAGTAATGATCATTACGATTAAGTTAAACAACGATTGCTATAGCGTTTTAAGCTAAATTCTGAAAGTTTTAAATTAGTATTTAAAATAATCAGCGTACACCAGTTTAAATAAAGATTTAGTTTAAATCAAAGCATATTTAAACGGCTGGTTAAATGGTAACAACTTTCGTATAGGACCTATTTGACGAATTTTAAGAGTTAGCGGTGCAATTGCAGTAGCCAAAGTTTTCAATTCCGCGATCACGTTAGCCATTTTAACTTTAGCCCTGTATTAAAAAACAGCTAAATGATAAAATACTGCAAATGATGATGATGATAATAATAATAATAATAATAATGAAATATTTACAGAATATTCACATACATTATTTATTTTCAATGTGTCTCATTAGTTCACATTGTAGAACAAAAGCACTTTTAAAAATTATATCTTTACAGTATTAAGCGTCATTTAAAACCTAGCTGTGTATTAAAAATATATAGAGAGTATCACATTTTCCCCTAAAAAAAGTAAAAAATAGGTTCTAAATTCTTTTGAAAGAGTAATTAAACCAAAAGAGTCGTCGTCAAATAATGAAAAAAATTTAAAAGTCGCCAAAGGGGTAAATACTAAAACTGTAATGCAAAATATTCTAGTTATTAATTTTTTTTTTTTTCCAATTAATAAAAAAAAATCTGGAGTGACTCCACTCGACTTTCCGAACATTGAGTAATTAACAGTTTTGTAGATAAAGTAAAGAAAGATGAGTTGTTAAACAAACAAAAGAGAGAAAAACATAATAGAGTGTTTGAGTATTTTTCTCCATATATTACACGATGTTTTATTTAACGCTACTGAACTTTGAGCCCATAGATCATAATGATAAAGAATTTTTTGTTGTCTCCCTGTAAAAACCTATAAATGCTAGATTCACCAAAATGCTTATATTTAGTGCAACAGCGATTTATAATATTCATATAAATGTTCAGCTCAATTGAATAAGGCGTTTAGATGCTATTGCACTTTCAAAAATTTGGTCCCATAGGCCATAATGATAAAAAATTTTTCATTGTGCCCCTGTAAAAAAACTGTAAGTGCTAAATTCACCAAAATCTATACAGTTCGTGCAACTGTAGCCTATAACATGTGCAAAACTTTTTTGCTCAGATTAATAAAGCGTTTAAACGCTATCGCACTTTTAAGATTTTGGTCCCATAGACCATAATGATAAAGAATTTTTCCTGGTGTCCCTGTAAAAAACTATAAGTGCTAGATTCACCAAAATCTATAGGGTTCGTACTATGGAGACTTACAATATACGTACCAACTTTTAGCTTATTCGAACAAAGCGTTTAGACGCTAGCGTGTTCACTCACAGACATACACACACACATACATACACACATACACATTCATACATCATCGTAAAAATAGTGAAAATGGACTCATTGGACCTCAAAACATAAAGATACATCAAAATCTCCAATTCGGATTTTTGACATGATTACAATACTTTCCTTACTATAGTGTTCGGAAAGTAATAAATTAATTAATTACTTAATTAAAAAAAAAAAAAAAAAAAAAAAAAAAAAAAAAAAAAACTTATTTTTAGCATAATATTTCATCAAAGAAAAGGTTATTATGTACAGTCGGTAACAAAAGAGTCCGAATACTAGCAAAAATTCCTATGTAAAAAAAGTACACTTCATACGTTTTTGTTAAATAAATCCTTGTCGAATCCTGTTCTTAGTCAGTCTAAGAACAGGATTCGATAAGGATTTATTTAACAAAACCGTATGAAGTTTATCCTTTTTACGTAGGAATTTTTGCTAGTGTTCGGACACTTTTGTTACCGACTGTATTATATATTTCAGTTTCACATTAAATATGGTGATTTCTATTATATTGTTCTGCTTATGTCTTGTGTTATGCACTATTAATATTCCTATTCAGTGAAAGTCAAAGCAGCGAATATGCGGATAGTGCCTCGCTAAAGTTAATAACTAAAGCGAGTCGGGGATTGGGGAGCAAAGATAGCAGAGGGCAGAGCTCCCTAATTCTTGAAAGTTATATCAATTTTGTCCAGGATAAATTTTTTGTTCAGTTGTTTAACTTAATACGACAGAACTTTCTCACCAACCTAGTAATGTTAAATAGTTTAAAATAGAAAAAACAAATATATGTTACATTGCTTTGCTAAAGTATGATCATGATGGGGAAAGCTGAACGTATTATTTATAATTTTTTTATAGGAGAGCATTAAAAATTGATACAATTTTACACTGTTAAAAATGATTTCTCAAAAAGGAGCAAAATTGTCTCAAAATAGCTCCGAAACAACATATACTTAAATTTGAAAATCTGCGTACTCATTTTTTGGGATATTGACATGCCCAAAAATGGGGATATTGGGATTCTTAGTGGTCAACCCCATTTTTGAGCGCGTCAATATATTCAAAAATGAGTAAATGGGTTTTTCAAATTTAAGTATATGTTGTTTCGGAGCTATTTTGGGACAATTTTGCTCATTTTTGAGAAACCATTTTTAACAGTGTGCGTTCTTTTGGGGCTATCTAAAGAGGGTTAAATTATTTAAAATCAAATAAAATTGATGTATTAAAAAAAAAAAAAAAAAAAAAAACATTTTATATTTCAGAAAATTTTTGACAGCAAAATGGCCAAAAATATCGGTATGCTATGCAAAAAATGCGTTGACAAAATTTTCTGCAACAGATGGTACAGAAGATATTCATACACAACAGATTTTTTCCGCAGGCATATTGCAAAAAATCTCGCATTAAATTAAAAATCTCCAGATTTAATAACATGGATCGAACCAGAATCCACTGATGATGTTACCTCGCAGCCAGGGAAACACAAATTGTGCGGCAACTCAGCACTTCCTAATCCTTCTTTCATACCAAGTTCGTATGCAAAACAGGAAAAGTAGTAATTATTCGAAATCTGTATCGATGATTACATGTTCTGCCATTTTTTCTGATTACAGAGAAAATGTTTCATTTGACAGACTGGGGGGGGGGTGCGATTTTATACTGAATTTCTGTAGTTTTAGAAAACAGAAATTTTCTGTAGGAAAATTGCAGATTTTATTTTTCTGAGCTTTTTTTTTTTTTTTTTTTTTAACAGTGTGTTTTAAATTTTTGCTACAGTATGGTCGCTACTGGAAATTGTATGACTACCATTTCTATTTCTTTTACACTTTTACAGGAACGCACAAAAGTATTTAGATGCATAACATAATGGTCCATTGTACAACCATACAAACTTTGGACGAAATACTCAAACAACCTATTATATCAAATTGGATAGGCATATTGTAAGTATTTTTTCTTTTGTTTATTTACAGACTTATTTATTGATATAAATTTATTTAAACGTCCGCTAATTTCAAAATATTACTAAAACCGAATGGAGTTATTCCAAAATTTTTTATTCTGCATTCTACGCTGGGTCGTTTTTGTTGAAAAACGCCTTCATTTATATTAATAATAAGGGTCCGAACAGACATGTAGTAATTACGAAAAGTGTTTTTGAAAGTAACGGATGGCAACTGCGTAGGCTAATTAATGCCTTTCGACCATAAATTAACCTGTTATAGGAATTAATTAGGAATAACCTACGAAGCCTTTGACATAATATGATAAATTATGACATAATATGAAAAATATTTGACGAAAAGTCCATAGAAGAATCATTTAGAAACCATATAATTTCGAGTTTTGAAGATCTAAACTGCATTGTCAAAGATGACCTAGGATTTATACTGATTTTTTTTAAACTCTTTTTTTTACCCCTGTACAGTCGGTAACAAAAGTGCCCGAACACTAGAAAAAATTCCTATGTAAAAAAAGTACACTTGATACGGTTTTGTTAAATAAATCCTTGCCGAATCCTGTTCTTAGTCAGTGTAAGAACATGATTCGATAAGGATTTATTTAACAAAACAGTATGAAGTGTACTTTTTTTACATAGGAATTTTTGCTAGTGTTCGGACACTTTTGTTACCGACTGTATGGCAATGAAAGCATTGAATTTGGGTTGAGTTTTCGAAATTGAGATTTTCATAATTTTCCACATTTTGAGTTTCCTGAATCAGAAAATCGTGTAGGTTTTCAGTGGTTGGTCTGTCTGAATGTCTGTTATACCATAAATCAAGGAAAATATTAGCAAGAAGTCCAAATTAGATATTTAAAATCGGTATTATACAGATATGTAACTTGAAACTTGTATTAAAATCAACAATTAATTCGTGTAAAAAAACACCCAAGAGAATTCAAACGTATAACGTCTATGGGTAAAATTTATGGCAAGCACAGTTTAAGAGGCCTCTCCACTTATCGTTCCCAGAAGCCAGAGCCAATGACGAATTTCGCCCCATTATAACTTATTAACTAATCTATATTTTTAAATTCACATTATTTTCACATTCAGAAACTTCACAGCTATTAAACAATTCATCGCTTTCTAAAAATTATTTTATTTTATAAAGTTTTTAATATTTTATTTTGAGATTGTAAATTGCAAATTTTCGCAATGTGAAATTTTTCATTTTTGAGCTGAAAAATGAAATCTTAAAAAAAAAAATTAATTTTTAGAAAGCGATAAATTGTTTAACAATTGTGAATTTCCGTAAAGTGAAAACAGAATTTAAAAATATGTATTAGTTAACAAATTATAATGAAGTAAAATTTCCCATAGAATAATATTGGCTTCGGCTTTTGGAGACGATAGGTAGAGAGTCCTCTTGCAAAAAATAAAATGAAATGAACACACACACGCATATATATATATATATATACATATATATTAATGCAATAAAAACGTATTTCGTATGGAATATGTAATGAAAATTATTCTTCATTCGTGTACAGGTCCATGCAAAATAATTACGATATATTAAGACTATACTAGGAAATTACTGCAAGTGCATTTCAAGGTAATTGTTTCAAGCGCATTTCAAATTAATTATGAAAAATCTATAAAACCGAAAAAATATGATAAATTAAGTCATTTTTGAAATAAATATGTTTATTCACAGAAGAGTCGTTTATATGTGTTTTTTCCATTGGGCGAAATTTAAGTACAGTATATGTTGTGTATATAATTTATAGAAAATATACAAGGCATTATATTATTTAAATTTTCATTATAATATTATAATATTTAAGTATAAGGTAAGAGAAAGTTTGTTTGAGTGCCATACCAGATTATTTTTTTTTTTACTACTTACGGACCAGATGATATTGCGCATATGATCATGTCAACACGCATTAGTTCTGAACTTTCATAATGTTTAAATGCAAGTTAAATTAAAAGAAAAAAAAATTACATGTGATCTGGCTTCTCTGCACACAGTGTAGCTATGGACAGAACAATTAATTTTCTAGATATGTCACAATTATATAATAAATAAATCGCAATGTGTGTTCCTGTAAGTAAGTGGAAAAGATCGCGTTGTACTGTACCGCGTGTTGTAAATGTGTTATCTTTCTGTATTTTGGGGGCTGTTTTCTTAAAGGAAATTTGTGTATAAAAATGTAGTGTCATTTCAGCTGACATAATAAACAATCATACTATATTTATTAAACACCCTATCCCCATTTAAAATTCAATAGGGAGCTTGAAAATGTTTTTGAATAACTGATGCTTTTGGTTGATTTCTTTAGAAATCGAACTATTAAATGCCCTTGAAAGCACTAACAATGAAAAGAGAGTTTCAGAATCTGAGGCACAATATTTTGATTAGTTGCAGATAACAGTAGATGTATGTTTATTAATAACTAACATTAATACAAATCATTTTCTTTTTTCCACGCATGTGTGTGTTTAAGTATTGTTTCAAAAGAGACCTTCAATTTAAAATTTCAACTAAAAATATAATAACAAAAATTTAAGAAATAATACAAGATTTACCGTAACAAGATTTATTGTAAGACTATCTCGTAACATTTATTCCAGTGAGAAACATTGCAATGCTGATATTGTTTCCCTTTTTATTCAATGGACCGCGTTAGCCCTGTCGGTAGAGCGCCCAGCTCATAACTGGAAGATTGCGGGTTCGATTACTCGAGCTGGCTAAAGACCGTCGTATACACTAATGGTGGCTGGTGCACGTAAAATCTGTCGTGCCTGCAATTACCTGCATGTTCCTATCAAAGTTATACCTCTGGGGGACACCGAAGCGGGGCAGCCATCCCTTCATGTAGGATAAAAAATTTGACGGCATGTGTCCGGACCATCTCTAGGAGTGCGTCCTAGACCATTGCCAATTACCCATAATGAAATACTAGTGCGAAGTTAAACCCACCCAACTAACCTACCTTTTTCCTTCAGTTGTTCAGTGAGTAACTTTGTGTTAGTAAGAAAATAGTTTAGTTGGTTGGTTGGGTATTTTACGTCGCACTAGTGCTGCGCAATGGGCAATTGGCGACGGTCTGGGACTCACCCCTAGAGATAGTCCGAAGACATGCCATCACAATTTTGATCTTCCACGAAAAGGATGGCTCTCTCGCTTCGGTGACCCCCAGAGGCATAATTTAGAAAATAGTTTAGAAATCTAAAATAAGAAAAACGTAATCACAATACCACCATTTTTTTTTTAATCTTCTGAAAACAATTTGTTTAAACTCAATTAAATGTAGAGGAATTAATCGTAAAATCAGATTTAAAACTGTACAAGAATATATTGTTGCGTACTCGGCTTTCGTGAATTATCTGTGAATGAAAGACAATTCTTGCAGAGGCTTAAAATTTTATTTACAGAAATTTCCAGTAGATTACAGGTCTGTTTGTGATGACTGCATTGCAGCCTCAACTAGAAGATTATCTTCAATCATATTGCCAGGTGTGTGGAAGTTGAATTAAGAACTAGAATTTAAAACATCAAACTTTTATTTTAGTCTTGAAAGGTAAAGGGGTTATTAAGATGCAGAAGAGCTTCTATAAATACTTATCAGAATGGTAGAATAGCTCAATAATTTTAACTATATCAAAAAGGTTTCTCACCACTTGTGAACTTTCAATGTCATCAAGCTGTAGCACTTGTCTTCAAAAGCCTATATGTGTACTAAATGCTTAAACACCATAAAAGTTCTATCATCGAGATTCGTCATAAAGCCAGTCAATAATCACTCCAATAATCACTCCAATATGCGCTCCAATAAGTACACACTTAAGCTCGGAAATCAATTTAAAGTAAACTTTATTAAACGATTCACTTCATTTTACCTCAAACATTCATTCTAAAATTATTTATAGTCAATTGCTTTCTACTTTCGCAACCTCCTTAAAACCTGTTCTTAATTTGATAAACTAATTCTCCATTAGCTAGAGACACTCTACGTCAATCCTCTTTTACCTCTACTCGACACCTCTTAGTTCAACCTGATATCTCACCCAAAACATCGCCACCTGATCCTGGATCCAGTTAATGACCTTAACTTTCTCAACACAATATTTCTAACTCAACTCGACGTTATCATTTGAGACCACCTCCAATACAAAATTCAAATGGCGAGCTTTACTTCCTGAACCCAATATTTCTAACTCGACACCATCATTTGTGACCACCTCCGACACTAAATCCAACTGACGACCTTTATTTTCTCAACTCGATGCCAGTCATGCCTTCATGTTGAACAAGTATCAACTTCAGTTTCACCAGAAAACACACCTTAAAAAACAGCCGACATCATAAAAATCTCAGCACAAACTGTACCACGGTATTAACACACAGCAAATAAGCTTTACTTAACCACTAGCAAGAAACCCAATCAGGAAGTTCTTTACATCAAGCCTCGGCGTTAAACTGACTATAATGGTCGTGATGACATCCTTTTTATAGCCTCCTATAAATCGAGAGTTTTCCATAACTTCCATGATAATCGAGTTAGAGCTTATATAATCGATTTTTCGAAAAAAAGATTTTTCTTACCAAGATCGCGAAGAAGCGATAAACGTAACAAATTCGTCGCCAGGGCCATTACCTGTCCTGGTGAAGCTTTTTAACGGGTTTTTAAAGAAAAATTAGCTATTTTAACGCGAAAACAAACTATAAATGCAGAAGATTAACATTTCACAACCTGAGTTGTGAAGGCCTGTTTGAATGAAATTATATAAAAATAACTACTATTATTTACAAATTCGTAACAATATGAATGATACTATTCGTAACTGAAAGACTTAAAAATTTAATTTATGAAAAGTTCCAATCAAATAATTTTGGAGTACTGAAACTTTAAAAATAAGAGTTAATTAAAATTATGGTGCTCGTTTTAGAAGTCTTTTATAAACAAACGTTTAGAACTAATTATCCACTCCAACATGTTAAAGAGAACTTTAACTCTAAATAATAATCTAACTTATAAACTAAGTAAACAAAAGATAAAAATTATGTCTTTAACACTGTTTAAAGCATATTTTTAAGATTAAAGCTTAAATTGTAAAGGATGTTGTATATTTTTTCAAGTTTTCCTTCGCTGTTTTCTTTACTAACTTTCTTAGTTTAAAAGTGAAGAAAGAAGATTTTCACCTGTTAAGAGCCTTGATTTTCGTTCTTAAAAGAAGTAAGACTTTTTCTTTAAAAATATTTGCCGTGAAAGAAGTTTTGAATAGTTCGTAAAGCTTTAAGCAAGTAATAAGTAAACAAACATACAGATGACTAGAATTTTAGATGACTAGAATTTTTTAAAAGTTATTTCAATATTTTTATCTAAATGATTTATTATATATTTATGAATTTATATAAATTATGTAAATTACTTTAGTGGATCTACAGATCAGGATTCTTAGTGTAGTATCTGTATTTATTATTAAACACTTTAGTATGTTTTTATAATACTAAGCGCAATTTAATAAAAATTATGCGTGGTAGCTATTGTGTGTGTATTTTTTGTTGTATTGTGCTGTAGTGTTCTATATTGTCGAGTTTATATATATATATATATATATATATATATATATATATTGTAATAAGATTGTATAATGCAAAAGAAATGTAATATCAACTTCCAAAGTTATCTATGAGATCCGAAATAGATATAACCAGCAGCATTTAAAGGAAATGTGAAAACATCCACAATACTGATAATATTATGGTCAACGTAAATAAGTACTACCTTTAAATGTAACGTAATCAAGCATTTAAAGGTTGTATTATGACGATAACAATATTATGATTCACGCCATAATAAACCAGAAATACCAATATCCGCCAATAAAGAACAGAATAAAAATCCAATTTACAACAAAAGGACTGTCCATCTATAACGAAAATAGTAGCAACAAAAATAATCAGTGATAAATTTTATAAAAAATTGAAAAAATGGTTTAAAAATGAAAAACATCTCATCAAGGAACACACATCCTTTATCGAACAAAATCATCGCAAGATTTCTAGAGCTATAATAGCTATTTAAAACCAAACTTACAGTGTATGTCCAATCTTATCCTATTTCATCACAACAATGCGCCGAAACAGGGAAACAAATCTTGATAATAAAATAAAATTAAAAAAAATATAAATTGAAGACCTTTTCTATTCGCTTGATTCGCACGGAAAGGTATGAAAAGATTAACATGAAGTGTTTCCAGCTAAATTTCATACTTTAGTTAATTTTAAAAAATCTAATTGTCATGTCGGAAAACTGTTTACACCCCTGGATTCAGAAAAATCGCCCCTTTCATTTGGTACCGAATTTGTAATGAGCCACGTAATTTTAAAAATGACTGAAATGAATTAAAATGAAATGTTTCCACCTAAATTTCATACTTTAGTTAATTTTTTAAAAATCTAATGGTCGTGTCAAAAAACTGTTTGCACCCCTGGATTCAGAAAAATCGTCTTTTTTAATTTGGTACCAAATTTGTGACGATAGGACTGATATTTCTAATTTATTTTCCTCTTTTTCTGTTTTTAACCCGGATTTGGCAGAAGGTTTATGACAGAGAATGTAAGCTAAAAAAAATCTTTAATAAAAAATCATTAAGAATTTAAAATACAGCACTGAAGATAATATATCGAAAAAAAGCATAATATAACTAAAAGATGGTGAAAAAATGAAGAACCGTGAAATAATAACTGTGAAAAATCTCCAAAAAGTAGCCATAAAGTAATCAAGGGTACTTATAGCCGTAAGGGTTATAAAAATTACTATTATTTCTTTTATAACCCTGCAGTTATAAGTACGCCTTGCGACGTTTTGACTGTTTTTTTTTTTTTTTTTTTTTTTTAGGGGGGGGGGTTTAAAGGGGGGAGATAACAGTTATTATTACACAGTTCTTCATTTTTTTCATCATTTTTTAATTATGTTAGGCTTTATATTATGCTTATTATTATTTTCATCATTATGCTATCTTTAGTTGATTGGGTTGTTGTTTTTAATGTTTTTTATTAAGATTTTTTTCCTGATTCCTACACATTCTTGCGATGAGATATCATTCATAGTGTGGAGTTTGAAAGAAAAAAAGAAGTTGAAAAAATCGTTTTTGTTATATATTTGTTCACATAAATGGTAGAGAAAAAAAAAAAAAAAAAAAAAAAAAGGGAAAAAGGAAAAACGAACATCTTTTCTTTCTTTCTTTTCTTTTTTTTTTTTTTTTTACTTCATTATAACAATTTAAAAAATAAATCGCAACAAAGAAAATAAAAAGTATTTAAATATAACTGACAGAAAATTATGCCTGTTGACAGATTTTTTTTTTTTTTTTTTTTTTTTCCCATTTAGAAAATAAAACTGATTATGCATCTTCGTTATCGCAAGAATAGTTTGAAAATTGTGCAAAGAAACTGTCATGAAAATGAAATTCAATTACAATAAGAACAAAAGAAAAAGTACCTGACAAAGAGTAATGTAGTAATAACCTGAAAAATCTTTCTTTCCGTAGTTTTTTTTTTTTTTTTTTTTTTTTTTTTTGTAATTTTCGTTTCCCTTCCTTCCATCAAAATTGCACCTATTAATCAAACAAAAACTCTTCGTTCCTTAGATACAAAACTGAATCATGAATTTTTTTTTGTATCTTAAACATTTAAATAACGAGATCATCAAGAGAAAATATTCTTACATAAATATTTTCCAAAAAATGCATTGTTCAAACTTGTTATAAGAATATTTAGAGTTCTGAAAGAGAAAAAGCATGGAAAGACAGAATAATGAGAATTCCTTCGTTTTGTACTTATCATATCTCATTTAAGCGATCGGTTAAGTATGATAGAATATGTTGCAGCGTACCCTGGCTGTTATAATGATCTGGTGTACGAGAAAAAGCACTCAGCCTCAAAAAAATAGGATATCTCTGCATTTAAGAATAAATTTGGAGAAAAGAAATGGAACAAAATATGAAAAGGGCGATTCAGAGAATAAAGAAATGAAAAATATAATAATATTAAACGGTAGTTTTCTTTTCTTTTTTTTTTTTTTCTTTTCCGGATATTCTTGTCGATTAATTTCGTTTCATCTTACAAAATTTAAATTTTCATTTGAAATATACATTTTTCTGAACAGATTACAAAAAAAGATATAAACAAATATATTACAAAACAATAATAGGCAGTTTATATATTTATGAAATATATATATAAAATCCTTAAACAGTGATATAATTACTAGAGATAGCAAAAATTATTTTATATACATATTCACTGGCAACAATGGCCTCAACGTGGGAGAAGGTTGCCTAAGGGGTCCTGACAGAAGATTAAAAAGTGAGATTTTTCACAAGTATGAATAGTTTTATAAATAAAAACGAAATAAAAAATGTCAAATAAATCAGCTGTGTAATCTTGATAAATTTCGTCATATTAACTTTGAAGCATAAATCTTCCTTAATGTTGTACTGCTCTGTTAAAAATTTTGGTGCTAGATTTAGCGAAAATTTGGAACTACAGTAGTTGTAATCTTACAATGGTGAAATCTTCTATGATTTGGTCCTTCTTGTTGATTGCCCATCTGCGCAGCACTAGTGCGACGTAAAACCCAACCATCCATCCATCCATCCTTCTTGTTGAATGAAAGAACCAAATCATGGTAAAGGGTTACACCACCTCATGGTTGCAGCCAACGAGATATATGAATTAGAGTGAAGGATTAGCTTTCCGTGGTTCAAGATGAATCACGTGACATGAACCAATAGGTTGCTATATTTGGCAGTTTATCGCTTTTTTGACGACTGTCCGCGAAAGACTCTAATTTATCTAACTACAGAATGATTCTAAATTGATATGATGACTTTAATAAATATGTGATATAATTGCTACACTCAATTAAAAAACAACATAAAATAAGGACACAAGTGAACTTGAAACTTTCAAACGGTACGTATTTGTTGTATCGTATAACTTTCAATATACTTTGCCTACGTTATCACACAACAGACAGACAAAAGACTTAAAAGCATACATATAGACTAATTAAATTTAAAATAATTCTTAGACATTGTTAGAAAGTGTTAAAAAGGCATAAAGTAAAAGAAAATGCAGCCGTTACATTATAATTGCAGCCCTTAATGCATCTGAAAATTTTAGTCTAGCCCTGTATATCTGAAGGTTATCCATATTATATTCTATACAAAACATTATTTTAGAATATTAAAAATACATGTAAATTTCTTTATGATTTTTCAGTAGAAAGTTATTTAAATGTGATTTTTAAAAATGTCTGTCCTAAAACGCATTGCATTGGCATTTGTTTTAGTTGTCCCTGTATACAAACTAGTTGTACAGGACCTATTAATGTCATTTAAAATAGGGAAAATTCCATAGTGAACTTAATTAATATATATGATTTTTTAAAAATTCGGAAACTATTTACGGACGCTGGGAGCGAGAGACAGACAGATGGAAAGATAGACAGACAGATACACAAACTGAAATCATATTCACACTTAAAAATTGTTAGAAAGTGTTAAAAACACTTAATGTAAACGAAAGTGCAATTCTAGCAGATTTTTATTAATAGCTCTTAATGTATCTGAATTTATTTTTGTGTGTGTGAGACCCTGTAAATTCTAATGCTAATCATAGTATATGCTATAGAAAGTATTCTTTTTTACATATGAATAACATATTTCAATTTCACTAAACTTTGTGCAAATTAAAGTTATTAAAATTTGGTTTATAGAAATACATGCTTTGGAATACTTTCGTGTGTCACTGTACTTAAACCAGTGAGGATATTTATTTCATTTTCTATAGAAAACATCTGATAGTGAACTTCAAATAATATATTTCAATTTCATTAACATTTGTGTAAAGTAAAGGTATGAAAATATGGTTTATAGAAGTACCTCTCATAGAACACAATTCTTTGGAATACTGTTGGGTGTACCTGTACACAAACTATTTGTAGTATTCACTCAATTTTCAATAGGGAACATCCGATAGTGATCCTGAATAGCATATATCAATTTCAAAAAGATCCATAAATATTTACGGGAGTTAGAGCGCAGACAGACAGACAGGCAGATGGACAGACGAACAGACAGACAGATATACATACTGAAAGCATATTTACATTTAAAAAATGTTAGAAAATGTTAAAAATGCTTAATGTAAACGAAAGTGCAATTCCAGCAAATTTGTATTAATAGCTTTTAATGTAACTGAATACTTTTGTGTGGCCCTGTAAATTTTATGTTAATCATCCTACATTCTATAGAATACTATATTCAATTCTCTTTTGTGCAAATGAATAACATATTTCAATTTCATTAAACATTGTGAAAAGTAAAGTTATTAAAATTTGGTTTTTAGAAATATCTCTCATAGAACACAATGCTTTGGAATAGTTTCAAGTATCCCTGTACACAAACCAGTAGTGATATCTACTCTATTTTACATAGGAAACATTTAATAGTGAACTTTATAACATATTTCAGTTTCATTAAGATTTGTGTGCAGTAAAGGTATCAAAATATGGTTTATGGAAATACCTCTCGTAGAACACAATGCTTTGGAATACTTTTAGGTAACCCTGTACCCAAACCAGTAGAGATATTCACTTCATTTTCAATAGGGAGCTTCCAATAGAGAACTTAAATAATACATATCAGTTTCGAGAAATTCCATAAATATTTACGGGAGTTAAAGCACGGACAGACAGACAGACGAACAGACAAACCGAAGTCATTAACACTTTTAAACCTTGTTGGGAAAACTGTAAAGTAACAGCAAAAAATACTGGTAAAATGGGTGCCAGGTTAGTTTACAGAAATACAGTAAATTGTTAATGTCATTTTAAATATTCCTATTAATTCCATTAATGCCAATAATGCTATTAATGCCATTTTAAATAGGAAACATTCCATAGTGAATATGAATAACAAATATAATCTTTTAAAAATTCTGAAAATATTTATGGATGCAGGGGACGGGCAGACACACAGATGGTCATTCCGACAGAAAGATACACAAATTGGAATCATATTCACACTTAAAAATTGTTAAGAAGTGTTAAATCACTTAATGTAAATGAAAATGCAATTCCAGGAAATTTCCAATAAAAGCTCTCATTGTAACTGAATATTTTTGTGTGGCCCTGTAAATCTAATACTAGTCATGCTAAGTTCTGTAGAAAGCATTCTTTTGTGAATGTAAGTAGCATATTTCAATTTTATTAGAATTTGTATAAAGTTATTAAAATTTGGTTTATAGAAATAACTCTTATAGAACGCAAGGATTTGGGATACTTTCGGCTGTCCCTGTACATAAATCAGTAGAGGTATTCACTCAGTTTTCAGTAGGGAACATCTGATAGTGAACTTGAATAACATGTATCAGTTCAAGAAATTCCATGAATATTTACGGGAGATAAAACGCGGACAGACAGACAGACCGAAGTCATTAACACTTTTCAACCTTGTTGGAAAGTGTTAATTATTCAAAGATTCAAAGACGGAAGGAGGCCGCTCACCAATATGCAGCAGTTTTGAGCGATTTTAACCTTCAAAGAGGGGCTCTGACAACAAATGTCACATAACAATGTGAAATTTTGAAAGAGCCCGTTTCTAGAGGTTAAGTCTCCCCCGTTGTTTATTGCATAAACACTAAAAAAAAAAAAAAAAATTTACATTTGCTGCCGGATATAAAATCCCACGCGACAGAGGGCAGCAGTTAATAAAAAACAAAATTTAGGCTTCTAATGAGGAGAATTCGTAGGCAGCTGAAAAAAGTTCAAATTTTTGCGACGGGACTTTGGAAAAGTTAGTAAGATTAGTTTTTAGTTTGTTAAATTGGATAGTTCCATTAGGGTCACAAAGATTTAGTTATTTTAGCTTTTAAAAGGGGACGCTCTAAAATGTTAAATAGCCAGTTATTGGGTCT
Organism: Salticus scenicus; assembly: GCA_963930645.1. Classification (NCBI taxonomy): domain Eukaryota; kingdom Metazoa; phylum Arthropoda; class Arachnida; order Araneae; family Salticidae; genus Salticus; species Salticus scenicus. The sequence goes on along the minus strand of OZ005650.1, from coordinate 107,507,860 downwards.
AATTGGAGGATTGAGTAAATGATATGGGGCTGTGAGGGGACATGCAAAGTAAGCATGATCAGGAGAGCCTTCCTCTCCGCACTCGCATCGGGTGGTCCTCGAGCAATGAAAACGAAATAAGTAGGTTCTGAAAGGTCCATGACCCGTCAGAAAGGCTGAAATTGCTGGAGACAAATCAAAGTTATAATTTTTTACTGAGTTAATGAGGGCATAGGTGTAGCGTCCTTTGTCTGAAGTATCCCATTCAGCTTGCCATTCTTTCTGGAGATTACGGAAAAGGGACTTTTTGATAAAGGAAGGGGGGAGAGGGAGGAAAAAGCCGATGTCCGGATTTTGAGTGGCTGTTTTAGCCAGCTCACCAGCCTTTTCATTGCCCATGACGCCCCGATGCGCCGAAACGTGAGCTAGAGATGTATTTTCTTGCAGGTTAATTAGAAGTAGTTTAATTTCCGTTACGAGAGGGTGTTTAGACCTATGGCGGTATATTGCCTGTAAGGCTGAGAGACTGTCACTGTAGTGTTAATTATTAAATGTACACCACTAAAGCTTATTCGTTGTTGTTCCGCTGCGAAAGCATTTCTTACATCGACGAACTGGATATGCTGTAAGTTTGGCCCTTTCATTCTTGAATGTTAATGCTTTGCAACGTGTGAAAACTTTGTTCGTACTTTCACAATTACAACTTTATGCTAGTCATATTGAATTTCTGATTTTTATTAAAATGTAACACGATCAAGTTTACCAAATGATTTAATGAATTCATTTGGAAGCGTAATCGACTATTCTCACTTCTTCATTCTGATCATTAAGTGACAAAGGTTACTTACCTTAATTTATCAACAGAAATTAAGGTTTTTACTGCGCGCATGCAACTTTCGGAATAAGGCACTACCACAGTCGGAAAGGGCCGCTAGTGGCTTATAACTAAGCTTGTTTAGTATAATTTACACAGTAAAAAGAAAAATGCTTAAAAGATTAGAAAATACACTTTCGGTCAGATTCTAACCATAGCCGTTAATATATCTAATTTTTGTAATGACCTTGTAAACGAGCGAGGAATGTTTTTCATACCATCTATTATTATAATAAAATCAGACTTTTGTCTGTAAATTTGCCAGAATCAAACACATTTGCGATATCTTCACGTTTCACACACCATGAAAGCGGAAAATGACTTCAGAAAGTTTTCTGTGTGTGTGTGTGTCGTTGTGTCTGTATGTCTGTAACGCTATTTTTGTCCAGGTATCACACTAAAATGGCTCGACGGAATTGAACGACACTTTGCAGGAATTCAGATTTTTACTCAACTTAAAATTATAAGTATCAACTCTTACAAAATTTTACCCCGTTCCCCCCTGTGGAGGAGGGAGGCAAAAACATGCATTTAAGCGTAACTCGGCTCCAAATTACTTCACGGTGAAGAGATTGCACCTGAAGAGACTATACTTGAGAACAAAAAATATATATATATGGGGGGAGGACGACTTTTGGCGGGAAATTTTGCAAATTCTGGATTTTTGAATAGAACTCTATCGAAAATGGTACAAAGATGATGGAAACAGCCATGCGTCTTCTTTATGATATTTTCAAACACCCATTTTCTTTTGTGATTTTCGATTTTGGGGTGGTGGGGGGAGGGCGTTACGAAGGTGCAAATTCGAGATTCCTCTTTTAGCGCTAAATTCGTCCGGGTAGAAGCTGCGGTCAACCATTTTTGTGGGTGAGTTATTTATTTCTATCTGACACCTATAGTAACGGGATTTTACGAAATTTCCCTCTTTCCCCCCCCCCTTTAGAAGCAGGTGTGTGTGTGTGGAGGGGGGGGCAAAAACACATCTTAATCATAATTCTGCTCCAAATTATCTGAGGAAAGCGATTTTTTTTTTTATGTGTCGGTTGCTTATGTGTATGCAACACGCACTCTAAATGGATTTTGTGAATTCTCTCCCCTTGGGGTGGGTGGGCAAAAATCATAGTTTCAAGTTTGAATATGCTTAAATTTTTCTTAAAAGAGTGAATTTTCGCATGCGAGTGTTGATTAAGAGCATTATTACACTCTAGTGATGCACTCCAGAGCATTATGCACTCTTATGATCATTATGCACTTTAATAATATTTCTCGAAACTTCTAACTTACCCACTGCGGAGGGGATGGGGGGGGAGTAAAAGTGGGTAAATCGCTGCCGAAGGTAGTGGGGACCGGACTCTGCATGTTGCGAGCGAGAAAACCTCTACCGAACGCAACGGAAACTAACTTAGATTTCGACTAATTTTAGTGTTTTTGATTTTTTGAGATTTTATTAATAATGATATGGAATTTTGAGAATTCATTTAAATATAGTTTCCAGCAAAGCGGACAAAACCTGCTAGTTTTGTATATAAAAGGTATTTTTATGTGCAAAAAATATATCTAAATTTCCTTTATGTTCAGTGCTGTCTAAAGTTGTTAAAATGAGTTAAAGTTGAAAAATTCTTCCGGTAGGCTAGTTATATATTTAAATAATTTTGTACATCTCTGGACACGGATCATGTCTCTGGTCTCCGCAAAATATCGAGTGATATCCCTATATAATTGTAGTAACCAAATTAGAGTACCTTTATAATATATCAGCATTAATAACTGTAACAATTACCCAATTACAGAGGTATAGTTTATGCTAAATGAATGAGGACTCAAACAGTAATAATTATGATAAATAATTTCCATTCTACAATTTAGAAAAATTTAGAAAAACGGTCTCAAAATATGGACTGTCCTCGAAATTCGAGGACATTTGGTCACTATATATATAACACAGATTTAGATTATTGAGTTCAAATTTCCTTCTAACATCTATTTTTCTGTTATGCTCATAATAAGCACACATACATATACACACACATACAAGAACACATATACAAGCAGATGCACACAAACTAATAGCAAAACCTTGTTTTTCGGAGACCTCAAAACATGCAATTTTTCGACATTAAAAGCAATATTTTTTTTCTACCCTATATGAATAAGTAAAACGAGGATGAAAGAATTTTTTTTTTTTCTTTTTTCTTTTTAAACTCTTAATGAACGTTTAATATTTTCTACAGAATATTTCAATGCAGCACAGCCCATCAGTGGCTGATAGGTTCTTCTCTTAAAACTAGTAGACGAGAAGTGCCAGGTTCGAAATCATATTACATTTGTCGTGGTTTTTCTCGAAAACTCGCATGAATACGGGCTAAGACCCCTTAGAAAACCCCATGACGTTCACACCAAACACTACCCTCAAGTAAATAGTCAACTGGACTCAACCCTAGCGCCTGTACCATTAATAGAGCACAAGCTTCTAAAAAATTTTCCTTGACACTCTAAATTTTTTAACACAATTAATCCTTTATTTCGAGATTTTCTCCCCGCTATTTATCGCCTATTAATATAAAAATAATCTCAAACGAAATGTAAACACTCCTTACTATCAATTTTTTTTTTTTTGGTCCTTTTAGTGGAAAAAAAATTACTTTAATTAATTCCCCATCATACTATAGGTATGGGGAACTTCGGTAATCGGGAAAATTTTCGACCTCGGTTTTTTTTTACTTTTTTTTCCCGTTTTCAGGTGTGAGGAATCCGAAAATGACAAAATTTGTATGGTGTCTGTCTGTAGTGTGTCTGTTAGTGTGTTAGTCTGTTAGTCTGTTAGTGGGTTAGTGTGTTAGTCCGTTAGTTTGTTAGTGTGTGTACACGATATCTCAAGAACAAATTGTCGCAGAGAGGTCAGATCAGTTTTAAAATATTACTTTCAACACTGGCAAGAACCCTGTTCATTTGCAACATTCGAATTTAAAAACTTCAGCAGTTATTCGAAATTTACGATTTTCTTAACATGGGAGAATAGGACAAAAATTCACTTAAACGGGCATTAAATGAAAACTTTTTACTGTAAAAATGTCAGATCAGTTTTAAAATATCAGTTTTGATGCCGGAATGAACATCAGTAACTATAAATATGCTACTTTGAAAATTTCGCAAGTTATTGGAAATTTACGAATTTCTTAACATGGCAGTATAGGGCAAAATTTCACATAAACGTCAATTTTGAGAGATATTTTCATCGTAAAGATGTCAGACTACTTTTGAAATATTATTTAGGACACTGGTATAAATATTAATGACTATGAATTTTCCAATATAAAAATTTCGTAAGTTATTGGAAATTTACGAATTTCTTAACATGGCAGAATAGAGCAAAATTTCACATAAACGTCAATCTTGAGGGATATTTTCCTCGTAAAGATGTCAAACCACTTTCGAAATATTATTTAGGGTACTGACATGAATACCATAGAGTATGATTTTTCCAATTTAAAAAATTCGTAAGTTATTTGGAATTTACGATTTACTTAAAATGGCAGAATAAGGCACAATCGAGCATAAACGTCCATTTTAAGGATCATAAATATATCAGACAATTTCAAAATAACATTTATGATACTTGTATGAACATGATTGACTACAAATATTCTAATAGGAAAATTTCGTAAGTTCTTCGAAATTTAATATTTTATCAACATAGCAAAATGGGGAGATATTTCATAAAAATACGCATTTTTAGGAAAGTTGCATTGGAAATAGTAGCATGAAAATAAACTACGAAATTGATCCCAATAAAATGAATTAATAGATTAGAATAAGATATCGAACTGAATAGTGGGTAGCCTATTAAGCGAGGATTTCGTTCTGTCACTGTGTCAAGCGTTTGGTCAAATTCATTTCTCTTAACATGTATGTAATAAGTCCTGTACAAGAAATTTATGAGAACATACATATGATGGGGAACTGAGCAGAGTCCACCTATATTTTCATAGATAGGAATTTATCGTTTATCGATTCATTGTTCGCTATTTTTGTTATGTTAAAGCATTTTTAAATACAAAATTATTTTTAAATGCTTACAAAATTATTTTTGCTTAAATGTTTTTATAATATTGTGCATGTGAAATTAAAAAATAACAAATTAAAAATATATTTAACTTTTTTTAATTAAATACACTTTTTGAAATCTCTGAAATCGCCAGTTGTTATGGCAAAATATTACGATAACAATATCTCTGAATGATAAGTATCGGCTCTTGATAAATTATCTGTTTGAGAGGCTGTTTGTATAACTTTCTTTCCTTTATAGCGATTTTGTCTCAACTTTTCCAAATTTTAAACCTTTTATTAAGTGTGCGCTTCTAAATATTTAAAAGGGAAATTAAAATATATTTTTCTCCAATTATTTACTTGGTAAAACTAAATACAAAATATCTTAAAATATTAGTTTTAGTTCCCCATCATTCTATAGGTATGGGGAACTCAGGTAATCCTGAAAATTTTCGACTTCGGTTTTTTGACGTTTCTACACGTTTTCAGGTGTGAGGAATCCGAAAATGACAAAATTTGTATGGTGTCTGTCTGTAGGGTGTCTGCTAGTGTGTTAGTCTGTTAGTCTTTTAGTGGGTTAGTGTGTTAGTCCGTTAGTTTGTTAGTCTGTGTATACGATATCTCAAGAACAAATTGTCGCAGAGAGGTCAGATCAGTTTTAAAATATTACTTTCGACACTGGCAAGAACCCTGTTCATTTGCAACATTCGAATTTAAAAACTTCGTAAGTTATTAGAAATTTACGATTTTCTTAACATGGGAGAATAGGACAAAAATTCACTTAAACGTGCATTAAATGGAAACTTTTTACTGTAAAATGTCAGACCATTTTTAAAATATCAGTTTTGATGCCGGAATGAACATCAGTAACTATAAATATGCTACTTTGAAAATTTCGCAAGTTATTGGAAATTTACGAATTTCTTAACATGGCAGTATAGGGCAAAATTTCACATAAACGTCAATTTTCAGAGATATATTCATCGTAAAGATGTCAGACTACTTTTGAAATATTATTTAGGACACTGGCATGAATATTAAGGACTATTAATTTTCCAATATAAAGATTTCGTTAGTTATTGGAAATTTACGAATTTTTTAACATGGCAAAATAGAGTAAAATTTCACATAAACATCAATCTTGAGGGATATTTTCATCGTAAAGATGTCAAACCACTTTCGAAATATTATTTAGGATACTGGCATGAATATGATTGCATGGCATGAATACTGACTATGATTTTTCCAATTTAAAAAATTCGTAAGTAATTTGGAATTTACGATTTACTTAACATGTCAGAATAAGGTAAAATTGAGCATAAACTTCCATTTTGAGTATCATAAATACATTAGGCAACTTCAAAACTACATTTATGATATTTTTTTGAACATGATTGAATACAAATATTCTAATAGGAAAATTTCGTAAATTATTCGCAATTTACGATTTTATCAACATAGCGAAATTGTAATTTTTTCATATAAATATGAATTTTGAGGATTATTGCATTGGAAATAGTAACATGAAAACTAAACAACGGAATTGACCCTGATAAAATAAATTAATAGATTAGAATAAGATAAATATATCGAAGTGAACGGTGGATAGCCTATTAGGCGGGGATTTCATTCTGTCACTGTGTCAAGCTTTGTTCAAATTCATTTCTCTTAACATGATTATAATATGTCTCGCACTAGAAATTTATGAGAACATAAATATGATGGGGAACTGATCAGAGTCCACTTATGCCAACTAGTTTTTTTCTTTTTTTAATGCGAGTTAGATTGCCTAAGAGCTTATATTCGGATAAACGTATTCTTTATGTAAGTACGAAACACTATTGATTCACTGACTGATATCTATCAACATCGAGTTGAAACCGCTTAAGTTAAATACCTGACATTAAGTTTCTTTCATGACGTAGGGGCTCACAAAGAACGAATTTAATGAAATTTGATTCTTAAATAGTTGAAAGGGATGTTGAACTTTTTAAACCTTATCACCATATATCTGCAGTAGTTTTCTGTACAGAAAACTACTGCAGAAATTTAGCAAACTTGAAATTTAGTAAAATGCCTCCTTTTAGGCTCTAATTAAAATAATTGAGGATCTTACGAAATTTATTAACCTTTGAGGGACTGAAAGCGGGGGTGTCGAAATTGTTGAGAGCCTTACCCCATATGTCTGCAGGGGCTTTGAGTATAGAAGTTGGAAACTTAGAAAAAAATTCTGATCATCTAGTCTAAAATCCTCTAGTCTCAAAGCCTATATTAGGGTGAAAGATGAATATTTTCTGAAATATAATTTTAAAAGGATTGAAAGGGCTTCTTCTGGATATTTTACTAAAAATCTTTATTTTTCAATAGATTTGAACCAAACTCGATCTTCATCAAAACTCATTACTAAACAATTTCTCGCCAACAGATCAAATTAAATGATTTTACTTTCTTTTCTTTTTTCTTTTTCTGTGTGCGACGAATGGGTAGAATGTTTGTAAATAATAAACCAGACTGTCCGTGTATTCAAGGATAACCAAATAATCGATAAAAAAATGAGTTTTAATCGATCATAAAAGGCTTCTTGGTCCTTAATGAAAATTCGGGTGTAAAAACTAATTAGTTCAAATCTGAATTCATCAAAACATCATAGCTGATATAAAATCACTAGATCAATGAGATTTAGAAGATTTTAAAAAAGTTTGAGCATTTTCAAAATATTTAAAGTTTTTTTTTTTTTTTTTTTTTTTTAATGAAAGTTTAAAATATATTTGTATTAGAAATTCAAATATTTCCGTTTAGAAAAAACTACATGTTATAAAACTACATGTTATAAAATTGTCATGTTACAATCGGATTAAATCTGGGAAACTGAATTTTATTGTTTTTCTGTAATAATAAGTTCATTGAATTTTCCTTCAAAGATTGAAGTAAATTCTGTTTTAATTTTTTTGTCGACAACGAATTGTTCGACAGCGGAAGTTCTATTTTATTAGTTACGATACTTAACAATTCTCTACCTACTATTTAAAAACACTTTCTCATCGACCAAGCGATCAACTTACTGATTGCTGTCTGGAAGCAAAAATTGACGTAAATAATTTTCTCAACTCTCAAACATCAAGATTTACAGCATCGGACTGCATAATGTTTGGCGCTCTCATTTGACCATATATCGAAATCATGGTAATGGAATTATCTCCTCTTTCTCCATGCTCGAAATATTATGAAGCAAGATTTTATGCTTTGGTCTTCAGTTTATATATATGATTAAATATTATAAAAGTTATTGAGAATTATAGCGTATCAAATTTTATTGAAAAACGTAGATTTAAGGGAATTAGTTAAATTATTTTGAGCAAGCTTTTAGTGTATGAAGTTTATTTTAGATGCGACATTATTTCAGTGGTTTAGAGAAAGCTTTTAATGTTTGAAAGTTTAATCTAAATGTAGCAATGTTTCCGTTGGTGTAAAGATAAGTTTAGACAATTATAAATTATTTTAGGTGTAAATTAATAACCTCGTGTGGCACTCACGCTATTTTCACTTCCACGGATAGTTTCAGAAACTGATTTATATATTTTATAGTTTTTTGCGTGAAGTGAGTGACAGCCGCTTCCCCATAATCCTTAGGTTATTTTTATTTATCTATATTTATAAAATATTTAAGGTTGTTATTAATTTAAAAGTTTATTTCAAATTATTCAGAGAACTTTCACAAAAACTACTCTTAAAAACTTACTGATTTTATCAAAATTTTCAACTACCATCTCCATATGATCTTTAAAATACAATACTTGAACTTCTTTCATTTAATTTCACTTTTAATTATGTTGATAATAGATACTCAAAAAATTTCATTTTTGTATTCGAGGCACTTTAAAATGGATGGTTGGATAGTTGGGTTTTACGTTGCACTAGTGCTATGGGCAATTGGCGACGGTCTGGGACACACCCCTAGAGGTGGTCCGGAGACATGCCATCACAATTTTGATCCTCCACGGAAGGAAGGCACTTTAAAATGCTTAATTATAGTAAAAATTCAGCGTCAAAAAATGGATTTCAAACACTATTTTACTTATCATGTGAGAAAAAGAAAGTAATTATTATTCATAACCAATTTCCTTGCACAAGATATAATTTGCTAAAGCGTTTTCCTCAATTATATCCAATAAGAAAAGGATATATACATATATTTCAAACACTATTTTACCTATCATGTGAGAAAAGAATGTAATTATTATTTAAAACCAATTTTCTTGCACAAGATATAATTTGCTAAACTGCTTTCTTCAATAATATCCAATAAGAAAAGGATATATACAGTATAGTATTTTCCAAACACTATTTTACCTATCATGGGAGAAAAAGAAAGTAATTATTATTCATAGGTAATTTCCTTGCACAAGATATAATTTGATAAAGCGCTTTCCTCAATTATATTCAATAAGAAAAGGATATATATACATATATATATATATATATATATATATACACACATATATATATATATATATACACACACATAGTGTGCTTAATTTAGCACAAAAAGAGTGATATTTATGGTGATAATAAAGTCACATACACAGATAGACAAACAGGCATAGAGACTTAAAAATGTGATTTTCGCTTTCGGGAGAACTCCAAACGTGTAAATACGTCGAAAACTCAGTATTTGAAAATTCTTCTCAAAAACAATGCTATTTCTACCATACATAAATGAGAGAAAGTAATTAAATCAACGGATTAATGACGTCAGTCATTTATCTTTACAGTGAATAAATAACAAAAAACTTTTACTGTAATAATTCAGTTTTGCATTAAACTTTTTGATTACTTCCATTACTTGTCTACCCTAGGTAAAGAGAGTATTGTATTGGGGAGTGTTGCATTTGGTGAGTGTGTTTGTGTGTGTGTGTGTAGGGGGGGGGGGGGACTTCTGTTTGCCATATCTCCGAAACTAATAAAGGCAGAACAACGAAACTTCAGAATTGAGACCGGTATGATGTACAGATTATTTTTCCAGCTTTTGGTAAAAATAAGAAAACTGGAAGTGGAATATTTAATTCTGGGAGTAGGACCGTAAGACCTTATCTCAAAAACGGCTCTAATGATTTCCTTCAAAGTTGCCATGTATATATTAGATGTCCTTTCGTATGTATTGGTTGGTTAGTTCAGAAAAATTGAAATACGCCCTCTATAAATAGGTCAGTTTGAGGTCTGGGAGGTGCATTCCTTTAAAAATGGCTGTACAGATTTTTTTCAAACTTCTAACTGCCTATTTGATATCCTTTCGCACGTAATTGTTGTTTTACAGTCAACAATTGAGTTTGTCAAGTTTTGGTGAAAGTAAACGATTTTTTTTTTTTTTTTTTTTTTTTTTTTTTTTTAATTGCTACATAAATCCCTTTTGCATGTATTACGGGATTATTGAAGGGGAATTAATAATCATTCTGATTAGGTAGGCCAGTTTTAGATCTAGCAAATGAATGTTTCAGAAAACGGTTTTAATGATTCTTATTTTTTAACAGGCTATATAAATTCTCTTTTACATACCTTCATGGCGTATGTATCAGTTTTCTTTCATGGAAAAATGGTTAGGTGTTTAATTTGTTAAATCAATTTTACGTCTTCTGACCATATTGTATCCGAAAAATGCATATAATATGTGTAAAAGTGGAAATGGAAGTCGTGTGGTTGTTACACACTAGATTTTTTACAAAATTATTTCGCAACCACTCATACATCTCAACTGAAAAAACACGTATTGTATTATACTTAAAATCGTTTTATTTAAGAAATTATAAGGTTTTTCAAACAACTAAATCATATCATTAGAATAATTTTCCTCAACATTTCAAACATTATTTTTATAAAATACGTAATAATTAAAACGGTAAAAACTAGGGATGGACCGGATATCCGGAAAATATCCGGTATCCGGCATATCCGGCTGATTTTTCAATATCCGAAATATCATCGGATATCCGGATCAAAATCACCGGATATCCGGTTAATGTGCCGGATATCCGGTTTTTTAACATTTGCTTTTTTTCTTGTTTTCTTTCATTAAGATATGGTGAGAAATGCGAGAAGCAACTTTTCTCCCTCCGTTTGCGGGGAAACTTCAAAAAATAGCTTCTTAAATCACGTCACTAAATCAATAATATCATAAAATTACACATTTGTGTCTCCGTTAGTTTGACTCGGCATTGCTGAGCGAGCAAGCACGTCAGTCAGGAGATCTGCCTTTAAAGATGTAGATTCCTGCAATTCATTTCTTTTAATTAAAAACAAGTATGTTGTGGAAATCACAAGACTTTCTTCTATATTTTCCTATATAAATTCACTAAGGGCAAATAATTTATTAAAATTATCTAACATGATGAATACAAATAATTTTCATCTTAGAAACAACTGACATTAAATATTCAAAGAACGACAGTTTTATTGTGTACTAGCAGGCTTTGCCCGGTTCGCTGGTCATTATATATTTAAGGAAACTCTTTTCTATATCGCTTTATTAAAAAAAGAATTAAAAAATACTGAAATCGCTCAAAAGCTCTTCTTGTGTTCCCGCTGCCAGGTTGACATAAATGTGTGCCTATCAACAGTTGGTGTCAAACAATCAGTTTGAAAAAAGGCAATATCTCAAGAACTACTGTGCAAAATTGCATAAAAATTTACATGTGGATGCACCTTGACATAAGTTACAGCGGATCAACTTTTGGAACTAGTTGCTCAATAGGTGGCGCTCCTATACAGCGATTTCCTCAGCTTAAGGGAAGATTAAATTTCAGGTTCTAATGTGTATAATCAAAGAATACTTGACATGTGAGAAAGCCTTTATGAGACATTACACCTATTCAATCTGGATGTATATCTACCAATATTTTGCGCTGCTATAGTGCAGTTTTTTCCAGAGAACGGGAATGCATGCTTCAACTTCTATGGCATTTAGCTGTACGAAACTTCATACATGAGATAACCAGTATGAAAACGTATTTTTTAAGGTGTTAGTTAAACTGTGCTTATTTGATTATTTAGTATTAGTTTTCTCCAAGATAAAAAATCGCCTGCATTCATCATGGTAGATAATTTTAATAAATAATAATCTTTGTAGTTTATTTTAACTGAGTGAATTTATATAGGAAAATATAGAAGAAAGTTTTGTGGTGGTCACAACATACTAGTTTTACTTTCTCTTACCCATGTAAATGGTAGAGAAGTAATGTTTTTGGGTCAAATTTTTTAAGTCGAGATTTTTTTTTATTTACACGATTTAAGGTCCCCTGAATCCAAAATTCCTATTTTTAACGGTTGGTCTGTGTGTCTGTGCGTGTGTCTATCATCAGGATATCTCAAGAACAAATAATAGCAGAAAGTTCAAACATGGTATTATAAATTTTTATGACATAGGGATGCTACACTAAATCTTTTATGAAGATCAAACAAATGATTCGTATACAGGGACACCCAAGAGAATTCAAATACATTGCGTCTATGGGGGAAATTAAGTATGTGCTAATTTTCGTCAAGGTGCAACTACATGTAAATTTATATGCAATTCTGTGCAGTAGATCCTTAGCTACAGCCTTCCCTTAAATTACGGAAATCGATGTACAGCAGCACCACCTGTTGGACGATAAGTATTCAAATTGAAATGGTATTAGGTCTCATAATGGCCTTCTTACATATTAAATTTTATTTGATTGTACGCAATAGAACCTGAGATATATCCTCCCCCTTAAATTGCAGAAATCACTGTATAGCAGCGCCACCTGTTGAACGGTTGACAACAAAAGTTGGCAGGCACTAATTTAGGTCAAGTTGCATCTGCGTATGAAACTATCTGCATTTATGTGCAGTAGTTCCTGAGATATAACCTTCCTTTAAATTGCAGATATCGCTGTATAACAGCGCCACCTGTTAGCTGATAAGCATTCAAATTGAGCCAGCATAATGACTTACAATGGCCTTCTTACATATTAGTTTTGTTTGCTTATATGAAATAGATCCTGAGATATATAGCCTCCCCTTAAATTGAGGAAATCGTTGTATAGCAGTGCCACCTTTTAAGCAGTTGACACCAAATATTTATTGGCACTAAATTAGGCCAAGTTGCGCCTGCATATATATTTGTATGTGATTTTAAGCAGTAGTTCCGGAGATACAGTTGCCACAAAATTTTTGTTCTCTCTCTCTCTCTCTCTCTCTCTCTCTCTCTCTCTCTCTCACACACACACACACACACACACACAGACGGACAAACATTTTCTAAAAATGATCAAATCGTATTCTAGGCCTTTCAAAACGTGTAAATCCATCGAAAACGGAAGTCAAAAATTTTTACGAATCCAATACTTTCTTCTATTGAATAGAGAATAACGTAATAAAATAAAATAACTCTGTTGTGGCTTTATTATCCCAATGATATTTACAATTTTACTTTATTCTGTATGTATATATAGAAAAAGTTTTGGATTTGTGAAAATTTTCGAACTCCAGTTTTCAATGGATTTACACATTTTGGGATGTCCTGAACACGATTTGACTGTTTTTAGAAAATGTCTGTCTCTCTGTCAGTTTGTGTGTGTGTGCATCACAAATTTTGTGAACGCTGTAACTCACGAGCCAATAAACGAAAGTTAACCAAACTTGGTATTTAGTTAAACCCTGACATAAACTGGTGCTGATTAGATTTGTGGAACAATTGCGCAATAGGTGGTGCTGTGATCGCATTTTTTCTAAATTTTTAACATGCCAGTATGGGACAAAATCTTGTATAAATGTACTTAATGAGAGTTATTTTAAACGTGTGATTGTAAAATTAATATGAATTATTTATAATAGTAATAGTTAACATGAAAAAAAAAATTGTGCATGTTGCAGCATAGTTTCACCCTCTGGAAGGGGAGTTAGGTAAATTTTCAATATGGGTGTTTTGTTTCGAAAGGCTTCATCATTACCTTTAAAATAAATGGTTTAAGTATAGATCTGTAATAAATTAAAACAAAGTTATAGATTTTTTTTATCTTTTAACGAAAAAAAATTTGAAAAAAATCTTATTTCTTTTGATATTGGCAAAAAAATTTACTTTCTTTCGGCATGTAGTGATATAATTCTTTCAGATAAAAATCATCTGCATTTATAATAAAAAATAATTTAATAAAAAAATTATGTTCAATGAATGTTGTGTAAATTATATAGAAGAAATTCATGTGTTGGCCACATCATACTAGTTATATATGCGAATGGAATTCAGTTGTATAAAAACGAAATGCAAATATCTTTTTTACTTTCTTCTATATGCAATAGAAGAAAGTATGGGATTCGTAAAAATTTTCGACTTCCGGTTTTCGAAGGATTTATACGTTTTGGGAGGTCTAAGAACATGAATTTACAATTTTTAGAAAATGTATGTGTGTGAGAGAGAGAGAGACAAAAATTTTGTGGCAACTTTATCTCCAAAACCACTACTCAGAATTGTATATATATATTCGTATATAGATGCACCTTGACCTAAATTAGGGCCTATCAACTTTTGGTGTCACTGCTCAACAGGTGGCGCTGCAATACAGTGATTTCCTCAATTTAAGGGGAGGCTATATCACAGGTTTTACTGCGTATGTTCAAGCAAAACTTCATATGTAAGAAGGTCATTATGATACATTATGCTGATTGAAGTTAAATGTTTATCGTCCAACAGATGGCGCTGCTATACTGCAATATAAGGAAGGCTATATCTCAGGAATTACTGAACAGATTTGAATATAAATTTATATGTAGATGTACACTGACATATATTAGTATCTGCCAACTTTTGGTGTCAACCGCTCAACAGGTGATGCACACGCAGCGATTTCTGCAATTTAAGAAAAGGCTATATCTCAGGTTTTATTGGGTATAATTATACAAAACTTGATATGTGAGAAGACCATTATGAGACATTATGCCGATTCAATTTGGATGTATATCTACCAATAGGTTACGCTGCTATAGTGCAGATTTTTAGATTGCTGTAAGATGAAAATCACCTGCATTTATCATGGTGGGAAATTTTAATAAATAATGCTTATCGGCCAACAGGTGGCGCTGCTAAAAAAGCGATTTCCGCAATTTAAGGGAAGGCTATATCTCAGGAACTAATGCACAGAATTGCTTAAAAATTTATCTGTAGTAGAATCTTCACATAAATTAGTTTCTTTCAATTTTTGATGTCAGCCG
Source organism: Salticus scenicus (assembly GCA_963930645.1). NCBI lineage: Eukaryota > Metazoa > Arthropoda > Arachnida > Araneae > Salticidae > Salticus > Salticus scenicus. The sequence goes on along the minus strand of OZ005650.1, from coordinate 107,492,736 downwards.
CTCAACAGCTGCCGCTGCCACACAGACATTTCTGTAATTTAAGAAAAGACTATATCTCAGGTTCTATGGCGTATAATCAAACAAAACTTGATATGTGAGAAGGACATTATGAGACATTACGCTGATTCAAGTTGGATGCTTATAGACCAATAGATGGCGCTTCTATACTGAAAATTTCCTCGATAACGGAAAGACTATATCTAAACTTGTATGAGATATGAGATAACCATTATAAATACGCATTTTTAAATATTTATTTAAAGGCAATAAAACTGTCCTTATTTGGATATTTGGTTTTAGTTTTCTCCAAGATAAAAATCATTTGCATTCTTCATGTTAGATAATTTTAATGAACAATAGTTTTAATAAATTATTTGCCCTTAGTAAATTTGTATAGGAAAATATAGAAGAAAGTATTGTGGTGGTAACAATATACTAGTTTAATTATTGTGTGCTCTTAAAAAACTGAAAATTTCATGTGAACTGGGGAAGGGGACTGCCGGATATCCGATGATATATCCGGCCGGATATCCGTATCCGGCAAAGTAAAAAAAAAATATCCGGAATGCCAGATATCCGGATCCGGTTATCCGGTAAAATCCATATCCGGTCCATTCCTAGTAAAAACTGAAGCAAAATAATTCAGATCTATGATGTCAAAATTGATAATAGCTAACGATGAAGTTAATTTTATGAAACAAAATTATCATACTTTAAAATATAAAACAATAAGGTCTTATTTTCCAAAAGTGCAAAATTTACTGATGCAGCAATAAGTTTAAAAATATAAAAAACACTTTTTTGGCCCAAATATTGCGCTGTTAGATGTACCAGAAACATGTATATACTGTTTTATTAGTAAGCAGTCAAAGTGTTCTTTTATATTTACTTAAGTAACACGCGTAATAAATCGAAAAAATTTCATTTTATTTTTACAACTGGAAATTTAGTTGATACACGAATAAACTGAGTAAATAAAACGCTAAACTTATACGACATTACGCATTAGAAAAAATATAAATTATATGCTCCAGAAATAGGCAAATCATTAGTCTTTTTTTTTTTTTTTTTTTTTTTTTTTTTTTTTCCAGTTAATATATACATTAGAAAATATATAGAGAGAAAGATATGTTAATATTTGTTTAATTGAAATTTTATTGATTTAAGGTACTTTTATTTTAAAAGGGCCGAAAAAAAGGAAAATGATTTTCATTTCTTAGAATATTTATAATTCACGAACTGGAGCTGACTTTTTTAACAGAAAAAAGAAAAAAAGAACTTCTTCCTTTTCTTGTAAAACTAAAAAAGCATAAAATATCGGAGTCACTTGAGATTATTCTTTATTACGCATTTAATGTTTACTGCGAAAGAAAAAAATAATAACCAGTAAATTCCAGGAAAGTAGAGTAGAGAGGGGCTCAGGGGATTAACCCCCCCTCCCCTCCATTGGATATCGCGAAATTTCCTCTTAATGCCAAATGAGAAAAACATCCTTTTGAAACTAACATTTTATTTTTCTGATAAATTTGATTATTAAAGATTTTTTGTAATATGTATTAATAATTAGTGCATGTTAATTAAAATTTAACTATTAATTGGTTTTCTTGAAAATAAGATTAAAGTCAATTTTTAATGAAACTTTCAGAGCCCCTCTCATGATTTTTGAATTACTACGCCCCTGGTAAGTTCTCAAAGATTTTTAATAAGAAATCAACTACTGAAAATAAATAACTCAGTGAAAAAGTTTCATAAAATTTTCCCAATAAAATTGAAAAATGTATATAATTTCGGTTTGTCTGTCTATCTTTATTCATGCTCTCATTTCCGTAAATCTTTTTAGAACGTTTTGAAGCATATATATCTTATACTATTAAGTGAGCAATATTTGTATATATATAATATATTTCACTGTTCTCGAAAACGGTAGCTCGGACAGTCACGAGATTTAACACAAAGGTGCCCCCGAAGGGTCATTGTGCACATCGAAGTCAGATTTTCGAATTTTTGATTAGTTTGTTCTTAATTAATTAAAATGTGAAAATAACTTGCTAATTTCTGATAAATAAGCCATTTAAATTTTATCCATAATTTAATTGTTGCCAATTTTTTTTTTCGCCAGAATAATAATAATATTAAAAAAAAAAAAAAAAAAAAACGTACATTTATTTAAAATGAGGAAAATAAATCAGAAAGATTAGAAAATAATAAGATACCAAATTAAAGGGAATTTTTTTGTGAATCCGATGCATTAAACAGCTTATCAATCGGACAATTAGATTTTTTAAAATTAAGTAAAGTAGGAATTTTAGGTGGCAACAGCAGAAGATTGCATGGAAACCGTTAGGAGAAAAAAACTATAAAATCTGCTTCACATTAAGTCACATGTTTTTGAAGTGGGATTAAAAATTGCAGTTTTCAAATTCTTTTAAATTTTCTCTCACGAACACAAAAATATAATATACAGCCTGTACCCCACAAGACCAACTTGCATTTCAAATTTCATCAATTTTTTTGGTTAAAAAACAAAAAAGTTACATCTTTTTTTTTTTTTTTTTTTTTTTCAAATTAAGTTTTATACTAACTTCGAAAAGATTTATGTGATCATAGATATAATAATATATATAGATCTATCATCCCCATATTATCGTGCAAAGATTTTTGATGCCGAAAAAAAAGCTTTGGAATCAGCCATTAAGTGGTATTGAAAAAAAAAAGGAAAAGAAGAAAAAAGAATTTGAAACTATATCTGGAGTTTTTCATTCACCTTTAGTAAATAAATTATTCATGAATTTTATTTGCTAAAATATTCGTGTGTACTCCCGTGTGTATTCACTCGGGGAAAGACTGCCATATTTTGGTAAAATCGCCGTCTTTTTCCGAGTGAAAGGGAATCCCTTTTTTCTCCCCAATGATCAATCTATATATTATTACTATATCTATGTATGTGATACGATACATTAAGAATTTGGGTTTTAAAAGTTTTTTTTAAATAGATTATTTAAACTCTATGAACCATATTTTCATTTTATCAGTTTCATTAATAGATCCTGCTGGGCGATTTTTTAAATTTTGGTGTTGAAGTACACCGAACGTTTTTCGACAAGAAGTTTAATATAGCAACAGCCATTTTAATCTAAGTAGCGCATCGAATATATAAAAACATAAAAGATTTATTTTTACACAAAATTTACAGAAAAAATGCAGTTTTAAAGATAGGAAATTTATTTCAACAAGCACTATTTTAAACCTAAAAACCATTAAAAATATAAGCAGAATATAAAGGATTCTTATGTATAAACAAAAAAGAGTCTGATAAAACTATTAGCAAGACAGTCTTCCCCTTTTCATACAAAAAAAAAGAATAATAATAATAATAATAATAATAATCCATCGCTGATATGGCGACAAAAGTTCAAAAGCCGCCAATGGAGCGACATAATAAAGCTGTGTAGCACGATAATGTTTACCTATTTATTTATTTTTTCATATAATAATCACTATGCTAATTTATCATACAAACAAATGAGCCTCTGTGTGTTACTGCACTTCCACGCTGTCGAACAGAAACATTTGAATAATTCAAATTAATATTTAAATAAATAAATAAAAATAAAAATATGTTTAATAAAAATAAAAAGATCAGTTGTCTAAAATACGGCAGAAATAGCGCTCATAGCATATTGTTACAAGGGATTAAGTCTTAGTGTTACAATGCATTAAATTAAAAGTCTAAAATGGTGACAAAAATTTAAAAGTCGCCAAAGAGAACTATATTAAGGCTGTACTATCAGATTTACAAACCATGAATTATATATAAACACAAAAAATTAATTGTCTCATGCGACAGACGTAGCCGGTCACAGCATATTGTAATATTTGGCGTGCAATTGCTGTCATTTTATGGTTGATTGGATAAACAAAATAAACATAGGAAATAACGTAAGAGCAAATATTATGTGCACCACGTATAGTGTTGTTCACATGTAACTGGGGTTCAAATATAAAAGGGAAACTCCAATTTTTTCGATACTATCTATTTCGAAACTGTTATAAAATAAGCACCTAAATGGAAGCTCATTGGTAAACCATTGTCGCAGATAATAGGGACAAGCGCCCGAATTGCAGTGGATGACCAAATCACTGCCGAAGGCAGTAGGGACCTGAAGCGAGCTTTTGAACAATTTCAGTAATTTATTTTCTTTTATTTTTATATTTATAAAGCTATATAGAAAAGAGTTTCCTTTAAAGTTAGTGACCAGCGAAGCAGGCAAAGCCTGCTAGTGTGTTATTTAAGTTCAGTATAGCATAAATAGGACATACTGATTTGTGTACAGAGACTAACGAAATAATTCAAGAACATTATGACCTATGAGAAGTATTTCTTTAAGCATATTGTAATATTCTTTTATTGATTAACACATAATGAAACTAGCATACATTTTCAGATGCACATAAATATATTCATTAAAGAATATAGGGTATGATTACCCTTAATTAACGGTTTAAAAGGCACAGAAAATATTCAAATAAAATATGAAATATAAAGTAGAAATTTCTTAAATGGCGTTTTCAGTTGCTTAATATATATATATATATATATATATATATATATATTGTAACTATTCTAAATTTTTATTACGTTTTTGGTGTTTTTCATTTCTAAACAATGTATACAAGGTTACAAAAAAAGAAACAAAATTTTAGGATTTCACTTTTAAAGGTAAAGCTACAAATACACTTTTTAAGATCATCTTTACAGCATAATTAAAAAATAATAATAATAATGCATTATAGCGTTACTGGTTTGTTTGTATACAGGGATTCCCCCTCAAAGTCTCCTAATAAAACACAGTCTAAGAAAAATGTTTCTTCAAAGCATATTTGATATCTTTACACTCCAGATTCATCCTCAAAGACTCCATATAAAACACAGTTTTTAAAAAGAAAAAGAAAAAAAAAAAGTTAAAGCATACTCAAAAAAAAAAAAAAAAAAAAAAAAACATAAAAAATTCAAAGTACATTATCCAAATGCACAAAATTATATTTCCTGTAGAATATTGTAGAGTTAGCAATTTACAAGGTAACGCAAAAATATTTCGATACACTTTAGTATATCAGTGGAAACCGCTCGAAGTTTATTTCCAGTTGTCTTAGACAGTTTTAATGTTTTCGCAATAAAGTTGGAGAGTCGAATATTAAACGATATAACGAATAAGAACAGCCGGAAAGTGATTTATTAACTATACAAACCGTATAACTTTTCCTCTCTCTCTCTTTTTTTTTTTTTTTTTTTTTTTTTTTTTTTGTATTATTTTATAATATTAATCAAATTTGCGTGTATCACTTCATTTACAAGGACATTAGGATGGATTGAAAGAAACGAAATTCGTCTTATCCAAAACGCGTAACTATTATTACTAGTATCGCCCAGTGGTCGAAACTCGACCATTTTTTTTTTTTTTTTTTTTTTTTTTTTTTTTTTGCAAAGCGAGGCAAAGCAAAGTTATATTGCCTTGTCCTAAACGGAATGCAATTGCAACACAGCTGCGGCAATTGTTTGCCGATATTCACTCTAACTGAATCAGCAGAGTTTTACTTAATATAACTATTTCTCTCTGCAGATGTTAGCCTTTCCTGAAATGAGAGAAAATCGCAACGTGAAAACGCCCCTTGTTGTGTGATACAGCCCAGAAGCTAATAGGTACCATGTCAAACCAAGGCCCAACCAAGTATCAAATTCTGTTAAATTAATTCGATTGGTTCATAAAATACAGTGTTTGAACAAACAACAACAAAAAAAATACATGTGGCACTCGAGGACTGCCGCGGTAAAGCTATTGCATAGCATTTTTTATCAACTTATGCAATTATAATTATTTATTCATTTTATTTATGCAGTATTTTTTTTTCTTTGATATTAATTCAAGTTTTTTCTTTGATATTAATTCAAATTACACTTTTTGAGCGTGGTGACAGATAAGAAAACAATTTTTTTCTTTTATTGAATAAATGAGAATATATCCGCAATGAGAATATATCAAAAATATCCGCAATCGATTTGTAGGTATCGAAAACCTCGATGTACCAAATTTCAATGATCTAACTCTATTTTTTTGAGAAAAGGTATTTTAATAGGTTTTTAAAGGCCTGCAAGTTGAATGGGGATATTCAAGTTTTTTCTTTGATATAATTTCAAGTTACACTTTTTGAGCGTGGTGACCGATAAGAAAACAAATTTTAATAGAGAAAAGGTATTTAATAGGTTTTAAAGGCCTGCAAGTCGAATGGGGATATTCAAGTTTTTTCTTTGATATTAATTCAAGTTACACTTTTTGAGCGTGGTGACCGATAATAAAACAAATTTTAATAGAGAAAAGGTATTTAATAGGTTTTAAAGGCCTGCAAGTCGAATGGGGATAGTCAAGTTTTTTCTTTGATATTAATGAATAACATAACAATAATGATAAGAAAACAAATTTTAATAGAGAAAAGGTATTTTAATAAATTTTAAAGGCCTGCACGTCGAATGGGGATATTCACCTTGTTTATTTGAAATTAATTCAAGTTACACTTTTTGAGCGGGGTGACCGATAAGAGAACAAATTTATATAGAGAAAAGGTATTTAATAGGTTTTAAAGGCCTGCAAGTCGAATGGGAATATTCAAGTTTTTTCTTTGCTATTAATGAATAAGATAACAATAATGATAAGATAACAATAAGGATATGAAAACAAATATTAATAGAGAAAAGGTATTTTAATAGGTGTTAAAGGCTAGCAAGTCGAATGGGGATATTCAAGTTTTTTTTTTATATTAATTCAAGTTACACTTTTTGAGCGTGGTGACCGATAAGAAAACGAATTTTAATAGAGAAAAGGTATTTAATAGGTTTTAAAGGCCTGCAAGTCGAATGGGGATATTCAAGTTTTTTCTTTGATATTAATTCAAGTTACACTTTTTGAGCGTGGTGACCGATAAGAAAACGAATTTTAATAGAGAAAAGGTATTTAATAGGTTTTAAAGGCCTGCAAGTCGAATGGGGATATTCCAGTTTTTTCTTTGATATTAATTCAAGTTAAACCTTTTGAGCGTGGTGACCGATAAGAAAACAAATTTTAATAGAGAAAAGGTATTTAATAGGTTTTAAAGGCCTGCAAGTCGAATGGGGATATTCAAGTTTTTTCTTTGATATTAATGAATAAGATAACAATAATGATAAGATAAGAATAATGATAAGAAAACAAATTTTAATAGAGAAAAGGTATTTTAATAGGTTTTAAAGGCCTGCAAGTCGAATGGGGATATTCCAGTTTTTTCTTTGATATTAATTCAAGTTAAACCTTTTGAGCGTGGTGACCGATAAGAAAACAAATTTTAATAGAGAAAAGGTATTTAATAGGTTTTAAAGGCCTGCAAGTCGAATGGGGATATTCAAGTTTTTTCTTTGATATTAATTCAAGTTACACTTTTTGAGCGTGGTGACCGATATAAAACAAATTTTAATAGAGAAAACGTATTTAATAGGTTTTAAAGGCCTACAAGTTGAATGGGGATATTCAAGGTTTTTCTTTGATATTAATGAATAAGATAACAATAATGATAAGATAACAATAATGATAAGAAAACAAATTTTAATAGAGAAAAGGTATTTAATAGGTTTTAAAGGCCTGCAAGTTGAATGGGGATATTCAAGTCTTTTCTTTGATATAATTTCAAGTTACACTTTTTGAGCGTGGTGACCGATAAGAAAAGAAATTTTAATAGAGAAAAGGTAATTAATAGGTTTTAAAGGCCTGCAAGTCGAATGGGGATATTCAAGTTTTTTCTTTGATATTAATTCAAGTTACACTTTTTGAGTGTGGTGACCGATAAGAAAACGACTTTTAATAGAGAAAAGGTATTTAATAGGTTTTAAAGGCCTGCAAGTCGAATGGGGATATTCCAGTTTTTTTTTATATTAATTCAAGTTACCTTTTTTGAGCGTGGTGACCTATAAGAAAACAAATTTTAATAGAGAAAAGGTATTTTAATAGGTTTTAAAGGCCTGCAAGTCGAATGGGGATATTCAAGTTTTTTCTTTGATATTAATTCAAGTTACACTTTTTGAGCGTGGTGACCGATAAGCAAACAAATTTTAATAGAGAAAAGGTATTTAATAGGTTTTAAAGTCCTGCAAGTCGAATGGGGATATTCAAGTTTTATCTGATGTATTTTATACACAAATTTTACGCGTACAGCTATTCACTGTTGTACATAGATGATACATACCTATACACCTATATACTTTCTCACAAACAGCTGCTTACGTATTCGTCCGATTTCGGAGCAGCTCGTCTCGATTCGTGCGAGCTTCGTACAGCCGAAGTCTACCGAAGTTTGCCGAACTGTGTTAGGTTTTTTTTTCGTTACGGAATTTTTCGATTCGGTCGCCGCGCTCAAAGCCCGCGATAAAAGCTATACAATAGCTTAAAAAGATATTTTTCAAAAATGGTCGAATTGAGTTCGGAAAATTTCAAAACGTGTAACTTTATCGAAAACCGAAAATCTAAAACTTTTCTGAATCTTATATTTTCTACTTATATATGCAGAGGAAAGAATAATAAATCAACTTTTTAAAAAATAAAAATTAGTAGTCAATTTCACTTAATTAAAATGCAAGGAAATCTCAAAACGTGTAAATTCATCGAAAACCGGAAATCAAAAGTTTTTATGTATCTTCTACTTGCTTCTTCTACCCACAAAAGCTAGCAATAAAGACAATTTTTTAAAACATAAGTAGCCAATTCCAGTTAATTGTAACGTAAAGAAAGCTCAAAACATGTAAATTCAGCAAAAAACGGAAATCGGAATTTTTTTCGTATCGTCTACTTATACATGATGCAGTTAGTAACAAATCCATTTTCCTTTTATTTAGTATATTAGTTGAATATTTATTGTTTAAATATCACCCTTTGAAATGAAATGTTTATGTTTACATTCGAAACTGGAAGTTTTCCATTTTTTTTTTTTCTGGAGTTTTGTGATTTTAAATTAAAATTTTATCAATTTTACAGAAAAAATAACTCAATCAAACACATGTAGACAGTAACTTATATATAACTATACCCAAATATCGGAATTAAAATTCGGAATAATTTCCGTTATTTTTTAATAATTTTTTACAAAAAATCCAATGGACGATTAACATAGAAAAACTTTTTCGGCTCCAAGGACAGACAGTGACGTCATCACTTCGCTTGCGTATAGTGATGCTACATTATACAGATTACTGAGTCTATGGTTTTATTTGAGCTTTAGGAAATTGCCAGATTTAACAACTTTCTACTTTTAGGTATTTTTTAATGTAAAGGAATACGTGTATAAAAGGAGAAAATGCATAAAAAATAAATGTATTTTTAAATACCTTCTTAACATCGTAAGAAAATAATATTTGTATTCGCACCTTCCGGCTAACCATATCTTTCGAATGATACCATTTTCAACCCTCTACTCCCATAATTAATATGTTAAAAAGGGACTACAAATTTTATGCTTGCCTATCCGCGATTGTAATGAAATGCTCGCCCTCTGGTGGGCTAAGATGAAATTATCACACCACTGCATATTCTCATATTATGCAATCGACTTTCCATGATGAAATGGCGGAGAAAGAATAATAATTACACGTGGCTGTTATATTTACTAACAACTGCAGTGTTCAGAGAGCGCCATCTATCGATCATTACAAACGCGGATTAATATATAGATTATTAGTTGCGGTTTGGTTTTAAGAATATTTTTGCAAAATATTATAATTTTTTATAGTTTTCAGTTTGCGCATGAGGCCTAAACTTTAATATATATATATATAAACTCGAAAATTTTAAATTTTCGGAAATAATTTTAAAATGACAAAATGTCTCATAATTTAAATAAAACAGTATCAAGTATATTAAAATTTCTCGAAAACTATTTGCATTCAGAAAATAAAATTCAAAATTTTAAATTTTAGGAAATGTTTAAAATAGTTACTGGTAACTAATTTTATTTTTTATCCCATTTTACATCATTAAATTTTAAATTTCTAAACACATATATAGGTATTGCTTAATATATTCAATGATAAGTAATTTTTTTAGAAATATATTTATGTTTGCAATAAATTTTTGTTTTCAATATATATATATATATATATATATATATATATTTACATTAACTTATTAACAAAGATTACAATAAGCAAAAACTCAAATATCTTTAAAATATACTGGTATAAATTTAATGGTATAAAATGAAAGGAAGAAATTAAAAAAAAAAAAAAAAATAGTTATCCGAAGCACTCTAAATATTTTCCTGAAATTTAAAATTTTCAATTTTATTTTTTACTCTAACATATTGTACAGTCGGCAGCAAAATTATTGAAGCGCTAGCAATAATTCCTAATTAAAAGATGTGCACCTAATACTGTTTTGTTAAGTAAATATTCGTCGAGTCATGATCTTCGTCTTATGTTCTTTATAAAAAAGTAAGTTGATGATAAAAATTAGCGATTAAACTAAATATATATATATATATATATATATATATAATGTGGATGTGTGCTTCAATAATTTTGCTGGTGAGTGTAAGATATGAGACATCGAGCAGATATAATAGTAGAGTACGGATTCCCTATACTGACTATGAAGAAAATTTTACGGAACATCACTGCGGTTTTTGCGCCTTCTTTTGGCGATAATCGCTTTCTTGGCAACTGGTTCTTGGGATTTCGCATGTTTTAAATGGCTTGCTTTGGCAGAAGTGAAATGTCGGTTTGGTGGTAGAAAAATCGGTTTGACAAATGAAACGGTGAAATGGTGGTGGTGTGATCCTCGGAAGCAAAAAGGTTACTAGTCCGGAGTCTACTCTAATATCTCGTCGATGATATGAGATGTGTCGAATTGGGTAATTAAAGGTCATGAATCGGATCCGGCACTAGGAATTGGTGGTTTCGGTGATAATGTCGAGTTGAGTTAGAAGTATTGAATTGGGAAAGTGAAGGTCACTAGTTGGATCCAGGATTAGGTGGCAATGTTTTGGTTGAAATTTTAGGTTGAACATAGGAGTGTTCTGTTGAGTTAAAAGAGGATTAATGTAAAATATTACTAGTTGTTAGGAATTAGTTTGTCAAGTTTAGAACAGGTTTAAGAGAAGTTGCGAAAGTGGAGATCAGTTGAACATAAGTAATTTTAAGAGGAGTATTTGAGGGAAAATGAAGTGGATCGTTTCAATAACTATTTACATTAAATTGACTTCTGAATTAAGGAAGCACGTGCTTTTGTATTATGATTGAAGTGTGCTCTTTACGATTACAGTCGGTAGCAAAATTAGTTTAGCTCTAGCAATAATTCCTATGTAAAAAAAGGTACACTTAATACTGCTTTGTTAAACAAATCCTTGTCGAGTCATGTTCTTAGTCAGTCTAAGAACATGATTCGACAAGGGTTTATTTAACAAAATAGTATTAAGTGCACTTTTTTATGTAGGAATTATTGCTAGCGCTCGAATAATTTTGCGGCTGACTGTAACAATTAGGAAGGGTAATTAAAAATTTCCATGTAAGGATATTCGAGTTCATAGCCACGGAGCACTGGTGTGGTGAAATAAATTTCACATAGTTTTAATTAATAGTCGTATTGTTATTCAATTGAATTAATTTTAGAAGTTATGTCCATATCTTAGTGCTTGCTCCCTTTACCCTTACAAGAAAAATAAAAGGTTGAGTTTTAAATTTGAGTACTTATTGTATTCCCATCACAAATCTTTGATCATGCAAGAAAACAATTTATAGATTGAGGATGGAAATCAGTCTCACCAATATTGTATATGCACTGCTAAAAATAATTAAGGTACCTTAATTGTACATCATGAGGATATTGGATACAAAGTGTGGATAAGGAAATGTTTTGTTGACTGATATATAATGTGTAGAGGATATAAGACATGAGAAAAGAAAAATAACGAACAAGGAATAATTAAATTTTATTGACGATATTTGTCGGTAAACAAAAAATAGCATAATTCAGGCATATTATACAAAGATTAAAAAGGGAATTTCTTAGATATAAATGAGTTTCAATGAGTGGTGTGGTTTCACTTGGCCAGAAACAATGTCGCACACCTTGTTATAATATGTCGTTTCATTTTGCAAGGAGCGCAACAAATCTTTTCAGCTCAAATTATTTAGTAAACATATTAAAATTAAATAAAAGACATATTTAAATTGGATAACATAAATAGCTGCCGAGCACAATCAACTTGCAGCGATCAACCATTACATAACACTGGAGCTGTCAAACCAAAAGTTAGGTACATGGAGTTAATAGTTATTACAATACATGGAGTTTGTAGTAAGATACATGTAGTTTGTAGTAAGATACATGGAGTTTGTAGTAAGATACATGGAGTTTGTAGTAAGATACATGGAGTTAATACAATATGTCACATCCTCAGTTTTATTCAGTATATTCATTTAAATAAGTAGGATGCTTAATTATACGTCCAGATTTTGTTTTATAAGTACCATTAACAGAATTCATTTGAGACTGATTACTATTTCCATTCGATGAACAGTCACTTGTAACATTGTCCTGATTATCGCTATCAAGATCTTCAATATGGTTATCAACATCAAAATCATAATCATAATTTACACTTTCATTAACCCTTGAAGTGCTATCGTCTCGCAGTGAGACTATATAACAACTCGTAAAATCGAGATATCAATAAATATCAATTGATTTTACGAATAGTTTCACTCAAAATGAAATTCTCTACCTGGTAAGCAGTGCTAATTGGTCTTTGATTGCACTTAAGAGGGAAACAATATCTTTTGCTGCTTTAGCATTTAGCAATTTCCTTGTTACTGATAATTTAGTTCTTAACCTTCGGTTAAATAGCAGTTGTGCAGGTGATAAACCTAAGCCAGTAATGGAACTATTTCTATGTTCAAGAAGAGCTACTACAGGATTTTTGTTTTCCTCGTTTTTTTTTTTTTTTTTTAAATAAAGTTTTGATGATGCCCACTCCTAGAACTACAGTAATATCACCCACTGCTTTGCTATTAACTTTTTCTACTTCAATCCATTTTGAAAAATAATCAACAATAACTGCATAATTTAACTCATTAAAAAACATTATATTTATCACTATTTTCTGAAATGGTCTATTAGGAATACTATGGGGAAGCAATGGTTCATTCGGAAGTGTTTTACGAAATTTCATGCATATCTCACATTTCTGCACTACATTTTCAATGTCTCTAGAGAGACCAGGCCAATACATAATTTCACGAGCTCTACATTTACATTTTTCTATACCTAGATGGGATTCATGAATTAAAGACAACATTTCTGGTCTTAATGCACTGAGAACAACAGATTTGTCATTTAAAAATAACATTCCTTCAATAAGTAACAAATCATTTCTTAATTTATAATATTTCATTAAATTACCAGGAATTTTCTTTTTATTTGACCATCCTCCTTTACAATAATTCATGATTTTTTAAGCTCTTCATCCTCCCTAACTGCTTTACTAAACTGTTCTACCCTTCGAATACTCATGGGAAGACATTTAGCAATTGAATGTAATGTTTCTAGCCTTTCTGGGTCATCTTTGACTTTATCTTTAATATAAGCTCGAAATAATGTATCTGCAAGATACGTATCTTCACCTAGTAAATAGGTAACCTTAAGGTTGTATTCAACTTAAGAAGTATTTTCTGAAGACGATTAGAGATCTTACTAATTGGCTTTTCTACGATTGCAGTTAATGGTTTATGATCACTTTACACTACCACTTTGTGACCATACACAAAATTGTGGTATGTTTGAAATACAAAAACTGTAGCCAACAATTCCTTTTATATCTATGCATAGTGTTTCTGGGTATCTGTAAGGCCTCTTGAAGCGAAAGATACAGGGTGGCCTTCTTGTAAAAAACATACACCTATCCCATCTTTTGAACTACCGCACTGTATAGTTATTGCTTTCGAGCTGTCAAAAGCTTTTAGAACTGGGACAGAGCTAACCAAATTCTTAATATTCTCAAATACCTCTTACTCCTCTTACTGTTTAAATGACCAGTGAAAATCAACATTGTTTTTAAGTAATTCCATTAAGGTAGCTGTAACTTTTGAAACATTTAGTATAAATTTTTACAAAAAATTGATCATTCCTAGAAATCGCCTTACATCTTTCTTATTTTGAGGTTGTTCTAGTTCATTAATTGCTCTAACATGAGATTTATCTGCTTTGACAGCATCCATGGAAATTATTAAGCCCATATATTTCACCTCTTAAACACAAAATTGAAGTTTATCAGGATTGAACTTAACATTATTTGCTCTAGCTCTCTCTAACACAGCAATTAAATTTCGATCATTTTCAGCTTTTGTTTTCCCTGATACTATGAAATCATCAAAATAGGTTTCTACTCTTGAAATATCACTAAATAATTTCTGACATCTCTTTTGAAACATTAACTCTTTACATTAAATTTATATCTTCCAAATGGTGAGCTGAATGTGCATAATTCAGAACTCTTCTCATCTAAAGCAATTTACCAAAACCGTTCTTTCAAATATAATACGGTAAACTATTTATTTTCTTTTAATCTACTAATAATTTTATCACTTGAAGGGATAATATGGTGCTCTCTTTTAATAGCTTTATTTAAATTTCGAGGGTCCAGACAAATTTTCAATTTCCCATTGGGTTTTTCTACTACAATTAACTATTTTCCCAGTCAGTAGGCTTGTTTACTTGTGAAATAATGCCCCTTGATACTAAATCACTTAACGTATTTTTTAACTCATTAATAATAGCTTGGGTAACTCTTCTAGAGAGGGGGGGGGGCAATAACTGAAATAGCATTTTCTTTTAATTTAGTATGATAAGGGTCACCTGGAAACCTGCCAAGACCATTAAATACTTCATTGTATTTAGCTAAAATATCATCTTTACATTTAATTTCAATATTGTCAATTCTTTGTATTAGGTTTAACAATCATTTAACCCTAAAATAGGTTTTGAATCAACATCTAAAATAATGAAATTCAATTTAACATTTTGACACTTTTCAGTTCAGCATAATAAACTTACCTCGCCTTCTGGCTTTAGCTTATGATTGCCATACGAAATTAATATAACTTCGGTATTATTTAGTTTAGACTCCTCATATAATTTTAAATTATTATATACACATAATGGGAAGAATATTATAAGACTTTGCTAACAGAAACTAGAAAGGAATTTCAAATAAAAAATACAGATATTGATCCCTTGGGACAACCTATACAGTTGGAACCTGAGAGAGTTAAAAAGGCAATTAAAAAATTAAAAAATCAAAGAGCAAGTGGCCCTGGTGGAATAACAGCCGAACTGATAAAAAATGGAACAGAAAAATTGTTCAGATTAATTACACAATTATTCAAAAAATATTTAAATGGAGATGAAACACCAGAAGAATGGAGGGTTGGATATTTAACATCAATTTATAAGAAAGGAGACCGACAAAAATGTGAAAATTACCGCGGCATTACTGTAACAGCAACATTTAGTAGACTTTATGGACGAATTTTAAAAGAGTTTATTGAAGAAGAAATTAAAATGAAAGAAAGTGAAGAGCAAAGTGGATTTAGAGCAGGAAGATCATGTACGGATAATATATTTTGTCTTAAACAAGTTGTTGAAAAGGAAATGGCAATGGGAAATCAAATTCACCTTTTGTTTATTGATCTTACGAAGGCATACGATAATGTCCTAATCTCAAAATTATGGAGTGTATTAAATGAAATAAACGTAAATCCAACTATCATTAGAGCGATCCAAGAACTTTATAGACAATCAAAAACGAAGATAAAAATAGGCAAAAGATTCTCAAAGGACTTTATAACAGATAAAGGACTAGACAGGGATGTTGTATTTCCCCAATACTTTTCAAAATTTATGTTGATAAAGCATCAAAAGTTTGGAAAGAAAATTGCAGAGCAATGGGATTTAATGTAAATGGAATGTCAATTTTTACTCTACAATTCGCAGATGACCAAGTCATAATTGCAAAAAGTAAAAGTGATTTAGAGAAAATGACAATAAAAATTAAGGAAGAATATGAAAAATGGGGACTATACATGAACGTCAATAAGACCAAATACCTATGTATAGGAGGAGACGAGACGGACCTAAGTCTGAATAATGACATCAAAATTAAAAGTTGTGATCATTATAGTTACCTTGGTGTAGACATTAATAGAGAAAGAAGAGACTCACAGGAAATTAAGAATAGAATCTGTCAAGGAAAAAAAAAGCAGTAAAACTATTAAATTCGATTTGATGGAGTGAGGAGTTATCTAGGACGAGGAAGTATAATATATACAACTCCATTGTAAAAAGCATATTGTTGTATGGAGCAGAGGGATGGACAATTATGGAGACGGAAAAAAAGAAATTGGCTGCTGTTGAAATGGATGCCCTGAGAAGATCATGCAGGATATCAAGAATGGAGAGAGTGAGAAATGAGAGAATCAGGGAAATGATGAAAATAAAGAAAACCATATTAGATGAGGTTCAAAAAAAGCAATTAATCTGGTTGGTCATATTAAAAGAATGAACGATGAAAGATTACCTAAAATCGCTTTTAACTATATACCAAATCAGAAAAGGAAACAAGGAAGACCAAGAAAGACTTGGATGGATAATGTAAAAAAAGCAATGAAGGATAGGGGTCTGGAAGAAGAGTGGACCCATGACCGGAAGACCTGGCACAGACTTGTGGATTCTGTCGGAAGGCAACACCCGATGCCATAAACCGAACATACATACATACATATACACATAATGGTAATATATTAGCTTCCGCTCCAGTGTCCAATTTAAAATTAATCAGTTTATTATTAATATAAATGTTTTTACACCACACAGTATCACTGGAGTTTTCATTACTTGTTAATACTGTATCAATAAATAAATTTGACATTTCTAGTACGCACTATGGTGTACGAGATTAAATTTGATGAACTTTTCGAGCTTTGGAATTATTCACACATTTTAGAGGTTTCCTTGCACTACTACTGCACATAGCAGCAAAATGATGTTTTCCTTTACACAAATTACAAAGCTTATTAAAAGCTGGACATTCTCGTTTTTTATAAGATCTGCCACATTTACTACAATTAAACACACCACTTTTAGAAGGCTGAAACATCTGACCACTATTTTGTTTGGTATTCCTTCGGATTTTGACTGCATCGAAATCAGATTTGGTCTGGGAATCTGTTATGGTTTTAATTTGCTCCTTGCTTGCTTCTGATGCTCGAACGAATTATGTAGCTTTTTGAAGAGAAAATTTAGGTTCTCTTAGTAATCTTTCCTGGAGTGACTTATCATGTAGGCCAAGGACGATTTTATCTCTGATTAGTGAATATTTTCTTGCTCACCAAACTCACAAGATGAAGCCAGTGTTCTTAGCTGGGTCAAATAAATATAAACAGTTTGACCATCTAACTCTGAACAAGTAAAAAATTTATAACGTTCGAAAACCACATTTTTACGCGGAACACAATGTTCCTCGAATTTCTTGATCACTGTATCAAATTTCTTGCTGTCAGCATCATGCTCAAATTTAAATGTATTAAAAATAGAAACTCCTTTATCGCCAAGAAGTTTTAGGAGAATGGCTATTTTAGTAACATCATCTTTGCCGGTCTTTTCGGAAGCGATAAGAAAATTCGTAAATTTCTGATACCGTTTAGTCCAGTCGTCAGCAACATTACCAACAGTAAAGTTCATCTCGCCCGGAGGTTTAAAAACTTCCATTTTTCTTGTTTAGTATGGATCAATTTCAGCATGATGAACAGGTGATATGATATGAACACAACAGTTCCACGTTGTAAACACTAAGTCTCTTTCAATCTTTATACATCGGCGCGATTTTTATCCTGACACCACCTACGAGGCATAGAGTCAATGTGGTTATCACTGAGGAACTAAGCTATTCTTCGCCACTCCTGGAGAAGAGAGCTTTCTAACTGCTGAATTGCTTCGGAGGTGACGAGCGACTAACAACTCTTCTTCCTAGCATGTCGCAAACTTGTTCTGTTAGGTTCATATCTGGAAAACATGCTGGCCAATCCATCTGACCCTTCATTGAAAAGGATATACAGTCGGTAGCAAAATTATTGAAGCACACTTCCACACTTTTCATATATACACTCATGTTTGTGAAAAGTGTAACACCATGAAGGGATTAGGCAAATTGAACCAAACTTACAGGAAATGTAAAGTGAGGTAGGTAAGGCATGCAAATGATTAGAATTACAAAGAGATTGCGCATGCGGGGAACGAGAACCGACTCCTTATCAGTCACTTGTCCCAGGTATATAAAGAACTATAAAGGCACATTGAAATCTGTTTATCGTCCTCTGCGGCAAACGTTTCATTGGTGGTCAATATGCCTCATGAAAAGCGGAGGATGTCATACCAATAGAGATGTGAGCGGGGAAAAAAACCGGGTTTAAACCAGGGAATAAACCCGGTTTTTTGGGAAGGGAATTTTGAAAGTTTCCAAAACAAGGGAATTTTGAAAGTTTTCAAAAGTTACGAATTTAGCTTTTTTTTTTTTTTTTTTTTTTCTGAGATTAGATATGTTCTAAGGCATTTCAAAATGTTATCTCACATTTTGATGATTTTTATGATCTTTCAATTTTTAAATAGTGCTTTGAACGTCTATAAATTTAAAAAGGGCAAGTTTCAAATTTCATTAATTAACAGACTTATTTTCTGTTATTGCAGAAAATTTATATCTTAGTTCTGACTGTATACACACTGAGTTCAATATAATACTTCTTCTTTTTCCTTTTTTTTTTTTTTTTTTTTTTATCATCGCAATTGGAGTTTATCATGTTTCAGTTGTATATCTTTAACATTTTATTTCAAAAATAAAACAAAAATGCTTCAAAATATTCAGCATTTACTAAAACAATCAATACTATTACAATGGAAAATATTATTTCAATTAAAATTTCAACAATATTAATATGCAAAAAATAAAGAAAGAAAGAAATAACAGCCAAATTATTAATTATTAGCTATTGAATATTTTATGTATTGATTTGATGCATTGAAAAATTATAGAGGGCCGCGGAACCCTGGTTGGTAAGAGCAGCGAGTTCGTGATCGAAAGATTGCGGGTTCGGTCCTCGAGCCGGCCGAAGACCGTCGTGCACGCTAATGGCGACTGGTGCACGTTAAATTCCGTCGTGGTCGCAAAGTCCTCCAAGTTCCCATCAAAAATTATACCTCTGGGGGTACCGGAACATGGGTTTAACTCGCTCTGATCCGGATCAAAATTCGAGTTTCTGTTGTTTGGCTGGTGCTGCCATCTTTACCAGCTTATGGAGCTAGAAGTCGTACTTCCTCCCTATGAGGCGCTCCTAATAACGGAAGACGCACCCCTCATACCTTAAAATAAGTCCGGTAGTTCCACTACCGGGGCTCGGAATTTCCGAGTGGCACACGACAACAACAACAACATTGAAAAATTATTGCTCTAATTCTTAATAACCGAAGAACAACTCATGTTCGATTTTGTTGCCCGTGCTCTTTAACTGATTATAACAAAATTTCATGAACTATTGTAAAATTTTGTTCGATGAATTATAATAAAATTTAATAATTTTAAAGTATTCTAACCATAATATAATTTCATTGTATTATTTTTTATAACATATTTTATTATGGTATTCATAAAAAAAAAAAAAAAAAAGTTCTAAAGTTATTTAAATAGGCACACAAAACTCCATCATTTATTATTGTCAATAACGTAAATGTTTAATTTTTTACAATATTTTATAAAATAATCACATAATTTTTTGTAACACTTTTATTTAAGCAAATAGAATAAAAATTATATTGAAACAAGTTGTTTATACACTTAAAAGAAGTGAAATTAAATCTAAATATCTAAACACTGAATATTAATATCTTCCCATCAAAGTTTCCAAAGTTCCCAAAATTCCCGGTTTAAACCCGAAAATTCCCATGTTTATTCCCCTGAAGCAAAATTCCCGGGTTTTTTACATCTCTACATACCAACGACTAACGGAGTTCGTACGAGGCCGCATCGTTGGTATGCGAGAGGGTGGATTTTCGTATCGAGAAATCGCAGTCCGCACGCAGTGTAATGCCACAACAGTGATGCGTGTTTAGAAAAAATGGACAGAGGAGAATCAAACAAGCCGAAAACGACAGTGGGACACGTAATAGAACAACGGTACGAGTCGAGAGACACCTCCTTCGCATGGCTGTGACGGACCGTACAGCGTCCTCTCGTGTGTTAACACAATGTTGGAGCATGACTACAAGTGTTTTGTTGTCTAGCTCCA
The DNA here is from genome assembly GCA_963930645.1 of Salticus scenicus. NCBI lineage: Eukaryota > Metazoa > Arthropoda > Arachnida > Araneae > Salticidae > Salticus > Salticus scenicus. The sequence continues at coordinate 107,472,335 of OZ005650.1, read as the reverse complement.
CGGTTTGTCGCCGTTTGCTGCAGCATGAACTGCGTGCAAGGCTTCCTATTGGCAGGATTACCCTCTCGGTGAATCACAGACGCCTCCGACTTCAATGGGCTCAGCAACACAGCACGTGGTGTTCCTAGTGGCAACAAATTGTTTTCTCCGGTGAATCTCGCTACAATCTGGAGTACAATGATGGAAGAGTACGCGTCAGACATTACAGGGGGAAACGTCTGCTCCCGCAGTGTGTTATCCAGCATCATACTGCCACATCATGGTGTGGGGAGCTATTGGGTATATTTGTCAATCCCATCTAATGCACAGTGCGGGCAATTTCACCAGTGATCGCTACATAAGGGAAATTTTGGAGCCAGAGGTCCTTCCCATTCTTTGACGCATTTCAGGTGCTGTATTTCAGCAGGATAATGCCCGTGCACATGTTTCTCAGACTGCACAAGCCATCTTAAGTGCACAACAGATTTCGCTTCTTCCATGCATGACCTGCTTATTCTCTGTATCTGTATATGTCGCCCATCGAGCATGTCTGGGATTTCATTGGTCGACGACTCGCTCGTATTGCTGATGGGGCGCATAGTACGATTGAACTTTGGCGTTAAGTCGAAGCCATCTGGACTGCCATTCCCCAAGATTACATTCAGAACCTGTATGATTCAATGTCAAGACGTGTACAGGCTCTCATAGCTCAGCGTGACGGACACACAAAATACTGATTTCAGATGTTCTTTTTTTTTCTTGTACATTTGATCGTTTATTTGTACCACTATCAGTAATATGTGGAATAAATTTCATTAATTTCTGACAATTCTTTCATGGTGTTGCAATTTTCACAAACATGAGTGTATTTTTTTAGTTTGATCGCTAATTTTTATCATCAATTTACTTTTTTATAAACAGTATAGGACTAAGATCATGATTCGACAAATATTTACTTAATAAAACAGTATTAGGTATACATTTTTTAAGTAGGAATTATTGCTAGTACGTACTTCATTAATTTTGCTGCTGACTGTAAGGAAAGAGCACGTGACGTCACTAGCAGTCATGTTATGGGTAGAGAGGTAAAACAATGAAATTTTCACAAATACAAGTTGATCTTTTGCCACACGAGAGTTGAATATATTGATTGACGGAACGTTTGTTTGTAAATATGTCCTTTGATTATTGCCCACTAGGGGAGCACGATGTAACTTGCAGTTATATATATTTCATGAGAATGAATTCATCCCCGATTGCTGCAGCGCAGAGAACTTCAACAGATCTGATAATCTTATCTCTGTATTGTTTCCATTCCTGATATTGTACAGGTCAGTGCGGTCATTGATATAAATACCGCTACCGACTCAGCGAAGTCATGTCGCTGAAACATTGTACTGTCTGTTTCAAAACATTCAACGCGTGTTACAGTCGTCAGCAAAATTATTGAAGCACACATCCGCATTTATATATATATATATACATATATATATATATATATATATATATTTAGTTTGATAACACACATATACATCAGATTTGTATGCTTACTTGTAGTCCGCTTGTAAATCTTCGTCAGATAAAGACAGATAGCACATGACAGATTTACAGAGACAAAGAATTGGAAGAACACCCAGGGCCACCGCAAGAATCGAACCCGCTCTCCTTCGCTCGAAGGCGATTAGCAGTATGGTGACATAACAACTTAGACTAATCTCTAATTTTTATCATCAACTTACCTTTTTTACAAACAGCATACAGTCGGCAGCAAAATTATTATTCATCCACATTTTATATTCTATATATATATATTTTTTTTAGTTTGGTCGCTAATTTTTATCAGCAACTTACTTTTTATAAGCAACATAAGACTAAGATCATGACTCGACAAATATTTACTTAACAAAACAGCATTAGATACATATCTTTTAATTAGGAATTATTACTAGCGATTTAATAATTTTGCTACTGACTGTAAAACTAAGATCATGACTCGACAAATATATACTTAGCAAAACATTGTTAGGTGCACAAATTTTAATTAGGACTGATGAAGATTTACAAGCGGACTACAAGTCAAGTATACAAATCTAATGTATATGTTATCAATAAACTTTAATTAGGAATTATTGCTAGCTTAACAATAACTTTGCTGCCGACTGTAATTGTTTTTAATCTCCTCTTGTAGGAGGGATGCTGCAGGTTACTTTTAACTAACTCCTTATGTACAACACAAAATTTGCATATTCCCAACATTGTAAGTACTTTCCTTTTTAATATCTTATTTATATATATATATAAACTTATTACCAGTTGCATAGTTGTTTCCTACTAAACTCATAATATCCCCTAACTGTTTTCAGCAGTGTAGATATAGATATATCGGGATTTGTTCATCAGCTTCATAAATATAAAATGAAAATTATTAGTTCCCCATCATACTATAGGTATGGGGAACTTAGGTAATCGTGAAAATTTTCGACCTCGGTTTTTTTACTTTTTTACACGTTTTCAGGTGTGAGGAATCCGAAAATGACAAAATTTGTATGGTGTCTGTCTGTAGGGTGTCTGTTAGTGTGTCAGTCCGTTAGTGTGTCAGTCCGTTAGTGTGTCAGTGTGTTAGTCCGTTAGTTTGTTAGTCTGTTAACACGATATCTCACGAACAAATTATCGCAGAGCGGTCAGATCAGTTTTAAAATATTACTTTCGATACTGGCAAGAACCCTATTCTTTTGCAACATTCGAATTAAAAAACTTCGTAAGTTATGAGAAATTTACGATTTTCTTAACATGGAAGAATAGGACAAAAATTCACTTAAACGTGCATTAAATGGAATCTTTTTACTGTAAAAATGTCAGACCAGTTTTAAAATATCAGAAAATTTCGCAAGTTATTGGAAATTTACGAATTTCTTAACATGGCAGTATAGGGCAAAATTTCACATAAACGTCAATTTTGAGAGATATTTTCATCATAAAGATGTCAGACTACTTTTGAAACATTATTTAGAACACTGGCATGAATATTAATGACTATGAATTTCCCAATATAAAAATTTTGTCAGTTATTGGAAAATTACGAATTTCTTAACATGGCAGAATAGAGCAAAATTTCACATAAACGTCAATCTTGAGGGATATTTTCATCGTAAAGATGTCAAACCACTTTCGAAATATTATATAGGATACTGGCACGAATATCATAGACTATGATTTTTCTAATTTAAATATTCGTAAGTTATTTGGAATTTACGATTTACTTAACATGTCAGAATAAGGCAAAATTGAGCATAAATTTCCATTTTGAGGATCATAAATACATTAGACAACTTCAAAATTACATTTATGACATTTGTTTGAACATGATTGAATACAAATATTCTAATAGGAAAATTTCGTAAATTATTCGTAATTTACGATTTTATCAACATAGCGAAATTGTAAATTTTTCATATAAATATTAATTTTGAGAATTATTGCATTGGAAATAGTAGCATGAAAACCAAACAACGGAATTGACCCTGATAAAATAAATTAATAGATTAGAATAAGATATATATATCGAAGTTAACGGTGGATAGCCTATTAGGCGGGGATTTCATTCTGTCACTATATCAAGCTTCGGTCAAATTCATTTCTTTTAACATGATTATAATATGCCTCGCACTAGAAATTTATGAGAACTTAAATATGATGGGGAACTGAGCAGAGTAAACCTATGACAATTAGTTTTATTTTATTTTTAAATGTAATAAAGCTTCGCTAGTAACAAGCAATCCAAAACAGTTGAAATAAAAATATAAAAAGACAATGAAAATGAGAAATGTTATCTTAAAAGAATATACTTAGAACTAAAAAAAAAAAAAAAAAGAAAGAAACAGATAGATTGTGCTGAAATAAAGGTTTACCAAACTTATTATTTTTAAATATTTGTAGATTCCCTGAATAAAAAGCATAGCTTGTCTAAAATCTTCAGATCCACACAAATAGCAGTCGTGTTATATTATATATATAATACTGGCATAAAATAACATGATGTGTTCTGAGCGAAGATTTATGTACTTGAGCAGAAGAAAATGCAGTTTTGATTTCTAAAGAAAAAAATAATACCTAAAGTTGTCAGTAGGGAAAAAAATGACGCTGCATGCTGCAAGTGTAATACGTGTAATAAATGAATACCTAATTGTCAATAATAATTAGTGATTTCTCTATTATATAACAATAACCAACTTCTTTTTTCTTTCAAATGCGATGTGGCTTAATATGACAACCATTTTGATGTTCCAATGACTGCATGCAATATACGACGTTTTCAAAAGAAGCTCGCTGCATTTCGGTACTTATTCATTTAATTTCTAAAATTATTTGATCTTTTAAAGTGAAAATGTTAGAAACATGTCGTTTATGCACAGTTCTTTTCATGTCTTTACAGTATTCCCATACCCAAAAAGTACTAGGATTGATATGAGGATTCTCAGTCTTTGAATTCGGATATTTTCATCTCCAGAGAGCTGAATGGGATGGATTTTTAGAGATAAAATTTCAAAACCATATACCGTAGTTTTGGAATATCATATACGGTTGTCGTAATTTTGAATGAATATGGGGTATCATTTTGATATGATATTGATGGCAAACTAGCGGTGTGATGTTTCGAACAAATAGAGTCGACTGGAAATCTACCAATTTTGACATTTAGCAACAAAAGAAAAGCTGCCCTGAAGTGCCTTGGCAAGTATTGCAAGTTCGTGGGAAATGTTAGGGAGAAAAATCTAAGAGATGGATATCACCGACTTGACGCCAGCAGTTTCAACAAATAAGAGATCGAATGATCCACAGACTTAGAAATTACCTAGACCTGGCAAGACGACTATCTGGTATGGGGGAAAAGTGAAGTAACTGAGGTACTTGTACTAATATGGCTGCTCAGTTACAGTTGAGACTTCCCTTTTAGAACCGTCTTGCCGGGTCTAGTTTAGGCTGACCAGATCATAATAGAGAAGCGTTAAAAAATGCTACAATTATCCAATTACGGATACATTTTTTTCATTCTTAATAAATAAGGTCTAAAAATAAATTATTATTGATTAATAATTTACTTTCTACAATTTTTTTAAACTTAGGTAGGTAGGTAGGTTGGGTTTAATGTCGCACTAGTACTGCGTTATGGGTAATTGACGATGGTCTGGGACGCACCGCTAGGAATGGTCCAGAGATATGCCATCACAATTTTGATCCTCCACGGAGGGAATGGCTCCCCCACTTCGGTGACACACAGAGGTATAATTTTGATGGGAACATAGAGGACATTGTGGCCACGACGGATTTTACGTGCAACAGTCACCATTAGTGTACACGGTGGTCTTTTGCTGGCTCGAGTATCGAACCCGCAATCTTCCAATTACGAGCTCGGCAGTTCAAAATAGTTTAAGAAGCAGTTTTATTTGACATATATTTTTGTGCGAGAGGGGCCAGCCCCCCTTTTGAAGCAGATAGTTCTTAGTCTAAGAACATGATTCGACGAGGATTTATTTAACAAAACAGTATTAAGTGTACTTTTTTCATAGAGGAATTACTCCTAGCGAATTATTCCTAGCGTTCGAATAATTTTGCTACCTACTGTACTTCTTTTTCTCCCCATACCAGATAGTCATCTTGCAGGTCTAGTTTATTCCTGTTTTTGCTCTTCCTAATATGGCTGCTCGGTTACAGTTGAGGCTTCACTTTTAGAACCGTCTCTCCTATAGTCCGTTCAAGTTAAAGTGATACCCGAAGTAAACAAATGGGTTACAAAGGTATACCACATTTGTGTCTTTCTCGCAGAAATGGCAACTTTTGTTAGTCATGAAAAGAATGTGTTAAGATTTATCCTTTAACCAACCCCCTCTTCAAACAAAAAATAGCTCGTTAAAAGATAAAACTATCCCCCACCGTTTCTTTTTGTATTTTTTGTATTTTGGAGTTTATGACAAAAACTTTTACCTTACAAGAAGATAACAAAAGAAGAGGTGGGAAAATTCTAACAAAAAAAGGGGAGAAATGAGTGACCTTGGCTAGCGCCAACAGTAACAGTGACATTATCCATGTCGCCAAACAACATGTGGTTTTGTTTATTTTCGGTATCAGTTTAAGTTGAACAGACTATAGTCTAGTGATTCCTTAGTCTGTGTTCAACTCAGTGGTCTATGGTTTTGCTTGTACCAATATGGCGGCACGGTTACAGTTGAGACTCACTTTTAGAACCGCCTGGCCGGGTCTAAGTGTTTCCTTAGTCTGTGGAATGATCTGCGGTGAATTATGCCAAGTGTGGACTGTACAGCCAACTCAGGCACTATGGACTATGAACAATCACCGATTTGGCGACCGTGTTATAGCAGGGCAACCCAGAAGAGAGAACATCTCTCCCTCTCTCAGCTAGGCGTCAGTTGCACTCTGGGACATGCCATCACTAGCCATCTGCACCGGTCATGTCTCTGTTTGATTCGCACACCACGTGCGCCAATAATATTTCTCTAAACAATAATTTATTGTAAATAAAATTTGTTAGTTTTAATATTAAGTAGACAGTTATTATTAATATGTCTCAATGGTGACCCGGACGTGATCGCAGCAATTCTCGTGCACCACATGGTAAATCGCCGCATCCCCGTAACAGATCGCAATACAAACAAGGTATTTGTTATCATCATAAAAGATTCGGTAAGGACGCACGAAAGTATCATCCACCTTGCACCTTTTCCGAAAATGAGGATTCGGGAAACTAGATTCGGCTGTCGATATTAGTATTTTCGTGACAGCTTCACCGATAGCCGCAAAATCATGTCGCTTATACGTGTACGACAAACGCTCTCACCTAAAATGTCTGGTTGATTCCGGCTCTGATGGCAGTTGTACACCTCCTCCTAAAAATTCAAAAAAAACTACATCCAGCTGTTTTAAAATTATTTGCTGCTAATAATACAAGCATACTTACTTATGTCTTTAAATTAATGAACGTAGATTTAGGTTTAAGGCCTAGTTTTGAATAGAAATTTCTAATTGTTAATGTGTCCATGCTTATTATTGGAACTGATTTCCTAGAAAATTTTGGTCTTATAATTGATCTCAAGCATTGTAAAATTATTGATAGTATTACTAAATTTTCACAGATAGGAATATTTGCAAAACATACCCAAAATAGCTCCATAAAACTTACCTCAGGTAATTCTGAGTATCACAAAATCTTGTCCGAATATCCAAATTTGACAAAAGTAAATCCAAAACGTGGTCCAGTTTCACACAATACAGTACATTACATTGAAACATCTGGCCCACCTGTACATAATAGGCCAAGGCGCTTGAACCCCAAGCTTTACGAAAGTGTATGGAAAGAATTTCAGTACAGGATAGATCACGACATCTGCAGACCTTCCAAATCACCTTGGTCTTCCCCTATACATGTAGCCTCAAAGTGACTTCAAAGACCCTTAATAGGCGGCTCAGTGAAATGGGGTTGAGCTCAGTCCCCGGATCTCTCTTCCACTGAGAACGTTTGGAGCATCATAAAAAGGGTCCTACAACCAGCTCAGAATTTTGCTGATCTAACGCACCAATTAAACAGAATTTGGCACGATACTTCACAGGAGTACATCTGCGATCTGTATCAACTAATACCAAGCCGAATAACTGCGTACATCAGGGCCAGAAGTGGACCAACGCGTTATTGACTTGTTACTTTGTGAGGCCCTTTCCCTTGATTAAATTTTTCAAATTTTCTGAAACTGTAATCAATTGTTTTTCTCCATATGTACATCACATCTACCAATTTTTGTCCCATTTAGATAACTCTTTGGTGCGCCGTTTTTTTTTTTTTTTTTTTTTTTTTTTTTTTTTATAGAGTGTAGCTTGGATGAGTTCGTTAACCAAGTTGTTCCGACTTTTTTTTTTTCAAGTGGCGGCCACTTGAAAATTTCAAACCCACATTGTAAAAAGTGTATTTAAAGCCAGATTTGCTTGAATTTTGATGTAAATATACATAACATTAACATAAGGGTCTCAATGAAGTTTAATAATGAACTTTATCCTCCATTTTTAATAAAATGGCGGATATCTTAAGTTGGGGCCATTTGAAATCAGGCTACCACTTGAAAATTTAAAATCATGATAACTTCCGAAATAACACTCCAAATCGAACCAAGTTTAGACAGTGAACTTATCTTATAAATATCTTGTGTGCGTTTGTTAACCAAGTTGTTCCGTCATTTTGTTTTCAAGTGGAGACCACTTGAAAATTTCAGATTCAAATTGCAGGAAGCGTATTCCGAATTTGTTGGAATTTTGATGTACGCATAGACCATATAAGTGTCACAACGAAGTTTATTTATGAACTTATTATCTGCCATTTTTAATAAAGTGGCGGATATCTTAAGTTAAGTGGAGCCACTTGAAATGAGGCTACCACTTGAAAATTTACAATCACGATAACTTCCGAAATATTACTCCAAATCGAAACAAATTAGGACAGTGTCTTAACTTAACTTTTGAATATCTTGGATAAGTTTCTTAACCAAGTTCCTTCACCAACTGGTTTTCAAGTGGAGGTCACTTGAAATTTTCAAATTCACGCTGTAAAAGTCGTTTTTGAGACTGGATTTGCTCGAATTTTGATGTATACATAGACTGTATATGGTCACAATCAAGTTTATTAATGAACTTTATCCGCCATTTTAAACAAAGTGCGGATGTTATAAACTAAGCGAGACAACTTGAAATTGGGCTACCACTTGAAAATTTATAAACTTAACTTTTTAAATTCTGATTCAATTCGAATCAAAGTTGGACAGTGATCTTATCATATCTTGGATGAGTTCACTGGGCAACTTATTCCAACAACTTGTTTCCAAGTTGCGGCCACTTGAAATCACGCTGCCACTTGAAAATGTGCCATCAAGAGAATTTTTAAAATACTAAATTGATTTAAACAAAAGTTGGATAGTGAACTTATAGTTCAAATATCTTGGATACATTCGCTTGGTAACTTGATCTGTAATTTTATTTCCAAGTGGCGGCCACTTGAAAAATTTGTTATTATGATAACTTTTGTAATACTGAATAATTTCGCATCAAATTTGGGTAGTGGATTTATCATTCAAATATCTGAGATTAGTTCACTGGGCATCTCACTCCGTTTTTTTTTTACCAAGTGTTGGCCACTTGAAAATTTCTTATCGCGATAATTTTTGAAAATCTAATTTAATTTGAACTAAAGTTGGACAATGAACTTATCATAGAAATGTCTTGTATGATTTTGCTGGACAAGTCACTTCGCCATTTTGTTTCCAAGTTGCAGCCACTTAGACTGCCACTTGAAAATTTGTCATAGCAATATTTTTTGAAACACTGCACTGATTTGAACCAAAGTTGGACAGTGAACTTATGCTTCCAATATCTTGAATGAGTTTGCTGGGCATCTTCATCCATTATATTGTTTCCAAGTAGCGGCCACTTGAAAAATTATTATCATGGTAACTTTTGAAATACTTAATCCATTCAAACCAAAATTGAAAAATGGTTTTATCATTCAAATATCACCAAGCTCATTATCTATCACCAAGTCCATTAATAGTTTGTAGCTGCCATTTTGAAACCAAATAGCGGCTACTTGATATGGAGAAAGAAATCAATCTACCCTTCCGAAGGAGCCGGAAGGATTTGTTTTCGTTTTGGAGATATAATAGTCAAAAGATTTTTCACGCATATAACACTGAGCATTATTCAAAAGTCACTTTTTTAGTCTCAGGCAAGACAGTAGTTATGGGGAGTTTGAGAGGTTTAAACCTTCCCTAAAATGTTACAGATTTGTCAAAAATTTTTAGTTATACAGTCGGTGACAAAAATATCCGAACACTAGCAAAAATTCCTGTGCAAAATGTACACATAATGCAGTTTTGTTAAATAAATCCTTGTCGAATCCTGTTCTTAGTCAGTCTAAGATCATGATTCGACAAGAATTTATTTAACAAAACAGTATTAAGTGTACTTTTTTTGTATAGGAATATTTGCTAGTGCTCGGATACTTTTGCTGCCGTCTGCATGATTCGACAAGGATTTATTTAACAAAGCAATAAAGTGTACTTTTTCTAGACAGGAATTATTGCTAGTGCTCGGATACTTTTGCTGCCGACCAGGCCCTGACTAACGGCAGGGCATGCGGGGCACTGCCCCCCCCCCTTCTGGAAGGGGCCCCCTACAGGCGTATGCCGAAATTCTACAACCTAAAGAGCTCTTATGCCACTGTAAGGGGGCCCCCAAAAATAGGCTTGCCCCGGGGCTCCAGATAGTCTAAGTCGGGCCCTACTGCCGACTGTATGACTACTTAAGGACACTAAATGTCCTCAAATTTAAATATTTGTTTATTTTTCTCTCAAACTCATAGTCAATGAACAAATAATTCTGTAAGCTTGGGATCAACAAAACTAAAATAAATGCAACCGTGCTTCACGAGCAATGTTTGAATCATGCATTGTTCATCAGCATATGGATTTCATCTTACCCAATTTGTGTGAATTGAAGAATAAAATTTGTTGCGTGGAATTTTGATAAAAACTGCAGTTATCTGATCACCACAAATTGCATTAAAAAGAGTTTTTTTAATTTTTATTTTTTTTTTTTTTTATTGCGTCTACTGTGACTTTATAATCAGATAATGTTTGCAGAGCACAACTTTATAATTCAGGAACCTTATTTTTCTTAATATGGGCCCTTTCAAAATTTTCCAAGGGAAGCATGTGCTTCTTCTGCCTATTTGGTAATCAGTGCCTGGATGTGGCTAAAATTAAAGCGCTTTTGGACTACGATCATCAGATGAGTGTCCGAATGATTGCAGAGACCTTCGGACCTTACAAAATTTATTGTGCATCAAATCGTCACGGAGCAGGAATTTCAAATGCGAAAAATTTGAGCCAAGCTCCTAGCTACAGTCAGCAGCAAAATTATTCGAGCGCTAGCAAAAATTCCTATGTAAAAAAGTACACTTAATACTGTTATATTAAATAAATCCTTGTCGAATCATGTTCTTAGACTGAATAAAAATATGATTCGACAAGGATTTATTTAACAAAATGTATTAAGTGTTGCACTTTTTTTACATAGGAATTTTCGCTATCGTTCGAATAATTTTTCTGCTAATTGTAATTCCTAGCATCTAGCAAAACAAAGCTTTGCAACGCTGTTTTAACCTCTGTACAGTCCGGATCTGTCACTGCTGGACTTTTTCCTATTCCTTCGATTAAAATCCAGCTTAAAAATCTTTTTCAAGGTTGTTGTTTTTTTTTTAATTGTTTTGACAATCTGAAGAATTTGCAGAAAAACGTAACACACGCTCTGTTCTGAGCAGCTTTCCAGATGAAAATTACCAAATGGTAAACGCATCAATGGATGGCAGAGCTGTTAGCAACGGTGCATTAATGCAGGAGGAGGATGCTTTGAAGAATATAATGTGTGTGTAAAATTATCTGAAATAAAAGAATTTTACGGAATCAGTCTCATTATTTTCTAGACAGACTATGTATGTTATTTTAATCTGGAATTTGATTTTGAGTTAGATTAAATGCATAGTGTCCCCACTTTTGATGCCAAAAATCGGGACATTTTGACATTTGCTCCCATTTCTGGATTTAAAAATTTGGTCACTCTAATTTAAATTCAGTTCAATAAAATATAGACTAAATTTATCGTCTAAGCTGCTTGGGGCATATTAATTAATAAAAATTAAAATTAGAAAGCAAACTTTAAAGCTCACTCTGAAGAAAAGGACACCCGTTCTTTTGTTTGGAAATTCTTGTTTGCTATCGTTGTATTCCATTCCATAATCACATATATTTACTAACTAGATCAATCTTTCACTTTTCTTTTAATATTTTTTTTTATTATTATTATTATTTTTATTATCCAGCTGTACTTTTTTGTAAACACAATTATTACGTGATCAGAAATGTACTTTGGCATCACTTAAAATAGTGATCTCAATGTTGTAAAAAGCTACTAGATAAGATGTAAATGGGAAATGGGCTTAGATCTTAAGTCATATTTATTTTTATTATTAAATGGATGACTTTTTTAAGCTTTGTCCTAATTAGATTTCACATTAATTGAACTTTATTTTAAAAATAAGTTTTAGTATTTAGTTTGTTTTGTTGATGACGTTAGTGGTGAAATTATTTTGTGATAAGTGTCAATTACACTGAAATGTCTTGAAAATACGATGTTTGTGAAATAATGATTTTTTTGCTGCGAAAACATGAGTTATTTTCATGTTGAAATCATGGGTAAATATGAAAAGTTTCATTAATTAAAATTTATTAAATTTGAATGTTGACTACGGCTGTTTACTTTAAAAATAAACTGCACATGTCAGCAAAGTTAATATGTTTCGGATATCTTGTAAGTAGTTAGTTTTAAAATATTTGATTAAAGATTTATTTATGACGTAAAATGACCATATTCATTAATAAAAGATTTAAATTTAATTCTATCTCGCTGTTTCTTTAAAATATAATATCCACTCCGTTTAAACGTATTTATCTAAAAGGGTGTTTTCACTGTGTATTTTATCATTGTCGTTTCTGCTATCATATTGTTCATCAGTTTAGTTTATTAACGTTGTACCGAAATAATTTTTATGTGAAATAAGCTTTGAAGGAAAAATTATTTTATGACTTCATATAAATAACTTTCCGTGATACATTTAAAAGGATATATTGTGTATTAATACTCTTTTCAAATTTCTCTTTAAATATGACTGATTTCTATGACTGAAATTGTTTGATGCATAAATGTAATACAAATATATGTAATACGAATGCGCATATTTTAGTTTTTATTTTAAATAGTAACATATGCACTATTTAAGTTATTTATGCATTTTTATGTTTACATATTTACATCCTCGTCATTTCATTTATCTTTATTTATACATGAATTATTTTCTAGTAAAATATAAGTATTGCATTCAAGATCTCAACAAGTTTTAAATTATTTGTTTGTGCTTTTAAAGTATTTGGTAGTTTTTTTCTTTTTGGGAAAGCAGTTATTTTGAAGCAATGCTATTTAGTGCATTTTAATTTAATATTTAAAGATTGAAAATATTATGAGTAAGCAGAAAACAGATGCAAACATAAATAAAAGAAATTAATTCAGACATGTGTAGCCCAAATTTACAAAATATCAAATATGAAAGCCTATGATAGTTCTTTGTCATGATATAGACCGAATGCATCAAAACATATTTCAAGAATTTGAAAACTGTACTTTCAAAATATCACTTTATTACAAGATTAATTTATTATTTACCGTAACCAACCTGTAATATAGACAAATCTACAACTTGAGAATTTTAATTTCTCTTGTGAAAATTACAGTAATTGTGTACGTGATTTACAGAATTAAAATGTGGACACTCATTTCGAGATTTAGCTATAAGACAAGTATGCATGCAATAAATATTAAATTTCTTTGTTTTTGCTTGTTATTAATGCAGGCTCTAATTAATGCAAGATATGTGCCCCAGACCCTGGTAGCAGCATGCATACTTGATTTAGCTATAAGACAAGTATGCATGCAATAAATATTAAATTTCTTTGTTTTTGCTTGTTATTAATGCAGGGTCTAATTAATACAAGGCATGTGCCCCAGACCCTTGGTAGCAGGGTCCCCAAACTGGTCCTGAAAATAACATTTTACCTCTTTTGCCCCTAAAAATGGCAAAAAATAGTCTTGTAAAAGGCAAAAATATGTTATTTTAGGAGGGAGGCTCACAAATATGTATGCAGAAGTTAATCAGGCCCTGTATTAATGTAATAATTTAATGCTGATAGTCATACCTCACACACAGTAGTTTTATTTTATATATGGATATCATTATGCTTTAATCTGAAAGTTGTTTTCTCATTAACTTGTGTAAGTATGAATTAGTATTCACTAAAAAGATTTTGTGTAGTCTTTTTTCGACCCACATGCCTCAATCAATTAGATAATAATTGGCCATAACAAGTAATTACTATCAGTTCTGCAATACAAAAGCTATAAGAGCATGTTTTTATTTTGGATAAGTAACAAGAAAGGGCCATTCTTTTTTTTTTTATTTAATTGAAAAATAGGCAGAACACAATGCTTTCCTGAAACTGTCTCGAGCAAACTTTGTGTTTTTTTTATGACGTATCACATCTGTAATTGCTAGTCTTCCCCCCTCCCCACAAAAAAAAAGTCATTTTTTTTCAGGGAAAATTTGCTTCAGTTGAAATTTTTTTTATTTTTTGTCTAATTTTTTTGGTAACACTGAGCAAAAGATTTTGACTCTACAAATTAAAAAAATCTGGTGTGAACGTGAAACAACCACACGACTTCCATTACCCACCCACTATCACACGTATTATATGCATTTTTGAGAAATAATGTGATCTGAAAACATAAAAGTGACCTAAAGAAGTAGAAACCTAAAATTTTTCCGGTAAGAGAAACTTATAAAAACATAGTATAAAACAAAACTTACATATAGCAAGGTAAAAAATAGGAGAAAAAAATGGTAGTTATTTTTTAAAACACAAATTTCCGAGATTTGAAGATGATCTACCTAAGCAGGAAGACTGTTAATTTTCCTCTAATAACCACGTAATGCACGAGAAAAAAATGGATTTATATAACAATTTTCAAGAAAATCATTAGAGCCATTTTTGAGATACCAACTTTTACAAAAGATCAATTATTGACCAGAAAACAATTACCCATACTAAAGTATAGGATATAAAAGTGAGATAATATGGCGAGTTTGAAAAAAATCTGTATGAAAAGGAATGTGTTTGCGAGACCTGAAATTGAGCTGTTTAATACTAGACGCCTATCAATTTTCCTGAACTATAGTTCATTTCATTCATTCATTACTATTATTTTGTTTCTGATACACCATAGTTTCAAAAGTTAAATTTGGGGTTTTAATTATAGTAACGTCTAAAAAATTTAGTAAGTTTTCATTTTCTATTTCAAGAATAAATTTAATATCTGCATCAATTTCATTTAGTTTATCAAGTATGTTTTTTAGGGGGGAGGTGCTATTTATTATTGCAAATACATTGTCAACATATCTATACTAGTGTTTTATTTTTTAAAAGTTTTTTAGAATGTTTTCGTTTTCCATTAATCTTAGTTTACTAAATCAGGGATGAGATTTTTCAGTTTTTTCAACTTTTTTCTGATTTTGATGTGCATTTGTTACATCAGCTAATCTAGTGAAACTTGAATGAATACTAAATGAAGATTTAAAAACATTTATTACTCTAATATAATAGATTTTGTCATAAAAGTTCTAGTATTTCATTTTCTTTGTGTATAGTTTCAGCTTTTTTGTCATTTTGCTCATCTCATCCCTACTAATAAAGACAGCCCTAACCAAAACAAATCAGAATGAAGATATTAAAATAGATTTCAAAAATTTTAATAAAATAGCCCACTATAGTAATTTTTACGCAATAAAACGCAAAGCCGTCGAACTTTTGGTAAACTGCGATTCATGCAATACAGAACCAATGGAAATAGACGCAAGGTGGCTTTTATGCTGGATGAGAAATAGACAAAGATACAAGAAGCAAGACCACCAAATGCATCAGTTCACGAAAATAGCGTAGGTACCTGATGAAGGCCGCAGATAGCGGCTGAAAGCGCTAGTGCAAGATAACTTTTAGTGGTTTTAATGTTTTTAATATAAACATCTTACTTTTTAAGGAAAAAAAAAACTTATTTTCTAGAAAATAGCATTAAACATAAAAAGTAACTACAATTATAAATATAATAAAAGCAAGTTTATCTTTTATAATTGATTCAGCTTTCCTTTTCTAAAACCAAACTAGGTTTTTGTTGAACAGTGGACATTAATGTTGTTCAGAATCAATGTTTAACTACTTTTAACACTTAATCTATAATAATAAAAGGAAAGTTTTGTCTGTCTGTCCATTCTTCTATACGTTTAGCCCTTATTGAACACAGAAATACAAGAATTGACATACAGATGCTCAGAAGCCTTCACAAAGGGGCTCCTGAAAACAGAATTTAAAATTTTTACTTAGTTGTGGAGTTAGGATTCATTGAAATGTCGACCTATGGCTAATCAAAAAGCGATCTCAATGACTGAGAATTCATCACGATTGCATAAAAATAGATGTTTTAACGGAGTTAGAAGCAGAAAAAGTGGAAAATGAAGTAAAAATATTAGTCCGATCATTACGAATTGGGTACCATGTGAAAGGGGGGATTTTTCTGAATCTTAAGAGTGCAAGCTGCTTATTGATACAACAAATAAATTTTTTTAATTAACTAAAGTATGAAATTTAGGTGGAAACATTTCAACTGCTAGATGACTGTTTGCGATGAAAAAGGAAATGATTGTAACCAATAATTAAGATTTAACGTATTTTATAGTGGGGGGAGGGGAAATTGCAATTTTCAGATTTTTTCAAATTTTCATTAACGTTACATTTAAATTAATATTCGGCCTAGACAGCATATTATAAAGCTGCAATTTAATTTTTCATGAAAATATGTGAATAAACAAAAAAATTACATTTTTATTGGGAATTATTTTATCACGACTCACGTAACCAAAAGACAATGTAAGATTTAGTTTTCTTTTATATTTTGCAGTATTTTGAATTGAGATATGCTGTTGAAATTTCATAATATTTGGTTTTAATGCTCGATAATTCGATTGTGAATATTTTTGAAAGTAGAAATATTAGGAAGGACTTCAGGAGGCGAAGGGGAAAAAAAGAGTTACAGCATTTGAAATTGGTATTATTATTAGGTTTTAAGGCAAGATATATAGATTGCAGATATTTACAAGTGTAAAATTATTAGGAGGGATGGAAAGGGCGGGGGGCGAAGGGCAAAAATGTAGAAAAGGAATGGGAGTTTCGGAGAAATCAATGAAAAACCCAGAACGTCTTTATTCTTTTATATTTTGCAGAGTTTTGATTTCTGATACTCCGTTCACATTTCATACTAAAGATTTTTAACAGTATTTAGCCCAGAATTATGCAAGTTTTGGAGAAAACCACGAAAAAGTCAGACACAAATCATTTTATAACAGTATTTATATTTTTGTATCTCAGCTTGTAATTAGCATAATTTCAAAGGTAATATTTCATTTAAAAACTTATTTGAATTGGATTTCAAGAATAGATGTTGCAAATCTGTCGCCAGATGGCGCTTTGATATTTTAAATTTTCAATATCTCCAACTCTAATTGTGATTAAATTACGTATATAGGGTAGATTAGATCGTAGATGCCACCAGGCTGAGGGTTTTCCACGATTTTGAACGAATAGCAGGGGTCGTACTTGTCCTGAAATTCCTGAAAAATAAAAAAAATGTCCTGAAATGTCCTAAAATATCGTAATCCGTCCTGAAATTACGCGAAATTTGTCATAAATCTATATAAAATCGTTCTTCCTGACTGACTGAGGGGGTGATTCATCATCGCCAGACCAAACCCCTAGACCTAGAAGCATGAAATTTTGTGACAATGTTCGTTCTATGACGTAGGCATCCACTAAGAAGCGATTTTTCAAAATTCGTCCCCCCAAGGGGGGGAGGGGGGCAAAACATGATTTCACAAAATCTTTAATATCTCAAATAAAAAAACAGATACCCGTAAAGTTTTTGCTTTAAAATATAGCTAATACAAATGTCTAAAAACCGATTTCTGGAATTTTCAAAATTCGGTCCCCAAGGGGGGCGGGGGTCAAAACGTGATTTCACATGCATAAAACGTGATTTCGTATAATCCTATATATCTCAAACAAAAAAAATAGATATACGTGAAATTTTTGCTCTAAAATATAGCTAATGCAAATATCTAAAAACCAATTTCTGGAATTTTAGAAATTCAGCCTCCAGGTGGAGCAGCAGGGGGGGGGGGCTATGGGGCAAAAACAAATAGAAATACAGATAGGGCATTCAAAATTGGTACAGATACGTTTTAGAGGCCTGCAAGTTGAATGAGGATATTTTCGATTGTGTAAAGTTATTAGGAGGGGCAAGAAGGGGAGAGGGGGGGGCAAAAAATAAAAATAGTTAGATTGTTCAAAATTGGTATATAGAGGTTTTCGATACCTATAAATCGATTGCGGATATTTTCGAATTTGTAAAATTATTAGGATTGGCAGGAAAGGGGGGGGGCTATGGACAAAAACAAATAGAAATACAGTTAGGCCATTCAAAATTGGTACAGATAGGTTTTAGAAGCCTGCAAGTCGAATGGGGATTTTTTCGAAAGTGTAAAGTTATGAGGAGGGCCAGGAAGGGGGAGGGGAGAGGGGGGGCAAAAAAATAAAAATAGTTAGATCATTCAAAACTGGTATATAGGGGTTTTCGATACTTACAAATTGATTGCGGATATTTTCGAATTTATAAAATTATTAGAGGAGGCGGGAAGGGGGGGCTATGGGCAAAAATAAATAGAAATACAGTTAGGCCATTCAAAATTGGTACAGATAGGTTTTAGAAGCCTGCAAGTCTAATGGGGATTTTTTCGAAAGTGTAAAGTTATGAGGAGGGCCAGGAAGGGGGAGGGGAGAGGGGGGGGCAAAAAAATAAAAATAGTTAGATCGTTCAAAACTGGTATGTAGGGGTTTTCGATACTTACAAATTGATTGCGGATATTTTCAAATTTATAAAATTATTAGAGGAGGCGGGAAGGAGGAGCTATGGGCAAAAATAAATAGAAATACAGTTAGGCCATTCAAAATTGGTACAGATAGGTTTAAAGGCCTGCAAGTCGAATGGGGATATTTTTAAAAGTGTAAAGTTATTAAGAGGGCCGGGAAGGTGGGGGGGGCTGAGGGGCATAATAAAATAAAATAGCGTTAGATCATTCAAAATTGGTACATAGAAGTTTCCGATACCTACAAATCGATTGCGGATATTTTCGATTCTGTTTTTATAAGATAATTATGCATTTTTTTTTTTTTTTTGTGGGGAATTTTTCAGGATTTTTTTTTAATACAGCAGTTTGAGCAAATGAGCGTTTTTCCAATATTTCTAAAAATTCTTTGTTCATGTTCTAATAATGTATATAATATTAGTTTTATATTTGTATGTTTATTGTGTAAGTTAAACAAAAGTACAATTTTAAACAAGATTTTGTAAAAACCCACATGAGTTTTTTCAAATAGGTGTTATGAAAAAAACCCACCTGGGTTTTTTCGGGTTTGTCAAAATCTAGCCAACCCTGAATAGAGGTGTTGATCCAGGTTTTAATTAATTTCTGAGGCCTGTTTTTGTGAAAAATATTCCTCAGAATTTGCAATTGCATAAAAACTTTAATTTTGCCATCCCTAGATATCTAATCAATGTTCAATAGTATAATAAGTATTTCATTTAAACAAGTACTGGCAATGATATGAAATAATACTTAAAAGATAGAAAATTTTTATAAAATAGATCATTTTTATAAAATGAAATTTTGTGAAAAAGACCGTTTTTATAACTGGATTTTGTGAAGTAGTTTATATTTCATGGATTTATGTTATTTGACGGAAATCATTTTATAGTTTTGAATTTTGTGATGGGACAGCAGATGGGTTCCAATATTTAGCTGGATCAGCCTCTAAAATGCTATAGTTATTTTTTTCTTTGAAACTCAGAAAGAAGTTTATTTATATTTACTCTTATAAACTTTAATTCTTGATTTGTGGATTTTTTATTTCAATTAGTGCGAGAGATAAAAGCAGTGTTGCAAAGAATTTACCTTGCGATATTTTTTTTTTAACCTGGTCAAACGTAAACGCCCTGAAATTGTCCTGAAATTTTATGTAGTACCAGTACTACCCCTGGAATAGATTGCTTCATATCATGAAATGCAAAAGGGCATCACTGTTGCCACAGAGCAGATATTTGCAACAATTAGAATTTTCAAAGGTATTTGCACTGTGAGCAAGTAAGATGTTGTAGGTTCTAAAATGGGAAGAGTGCCACTGAGCGGAAGTTTAATACAATGAGATTTTTCAAGGATCACTTGCACGGTGAACGAACAGTCTGTTTTGATCATGAAACGGGTATATGACGCCACAGGTGCTACTAAGTGGGAATTTTCTATAGTTAGAATTCTCAATAAAGGTACTTGAACACACGTTTGGCAAGTTTCTTCCAAGGCAGAAAAAACCAGACAGAAGAAATAGGTTTCTTTCAAGTGGAAGAAATGGAAGAAACTGTTTTTCTTAAAAATTTATCCTATAAATTGCAGATTTGTAAGATACAATGGATGCATTGATCTTATAAACAACTTTAAGTAACTTTAAATACAGTGAAACTTCTACGGGAGACCACCCCTATTAAGCGAACCCCTCCTCCAACGACCGATTTTTAAAGGCACCGATTTTTTACCCTATCTACTTAATGTTAAAAATCCTCCAGAAGAGACCAAACAACCCTCTATAAATGACCAGTCCTGGTTCACTTTCCATTTTTTTTTCTTTTTTTCCGAAATAAAACAAACAAAAATCACATTCTAAACCAGCCGATAGCAGGTGCAAGTGCAAGGTCATTTTGTACTAGAAATTTAGTTAAGCCCGCCTCATTCAAAAAGTGCGATAATTCGCCAGAGATAGCAAACGTAACCAGTGGAATGTTGTAACTTCTAAAAAATACAAAAAGGCGCGGTGGTGGTGATTTTCGCGAAACGTGCCAAGCGGCACCTGAAAGCAAATTTTCTGCAGTAGCGCCTTGATCTTGGGATAACCAGGCTTAGATAAATAACAACATAAAAAATATTTTTAAGTGTTTTTTTTACATTTTAAGAAAGTTTAAATTTAAAAAAATACGTATGTGTAGTTATTTATAAGTATTAGTATGCTGTATTAAATAAATAATAACATAAACAATATTTTTAAGTGTTTCTTTATTTTTATTTTTTTGGCAGTCCAATTTTGACACTTCTTTGAGCGACCACCTCTCTTACCAACCAAATTTTTGCGGAACGAAAGGTGGTCGCTCGCGGGAAGTTTTACTGTATATCTATACAAATTTAATAACATATTTAGTTAATAATTATGAGGTTTTTTTTTTATGAAAATGAGCTAATGATCCTCGGTATCTGATGATCACGTTCCAAAATACTCAATATTCAGTAAAAAAAAAATCAATTTCAATTTAAACAGTATAAAGTTTTATGATTTAGACGATTTTATTTCTTTAACTGGTAATAAATAATAATTTGGATCACTTGCTTATACTTTCTGGTAAAACAGCTCTTAATGTAATCCAGTTAATTAAAAGAACCAGTATGCAGTAATTACTTTTACTGTATTACAAAATGTCATCAAAAATTTTATTAGTTCCCCATCATACTATAGGTAGAACTTAGGTAATTGTGAAAAATTTCGACCTAGGTTTTTTGACTTTTTCATATGTTTTCAGGTGTGAGGAATCCGAAAATGACAAAATTTGTATTGGTGTCTGTCTGTAGGGTGTCTGTTAGTGTGTTAGTCCGTTAGTGTGTTAGTCTGTTAACACGATATCTCACGAACAAATGATCACAGAGAGGTCAGATCAGTTTTAAAATATTACTTTCGATACTGGCAAGAACCCTATCCATTTGCAACATTCAAATTAAAAAACTTCGTAAGTTATGAGAAATTTACGATTTTCTTAACATGGGAGAATATGACAAAAATTCACTTAAACGTGCATTAAATGGAAACTTTTTACTGTAAAAATGTCAGACTAGTTTTAAAATATCAGTTTTGATGACCGAATGAACATCAGTAACTATAAATATGCTACTTTGAAAATTTTGCAAATTATTGGAAATTTACGAATTTCTTAACATGGCAGAATAGAGCAAAATTTCACATAAACGTCAATCTTGAGGGATATTTTCATCCTAAAGATGTCAAACCACTTTTTAAATATTATTTTGGATACTGGCATGAATATCATAGACTATGATTTTTTCTATTTAAAAAATTCGTAAGTTATTTGGAATTTATGATTTACTTAACATGTCATAAAAAGGCAAAATTTAGCATAAACATCCATTTTGAGGATCATAAATAATTTTTCAACTTAAAATAGATAAATACAAACTATGGATTTTTTTTTATCCTAGAGAGCTTGCAGGACAGTATAAAAGTAGGTATCTTACTTATTGATACAGTTCATTGGGTACCAGCTTCGAGTTTATACAAAAAATTGTATCCTTTAAAAAAAAAAAAAAAAAAAAAGTGCAAATATTATGGCTAAAAATTCAATAATTATTATCACTTGCACTGTGGGAACGTATAATAATATTATGAGATAGTATCTATGCAAAAAGTTCTAAAAATATTAGCATTGAAAAGTAAAAACCCATTACCTGTATATATATTTAGTGTTTGTTATCAAATAACTTATTTTTCTAAAGATATTTTTAATATCAATTGAATTATAGTTTAGATTTGGCCAGGGTTGGCAGGTTTTTGACACGTGACAGTTTTTGACGGTTTAAACCATGGTTAAAACCGTCATGTCAAAAACCACCTTGTCAAAAATGTCAAAAACCGTCAAAAACCTATATTTATAATTTAATTGTCGTATGAAAAATTAGCTTAATAAAATATAGTTCATAAGGATTTTTTGAAAAGTAAATAGAATGATGTTCTTTGAAAAACACATTGTTACAACATTTTGATTAATATAAAAAACAAAACTTTAGGCTTTTAAAATTTTACTATGAATTATTTCGATGTTCATTCAAAATATGCTGTGATACTTTTATATATTATTATGAAATTTATTTATAACTATGCTTGATATAGCACATGTTAAACTTAGTTATGCGATACTTTAAAAATATAGTTGTTTTCAATAAGATATTATTTATCAGTATGTTTTAAAAGGTAAACATAATACATATTAATGTCTTTGGAGAAACATTATTATAACAGTTTGATTAATATAAAAACGAAACTTTAGCACGTTAATCGCCATGTCAGTCATATGTGCCTGACGCATTTTTAACTAGGAAATAACCCTAAAAGGAATATGATATACGCCGAGTAATTATTAACACGTTAATCGCCATGTCAGTCATATGTGCCTGACGCATTTTTAACTAAATTGTCTAATAAAGTTATCATGGCCCATGTGAAAATTTTTCTGATATTATCGTGGCGATTAACGTGTTAGGCTTCTAAAGATTTATGATTCATATATCATTGATAGATCATTTTGATTGACAAATCATTTTATTTGCAATACAACATTGTATAGTTCAATTTTTTTAGTATTGTGCTTTTAGTATTATATATTTAACCAGTAAAATAAAAATGCATAGCCTAATATTTTGTATTTAAATATTTTATAGAAAAATATAACTTTTTTTTTTTTTCTTAATGACTGCTGATATTGCAAGTTTTTAAGAAAAAGTAATAATTCTGAATGTTAAAAAAGCTTGAATTGTGTCTGAAATTCATATAATTACCGTGAAACACGAGAAATATGAATGCTTTCTGGACATGTATAAATTGTAATAAATGTAATATTTACCCGTACAGATTTTTAAAAAAATTATTAGTCTAAGCTGTAGGGCCCACCAGCAGCCAAGTGGTACTACGCTCAAAGCTGGTAAACGTGAGGTGTAGGGTTTGATCCCAGGACGCACTCGTTGGCCTAACCATTCAGAGTTTTTCATGTTTTTCTCCGAAACTTGTATAAATACGGACTAGGACCCTGTAGACAGACCCACACGGAGGGCAATACCCCTTAGGCCTAAGATACTAGAGTAGCAATCAGCCTTACTCCCAAAATACCGGACACCAATAGTCCAAGCTATAAACAGGTACAAATATTTATACAATCAATAATAATAATAAACAGATAAAAATTCATTAATAAATGATAAGTATAATAAATGTATATTATGAATATAATTATTTTCAAATTCATATTAATGTACTGCCCACACATATTATGTCTTACTTAAAGGGGGGAAAAAATCCTGTATTCTGTGTTTTCATGTCTTATGTGAAAATTCATAAGTAACTTCGGAATTTTAGAATTTCATAAATATTAATATAAATAAACATAAACATACAAAATATAACTGTATGCATACTTTGTATATATTTCTTAGATTATAAACCAGTATATTTACCTAATTTTTTATAAATTATCTACAAATTGTTTTCAGATTTCTTAATTTATAAACAGCATAATAGTTAGATATTCACTTGTATATGGCAAATATTACTAAGTCCTATTTCTAACCAGATTTTAGCTCATTTATAGATGTTGAATTTTGACAATACAGGTTTTTGACGGTATAGAGGTTTATGACAGGTTTTTGACGGTTTAAACCATGTATAAACCTTTGTCATGTCAAAAACCACTTTTTGACGTCAAAAACCCAACCCTGGATTTGGCATTATATTTATACTTTGAGTTTATATAGTTCATAAATTTTAATTTTGAACATCTGTTTTGTCTTTTGGTTTGTTTCTTCCAGTTTCTTCCGGAAGAAACACAACCCTGCTTGAACAATAAGCGAATAAGCTGTTGTAAGTCCTGAAATGGGAAGAAGGTGCCGCAGGCGCCACCGAGCCGAACTTTAATACAATCATATTTTTCAAGGATTGCGAACCAACTGGTCACCGAAGGTGGCTAGTAATAAATAATTTTATTTTAATTTTAGTAGCAACGTAATTATAAAGTACCCTGGTAAAGAAGCTAAAGTAAAGTTTTTCTACTAGTATAATTAAGTTAATAAAATGCATCTTCTTTTTTAAAATGAGTAAAATTAATGACATTTTTTTTTAATTTAATAAATTAGCCCATTTTCAAAATAGCAAAATAATAGTAGTAATAATAATTAGTTGAAAAGTTGTCAAGAAGGCAGGGTTGGCAAAAACCCGGGTTTTTGTAGAAAAACCCAACGCACTTGGGTTTTTGCGGGTCTGGGCTTTTGTGGGTTTTTGTTTGAATACATTTGCATTGCAATGTTACATATATGTTATTTAGCATATTAGTTGTAATATACCTAATTATAATATATTAAATTACTAATTCATTAATTTAATATTTATCTTAGAAATAAAAATTGGTTTGATTCTAATATTAAAATAGTGTTAATTAGTAAGATTAAGCTATATTTTATTTTAATGTATGCTTATTCAAAATAAATATTCTTAATGACAATAACTGATAAAATAAAAGAATTTAAATTCTTAAGTACAATACATATCATTTAAATTTTTTAGTTCCCCATCATACTATAGGTATGGGGAACTTAAGTAATCGTGAAAATTTCTGCCCTTGTTTTTTTTTTTTTTTACACGTTTTCATGTGTGAGGAATCCGAAAATAACAAAATTTGTATGGTGTCCGTCTGTAGGGTCTTTGTTAGTTTGTTAGTATGTTATGTTAGTCTGTGCACATGATATCTCAAGAACAAATTGTCGCAAAGAAGTCAGATCAGTTTTAAAATGTTACTTTCGGCACAGGCAAGAACCCTATTCACTTGCAACATTCGAATTTAAAAACTTCGCATGTTATTAAAAATTTATAATTTTCTTAGCATTGGAGAATAGGGCAAAATTTCACTTAAAGGTGCATTAAATGGAAAATTTTTACTGAAAAAATGTGACACCAGTTTTAAAATATGAGTTTTGATATCGGAATGAACATCAGTAACTAGAAACGTGCTACTCTGAAAATTTCGCAAGTTATTGGAAATTTACGAATTTCTTAACATGGCAGAATAGGGCAAAATTTCACATAAACGTCAATTTTGAGATATATTTTCATTGTAAAGATGTCAAGACCACTTTTGAAATATTATTTAGGCTACTGGCAGGAATATCATAGAGTATGAATTTTCCAATTTAAAAAATTCGTAAATTATTTGGGATATATGATTTACTTAAAATGGCAGAATAGGGCAAAATTGAGCATAAACATCCATTTTGAGGATCATAAATGTATCATATCAGACAATTTCAAAATAACATTTATGATACTTGTTTGAACATGATTGACTACAGATATTCTAATGGGAAAATTTCGCAAGTTATTTGTAATTTAAGATTTTATCAACACAGCAAAATGGGGTGATATCCCATATAAATATGCATTTTTAGGATTGTTGCATTGGAAATAGTAGCATGAAAACTAAACTACAAAAGTGATCATAAAATAAATTAATAGATTAGAATAAGATAAATATATCAAAGTAAACGGTGGATAGCTTGTTAGGCAGGGATTTCATTCTGTCACTGTGTCAAGCATTTGGTCAAATTAATTTCTCTTAATATGATAATCATGTTAAGAGAATGTCCTGTACTAGAAATTTATGAAAATATATATGATGGAGAACTGAGCAGAGTCCACCTATGCCAACTAATTTTAATTATAAAAATAAGTTGCACTGTTTTATCCTTTTTTTTTTCTTTCTTTTCTTTTTTAAAAGTTTTTTAATAGTTGAAAACAGTTATAGAAGAAAATTTTATTATATTTATAATGGTTGCTACTAAAATTAAAATAAAATTATTATAAAGTTTTAAAACTAAACAATTTAATTAGTTAAATATTGTTCCTGGACAATGTTTATGCCCGCTGTTAAACAAAAATATCGTTCGGTTTTACAGGAAAAAGAAAATTGAACCATTTATAGAAGATAAAATTGCTTTTATTATATATTTATTAACTGTAGTCAATTTTTATGTTTAATACTATTTTCTAGAAAATGAGATTTTTCTTAAAAGGTAAGGTGTTTTCTATACTTTTTAGATGGGATTTGCAAATTATAAATAATTTTTAACAAAAACCCAGTGGGTTTTTGTTGGTGGGCCCGCCCAGAAAAACCCGGGCGGGTTTTTCTGGGCTGGGCCCAGTTTGCAAGAAGGAGTTGAAGGATTACCTCAACCCTGCAAGAAGGAGTTGAGGTAATGTGGCCAACCATACGATAATTATCGTACACATAGTTGCTAAGTCTCTGATTTTGGTGGGAGACTTCATACCAGAAATTTTCTATAATAAATTTCCCTTTATTTAATCATGGAAAACTAATATGAAATATTTCTATCAAAACCTAATTTAAAAATTAGAAATTTGGGCAAATATCGTATGGTTAACAATGCTGAGTTGAGGAGATTTTATTTACAAGAGAAAGAGTTAGGGAGTCTTAGAAATTATAACATTGTTGAATAATTTTTTAATATGCAACAATGTACAAAGTACAGGTTTAGTACTTTGGTATCTAAGTATACCAACCAAAGTCCTGGTTAAGAAGACATCGATGAGCACAGGGCTTGAAATTAACAGTGGTCATTAATCCGGGACTACAAAAATATTCAATGTACTAACAAAATATAAATTTTAGTGGTCCACTGGACCAGTGACAACAACTGTAAACTTTTAAATCTCAATAGTAAATATGGCATATTAAGCTCATTTATTCAGACATAAATTTTTGATTTATATAAGACTTCATTTGTATTTTTTAATTAATTTACAAAAAATCCTCATATTTCACTTGTAAATTTATAAACAGACAAAGTCTTAGTAAAACAAACAGTTTAGAAATCTTTAAATATTTTTTTAAAATATAATAGAATGGAAGAAATAGACCAGTCAAAGAACGTATGAACCAGTGAAATCTGAAAATTACTGGTTCTGCAGACTAGTAACTTTATTTTAATTTCTACCCCTGCAAGCACTATAGTTATAATGTAGTAAAGTAATATAAAATCAGATTTATAGCAATGTTTATGCTAGAATCTTGTTTGTTCTTATGTGACTCTTGATGACTAAACTTGCAAGATATAAGTTGACTATTGAAAACATATGAGTCAAAATGAGAGACAAAGCTTTTAGAAGCAATTTTATTTAATTATATAAACTTGGAAAATTATACAGAATAATATGCATACATATAACAATAGAAGCCCCCTGCATGTGTATGTGTAATAATTTTACCTTCATCTTAATTTAACTGAGTTTCACGTGTTTTTCATTCATTTGCTCCCAGTTTTAGTAAATATGTAATAGATATATACAAAAAAAAGAAAAGAAAAAGAAAGTCTTGTTTAGCAATGAAAATGCTTATGTAAATATATTTAAGGAAAAAAAAAAAAAAGTAGCCTTTTACGAAAATCAGACTTAGTATCTTTTGTAAACAAATTTGGCTTAAAGTAGTTGTTTCAAGTCTCCAAAATGTGGAATCCCTATCTAACAGAGTTAGCTAAGTTTTCCAAAATGGTATATAGATTTCCTCCTAATCTTCTCCATAATTAAAAAATGAGCCATTGATTGCTGTTCCTAGTTTTTTCATCTTTTTTCCAATATCATTTATGATCGAAAACTGGATGTTAAAAATTTGCACAAATCCAAAACTTCTTTCTTGTGTGTGTGTGTGTGTGTGTATATATATTATATATATAAAAGTTATTAATAAACTAGACAAAGAACTGTTGAAAAATATGAGCAAGATTTAAGTTCAGAAAGAAATTATAAATAGTTGGCCATGACGTTGATATATGTATTTATAAATTTTCTTAGAATTTCTTTTTTATTCTTATTTATTTATTCTTGGTCTTATTTATTTATATTTTATTTATTTTTTTTTTTTTTCCAGCTTCTAGATGTAGAGAGTGACATTTTCATCAGAAAATGCCGCCTCCACCTCCACCAGCGCCACCGCCTCTACCAAAACAGCCAGCTAGTGGCTCACAAAATAAATCAAAAAACTGTGAACCTCCCCCTGACAGAAATGCTCTCTTATCGCAAATTCGTAAAGGCGCTAAATTAAAAAAAGTGGAGACAAATGACAGAAGTATTCCATTAATTGAAGGTAAATATTGCTGAATTAGTATTTTTAAAAATTAATTATTGTTTAATCTCTTATATTTATAAAATTGTCAGATCTCCTATTTA
Organism: Salticus scenicus; assembly: GCA_963930645.1. Classification (NCBI taxonomy): domain Eukaryota; kingdom Metazoa; phylum Arthropoda; class Arachnida; order Araneae; family Salticidae; genus Salticus; species Salticus scenicus. The sequence goes on along the minus strand of OZ005650.1, from coordinate 107,443,425 downwards.
ATAAAATTGCTAAATCCATCCAGTTTTAAATTCATAAACATTAAATAAAATGTAAAAAATATATTAAATATGTCTTTATATATATTTATTGTATTCATTTGTTACAGTTATTCTCTTAAGGAAAGAAAAAGAGAGAATAAAATAACTTTACACTCCAAGAATACATTAATTCATTACTGTTAAATATCAAATTATTTTTATTCATTTAAAACTACAATGTATGTAATTATATTCTTCCAGCTTCCAGTATGTTTTTGTTTTATACTTTATACTAGCAGAGTTCAAAAAGTAAATTACATTTCAACAATAAAGGTAAAAAATACTTTATTTAGAAGTGTGCTACAATACAATATGACACATGTACAACACACCATTTCTCTGCATAATTTCTGAATCGCTGCAGGCATTTGTTAAAATGTTACACTAATCATTTGATGCACTGACGATAGAATCTCACTTCTTGGTTCTGGAGTTAACTTAGAACTAGACTGAACTGAACAAATTAAAACTGGTGATGGACAATAAAATAAGTACCACAACAGATAATCCTAACTCTTTTGCAATATATTCGATGCTTACTCTGTATTTGCTGAGAATATAATATGCCTTCCACCTGCTGCACAATATCTAATGTGATTAGCATTGTTGGCCTCTCTTGCCTTGCCACATTAATTAAATCTGTTGAATGTAAATTGTGACTGTCTTCCAACTGCTGGCACCATTTCACAATGGATGGATTTGAGGTTTATAGTCTCTCAATATTTCGTTCTAAATCTCTGTACTTGTGCAAAGTTTTGCCCATAAAAATTATACTGTTCCGTGTACTTCAATGTTAAAGCAAGTTTCCAACTGATGGCCCAATTTTTTCTCCTACAATTTTACAATACAGTAACAGGGTGAAATCTCAGCAGTGCTCCATGGTCACTTTTGTTGGCACAGCCTTTGTCAGCTCGTAGACATGATTTACTTTCCAAGATGGCAACTGTTGACTTTAGTGATCATTTTCACATGTAAATAATGATTGTAATGCAATTTTAAATACAAAAGCAGGGTTCCCATGGGTCAGGGGAAACCTGGAAAAATGATGATATAAACCTGGAAAATGCTTTTTGAGCATTCAATTTATATCCCAAGTCACGTTACTATGTTGTCTTTTATGTCGCGAACCAAATTTTGTGACTGGAATTTTCGAAAAATAGACTTGGAAATCCTGGAAAAGTCAGGGAATTTTATTTTTGAAACTGAGTGGGAACCCTGCAAAAGACATCAGCAAACACCAACACACTTCCAATAAAATTAATGGTTTTGAAAAGATCAAGAGAAATGTAGGAGTGTACAAACCTTGTAATGAAACAGGAAAGACTAAGGGAATACTTTTTTTTCCAAGATTTCAGTAGCAACCCTGTATATGTAACTCAATACTCAGTTATTATTTTCATTTCTAATTTTAAATGTAAATTATCAAAAGTTGCATTCAGTATAATAAAAAAAAAGCATTAAAATATATTTTTTTAAGATTATTCAAATTAGAAACCTTATTAATATTTCAGTGTGTACTCGCTTCTGAAGCATTAAATTAAAAAAAAAAAAAAAAAAAAAAAAAGTCACTGAATACTTCTAATTCAATATGCACAAATAAAAAAATGTATGAAAATTTGTATTTCAATAGTCAGTATCCCAATGTATGCACTTTTTCTTAGAAAAAAAAAAAAAAATCATTTATTTTTGTTTTTTGTTGAGAAAATACTTTCTCTCTTGATCTTTTCCTTTTCCTGTGCCAGCAGATAATCCACAACATGCATAATCTGCTTGTGGATAATCGGGAGTTTGCTGTATAATAAAGTAATAAAATTAATAAATACTATCTTATATCTTAGATATGTTCAACTGATTTTTTTCTGCATATTAGTTCTAATGATACATGATTGTATATCATCTATTTCACTTTTAACAGGGTTCGTACAGTCACGCCTTTTTTGTAGAGTCTTACACCAATATTTTTTCACAATAAATTTCTTTCTAAATTTACAAGCTTCTATTATAACAAAATTTGCAAAATAAAATTAATGGTTTTGAAAAGATCAAGGAAAATATAGGAGTGTATGAACCCTGTAATGAAACAGGAAAGACTAAGGGAATACTTTTTCCCCCCTCTGTAGCAACCCTGTATATGTAACTCAATACACAGCTGTTTCAATTGATAAAAATTGTTTGTTTTAGGAAAACAATCATCAAATGCTGCAGCCAAAAACAATGCTGATACAACTAAAGCTAATGGCCCTTTTCCAATTATTCCTCCAGGAGGATTGTTTGCCCAAGGCATTCCAAAGTTGCGACCCACAACACCACGATCTGGTAAATTTTCTTTCAATTTTATGTTTAAGAAAATAAGACTGTATGATTGTTAAAGTAAATTTTTGCTGCAAAATTTTATTCTTATTTTATTATTTCAATTTAAAAGTCATATGAATAGTTACATTTAAAAACTAAATGGCATAGCTAAATTTTGCTCAGTTATCATATATATATGTTCTCAGGAATTTCTCATACAGAAAATACTATATTAATCAGTTCTCCATGTAATAAACTTGACCGATTGTTGATACTGTGACAGACTGAAATGCACTATGGGAACAGGAGGCGCATTATATTGGAAATTGCATGGAATTCTTGAAAATTAAACATATGAAACTGATCGGAGTAAAATAAATCAACGAATTAAGATAAAAATTTATGTATCAAACTAAAAATGGGTAACCTATTAGGTGGAGCATCTTCTGTCTGTCACCGTGTCAAATGATCAGTCAAATTAACCCTTTCACTACCAGCGTCACATATGTGACAATCCGATTTTCTTACCTGAGCCCGGCGTCACAAATGTGTGACGGTTGTTCATTATCAGTTTTTGATAATTGTTTGCATCAAATCGTGTCGCACACAGACTGGTTATGTTATAAAACAATAAAATAGATACAGGATGTTATTGGTTTTAGTTAGAACATTATAGATACATCCCACAAAAATAAATGACAATTGGTATCATATTTAAATAGTAAGATGTCTGGGCTGTGGTGGCGGTTTTTCTCCTGAGGCTCTGGTAGCGAAAGGGTTAATATAGTATGTCCCAGACTGGAAATTTATGAGAACATATATATAATGAGGAACCGAGCAGAGTTCGTAAGTCTACAGTTTTGTATTTACTTCCATTCTATTAAGAATTACATAAATTATAATTTTGTCTGGGGGGGGGGGGAGGCATTTATTTATGCATTGGTTGATATATTTTAAAACAAATTCTTTGGAAATTTTTCTTCAGATAAGATTTTACCATTAATTAAGCAGCTGTACAAAAGCATTTTATCAAAATTTCTGTAAAACTGATTTGTTATGTTTTTATTACATAGCAATGCAACTATGTACATAGCCATAACAACCGTAACAGTGCCATATTTGTAAAAGCAGGAAACTAAAGCTTTTTATTTTTGAATTAAGCTTTTTTTTTTTTTTTTTTTTTTTTTTTTAAGTATAACATATCTTAAAATAATAAGGAGCTTTGACAATGAAATTCTATGTTTAAGAGATTTCTTATTTAAATTTTTGTTTTATAAATTCTGTGAAATTCAATAAATTTTATATTTCTCAGCAATTGCTATATGGTAACTAAGCAAAATAAATTGGTGACTTGTGTTCTGAAATTATACTTTTTCAACTATATTGAAATTAATCGTGTAAATATGAAAGGCGCATGAATATATTACTGTATAACATGACTCTACATTTGAAATTTGCTATTTAAGATTAGTCTTTTTTACTAAAATCTTGAAAGTTTAAAAAGAAATTTTATGATTATACAGTGCGGCACAAAAGTTTATACACAAGCTAAATTTTTTAATAAAATGAAAAATATACACCGGAATGCTTTGATAGTTTTACTGTATCTAAACCATTGGATTACTAATTCATGTTTTTAATTCGAAAACAATTAATTGAAAGGAAAATAATAAATTATTTAAAAATCAAAATTGTGATGTCACAAAAGTTTATGCATAAAACCAAAATATTTACATTTCACAAAGTACACAAGTTCTTTTGTAGTCTATGGTGTTTCCATTGCACCTGATGAGATCAAATCAGGGTTAACTTGATTTTGCCCGACCCAAAAAAACCTGGGTAGGTTTTTTCAAAATCCTTATTTAAAATTACACTTTTATCTAAGGTTTTTACAATAAACATTATAAATATAAAACAAATATTATGTACATTATTAGAACATGAACAAAAATTTTTTCTGAAATATTGGAACTGCTTTATTTAAAAAAAAAAAAAAAAAAAAAAAAAACTGAAAAATTTCACATGAAAGAAAAATAAATAAAATAAGATTTTATCTTAGTAAAATACAGTAAGAAATTACATATAAAAAATATAAAAGCAAGAAAAAAGAGTTGTTTGTCCATATAAAGAAAATTAGGGGACTTCAGGAATGTAAAATATAAATAAATAAAAATCGAATTTATGAAAAAATTTCTGAAAACTTTAACAGTGCAACACTGTTAAGTTATGTAGAAGGAACAATAATTAAAACTTTTTTTTGGAAATCTATTCAGTAAAAATAATAATATTAATAATGAAGCAACACTAAATAATTATTAAAATCCAGTAGCGGCTCGTGAGATTCCTTTACAGGGGGGGCTGCATAGCTGCATGTCTACGTAAGATTTGAGAAAAAAACGAAAATGATTTTCTAAATAATCTGTTTTAATCGGGGTCTTCGGGTTTTATATGCGCAGACTGAGCAAGAAGCAGAGCAATACAGGATACAGCATAGATTAAAATTTTATATTATTGGACATTCATTACAAAGAAAAAAAAAATAATCTGGAGATTTTATTTTGTTAACTTTATTTATTAATGATAATCAATTTTCCCCAAACAAAATATTTTTCATCTGCATGCTATTATTTTCTCCAAGATGGTATGAAGTATACATACATGATTGTAAATCAAATTTTGCTCATTAAAAAGATACACACAATGATTTATATAAAAATAATAATAAATAGTTTGATTACATACTTATGTAGATCTGTACAGTTCTTGCGATAATAACTGCAAATAATTCGAATCTATTGTCCACAATGATAAATAATTTCTTTTTGTGTCTCTGTACAAAAAAGTATAAGTCCTGTACTCATCAAAATTATACAAATTGCGTGATGATTACCTATAACCTATCTACCAATTTTTAGCTCAATTGGATAAAACATTTAGACGCAATCGCACTTCATAAATTTAAGTCCATTAATCAAAATAAGGAATTTTTCTTGGTGTCCTTGTAACAGAACTATAAGTCTCACATCCATCAAATTCTATACAGCTCGTTTGATGGTGACCTTTCACATACGTACCAGCTTTCAGTTCAATCGAACCAAGCATTTAGATGTTATGATATTCACTCACATATATACACTTACTCACACCATACATATAACACTGTAAAAATAGCAAAAATGAGCTCAGGAGACCTCAAAACATTAATGTAATGCTCGTATCTTAAAAGTGCAATTATAATGATGCGTTTCATTAATTTATTTAGAACATCCTTTGAAATATTAATTAAAAGAGTTAACATTGACGTAAAATCTTGCAAATCACATAGATTATGAAATGCTTGTCTAACATTCAGAACATTTTATTGTTATTATTTTTTTTAATGCGAACTTTACACACATGTACAGTAAACTAAAATTTATACATGGTACAGTAAACTAAAATTTACACATGGTACAGTAAACTAAAATTTCATTCAAATATGAAACCTTTGTATAATTAAAAATGAATTTCCAAAATTTGCTGCACATCTTCTGTATTGCCGTGCATTAAAAAAAAAAAAAAAAAATCTACAAATGTTAAAACACTATTTTCTTTAGATATATTTAAAAAGGCTTGAATAGTATGTATCAGTTTAATTTGGTTTGAAATATTATCCAACCCAGCAGTGCATTCTGGATGTTTTGTGTGTCCTCGTAAAAGAAGTATATAGGAAAAATAGTGTGGCCAATCTAAAGAACGGATATTAAAATGCTTAAATTTCCGAGCATATTTTTGAAAGTTCTCACTCAAATAGAAAGAGAGATGAAACGAAGTTATAAATGCTTTCCAACTTCGTTGTATTTGTATGAAAATGTCAGAAATTAAAAATTTAGTAATCTCGTGTTTTTAAGAAAGGTTCGACTGCTAATATTTCTCATCAAAATAGAAAAACATTAGTGACTAAAATACAAGTGAAAAAAAAAAAATTATAATTATAATAATAACCTTATCAACAAAGCGATTAAACACTTGATAAATTTTAAATATTATGTTTAAGGCAAAATTTATATAAAAATTGAGATTCTGTCTATTCAACGTTTCTGCCATTGGCAAACCAAGAAACCGAAAAACCGTTCGAAATTTCCATGTAATATAAAATAAAAATCTGCTTGAAAAATAAATAAAAATGATTTCTATTTTCTCATATAATCGTGAATAACCTTCATGCTAAATTTTTTTACCTCTCATACATAAATAATCATCAAACACAGCGATTACCGCATTAAAAACTGTGAAGAAAAAACGTAGATTACAAAGGGAAATTGGTCTTTTCCAGGATTACCGAAATCCCTAATCAGGTCGGTGCTGCAGCAGATGCAGCTCCAACCAAATGGTCGAAACTGGTAGGGAAAACGAGTAGGGGCGGTTGTAACTGTTCTTTCCCTAAAGAAATCCCTTTTTTCGGGAGCTGCATGGATGAGCAGTCCCTTTACGAATTTTCGAGGTGCTGTTACGTTTAAAAATGGTTAACTTTTCTCAGCTTTTTAATAATTTTTCATGATAACGATGTAATCTGTTTTTCTATATGCATAATACTATACAATATAATATTTATTTTCAAAATATTTTGAAAGTTGATAAAATAATTTTTTCGAATATTTCTGGGGGGGCTGCAGCTCTGCAGCTCCTGCCACGAGCCGCCACTGTTAAAATCCAGTTTTTGTTGTAAAGGGCAGATACACAGAATTTTAGAATAATTAAAATACAATTATTTAATTAAAAGAAATTTCTTTATAACTTAATCATAAAAAGAAGACTAAAAATTTTAAATTGTCCTATTATAAAAGATATATTACTGTTTAAAAACAGCAATAAAGAAAATATTCTTTAAAACTCTGATTAAACCGAATAAAACCCGAAAAAACATACTACTGGGCTGGGTTTTTTCCAACCCTGGATCAAATACACGATTTTCCATTGATAACACAAGCTTTTGGAAAGTTTCAGGCGCGAGTCTGTACCTGGCTTCCTCGATCGCTGATTTGATCTCTTGCACTGAGTAATACTGCTTCCCATTTTCGTAGGCGTTATGTGAGAAGATTCTTCAGATGTTCTCTATCAGATTGAGGTCTGGGCTGAGTGCTACACTGTAAAAAAATAACTATTACCAGCTGCAAGAAACTCTCTGTGATTGGAGAAAATAATTTTCTCCAATCACAGAGTTTCTTGCAGCTGGTAATAGTTATTTTTTTACAGTGTAGCCAGTTCAATGAGACTGATATTTTGAGTTTTATTCCATTCTTTCGTACAGCAAAAAGTATGTATTCATGCATTGTCCTGCTGAAAGGTTCAGTTGGGACCACATAGGAGTTTACCAAATGGCAACAAATGCTCACTCAGAGTTTTATGTTATTTCTTTGAATTTTCTCTGACATTTAGGAAGCAAAGAGACATTTGTACATTGTAGTACAAAATGCTCATACTTTAAGTGGGCCACCTCTCCTTGTTGCCAGCTGGATATGTTCTTCGGATCTTTCCTCAAGTCAAGCCAATAGAATAAGAACCCATCTGCACCATCCAAATTCATTTTTTTTTTTTTTTTTTTTTTCACCAGAGAAAATAACACTAATCCATTCATCACGATAATACATATGCTGTTTGGCCCATTAAAGTCTTGCTTGTTTGTAACACTGTTTCAAAAAGAGGCTTACCAGCTAATTTTTGTTTTTTGATGAATCCTGATTCGATTATTTGTCTGTGTGTTTTTTGTGATCCAAGTTAATTTTTATCTGATTACGAAATAAATTGTCAGTTAGTCATTCCTTTAATTAGTTTATCCTGCCTAAATGTGGTTTTTCTCGGTCTGCCTGAGAGATAAGCAATTTTGAATTGAATACTATAAATGCCCCATTTGGACCAATTTAAAATAAGCGACATATTGCAAGCCATACTTACCTTCTGCTTTCATCTCCTATACTTTCACAATTTCTTCAGGCGAGAACTGCAGTGATTTTGACATTTTGATTACTTGCACAGTTGTGAATCTTATCTCCTACCATTTATAGTCTAGGAGATATGACTCATCTATCCTCCATCAATTACGTTTAAAAAGGTATTTGCATAAAAACTCATTCGTGAACTTTTGCGACATCACAATCTGGATTTTTTAAAGATTTATTATTTTCCTTCCAACTAATTGTTTCCAAATTCAAAGCATGAATTTGTAATCCAATTGTCTAGATACAGTAAAACTTTTGAAGAATTCCGGTATATATTAAAAAAGTTAATCTATCAAAAAAGTTATATAGCTTGTACTTAAACTTTTGTGCCGCCCTGTATATGTTATACTAAGATGAAACAGCAATAATCAATGTATCCCAAAACTGTGTATATCTCTGAAACATATAAAAACTGTCTTAACCAAATGAAATTATTATATATATATATATATATATATATATATACATTAATATTAATAAAATAAAAAAAAATCTGCTTATATTCTTTGTAAATAAAATTTAATTTAGTACGACAAGACTTATTTTAATGTATTCTTTCATATATAAAGGCATGCAGTAACTGTTTTTCATTCCCTAGCATCGGTTATATTCATTTCTTAAAATTTCTTTGGTATAGCTTTAACATAAGAGCCCCTTGTTAGTTTTTATATCTTATATTTTTTGTTGTCATTTTGGTGATGAATTAAAATGGGTGTCGTAATTGTGTAAGTGAACACCTGGAAAGAAACAACCAAGCTACTATGGTGGCAAATTTCAAATTTTGAGTATTTCTTGGTTAGATTCAGCATATATAGCCAACAAATTTTTAGAAGCCATCATCAATACATATTCAGACGATATCGCCAACAATTATTCAGAAGCCATCCAATTTATGAATGGTGATGGTCTCGAATATTGAAATCGGCAATTGGTTTTTACATATAATCAAGGATGAAATTCTCATGTATCTGTAGGTTTTGAAAAATAAAAAAGTTTTTACAGATTTAACATAGTTTACGATAGTTTAAGAAATTAAATGGTTAAATTAGATATTGGCGGGCATCTTAGTGTATTCAAGATGTAATAATGACAGTGCAAAATCACTGTCTCAAAAAAATTATAATCCTGTGTGTAATCCTAAAAAACTTATTGTATATATCTTGAAGAAATCTGACTAACTAGATTGTGAGTGCACAGACAAATTTGGAAACTTAGATAAGATTCTATATTAGTTCTCCCATCCAACTATAGATATAGGAGAACTCCCATATTTAGGAAAAATTGCAATATCAGTTTTCGGTAATTGTTACATGTTGTATGAAAAATAGAGATGGACGTTATTTCACGTAATAGAATGTATATTATTATTGCACTGTAACCTATTACCACAGTAATATATTACTAAAAATGTCCTATTAAAAAAAATACTATCAACTTTGTAGAGATATGCGAGGAGTTTCTGGTGATATGCCAAAAACCAGAGTGAAAGATATTTTATTCGACAAAGCTACATAAGTAATCTGTTCAGCGATATTATCAGTCAGTAATTTCACTCCATGTTCATTCAACAAGTTTAAAAAATAATACCCCAATCTATATAAGTCAAATACTTTCGATTACCATACATGCTCTCTAATATTTTCTTGAATGTATTAGCCTAAACAAATGAACATTCCTTGTGAAATAGAGTAAGTAGTTTAAATAATTTTAATAGGCAAGGGAATTTTAACGTGAAGGATAAATAATACCGTGCTAATATTAAATATCCTTCATTTTAGCTCAGAAATGATTATTTGTTGTTGATTATTTTTCATGGGACAATGAAATCATTTGGGTATTGGGATTGTTTGTAGAGATTCGCCTGTTTGACAGAATACAGGGAATGCTTGTGAGAAAAGAAGAATGAAAGGAGTGTTTATGGATTAGAGCAATTTTTAATTAATTTCGCACTAGATCTGCCTGATACGATGTTTATGTTTATTTGAAATTGATAATAGCAGCTGCAGTTTAAATTATGTAATAGCATGTGATGTATGCAAATGTTCTTGTTATGGAAATATAACTTTATCCATATTATTTGTCAATTAAATTATGAATAAAATAAGTGTTTAGTACTACTTTAGTTTCAAATCGTAATTTAAATGTGCTTATGAAGGATAATGGTATTGTTTAGTGCTACGTTAAAATAGAATTCTACCAATTTTATCATGTTATGCTAGTAAAAATTCTATATGTGTTCAGAATAAATTGTAGGCAAACTTTTCTTTTTATAAAAGTCAGTAGTATCTAACCATCAAAGATAAGTCTACAAACTATCATATACATATTGTATTCTGCCTATTTAGTACATTCAGTTTTATCATCTTATGCTAGCAAAAATTCTCTGTATTGGATTAGTGTAATTAACTTGCCTTTTTTTAATCATTGAGTAACTTATCATTTCTATACAGCATATGCTTTGAACTTGAACCATTTTAACCAATTGTGAGAATTATCTTGCTATATTCTCCCAATCTCAGGCATCTATATCTTAGTGTAATTTGTTGTTTGACTTTTTGCTATTCTTTAAAATTTGTTAGTTAATTCAACCCCTTTTTACATGTTGCTGGTGATATAATTGTTTTTAATAAAAAATGTTATTTTTTAAGTATCTGACCACCTTTGAAAAGGGCAAAATTGTAATGTTTTCACTCTAGAATTTTTTCAATGTACTAAATAATACTTATTTCACTTGAGATTTCAAATTTAACCATGGACGTGATTATATAATACTCATGACTATCATTTAAGACCTTCAAATTCGAAAAACAAGCTAAAATTGTATAAATATATAATTTTATATTATAAGTGGGTTGCAGAAAAAAGTACAGATCAGTGACTGAATATATCCGTCAGCAGCAATCAGATGGTTAAACGTGTTAAAGAACATTTTAGTGTTACCAAATCTTGCAACAATATTTTCTTGCTAATCAGAAGAATATTCTTCAAGTTTTTATGCATTCTTTTAATTAAAAATTAATAAAGAAAATAAAATTGAAATTTTTGTCAGTAATTAAGTGTGAAAGCACTGACTTACTCAAAGGGTGTGATAGTGCCTTGTGGTATTTGGGAGAAATATGTGCTCATATATAAAAAATATTGTTAGCCTGTTATTTCATTGCAAGTATACCACTCTTTTTGATACCTCATCATTATTATGTTAATTAACAGTGTTTTTTTTGTTTTTTTTTTCCCTTAATAAACAACTTTTATGAATATTTATTTTAATAAAAATGCATTGATTTCTGTTGGGGAAATTGCAGTAGTTCATACGAGATCGAAAAAAGCATTAGGTCCAAGACTCAAAACTAGCAGTCGTTAATTGTATTTTGCAACTAAATAGTATTTCATTTTGACGACCACAGTTTTATACCTCCTAGTCATCACTTTGACGCCATGCATTCTTTTTCCCCTTCAGTGTGCAATTATAACACATTTTTAAAATGTGTGTAATTAAAGCACATTTTAAAAATAAAAAAACTAACTAGATAAAGTATGCAATGTTTATATATATTTTTCTATGTGTAAATAACAATTTTAAAATAGCACCTTAGTACAAACATGTAATGGCAACTAAGAAAACAATGTTAGTTGCCATTTGGCATCCAACTTGCTGATTCTAATTTCGACCCCTGATTAGGTCTATATCATTTGTAAAATAATGCACTCGGTAGCTGCATAAAATGTTTCTTACTGTAGACGTGCTGAACCTATTCAATACAGAGCAATCAGGTAAGTGTAGAAAAGATTTAGCACTTACCTTGCTTTTTCTCTGATGGTGTTGAGTCACTGAGTAATGTACATCACTCTTCCTTTATTATCTCCAGTTACCATAATTTCCACAGCTGAGTGAAGATGTAATCCATAGATATGTTATTATTTAAATGTAAATAGATTTTGATATTGTATGTTTTGTATCAAATCAAGAAATATATTTTGTGATTTATTTTGATAAAATAGTATTCCATTGTGTGAGTGCAAAAAAGCATTCATTTAAGCATCAAAAGGAGATGCATGTTTCTTGATTAGAATTTACGTTGCCACTGAATGAAATTACAATACTGGAAAAGATTAAATGGAAAAATATTTGATATATATGACCATATGAGTAATACGGATAAAGGAAATAATAAGTAACTAGCAAACCCGTGCAAAATTTTTGCATTTTATTTCTTTTCTTATTTACCTTTAAAATTTGAAACTCATAAATGTTATATCAGTTTCACTACCTAATTAAAATTTTAATTTAATTTATTTAAATTTTTATCGCTAAGAGTGCAATGGCATTTTATTTATTTTGGCATAATTTTTTGTTTAAAAATATATATATATATATATTTTTTTTATGATTGCATTTTTTAGTCAATTTATGATAATAATTCATATTCTGTATATATCTTTAAAATATTTTTCAATTTAAATGATCTTTGCAAAGATTCTGAAGGAGCAACTTTTAAAAATACATTTTTTCCATAAAATATCATACAAATGTCGTCACTTTTTCTTATTAGTTCATTGAGCTGTCCACATGCTTAAATATTGTTCATTTTTAAATATTTTTTATTCTCGCGTATTTTATTAATTTCACCACTATCGTATCATTTCCTAAAAAATAATTGTAACTGGTCCACGTTAAAGAAATATTATATAGATTATATATAATTATGATTTTTGCAAAATAACATTATTGAATGATTTTTATTAGTTCATAGTCTATAGAAATACATCTAAGTTTTATTTACGATGGTATATCATTTAAGATATTATGATGAATTCTCTATAACTATACAGATTTTGTTCTTGAATAATGCATGATCTGTTTTTCAAAATGCAGAAGTAGAATAAAAGCATTAGATTGTTGTTAGACATTTATTACACTTTTATCATTAAGTAGCTGAGGAACTTGACTGATGATTGAATCCGAATATCTCAACAATTTTTGTAAAAGAAGTGTTACATTGAGCAATTCAATTCTAGAAGTAAATAAAATTTTATGTGCCCAATAAATAAGCAAAATTGTAGCCTACTCAGAAATATAATGAGTTGCTTTCATTGGAATAGGAACTTTTCTATGCTCAAAACAATAGTGTAAAATCATTTTTCCATTTTTTGATGTATTGAAGCGGAAATAATGAGGAATTTGTCGTTTAAATGTTTAAATAGTTATAAAATATTTTGCTTAACTTTTTTTTTTTTTTTTTTAAATAGTAAGAATTTTTTTCAGCATGTGAAAATTGTTTACTCCATTTAACTTTGAACCCTATTCATTTAGTATTTTTTGTAGAATTACATTATGCTTTCCTCAACAATTGCCATTGCTTTATATTAACCATATTTTGCTTAGAAAATTAAGAGGTTTATGTTTATCAACATATACTTTAAAGATTCATTTTATATTATATAATGAACATATAAATAAGTAGCACAATTAGTGTTAAAACCTTTTAAAATGTTGCATTTTGATATGATAGAATAGCTATTTAGTGGAACATTTAGCAAGAATTTTTTTTTTTTTTTTTTTTTTAATTAATCTCAAAACACATTATTATAATAGTACATAATTGAATTTAAATGTGTAACTTAAAAACATTAATTATTTTTTTTCTAAAAATTAAGCTGTGGATGTAATTTTTTTAAAGTAAAATTTCATTCATATGTTTGTTTTTATTATTAGTTTTTTTTTTTTTTTTTTTTTTTTTTTAATACTATATGTATCTTGCAGTAATTAAACTTTTTTCTCATTGATTTTAATAAGGTACAATAATTATTGATTATTTTTTTTTTCTTTTGTTACAATTAGAAAACAGTTTAAATAAATAAATTTTGTAAAACATTATTTTTATTTTTTGCTAATTTAACAATTTAGTTCATTAAATACCTAGAGTTTTTAAATGAAGTTTAATTTTATACATAATAAATGCTGTTCAATTTTCAGATAACAATTCGAATAACTCAAATCCTCCTTTGGCTATGGTTATCCAAAGTATCAAACAGAATAATCCCAGTTCAACATTACGTGTCAATCAGTTGAGTGGAAGTCGTTCACAGCCTCCTAGTCCTGTATCAAAACTTAGAACTGTGGTAACTCCAAGTCGTTCTGTAAACTCAGAAAATGGTGAAAATTCTGGAGGCAATCCTAATTTTCCAGATGATATAACAGTTAAAGGTCCTGCCCCAGCACCACCTCCACAAAGTCAAAAACCGGTGTTTAAATCAGCTACCTGTACAGAAACTGATTCTGCAGTCAAACATCCAACAGTGAAACGTTCTGCTTCTCAAACAAATCTACAAAGATCGCGTCTTACAAGACCACCTCCCAGTGAAAAACCTCCTCCTCCTCCAAAGTCAAATCCTACTCCTCCTCAGAATGCACCTCCACCACCACCATCAAAACCTCCCAATATTCTAAGAAGACAAAGTTTTGGTGTTGGTGAAAGTCATTCTTCAAGATTTGCTTCCAATAAACTAACTGTCGCCAATAATACTACGCCTAAGCCTAATTATTCACCAAAGGTCATCGGGCCACCACCACCACCCCCTCCTCCAAGAAATAATAGTGCTCCTAATGATCTTAATCAAATGGTCACGAGTTCCTCTCCCAGTAATCAGTGTGTGAAAATGAACATAGCACCTCCACCACCTCCTAATCGAGCTGTTGCGACAGGTATGAGATCTGCTCCTGTGAGGCCACCACCTCCTAGAGCACCTGCTCCTCCACCTCCACCACCACCCCCACAACACCATGCTCCAGTGCATCCTGCTCCTCCTTCACAGATGAAGGCAGTGCCTGCTTCAAACTTAGCTCCACCACCTCCAACTAGAATTTCTTCAATTAAGCAATCAGCTTCTGGTAAGAATTAAATTGTGTTGTTGCAAATATTTAAAATCAAAATGATTGAAACAACTTGTTTACATTTTTTAGAAAGATTGTTAGAAGCTAGAAGTTTTTTGAAGAATTTGCTTTCTGTTAAAATTTTATGATTAAATATTTTGTTTAAAATATTTTTAGCAAGATATCTAACTTGAAATGTATATTGTAGATAGTATTCATCAAAAAAGTTTGTAATCGGTTAATTTTTATTTTTTATAAAATTACTAGCAGTTATATACATTCTGTGCATGTGAAATTATTACTGTCAATTAGGATGAAGATGAACCCCTGCGATGAGGTTAAAAATGTTTCTAAATGATTTTTCACTATAATGGATATTTTTCGGAAATCAAACACTATTTATTTACCTGTGAAAAATCTGTAGCCATGAATATAATTATGTTGTCAACAGATAGTTTTATTATATACCATTATTTTCACAAAAAAATTTTTTTGCTCAAACTATTATTGGTACAGATCTCACTTTTATGTTCATGATGCTGAAATTTTACCCAATTTCAACCTTGATGATGCAGTGCAATAGGGTTTTCTTGAGTGTCATTTTTGTATTTATCTTTTAATTTTTACACTTGTTCCTGTAGTGTCTAATGAGTTTGCTGCTTCCTAATGGCTTAAAAGTTTCCCATTATAGTTTTTTGTTGTTGTTAATAATTTGTGAATATTATATTAAAAAAAAATTAAAAATAAATTAAAAAAAATAAATTAATTATAAAATAGTACGAAATATGTGATAGCAGGGTTCTCATCAGAGATAAAAATTGAGTGAGAATTTCTCACCCTTACTCACAAGGAAACATTCAAAAGGTGTCATTCTCAAAAAGAATTTAAAAAAATATATGTGATTCTACTCTTCCTAAAACACCAGAAATTGAAAAAATTATCGGCTGAAATTAATTACAGCGACCACAAAAAATTATCAAAATTAAGCATATTTGGCGATTTAGCGCTATTAGACGATACGTTTGCTAGCACCGAGATTGCCGTGTACGAACAGAACCGTGTTTTGCTTTTCTGCCAAGTACTCAAAATCAATCACCTAGCAGTGTGAAATTGTCAAATATGTTTAACTTTGAAAAAATTGTATGGTCGCTGTAATTAATTTCAGCCGATATTTTTTTCATTTTCTGGTGTTTTATGAAGAGTAGAAACACATATATTTTTTTCAATACTTTTTAAAGATGACACCTTTTGAATTTTTCTTTGTCAGATACAAAGTGAGATTTCTAAAAAGAATGTGAAAACAGAAAAATATTTAAAAAAAAAAAAAAAAAAAAGTGGATTAATGTAAATTGTTAATGATGTCTAATTTTATAACTCGTAAGTATAATTTGAGTTGAATCTCATTTGATTGCTTAAATATGTCGACCTGAATTAGGCAGTTATTGCACTGCAGGTTGATGAAATTTACTTTTTTTAAAAAACTCTTTCAATACAAGATTATTTACGTAATTCCAGTTTTTCAGGTGTTTTGTTGTAGAAATGTAATGTATTTTTACAACTAATCAGCAAAATATGCTGTTTTCTTATCCAAGTTTTTTGAAAAAATTTTTAAATCATTCAACTTTTGTGAAGGGTCTGTTTAAATTTACTGATTTTGGATAAAAATTTTTAATAAATTAGCCACAGAAGGATGTGCAAATGATGCTCAATGTTAAAAATTTTACATAAGAAAATAAAATATATATGCAAAGTTTTTGCAATCTCCCTCTTTAATAGGAACCCTAAACCTAAAAATAAATTCACTCTTAAATTTCAGTTTATGTTCAAAAGTTTTATGACAGTCAATAAGAAACAATTATTTTACCTACATTTCATTTTCCAAAAAGTATCAAGTACGCTCTTTTCCTTGTTAAAAATACTAGTTTTTGTACTTAAAAAAAAAAAGGGATACATACATATACATATATATGTTTGTTTTTTTCTGTTAAAAACTCAGAGTTCTTTAGTGTATAAACATTGGTCACATTCAAGTTTAAGTATTAAAAAAGAAAAATGTAGCAAATGTCTCATAAATTAAAAATTTGCTTAAAACAAGGATGAGATTTTTCAGTGACATGGCCTTAGCGACCGTGCCCTTAGCGGAATGGGTTGAAAGGGAAGAAAGAGGAATAGAAAAAGCCGTGCCCTTAGCGGAAATAAGGTGTGCATTGCATGTGGCCGATTGAAGTATGTTATTCAAATGCACAAAAGAGTGCTTTCTATAGAATGTATAATGATTAGCTTTAGATTTACAGAGTCATGCAAAAATATTCAGTTACACTGAAGGTTATTATTGGAAATTTGTTGAATTGCATTTACATTGCGTTTATTCTACCATTTTTTAAAATGTGAATATGATTTGAATTCATATTTGTATTTGTCTATTCTATTGTCCGTTTGTCTGCCTCCAGCGTCCGTAAGTATTTTAAGATTTTTTTATTTTTACTTTCCTCTATTATATTCAACAGAAGAAAGTATTGGATTCGTAAAAATTTTCAACCTCGGGTTTTTGATGGATTTACACGTTTTGAGAGGTCTGTAACACGATTTGACTATTTTTAGAAAATGTCTGTCTGCCCACCTCTCTCTCTTTCTCTGTGTGTGTGTGACAAAAATTTTGTGGCAACAGTATCTCCGGAACTACTGCTCAGAAATGTATATAAATTTACATGTAGATGCACCTTGAGCTAAATTAGTGTATCAACTTTTGGTGCCAACCGCTCAACAGTTGGCGCTGCTATACAGCGATTTTCACAATTTAAGGGGAAGCTATATCTCAGGTTCTATTGCGTATCATCAAACAAAACGTGATATATGTGAAGGCCATTATGAGACATTATGCTGATTCAATTTGGATGCTTATCAGCCAATAGGTGGCGCTGCTATACTGCAAATTTTCGTTTGCACATCAATTCTCACATGTTTATTATGTGTATACATAACATAAAAATTCAAAAATATAGTGTATTTTAATTTTGCTTTTACATGTATTTTGCTTTAATCTTTCATTTTCTTTTTTATTAAAATACATATTTTTCAGCAATTGTTCATTTCAAATTTTTCAATGAAATCACATTGAAGGAATCATTCAGCTTGTTTACTTCCAAAGTACTGTTCCAAGATAATGATGTCCGCTTTTGACTTTTCAATTTCAAAAATCTTGGAAACAAATTCAAAACATTTTGCCTGCAGATAAAGTTTCCATTTTTAAATGATCTTTCCATCAATATAAAATTACTAAAATTTTTAATATAGATTACTTTTGACTTTTACTTTTGACTTAATAATTTTAAAAATCTCCAAAACAGCAAAAATTCAGACCATCTTCTCTGCTATTGTTCATATTTCTATACAATCTACGATCAATATAATTTTCACATATTTTTGATAAAATTTCGACCTCCAAACATTTATGATCAACAAAGATGGTTCCTTTCTCAATTTTACAGAAATAATGCACACCGGATGGCATTAATAACAGATAAGAAATATATGTGATGTAATCTGGAAGGAGAGACACTGCATTTTTGATATCTTAGTTTAATAGATTTTGCCATCACTGCCACAGATAAGCAGTAAATTTACTGTAAATTAGAGTAATTATCTGTAATTTCTGAAATCTTTAAAAAACAGTTAAGTATATATGTATATATTTTTTTAAAAAAAGGGGGGGGGGTAGGAAAGGAGGCTGTTTTGAAAACTATTTTTTGCATCTTATAATTTTGAGACTATTTTAACTTTGTGCACTTAAAATGACATTTTAACTATTTTTTTATATCTTGTGGAATTATAAAAATTAAACATTCATTACATCATTCTCTTACTGATCTAGATTTTGAAGAACGGTTCAAAAGCATGTTTTGTTCCGCACAACATCTTCCAAAGCCTGATAAGTTCACTAATTTCCAAAAAAGTTACCCTAGCAAAAGTAAGTTTAATAGTATAAGTTATGGTAAGATTGCCAACTTTTTAAATGATTTGTTTGTATTTGTATGATTACTGATTTACTGAACACTGGGTCTTTATTTTTGAATACTTGTTGATATTGACTTATTTTAATGTTGCTTGTTTATATTTAATGAAAATTCTGGTTTTAATTACATCCAGGTTAGAAATGCAGCTACATGCAGATTTAATTGTGAAGTTATTTTCTAAAACTTGATAATTTCTATTATTAGATACAATATTTTTTAGTGTAATAATATAAAATTTGCTGTTAAAATGCAGACTAATTTCTCGTTGTCTTTTGCATGTTAATGCCGTTTAGAATTTTATGAAACCTCAAGCCATCATATACGCATTTACCTATCCCTGTACTTATATTTACAGAGTTTCCTCTGTTCTTTGCTTACCACTAATTTTAAATAGTTATTTTGGTCATAAAACAAACCTGTATATTTAAGGCTCCTCTGTCCCTTTTACAATTTTCCATCATCAGTCACAAAATCCCATATAACTCTAAATCACAACCATTAAATAAGCACTTATTTGCTAAAAATTCATTTATTAATATTTAAATTTTGAGTTTAAAAGTGTGAAGTATCAGATTGTAACATATGAAATGTCTGATTCTCACCAGTAAAATTTTTGAGATTTGGTTCCTTATAAACTTTTTTGATACAGTCGTTAATTATGTATCATTTTAAAAGCTAAAACCTTGTCTTTTTCATCTGATGTGTTTCAAATAAAAATATTGTGATTTGGTGGTAAGTTTATAGCTTTAATCGTAAGATGAATTCTAGAGATTTTAGAGTGCTATTTTTGTATGGGTGGAAAAGTAAGCATAATGCTGCATTTGGAAACGGTTCTGTAAATGAATGTACCATTCGACGTTGGTATGCAAAGTTCGAAACTGGGGATGAGAGTCTCACAAACGAAGATCGGGGCAGACCAGAGACTGTTGTGGACAATGAAGTTTTACGAGCAATAGTTGAAAAAAATCCAGGCAATACTGTTAGAGATTATGCAGAAGAACTAGGTGTATCTCCTACAACCATTTCACGTCATCTAAAATTGATTGGCAAAGTTAAAAAATTGGATAAATGGGTACCGCATGAATTGAATGAGAATCAGAAGCCTTTCTTCGCAACCAAAATCATCCTTTTCTCAATTGAATTCTAACTTGTGACGAAAAGTGGATTCTGTACAACAATCGTAAACGTTCAGCACAGTGGCTGGATGCTGACAAGGCTCCACAACACTTCCCAAAGCCGAAACTCCATCAAAAGAAGGTTATGGTGACTGTTTGGTGGTCCTCAGCTGGTTTAATTCACCATAGCTTTCTAAAACCAGGCGAAACCATCACAGCGGAGAAATATTGTAGAGAAATTGATGAAATGCACCAGGAACTTACATGTAAACAGCCGGCATTGGTCAATAGGAAGGGCTCTATTCTTCTCCATGATAACGCATACTTGCCAACTTTTCCGGTTTTCCCGGAAGACTTCCGGTTTTTTAACGTATTTTCCGGTCTTCCGGACAGATGATGAAATCTTCCGTTTTTAAAAAAGTCGCGGATATCGTTCGTTTTAAAAAGAAAACCCAAATGTTCTACGAAAACTCCTGACTCCTAATCTTTTTCCATCCATAACATAAATGTCAATATTCATTTCAAACTTACTTTATGAGATTCTAGAACATGTAAAGAGATAGAATTGTTAAATATTTCTTGCTTATGTAAATATTTTTTGTCCCCCCCCCTTTCATTTATCTCCAGCTAGTGATCAGCAATCAAATGTTCTGCAGAAGCCTTTTGTTTTCTAATCTTTATCCATCTGCAACATAAATGATATTATTTTTAAACTTCTTTCATTAGATTCTAGAAGTAGAGTTGAAAGAGTTTAATATTTCTTACTCTGTAATTATTTTTGTATCCTCCCCCCCCCCTTTACCCGAATTGTGATCAATGATCAGCTCTAGAAACAATAAAGCAATGGAAGTGCTCAATATTTTTCACATATGTAATTATTTTTAGATCTGTATTGCTGAATTTATTGAATCTGTTTATTTTTCCTCAATCAAATTAAATATTTGTATGTTATATTTATACCAAATGTACGTAAACATGGGGGGAAAAAAATAAGAATAATTTTTTCAGGTAGGAAAATTTTTTCCAAATCAATTTAAGAAAATTAATACTTAGTTGGTTTTATGCATGTTTGAAACTGATAATTAGCTACTGCTACTTTTTTTTTTATACGTATGATTAATGTACACACACAAAAATCATATTCTATTTATTTAAAAAATTTATACTTTTAGTTAGTTATTACTTAGTTATACTTTAACTAAGTTTTTTGTCTATTGTTAAATAAATTTCTTACAGATTCTGTTTTGTAGATGTTTATATGTTGAAGAGGAGTAACTTCATTTAAAACTTTTATATATTTAGTATAATCAATCTATAGTAAAACGTTTTTATAGATTGCTTCTAAATCAGGGCCCGAAATTTCAACTCGGATTACACTCGCCAAAAAAAAGTTTTACTCGCCACAAAATAGAGCTGTCATTTTTTTTTCTTTTTTGCGCATTTTCTATTTGCGCATTTTTTTTTTTTTTTTTTTTCTTTTTCCTCACTATTTTAAATGCTTTTACAAATATTCTTAAAATTATGTATATTAAAAGTGTGTCGTTTATCATCATGTCTCATCTATAATTAAAAATCATTATAAAGTATTGTATTTGAGATTTCAAAAAGATTAAAATGCCTAATAACATAAATGCAAAGAGTCATTAAAGAAAAAAAGAAGAAAAAAAAACTCTTTGTTAAACAATATCCTGTGAAAATCTTTTTATTATGGAAGATTAAGCTTCCTTATTTACCGATTTATTTATTTAACTGTTTACATCAGAAATGTCTTTTCGTCCATTTTATTTTTGTAACCAGACGGAATGTCGATGAGTATAACTTCTTCATTCTTGTCATTTAAAATAGCCATTTCGGAATAATTTTTTCCATAAAATCTTTGCTTACATGCCTACAAATCACTACAAGCGCAAATCTTTGGAGTTTCAGAAAAAAACTGGAAAATGTGAACCGTTTTTTGATCATTATCCAACAAAATAAACATAGGCAGTATCTTTAAAAGGGCTCGGCCTTATTTTCATCCGTCAATATCGCATAGGCAAATTTCACATTTATCTTCTCTCGGATAGCAGGCGATGGGCAAAGAGATTCTCGACTCATGTATTCTCACTCTGCTTAGAGAAATCACAATGGGAGAAACGAAACTGCCGATGAGATGAAAACTTTTATGCGTGCACTAAGCATTTTTCCTTTCCCAGGCTGAGATTAAATATGAGGTTATAAAGTGGCAAGATTTTGCCATATTTAAATCTATATAAAGAATGTTTTCTGTCACCATATAGTGTAAAAATTCTATCTATAACTATAGACCAAATTTTTACTCGCCACAGCAAAAATTTCACTCGCCAATGGCGAGCTGGCGAGTGGAAATTTCGCGCCCTGTTCTAAATATTAAAATTGTAAAACTTTTTTTTTTTTTTTTTTTTTCTATTTGACATAATAAACAAGTAAAAAAAAATCTTCCCTTTTTTTATGAAATCTTCTGGTTTTTCAACAAAAATCTTCCCTTTTTTTATTAAAATTGGTTGGCAAGTATGATAACGCTAGACCGCATGTTTCAATGATCACTCGTCAGAAGCTGCACATGTTAAACTATGAAGTTTTAGATTCACCTGACCTCTCATCTACAGATTTCACTTTTTCAAACATCTCGATAACTTCTTGCAGGAGAAATGCTTCAGAAATCCAAAGGATGCTGAAGCGGCATTCAATGAATTTGTTGCCTCCAGGATGACTACATTTTATGATACTGGCATAAAAAAACTTGTTTCCCATTGGAAAAAGTGTATTGAAGCTAATGGTTCCTATTTTGATTAATAAAGTTTGTTCTGTAAAAATATATTCTTTCTTTAAGTAGACCATGAAAATCGGATATTTCATATGTTACAACCTAATATTAGCACTGTAAACCCCTGTTTTTAACTTCTATAATTTTTTTATTAAAAAAAAACGTGAAAAAATTGAGTAATCAATTAAAATAATTCTTAATTCTAAAGTTTTGTTAAGAGATTATATGAAGTGTATTTTATTAACAAACAACTACAATGTGTGGCAGCTAAATATTGCAGTTATATATGAAATAATTTTAGTTATTCCAGTTACTGCACTTCTGTTGAGCACTTTTTGAATACTCAAAATCAGATGAAAAATAAAATTTTGAAACACATTAAGAGATAAGAACTTGAACAATTCTTTCTGGATTTCTGATAAAAATTTAGATTTGAAATATTGACAGTATAATCGCTCCTTAACATTAAAATGAAAAAAAAAATCCATTTACTTGACATTTATTTTAGCATTTATCTGATTTTTTTTTTTTTTTTTTTACAATTGTTTGATTTTCATATTTGTAATTCGTGAAAAAGAAATCTGCAAACTATGTAATTTCTCACTTAAATTTGAAAAATCCCACATATATATATATATATATATATATATATATATATATATAATAAAGATGATCTATTAAGCATAGTAGAAGCCAAGCAACAGATACAAGATCACTGAAACACCAATGACCAATAAGACAAAAAAAAAAAAAAAAAAAAAATCACCATTGGACGAAATATACCAATGCAAAGAAACCAGATTCACCAATTAACAGCCTGCAAAACAAACGAATCAATAAAGTAAAACAACAAATCTTAACTTAAAACCATAAACTTATCAAAATTAATGAAAAAACAACTCAAGAAACACAAGATAGGAAGAAGGAGGCAGGCGGCAAGATATATATATATATATATATATATATATATTTTTTTTTTTTTTTTTTTTTTGTGTGTGTGTGTGTGTGTGTGTGTTAGAGTGGGAAAATCCCACTCAATATTTTTTTTTCCTGGTGTGAATCCTGAATTTATCAGTTGTAAATTTTCTGAATTTGAGAATGAAATTTAAAAAAATACATTAAGTAATGAATAATTCTATAAACAAATTTTCCTATAGAGTTGCATGGGATTTCGAGACCAGAGGAAGGGAAATTTTAAGAGGGAGAGAGAGAAGCCTTAAGAAGTTTATTTTTAGAGAAAGAGAGAAAAAAAAAAGTGGCTCCATAGGAACTTTCATTTATATATTGAAACATCCCCTGCCCACTCCCAAAAATAAATAAAACAAACAAAAAAAGTCAAACTAAAGATTTTAATTTTTTTTTTTTTTAATTATCCCTGTTTTATTTGTGTTAAATATGCAGATTTTTCTATTGTCTCCTGATAGGCAATTGGAATATTTCCATGTCATCAGTAAGAGAAAATAGCTTGTTTAAAGCTTAAATTGCAAGGTGCTTTAACTGCAATGGATAAAGGGCAATTGACAATTTTTGATTGAATGATTTTTTTTTTTTTTTTTAAGCAATGTCAAAAGAAAGTTTGTCAAAAAATCTTTAAGAGGATTTTTAATAATATTTTTTTGTGTGTGTGTGTGTGTGTGCTTTTAAATAAAGGCTCTGAATAGCCTTATACATGTAAACCACAAGTTTCTTTAAAATTCTGTATCATAAACCTATTTGCTACAAATTTTCATTGGATGAGACTACTTTGATGTGCATCATTAATACTAAGCGGTTTGCTGGCATAACTTCACATAATTTAAAACTAAACACTTAATATTCTGTCTGATATGGTTTCCAATGGCCAGAACTTTGTTTTTCTTTCTGTAATATTCATGTTGGCAGTTGGCATATACAAGAACTGTAGCACATGACATACTTAGATTTTTCAGCTTTTTTTTTTTTTTTGCTAAAACTTTAACCACATTAAATAAACCTTTTATTTAGCCTATGCCAATAATTAAATACAAAAGCATCGTTTTTTTTTTTTTTTTTTTTTTTTTTTAATAGATTGAAGATTAAACTATTTGTGGAGCTTATGTTATTTTTATATTGTACTGATATCAGTTTGCTAAACGAAGATTTGACATGTATCTTAATACTGGCATTCGGAATTTCATTGGCATCATTGCTCATGGTTCTAAATTGAATCACTGATGTTAGTACTAAATCAATATTGTTTTATATTAGTCAAATATTGGAATTCCAGATTTTTGCAGTCAATCTCTAATTCAATCTTATTCATAAATACCTGAAAGTTTTATTTAAAAATATGTGCATGAAATTCTAAATATCTTCAAAAGTGTATACATTAGTCTAGAAAGCATGATTATTAGAATAAAATAAAAAAAAAATTTAATAGAAATTTAATAAAAGAATATGCAATCAAATCATTTTATATTTTGCTAAAAGTTAAAAAATTGAAATTTTATTACATTTGAATTTGAATACTTCCTTTTTACGATGTCTTTAACAGTTTTGTAGGTTCAATTAAAATAACTGATTATCTAAATCTAAAACATTTTAAAACATACAACCTTAATTCTTCATGTCAACTTGCCGACTAGTCGGCAAAAACCTAGTCAGCTAGTTGACATGAAGAATTAAGGTTGTATGTTTTAAAATGTTTTAGATTTAGATATTTACTTCATGGTTTAGTTTTTTTTGTAAAGTAACTGATTATTGTTTATAAAAACTGTTATTTTAACTTCTGTTTTGTAGTGCAACGACAGAAGCAAAACACAAGGCGTCAGCCCCCTCCACCTCCTCCTCAAGCAGAAAACTTGGACAGGAGCCGGAATCATCAAATAAGTTCTCTTCAATATGACTCTGGTATATCATCTGGAGTATCGTCAGAAAATTACTAACTATTGACTTGTTATGAAATCAACATTCGATGATTTTTTTTAATTTTTCAATTCTGCATATAGAAAATATTAACTTTCTAATGCTTGTAAATATATATACAAAGACTGACACATAGAGGTGACCACATGAAAAAATGAAAGTTTTATTGTTTTTAGAGTTTAAAAAAAAATGAATTCTTGCAGAGTTACAAATTTTATATAAATTCTTCTTTTATTCTAGTTTTCATGTGGATGACCTCACTGTAATTATTATTACTTGTAGCATATTGTTTTCTAGCAGGGTTAATTGCCTGCTATATACTGTTGTGTAAAAAGGTAAATATATTTGCACTGTATAAAATTGTTAGTGATATTTTAAAGAAAATGAGTTTTTGGAGAAATTATATTTCTAATCATTGTAAAAGGAATCACTCAATCAGGTGGTTGAGCTGTGAAATTAGATTCCTGTGCTTCATATTTTTAATACACTCTTCTGCTTCAATTGTAGTCAAATTAAAATAATTTCTTACTAATTTTGCTGTTCATTTGGTCTGAATAAGAGTATTCTTTTCTTTATGTGTGTTTGTTGCAGATTTACAAGGGTGAAACTTCCTAACATGCAAAAACCCTGAAAACTACTACTTGCATGCTAATAGGGAAGACATGACTACCTATAATAAGTGATATTTAGATAGTTTTTAATTATTACAAAGCAAATAAAACATTCAAAATGAGAAATTTCTATAAAAACAAAATAATTTATCATAAAATTTAGAGACAGCAAAGTCTTCAAAAATCCTGAATTCAGAGGTAGCCGTGAAAAGTTTTACTCCTGACACACCCAATGGTGAATTTGAGTTTAAAAAAAAAAAAAAATGTATTTTACTACAAATTTTCTGAAAAACTATTTTGTGCATACACAGCATCTCACTCTTGACAAACAGCCATAACTCAAAATTACTAACATTTTAGATAACAACCATAAATCCCTTATAACAAGGCAACCAATAGGAATTGAGTTAACATCACTTTGACATGTCGTAGATACTACCTGCACCTTCCAAAACAACGGACTCGAAATCAAGAATTTTTGAATTAGCTTTACCGTGAAAGCGATGATATATACCATATATTTCCACAGATAAGTCAGGGTATAATTTTTCATTAAAATTTTATAATTTTGGCATATATCGGTCTTATAAGACAACCACCAAACTATAGAGTTGCAACACTTAAAAATGTTGGGGAAAGAATAAAGATGCTATTTAAAAAAAATGCCAATTGAAAATTTTTCCAATTGGCAATTTGGTAAAATTTTCAATTATCATCAATTGATCAAATGGGAGACTTACATTCAACAATTCACGCAGCTTTGATCAAGGTTAGCACATTTTCTGTTGATCAACATTTTCAACCACCACTTGAAAAAGTTCACTATAACCATTGTGTTGTGTTTAATGTTAGACCTCCCACTGCTGTCTCATATGACTTTTAAAACAATGATTTGGGGACAAATCTAAGGGCTGCAATTTTTTCGTCAACCCGCCTGGTATGATAGCAAGAGATGCACCACTTTTCCTTGCAGCCTCCTTTACTGGTTCTGTTAAATGCACCGCCATTGAATCCATAATCAACATTCCACTTGGCTGGAAAA
Organism: Salticus scenicus; assembly: GCA_963930645.1. Taxonomy (NCBI): domain Eukaryota; kingdom Metazoa; phylum Arthropoda; class Arachnida; order Araneae; family Salticidae; genus Salticus; species Salticus scenicus. The sequence continues at coordinate 107,415,796 of OZ005650.1, read as the reverse complement.
AAGCACCTTTTCTTTTTCTCCAAATTTCACTAAACCAGTCTATCATTAGACTTTCATTAATCCATTCTTTTTTGTTACATGTTATAACAACATCCGATGGGAAATTTTCCTTGGGTAACGTTTTCCTTTTAAATATCAACATCGGCTTCAATTTTTCACCACTCGCGGTACATGATAAAACACAAGTAAAAGAAGTTTTTTCGTGACCTGTGGTGGAAATCTAAACACTCTTCTCTCCAGTTGAAGTCACAGTTCTACTTGGGGGGCAATCAAAAATTAACGGAACTTCGTCCATGTTGATTAACTGGGAAGTCTTAAAATTCTTTTCGGTTTTTAATTTCATTACAAAATCAAGAAATTGATTTTTCTTTTCAAGCCAGTCAGCAGGTAGACTCTGCCCCACAGTCGTTCTCTGCCTTACGGACAACTTATGTCTCCTCATGAATCGAAAACACCAATTAGCATTTCCTTTGAAATGAGAAATTCCCATGTCAGCAGCAATATTTTTAGCTTGCATGCGAATTCTTACAGTTGATATTGAGAGACCCTTATCACGCTGTTCTAAAATCCAGTTTTTTAAATTCGTCTCCAACTCCGGCCAATGGGCTGTACCGCCACACCTTGCCTTTATCATTTTCGGCATTCCTTCGATTACAGATTTTTTTGATCGCCATCGGCGAACACATCTTTCATCTATGCCAAATTCCCGAGCAGCCAGACGATTTCCAATACTCTCGGCTTTCATGATTACTTGCAGTTTAAATGCAGCAGAATAATTCCTAAGTCGCTTGGGAGCCATTGCGAAATATTTTAGAATAATCAAAATATTAAAAAAGATGAAAAAATAACAACACGAAAAACACACTTGAAAAGAAACTATGCACAATGCAATGCAACGCTTATAAGTAAGCAGTGTGAGAAAGAGACAAGGTCCAATCGGATCGCTTTACCATTACATAAGGAGCAACCTATTTTTAGGAAAGGGGTGAGAGCACTCCTGTGGGTGAAATACGTGAAATCGGCAATTCTATGAGAAAGATTCACCTTTCACGTAGTGCCATCTATTGACGGCAAATTTAACTTTTTCGACATTCTTTGTAGAAAACTTTAAAAGATAAATTATTTATCATATGCGCCGCATCGGCTATTTAATAACTTTTAAACTCATAAGCACCGTGGCGCTTACTCCCGAAATTACGGTATGTATAAACTTACTTAACCCCCCCCCCCCCCTTGTTTACATAGATATAATGAACCAGTATACATACTAGGGGGGGGGGGGGGATTTTGCATTTTTAATAGTGGTATTAATTTTTAAGTACTATAAATATATAACAGTCTGAATTGCATAAAACCTCTTAAATTCAGATTTATTTATTTGTAGTTGATATATAAATTTAAAAGATTAAAAATAGGACCATAAATTTTATCCTACAATATGCAGCATAAAGTGCAAAATGCACTAGGTGGTAAAGTGCCTTTGTATATTTATATAAAACCAGGGTATGCAGCAAGTGTTTATATTTAAAAAATGTTGAAGTATTTATATTTAACGATAAATTCTAAAGATTCTTATATGTGCTTTTATTTTTCCACATTGCTTTATGTAAGAACCTTTCATGTTATCTTCTGAACATATAACATGTTACCACTGAAGTTTTACAATTACAGATAAGATGGCTTAAAATGCACAATGCACCTGTATATTTGTGTGCTTATGAAATTTGGAATGCTATTAAACATATGTTAGCTTAGCTGGTAGTAGAAAAAACATAAATAATAATTTTTAAAAAGTCAGTTGTAATTGATTTGAAACATTAAGAGAGTCAAATGAAGACAAGTTAATATATCTGAAGCTTCTCTTTATTTGCATAGCTGAATTTTTCAAGCCATTTTCAAAATTGTCCAATTACAGAGCTACTTACTTTCCCCCCCCCCCCCCCCTACACACACACATTTGATCTGTTTAGATTAGTAAAACAACTCATATTTCAAAACCCTAAATGAAGATTTCATAGTGAAAATTTGCTGCTCATTGAAATATTTGTCTGACTTTTTGTGTTTTCAAAGGAGATATACTAGGATATCTGCAAAATTAGTTAGGGATTTATAAGAGAGAAATAAGCCTTTACAAAAAACTGTCCTTCCCTCCCCACCCTTTTCAAAAAATAAATAACCTCACGTATTAAATAGGACAGTTCAGAATTCTGTTTTAGCTGTACTTTAAAAACTTATAATATAATGTCCCATTCATTACTTTTTAATTCAAGCTTTATTTTTTGTGGATCTTCTTCAGTATATCATACAAGAGAAATGTGATATTCTTTTAGGAATACTTTGATTTATTGAAAATGTAGTTCAAGCATCACTTTCTGTATTTAAGAGTTATTGGAAAAAATATTATATATATGTAGTGTAGTTTTGACAGAAGTAAGTTGCAATCATGGACTACACAAGGAAACATTCTCACTTTCTAGAACATCTCTTTATTTAATATTAATATCTATATCCTGGCTTGGGGTCCTAGAAGGCAACACAGACCAATGGGATATCAGAATTTGCAGATGACTTCACACATTAACATTCAGATCTGGTGCCCAGCGTAGCTTTATTAGACAGTTATTGTCACTGGAGAACTCTGGAAGTCTTTTAATTTTGGCGTGTTTAATCTTTTATAGTCATAATTTTGGCATATTTCTAGCATAATCTTAATCTCCCTACTTCTGTATTGGTTATATTATTTAATGACACAATGTGTCCTATTGGCCAATGATTTTGCATGGCTAGACAAGATGACACTTACGCTCGCCAATAACTATTGCACCTGACATAAAGTAATCAAACCCTAATCAAAATTTTGTTTATTTTAAAAATTACAGTTTGTTCTATGTAGTAGACAGTATGAATCTAGAAACTGGATATCTAAAGTAGAAGTTTTAACCATTTTGGTGATGAAAATAATAAAAGCAGTCACTTTTTTCATCAATACACAAATAAACTTAAAAAAAAAAAAAAAAAAATTAATTTTTTGTCCACTACAGTGGACACGGTGCAACAAAGGTTAACTTATTTATGGAATATTTCAGGCATCAAAATGTTCATTCAATTTAAACTATTAACTTGTTTATTCATTTTTGAATGATCGCTATTATGAAATTCAGTTTTTTATTTTCTATACTGTTAAAGTAACTTACTGCCTAATATCCTTTAAGTCCTTTTGCAATATTAATTTAAAATATGGAAATAATACCCTAAACTATGAAAATATTTTAAAATATTCTAATTGAATATTTTAAAAACTAAATATTAAATCTACATAGTATTCACACAAAAAATTAATAGTTTTGAAAGTTCTTTCTAAAAAATATAATGTATGTACATATTTTCTATTTTTTAATTCGTCAGTTTTTATTTTTTTTAAATGGTGAACTCATTGTCTGTATCTCGCTGTCAGAAACTAGTTTCCACTAGCTGTATGCTTGTTGGGAATTTTCAGAAAAATCCCGACAAGAATTTTCGATAGCGAGAAGCAGGTAAGTGCTTCCGAGAGCTACGTTGTAGCACATTTTTTTATACTATTGGAACATACGTCACAGCCAATAATTCCCGATAATGAGACAATCTCGGAAGGTTTGTTGTAGGGCCCCTGATTTGAACCTACTAAAAATTTACTAAAGCTGCTATCAGACGAAAGAACATATATTCTGAAGTTTAATCTATTGCATCTCTAAGCTACCGAACAACCTTCTTGTGTTCAATCAAGGGTTATTTTTTAGTATAAATGAAATCTACAAATGTAAACGAGTGCAACATTTGGCAATAATTCCCCTCTCGTAGATTTGAAAGGAATGATGATAGGGGAAACTCTGGAATCGCGATTGGAGGATTTGATTCTAAAAACTACTGTATGTGATTCTAACAGTCGAAAATGCGTGATTGAAGAATATACATGAGGCAAAACTATCAAACAGTAGTATTCACTGGTTTCCCTCATGAAAAACTTGTTTATGCGATACTATAAGCTAATGCCTTTCATACGGTACTTCATCTGATAGCGGCTTAAGCATTCTAGTGCATGACATATCAAACAAATGAAAAACTTAAAACACCAAAGAGGAGCTTAAAATGGGCATTGAAAACTACTGGAAAAGCATCTCAAAAGACATTTTGAAAAAAAATTCAAATCCTATGATCTAGAGAATGATTAAATTAATTAAAAAGAAGGTGAAGTTGTTGGAATATCAGCAGTTTAATTTTTTCAAAAAATTGCTCTCTAAGCTAAAAAGCGACGTATTCAAAGAGTAGAGGGATGGAACACTGGTGCAGAAGTAATACCGATTTCAATGAAACAAAATTTTCTACTTTTTAAATTTAAGGGTATTATAAATTTCTTTAACCCTTTTGCTACCAGCATCACATATATGTGACGATCAGATTTTCTTACCTGAGCCCGGCGTCACAAATATGTGACGGGTGTTCATTATCAGTTTAATCAAATGTGTTACATATATGTGAGGACAGGGCTACCAAAGGAATTATCTATCTATAGCCCAGTGTCACATATATGTGGCAGTTTGCAAAATTGCTAATTTCACTTAGTTAGAACGTTATAGATACATCCCACAAAAATAAATGACAATTGGTATCATATTTAAATAAGACGTCTGGGCTGTGGTGGCAGTTTTTCTCCTGAGGCTCTGGTAGCGAAAGGGTTAAGAAATACTGGTATGAGTTCTGTGCCAGTGTTCCATTCCTCAAAGTAAAAAATACTTTCTTTATTATTATTATTTAAAAAATAGCTTTCTAAGCTAAAAGGTGACATATTCAAAGAGTAATAGTCAAGAAACAAAACTCGAAAAGCATTTTTGAAAGGAACAACAAAAATTTCATTTAATAACATTGGAAGAAAGAAAGAGGAAATCTGACTGATGTACAGCCTTAATATTATTTCCTGCTTTTTACATAAAAGAAACAAATTTTCATAAATGAAATAATTTGCATTTTTGTAATATTTTTACAGATAATTGAAATTGTCATTTGTTTTATAGTGTATAAATTCGCACAAAATTTAAATATTCATTTGTCAGAAGTATTGTGCAATTTGTAATGCAGTTTTTCAGCTGGCCTTTTAGCAGGGCCGTAACTACCATTGTGGCAACCAGGGCGGTGCCCCGGGGCTCCCAAGTGAGACGACAAAATATATATTTCTTAAATTGGCAATTTCAATTTTAAAAAATCAAATTTCGCTAACGATGTTTATGAAATACAACAGTGCATAAAAAATAAGCCCTAACCCAGACCAGACTGTCTAAGCAGTCTCCTAAACTAAATGCCTTCCGCGTGGCTTGAAATCTTGGCAACAGTACAAGAACATAGTCAGTAGATGGTGCTTGATACCATACATAAAGTTCTATTTATATCCCACTATTCAATTGAGTTCTTTATAGCTTGTATTTTATTAATTTAACAGATGTGAGAGAGTTTTTTTATGTATCATGTTAAAAGACAAGGTATGTAAACTATATAAATAATTACAGTGAAAAACATTTAACACGAAACTGAGGGAACTGAAATATTTTTTCGTGTAAAAAGATTCGTAAAAAAAGTACAAAACTGGCCAATGTTTTCCATGTCGTCAATTATTATTTCCATTTCCTGTAAAATTACTACTAACTTACACCCATTAGGATAAAAATCGAGTACACATATTATTGTTTTTTCGGGGGGGAAATTCAGATATCTTTCTCTTTCAGTACCATATTGTTCAAAAATTGATAGAGATTATACATTGTTTTATTCATCTCTGAATTCGAATGTGCATCTAAATAACTGCGGATACTCATTATTTTCTCAGAGATGCCAACTTCTAATGACAAAAAAACAGGAGATTTTTTAACAGAAATCAGGAGACTTTTTCCAACAAGAAAGTTTGTAAGAAAAATGTGTAAAATAATGCAAATTTAATTTTAAGTAAAGCTTTATAAGCTTAGGAGGTATTTACAAAGCATCAGTATTAAAATTAAATGAATAATATATGCTATGTAATATATGTCTATTATAAAACAATAAAGTTTTCGATAGTTATGGTATTTAAAAAAAAAAAAAAAAAAATCTTAAGACATTTTTCATTATGCAAAAATGAAAGTTAAAAATTTATTCTTAGCAAAAATTAGTTTCAAAGCATTGTATAGTAATTAACATTCAAACTGAACTTGATAAATTGCAGGGCAAGATAAATTTCAATCTTCTTTCAAATTTTTTTACCCAATCCCACAAATTTTAAGCATAAATTATGTTAAGAGGGATAGATAAAAATTACATCAGAAAAGCAGGAGAAATGAGTGAAAAATCAGGAGCATGGAAAAACAAGAAAAAATCAGGAGACTCCTGCCAAAAGCAGGAGACTTGGCATGTGTGTTTTCTTCATTTTTGAAGCAGAGGGGACAGAAACTGCATTGTTGATTCAGATGCCAGATTCGTCATGAAAATTTACATAAATGGAATCATTTTAATGATTAACGATGTCAAAAATCTCATTGTCGGTGCTGTAAACACATGATCATCAAAGGCAACATATTGTAGCATAGTTGTCAACATTTTAATTTATTCCGGAGCATTTTTAGCCCCACCTTCAATCCACACCACTTTATTTATTGACTACTTTCCTTCAATATGTAACTACGATAAAATTAAAAAAAATTACTCAAGAAAAAAGTGGTATCGAAATAAAGGTGGATCTAAGAATGCTTTGGAATAAATTAAAATGTTGGCATCTCTGTTGTGGCAAACCTGCCACTGAAGATCAAAAGTGAATATTTTTCGTGTTAAAGGATTTTTGTTTTGTGTGAGAAAAAAAAAAAAAAAGTGTCCCACTCAATTTCAAAAATAAATTTCCCTGACTTTTCCAGGTCTATTTTTAGAAAATTCCAGTCATAAAATTTAGTTCGCAACATAAAAAATAGCTCACGGTATAAGACAGAACATAGCTCGCGACATAAAAGACAATGTAGTAACGTGACTTGCGATATAAATTGAATGCTCAAAAAGCATTTTCCAGGTTTATATCATCATTTTTCCAGGTTTTTGAGCAATATTTAAAAATTTCCCTGACTTTTTTTGGTAATTTCAAATTCCCTGACTTTTCCAGGTTTTCCCTGTTCTTCCTGATCCATGGGAACCCTGATTAAATAGCATAGTATACTGTCCGGACTGCTATATCATTTCGTGTTGACCGATTTTTCATGTTAAGTGTTTTTGTGTTAAACGTATTTCACTGTAGTACAGAATTACCAACCCTCCGGATTTTTGAATACCAATATTTTTTCACAGAAACATTCTTTTTATTTATTATCGTAAATTCTGTGATTAAGACGAGGATATATTTAAAAGAAATTATGATATAAAAATTCAGAGAATTGACAACTCTGTTAGTAAGTTCGATTTAGCAAATAAAATAGTTATGCTTATTTCAAACTGAAATGAAATTTTTATTTATTTATATTGATGTAGGAATACAGAGAAATAACTTGTTCTTAGTTACTTTCAAGTAACTAAGAACGTTTTGAAATGAGTTAACTTATAAACTTTAGTAATTTATTAAAACTATAAAATACTCCATTACAAGAACAAGATTGATTTATAAATTTTAATACCATTGTTTTAAGACTTGTATAAATGTGTATAAAATTTTGATTATTTCAGTGAAATCGAAACAAAAATATTGGGAATATTCAAAAGAAAAAATAGATAACTTTTATTTCTACTTTTGTTCTTTTTTAAAAAGTTTTAAGATTCAGAACATTTCTTTTATTAATAATAATAAAATATTTATATATGTTAAAATCCTGTTTTATAAAAGTATTTAATATTTTCTTGACCAACCTCTATTTTAAGTAGTAATTTTCCTTTTGTTAAACCGAAGGCGGGACACAAAATATTATCAATAATAATAGTAATGTGACAAGTCCCACGGAACATGCAGTATTCATTCATTATACATATATGTGTGTGCGTATAAATTCGTAATATTCAATATATATATATATATATACATATACTATATAATTTTAGGTAAGTGTATAAAAAAAACTTCTTGAAAATTTAAATATTAGTAGTAATTTTATCACACTATTGTCAAAGTTATTTTTACCGCATCTCATTAAAAACCCCATACTTAAATGCCCTATTAATGATAACTAATATATATAATCTAATTTTGATGAAATTTATAAGGCCATATATAAAAAAATAATGGAATAAAATGCCCAGATGATTTTGCAACCCAAATCTCTTTAAATAGCAAGCCTATATCCAGGAAAATTTTATAGCTGTAAATTATAATCTAAATTGAGAGTCCAATGTGTATATACACATATATGTGCAAAAAAAATATATGTCACAATATTTACCCCATTATTCTACAAGTAGTCGAAAACATTTTCAACAGCTTTTATGAAAACCGTTATGTCAATTTCTGAGTAAAACCAATTTTTGCTTAAACTTTCATTAAAATCATTATATCCATTTCCAAGTAAACCCAATTTCTGACATATAATGCAACCAGCGAATAAACGGTTAAACATTAAATGCGAAATTTCCTGAAGACATGGATTGTCCAGTCAATTTTGTATCTCAAAAATACATTAACACCAAATTTTCGTCTTGGACATTCCTCCCTGTATATATGTGTAAATAAATAAATTGCAACTTTTAAAAGGAGCTTTTCATTAAAAATAATTAATGCATGCTTTATACAGTCGGCGACAAAAGCATCCGAGCACTAACAAAAATTCCTATGTAAAAAAATAGCACTTAATACAGTTTTGTTAAATAAATCCTTGTCGAATCCTGTGCTTAGTCTAAGAACGTGATTCGACAAGGATTTATTTAACAACAGTATTAACTCTACTTTTTTTATATAGGAATTTTTGCTAGTGTTCGGATACTTTTGTTACCGACTGTATATATGTATAATCTTTGTTTATAGGACTAGTGGAATATCAGAGTACAACAGTACCATCAGATTTTGGATTGAGAAAATTTGCAAGATCTTTGTCATTCAGTCCTTTACCGTACATGTACAGAAACACTATTAGTGGGATGTAACAAGAATAACTTCATAGAATATTCATATGCATTGGCAGCAGTGAAAAGACAAAATAGTAGATAATACAGTGGCCTATTCAACTACAATTTGCTTTAATATGAGAATCAATACAGTTAAATTGGAAAAAAAAAATAATAATAAATGAACTGTGAAGAATTTGTTGATACTGATTTATATTAGGAGATTGAGCAGGTAAAAAAAAAAGTATTCAGTGACAGTCTCGTTGAAGAAATCGACTATAGATCTGAAAAACTTCATGATAACTCAAAAAAAAAAAAAAAACTAACATTATTCAGTTTGATATATAAAGATTATAATGTAAGAATTCAAACTTATTTAAGCTGTTGATGCTTCAACATATAAAAGGGCCTTTTCGAGTTCTTTAGCTTCTGCAGCTCATTAGTCTTACTGATTCATTGTCAAATATTATTCTTTTAAAAGTGTTCATAGCTCAGGCAGTTAGTAGTGGTTGGTGCGAACAGACCTTTTAAAAATTAAAATTCGTCAAAAACTACCAATAGACTAGAATGAGCATGAGCCAAACAAGGTTGATTAATTTGGTTATATTATCTACAGAGCAATTTTTTATATTTTGCAGATAAAATTGAGTTTGCTCTAGTAATTCAAGAGTTTGCGATGAGGAAGACACGTAAAATCGAATTGTAAATAGTTTGTTTTTATACTCATCTTTGTTAACATGTACTGTTCTATTATTTTTTGTGTATTATTATTATAAAATAAATCTGAGCAAATAAACCCACTGGTTTCCAACTGAAAATTCTGACTGTAAAAATCTTTACTCAGTTTAGACAGCTTCAATTTCAGTTCAATGTGTTTCTTTAAATTCCAACTGCAATAGAAACTACCATGTTTTTTATTGACCTTTCAAAATGTTGCAGAAAATTCCCACTAGCAGTCCCCTGCAGTGCCCTTGACATGAACAAACATTAATAGCCTTTTCGCTCATACAAACAACTACTTATTGGTGCCCTCTACTTGTAACATTAAACACCAATTCTTCATTACTTTATATATTACCAATATTTTTTTTTTTTTCTTTTTTTTTTTTTTTAATGTTGTATTAGTAAAGTTATTTATTATAGTCAAAAATAGAAATAAAAGCATGACATAAACGACGAGGCTATTCGCAACTCTTAAAATTTCTGAAAACGGAAAATTTCTTTTCACGGGAACCTGTAGGGGTTTTTCCAGTGGCAGGCATCTATAGCCTGTTCATTGACAGAACAGACACTTGTTCGCTGGCTCTTCCAACCCACTGTGCTGCATTAAACATCAGCTTATTTGTAATGTAATTTACTATCGAATACATTCAAAGTTTTTGCCAATGCTTTAATAAAAACATTTTAAAATGTTAAAATCTCCGTAATCCTTGAATGAGTTAGTGCTGCATTTAAAAATATTTTAAATATTTAATAAAAAAGTTTCTGATATTTGAAACATAAGCCTAGTGATAAGGCATCAAAGATTACTTCAAAATTTGCATAAGACATCTAACAACAAAAAGTTGTTTAATTTTATTTGTTCACGTTACATTGCACATTATTCTACTTGATATTCAACTGCCAAATTTTGGTTTTTCTCGATGAATGGGCTCAATAGTCGCACAGGCAGACGGAGAAATGCAAAGGCATATTCTGTTATTGTAAATAACTGTATCATAGATGCCAACTTTTATGCTTATTGGCAACCAGAAAAAGTTTTACAAAATTTTTTATTTTATTAAATTGGTGAATAGCTGTTGTGGAAATACATAAAAAATTTCCAAAAAGCATAAAATTTAGCAATTATGCCTATATACTTGAGTTTTCTAGTTTTTTACAGATCATTTAAAGGCAGCAAAATAAACATCTGCCCCATGTGGCACTTCAGCTAAGTACGCCACTGGGTGACTCTTGGTTCCCATTTGATTTGATACAGTAATGTTCGATATCTTTATTTCACCATTTTATGTAACTTTAAGTTAAAAGATATCAAACATTACTGTAAAGTTTTAATTGTGCATTGTTAATGGTTAGTAATTCATCAAATATACAGAAAATCGTCGAGCTTCTGATTCGCTTGAGCAAAAAAGGTCTGAAGTGTAAATGAAAGGGTAATGAATTTTGGAGTTATTGTAAAGTGATGGCAATCATGCAAAAATCATTCCTCTTTTTTTTTTTTTTAAGGTTCTTGTATGTAATCGGCTCTTGTAAAAATGATTAATAGCGTTTAAAAAAAGGGGGAATCACATAGAAATTTTTTGCAAGATCGAAATTCATTAAAGTTAACAATAAAACTTTGCATCAGAATTTTCTGTAATTTTCCTTTGTAAAAATGTTTCTTTGAAATTTCAAAATGAAATCTAAGAAGTTTACACAATTAATATTTTTCTATTAGAAAAAGATAGCTGTGGAGAAAAAAGAATTGCTGACTATAAACAGTACTTGGTGTTTGGACTACATGTAAGCTATGCCAAGGATACAGATTTAATTCCTAGTCTGGTCAAATTTTGTTCTTATAAAAATTAATAAGGTTTAAAGTTTTCTCATTACATCTTAAAATTTACTTGTACTGATTTATATTAGGAGATTGAGCAGGTAAAAAAAAAAAAGTATTCAGTGACAGTCTCGTTGAAGAAATCGACTATAGATCTGAAAAACTTCATGATAACTCAAAAAAAAAAAAAAAACCTAACATTATTCAGTTTGATATATAAAGATTATAATGTAAGAATTCAAACTTATTTAAGCTGTTGATGCTTCAACATATAAAAGGGCCTTTTCGAGTTCTTTAGCTTCTGCAGCTCATTAGTCTTACTGATTCATTGTCAAATATTATTCTTTTAAAAGTGTTCATAGCTCAGGCAGTTATTAGTGGTTGGTGCGAACAGACCTTTTAAAAATTAAAATTCGTCAAAAACTACCAATAGACTAGAATGAGCATGAGCCAAACAAGGTTGATTAATTTGGTTATATTATCTACAGAGCAATTTTTTATATTTTGCAGATAAAATTGAGTTTGCTCTAGTAATTCAAGAGTTTGCGATGAGGAAGACACGTAAAATCGAATTGTAAATAGTTTGTTTTTATACTCATCTTTGTTAACATGTACTGTTCTATTATTTTTTGTGTATTATTATTATAAAATAAATCTGAGCAAATAAACCAACTGGTTCCCAACTGAAAATTCTGACTGTAAAAATCTTTACTCATTTTAGACAGCTTCAATTTCAGTTCAATGTGTTTCTTTAAATTCCAACTGCAATAGAAACTACCATGTTTTTTATTGACCTTTCAAAATGTTGCAGAAAATTCCCACTAGCAGTCCCCTGCTGTGCCCTTGACATGAACAAACATTAATAGCCTTTTCGCTCACACAAACAACTACTTATTGGTGCCCTCTACTTGTAACATTAAACACCAATTCTTCATTACTTTATATATTACCAATTTTTTTTTTATTTTTTTTTTTAATGTTGTATTAGTAAAGTTATTTATTATAGTCAAAAATAGAAATAAAAGCATGACATAAACGACGAGGCTATTCGCAACTCTTAAAATTTCTGAAAACGGAAAATTTCTTTTCACGGGAACCTGTAGGGGTTTTTCCAGTGGCAGGCATCTATTGTTAGGTTACATTTATTTTCCATTACCAATGTCTCTTGTATTTACCCTCCTTCACTGTATAATAGATCTTTCCAATAACGACTGGCGCGCCACCACTTTGACTGTTTTTCGTACGGCGCATCTTTTTACCTGTACCTTGTTGAATTTTTGTTTCTCTATATGTACCATGTGATGTGAGTGTTCGTCTAATTAAAAGTGTTTCGTGTTAATATGGACTCATTATTATGCATTATAATTTGCGTGCTCTGCCTTCTAAGCCCAATAGGTTATGGGCCCAGAGCAAATTAATTTATTTACGATAAATAGACTTTTATCTGTTAGATAGACGACCACGTTTAAAAATGGCATCTTATGGAACACTACGTATTGAAACTTTAAACAAAGATAATTACGAGACATGGAAGATACAAATGAAGGCACTCTTAATAAAAAAATGAATCCTGGATTTATGTATCTGGCTCTAAACCAAAGCCAGAGCTCGTGGCAGGTGATGCGACATCACAAGAAACGTTCGATAAATGGACTGATATGGATGAAAAGGCCAAAGCCGACATAATTTTGTGTATATCGCCTTCTGAACTAAAACAAATAAAAAACTGCGAAACATCCTTGGATATATGGAAAAAATTAGAAGAAATATATCAATCTAAAGGCCCCGCTAGAAAAGCGTCACTGTTAAAATCGCTTATTCAACATAAAATAGCAGATTCCTCTTCTGTGAGCATTCGAGATCATCTTCGAAAGTTTTTTGACATAGTCGATAAACTATCTGAAATGGACATTAGAATAGATGATGACTTGTTAACTGTGATGTTGTTATACAGCCTACCATCCAGTTATGAAAATTTCAGGTGCGCAATAGAATCCAGGGATGAGCTACCAAAACCAGAAGTACTACGAATAAAAATAGTAGAAGAAAACGACGCCAGACGCCATGATGACAGACCGAACGATGGAGCGTTCATGACTGGGAATTTCCGAAAGAAACCTGCTCCGTGGAATAAAAATAAAAGGAATCCTAAGATTACTGAACAGTACACTCAGAATGAAAGAGATAATTCAAAAATTACTTGCTGGAAATGTAAACGTATCGGTCACCGTGCAAATCAGTGTGAAAAAGATAAATCATTTAAATATCGACAAAACAGTTTAGGACTACTGGCCAGCACAAATTCAACGAATACGAACATATTATTCAAAGAACAATCCGAGAATCTTTATTGTGTTGACAGCGGCTGTACTCGACACATGGGGAAGGATGACTCCAATTTTCACGATTTAAAGGATACGGATATAAAATCTGTAAATTTAGCGAATAATGAAACAACTGATGTGTCCGGTGTTGGTAAAATATTAATTAAAACAAAAGTCAATTCAAAACTTCAAAATGTAGAGAGATCAACGACGCTCTATTGGTTCCAGGATTGAAAACGAACTTATTGTCCGTGTCACAAATGTGCGACAAAGGTTTCACTGTAACTTTTAAAGACAAATGTGCTGTTATAAATAACAGACAAAAAAATGTGACTCTAATTGCGGACAGAAAAAATGAACTTTATTATTTGCGGGATAATAATGCAAATATAAATAATGCAGTTAATTTTTCGAGTGAATCAATCGATAGTTCTAAAAATATTTTCGCCGATGTGGAAAGATGGCATTGTAGAATGGGTCATCTAAATGTAAAAGATTTGATTGACTCTAATTTAAAGGGTCATATTAGGGGGTTAAATATTAAAAAGGTATCCGACTGCAATTGTGAAGTTTGTGCGTTAAATAAAATGACCCGTGCTCCTTTTCCTAAGCACTCAGATCGTGTTACAAAAATGTTAGAAATAGTGCATTCGGATCTTTGTGGGCCTATTAGGGTTCCCTCAATAGGTAAGTCCCTTTATTTTATTACTTTTATTGATGATTATTCTCGTTATTGTGCAGTAAAATTCTTAAAAACTAAAGATGAAGCATTAAATGCTTTTAAAGAAATCAAACTTCTTTGGGAAAATGAAAAATCTATAAAAATAAAAAAATTCATGAGTGATAATGGGGGCGAATTTATTGGGACTGAATTTGAAAATTTCTTAAAAGAAAATGGTATTCAGCATAGATTAACAACCCCTTATTGTCCGGAACAATCAGGTGTTTGTGAAAGGAAGAATAGAACTCTCGTTGAAATGGCCCGTTGTCTATTATCACAATCAAAATTACCCTTAAATTTATGGGCTGAAGCTATTAATACTTCTAATTATATAAGAAATAGATGCCCAACAAAAGCTTTAAATGGAAAAACCCCATATGAATTATGGAATAATATAACACCTAACGTTAGCTATTTTAAATCTTTTGGCTGCACTTCTTATTTTTTCGATAACCATCCTAAACATAAATTTTCCCCAAGGTCTAAAAAAGGGATATTTGTGGGTTATTCAGAAAATTCTAAAGCATTTCGTATTTATCTTCCTGAATCAAAAACAATAATTTTATCCCGTAGCGTAAAATTTTTTGAAGAGAAATCTAATGATGTTTCAAAAATAGGTCAATTGTATCCAGATATTTCTGAAAGAGAAATACAATTAAGCGAATTGCAAAATGACTCACACATGCAGCAGGCAGAAGAGAAAATTTCTCCTCCTGAAATAAAAAATGAAAAAGATGAGCTGTCACGTGACTCAGATTCGGCGCTCGAAGATAAAAACATATTGTCATTGCGTAATCGCGAAATAATTAGGGAGCCGGAATCATTTGCGAATGTTGTTTATAGTTTTAATTCGGAAATAGAAATAAATAATGCCTTAAAAAGTCCGGAAGCTTCGAATTGGTATAAATCAATGACTGACGAAATAAAAGTAATATTAAAAAATGATACATTCGAAGTAGTAGAAAGGCCCCAGAAAAAATGCATAAAAGGTAGATTTGTCCTTACAAATAAATATGATCAACATGGATCTCTTTTGAAATATAAAGCGAGATTAGTAGCTCGCGGATTTAGTCAAAAATTTGGTATAGATTTTCGTGAAACTTTTTCTCCGGTAGCAAAAATGGGATCTATTAGAATCTTAGCAGGTTATGCTGCTAAATTAGGAATAAAAATACATCAATTTGACATAACGTCAGCATATTTGAATGGAAATTTAGATGAGGAAATTTTTATGGAAGTTCCCGATTACTTTAAAGAAATACTTCAAATAATTATAAATGAAAATTGCGATAGGGACATATCTAATAAAGCAGCCGAGATTCTTAAATATCTAAATGTAGGGAATAAAGTTCTTTTGTTAAAAAGATCTCTCTATGGCCTCAGGCAGGCCGGGAGGTGTTGGAACACTAAATTAAATAAAATTTTGAATGATTTCGGAGCAAAACAAACAAATGCAGATCCATGTTTATATTATATTAAAAGTGATAAAGGGTTGACTCTTATAATGATTTACGTTGATGACATATTGTTTATGTCACAGGACCCTGATATGTTAGAAAACTTCAAAATTCATCTTAATGAAAAACTAGATGTTAAATATTCAGGCATAGTTAAATATTGTCTAGGGATAAATTTTCAGTTAGAAAATGGCCTTATAACAATGAGTCAACATAGTTATATTAGAGAGCTCTTAGAGCGTTTTGGCATGACAGAAACCAAGCCCGTAGCTTGTCCTATGGATACAAGCATTCGATTAAAAAAGGCCGAAAAATGTTGTGAAAACGAATATCCCTACCGTGAATTAGTTGGAAGTTTGATGTATCTTGCAACTTCCACCAGGCCGGACATTGCAAATTCCGTCAGTCAATTAAGTCAATTTCTAACTTGTTTTCATAAAACTCATTGGACTGCCGCTAAACGAGTTTTACGATACTTAAAGAAAACAATAAATTTTGGACTTGTATTTAGAAAAAGTAATGAGCCTTTGTTCGGTTACACTGACGCAGATTGGGGAAATTGCCTCGATGACCGTAGGTCATATACAGGTTACTGTTTCATTTTTTGCGGGAGTGCAATTACATGGGAAAGCCGTAAACAGTGTACCGTAGCTCTCTCATCAACGGAAGCCAAATATATGGCTTTATCCGATGCCACTAAGGAAGGGATATATTTATGTAAATTACTAAATGAGTTATCTGAATGCAAAATTGAAAAAGTGAGTATATTTACGGATAACTTAGGATCTATTAAATTAGCTGAAAATCCGATCTTTCATAAGCGCACCAAGCACATAGACATCAGGCATCATTTCATAAGGGATGCACTGAAAGATGGAATCATTGATTTAAATTTTGTGTCTACTGAAAATATGGGGGCTGATATTCTTACAAAAGCATTAACATCATCAAAACATTACACCTGTTGTAAAATTATGGGATTGGAAGATGTAACATTGTTATTTAGGTAAATACGTCGACATTGTGGGGGGGTGTTAGGTTACATTTATTTTCCATTACCAATGCCTCTTGTATTTACCCTCCTTCACTGTATAATAGATCTTTCCAATAACGACTGGCGCGCCACCACTTGGACTGTTTTTCGTACGGCGCATCTTTTTACCTGTACCTTGTTGAATTTTTGTTTCTCTATATGTACCATGTGATGTGAGTGTTCGTCTAATTAAAAGTGTTTCGTGTTAATATGGACTCATTATTATGCATTATAATTTGCGTGCTCTACCTTCTAAGCCCAATATCTATAGCCTGTTCATTGACAGAACAGACACTTGTTCGCTGGCTCTTCCAACCCACTGTGCTGCATTAAACATCAGCTTATTTGTAATGTAATTTACTATCGAATACATTCAAAGTTTTTGCCAATGCTTTAATAAAAACATTTTAAAATGTTAAAATCTCCGTAATCCTTGAATGAGTTAGTGCTGCATTTAAAAATATTTTAAATATTTAATAAAAAAGTTTCTGATATTTGAAACATAAGCCTAGTGATAAGGCATCAAAGATTACTTCAAAATTTGCATAAGACATCTAACAACAAAAAGTTGTTTAATTTTATTTGTTCACGTTACATTGCACATTATTCTACTTGATATTCAACTGCCAAATTTTGGTTTTTCGCGATGAATGGGCTCAATAGTCGCACAGGCAGACGGAGAAATGCAAAGGCATATTCTGTTATTGTAAATAACTGTATCATAGATGCCAACTTTTATGCTTATTGGCAACCAGAAAAAGTTTTACAAATTTTTTTATTTTATTAAATTGGTGAATAGCTGTTGTGGAAATACATAAAAAATTTCCAAAAAGCATAAAATTTAGCAATTATGCCTATATACTTGAGTTTTCTAGTTTTTTACAGATCATTTAAAGGCAGCAAAATAAACATCTGCCCCATGTGGCACTTCAGCTAAGTACGCCACTGGGTGACTCTTGGTTCCCATTTGATTTGATACAGTAATGTTCGATATCTTTATTTCACCATTTTATGTAACTTTAAGTTAAAAGATATCAAACATTACTGTAAAGTTTTAATTGTGCATTGTTAATGGTTAGTAATTCATCAAATATACAGAAAATCGTCGAGCTTCTGATTCGCTTGAGCAAAAAAGGTCTGAAGTGTAAATGAAAGGGTAATGAATTTTGGAGTTATTGTAAAGTGATGGCAATCATGCAAAAATCATTCCTCTTTTTATTTATTTATTTTTTTTTTTTTTAAAGGTTCTTGTATGTAAAAATGATTAATAGCGTTTAAAAAAAGGGGGAATCACATAGAAATTTTTTGCAAGATCGAAATTCATTAAAGTTAACAATAAAAGTTTGCATCAGAATTTTCTGTAATTTTCCTTTGTAAAAATGTTTCTTTGAAATTTCAAAATGAAATCTAAGAATTTTACACAATTAATATTTTTCTATTAGAAAAAGATAGCTGTGGAGAAAAAAGAATTGCTGACTATAAACAGTACTTGGTGTTTGGACTACATGTAAGCTATGCCAAGGATACAGATTTAATTCCTAGTCTGGTCAAATTTTGTTCTTATTAAGGTTTAAAGTTTTCTCATTACATCTTAAAATTTACTTGTACTCATCAAATCCCATGGAACTGCATGGGGAAATTTGTTACAATTACGTATTATTTATTTTTATACCAGGTTCATATCCAGAAATTTTCCAATTATATTTGTTTTTGCTTTCTTTTCTAATATTTTATGTAAGGGAGCTATATAAGGTTTTTTTTTTTTTTTTTTTTTTTTTCATTTTTTAGGTCCAAAAAGAAATATAATGGTTGTGTTTAGTTTTTCTGATTGTGAAAATGGAATCTATATAAATATATATTAGGTAATAATTAATTTTAGTAACAAATGTCCCCATTGAATAATATGGGTTTTGGTTTATCGAATGGTAGGTATACTCTTTTTAAGCATTCTCTGACAATCTCACTTTTTTATAATTATATATCATGTTATGAAAAAAGTATTCTGATAGTGTTTTGTTAAAAAAAAAACTCACTTTGAAAACAGCAACAATTTTATTTTATTTTTTTTTTTTTTTAAGTGAATTGCTTTCACATACATATATAAATAACAATAATTTACAATTTTAATTTTTATTACAATGATAAAACATCTGGAAGAAAGATATGAATGAATGAATGAAGAACTACATATATGGAAATAAAGCCTTATACAAGGCAAAAGATTTTCTGAAACACTGGTGGATATGATCCTTTATGGCAGGGGTGATTATGAAACAAAATTTAAAAAAAAAAAAGAAAAAAAAAGAAACTGGAAATTTTAGCAAGAAAAATTTTGTAGAGGAAGAACACATAATTTATTGTAATGAAATCCTCTTTGCTTTTTATGAAAAATGTTAATTATAGGTTTAGCACTTATATAAAATTGATATTCTAATCTTTTATGAATTTAAGAAAAATTTTTAATTCCGGTTTTGATAATGAAATAAATAACCTGAACACAATCTATCACCCTTGTATATAGCAAATATGATGAAAGAATAACAGAAAAAATAATAACTAAAAGGAAGAGCAGATGCCACCATGGCTTAAGATGGTTGTGGCACGAGTAAATAAGTTTTCTGGGCACCCAACTTTCCCCAAATCTTCTGAAGACCATATGGTAATACAGTAAAAAGTTAATAAAGTAAAGAAGATAATTACTGCAAAAAAGAAAGAAATAAGCAAGAAAAAATTAACAAGAAAGCTTAACAAGAAAACAATGAAAGATTTATTAACATAGTATTTATATAACTGTAAGGTAAAGAACTTGATATTTCATTCAAAATGAAATTTGATACTATTTACGAGATTTAAGGATATAAATAATAATTGTGTTAAGAGGCCTCTCCACTTATTGTCCCCAGAAGCCAGAGCCAATGTTATTCTATTGAGAATTTCACCCATTATAATTTATTAACTAATATATTTTAATTCCATTTTCACAAACAGAAACTTAAAACTATTAAAAAATTTATCGCTTTTTAATTTTTTTTTTTTTTTTTTTTTTTTTTTTGAGGTTGTAAAATGCGAATTTTCAAAATGTGAAATTTTTCACTGAGCTTAAAAATGAAATCTTAAAAAAAAAAAAAAAAAAATCAATTTTTGGTTGTTTGATTTAAATTGTTTAATATTGATTTAAATTGTTCTATTTCATTTAAATTGTTTAATAGTTGTGAATTTTCGGAAAGTAAAAATGGAATTTAAAAATATGTATTAGTTAATTGAATTATAATGGAGCAAAATTTGGCTTCGGCTTTCTGAGACGATAGGTCGAGTGTCCCCTTAAGACACTCATGAATATCAATTTCATTTAAATAGAATAATTTACTATTATCTTATTTCAATTAAGGGGTTACATCCAGTTGTAATTTTCAAAAAATCGATTTTTTTTTTTTTTACATATTTTGAATGTACATATATTTGATAATATTGTCTGAAAATTTCATATCGATCCGGCAATTAGTTTCGGAGAAATTTGCATATTTGTAAAGACGTCTCCGAGCGTTTTAAAGTAGGCGGAGCGTAAACCAGAGTAGCAGCTGTTTTTCATTATCCCTATGCCCTTGTCCATGCTTTTCATAATGTTTTGCTTCTTAGAATAATAATATAAAAGGTTTATCTTATATCTGAGAGCTATATTTAGAAATTTTAGGTATACAGTAAGTAATAATCAGCTGATATGGAAAATAACTCCAAAAATAATCCCATGTGGCTCTAAGATCGTTGAAATTGCTGCTTATCTTGCTGCCGGCATGTTCAATGAAGGAAAAACATCTCTTCTATACTTCATGAACGCAATGGGACTATCGCTTGGGCCTAATGCCCATGCCTATGTAGAAAAAGAGGACGCAGAGCGCATCTTGATCTCTGACGCACGAGCGCAAGGGAGCACGCGCGAGGGGAGAATGTCACGTAGACAACAACAGTTGGCTGTACTAGAAGCAAATGATGAAGCAGAGGGTTCCTCTTATGGTCCTGGAATAGATGACTCGATGTAAGTCGGAATTTTTTTTTTTTTTAACTTAGTTTAAATGGTTCCCAAACCTTTAAACGCATTTATCTCGAAACGGTGTTTTCAAAGTCGGTGAGCAAAATTTCTCCGAAACGGCTGGACCGATTGACTTGAAATTTTGACACGATTTTCTTAGATATTTTTGTCAGGTAATGATCGTAGGAATAAGGTTTCTGATAATAATTTCGATTTTTTCAGCCACTTTCAAGTGTAAATTTTCATGAAAAAAACGATTTTTTTTGGGGGGAAGCCGCCATTTTGTCAAAAATCAAAATTTTGACTATTCCTACGATCATTACCTGTATTCATCTATCCTAAAAATAAATCTTTTGGTTTTTTTCATTTCAGATAATTTGGATCAGAGATATCTTGCTCACCGCCAGACACCTTTTTGTGGAAGTCCTCTAGGAGATCTACTACAGGAACAGCGGAACCCAATATTTTTGTAATCTCATCACGGATTCTTAACATACATTAAATTTGCTATATGTATATGTATTGTATATATTTCTTTAATAAAAGGCCTCTTCACAAAAAATTCACAAAAAAACACGTTTTTTCGTGCATACAACTGGATGTAACCCCTTAAATACAATAAACACATTCATTAATAACCTTTTTAAAAAAATAGTTAGTGATGTTAATTTAAATTTCTGTTATATATCAATTAAATTAACCCCCAATTTTAAGCTTAAATATTTTATCAAATCCATAAATTTTGTATAGTAGAGTTAATAATTAACAATAAAATTATTAATAATACTAGAGATGGAACGAAGCTTCGGCCACTTTGCCGAAGCTTTGGCCTGGCCGAATAATGAGCGTGATTCGGCCGATTCATTTTATAACAATTTATGTTATGAATATTCTTTTAACAATTATTATCATATAAAATATTGCCATTTAAGTTATGCACAATGGTACCTTATAATAAAACATAGTAAAATTTATGTTTAATTTAAAAGTTTGTGTGCATTGACTCTTTTGAACCATAAATCATACAACATTTAATAATATATTCTATTTAAATAGGAAGTTGCTAAGAAATAAGTTACATTACATTATATTTAGTTAACAATTTAATTATACGAACAACTTTAGTTGCTTTAAAATGAAGCTATTAAAATATTGCATGAAACATTCTTTAAATATTTCTAGCTTTGAAACTTAGTCATAGTCATGTATAGTCAATAATCAAAATTAACAATATAGTCAATAATCAAGATTAACAATAACCTAGGATTATAAAACATGCAGAGAATTGTTGAAAAATAAATAAAAGCTGATTTTTTATTTATTTTTTATAAACCAGAATATGAGGAGGATGCCCATTACTTGCACATCCACCCTAGATCTAAATTCTAAATATTTATTCCAGATAATTAAAGTTATAAAATTTATTCTAGATTATTTATTATCACATGATAAAATGTTTTCTAGGTTAATAACTGGCATACTGTAAATTGTTTTTTATGTTTATTTTCATCATATTACATACAAGGTTAATTAACCTTACTTCATTTTATCATTTATCGCACAATTTTAAATTATGAAGCAAAAAAATCAATGTTTTTGCATTTTTAGGAAGAATTCTATTCCTTTTTTCCTCATACGCATTTTCAGCTTCAGAAAATAACCTTTCACTATATATACTGCTACTTGGAGCAGATAAATAGCGTTTGGCCGAATCAGATAATCTTTTTTTATTCTCTCTCCATCTCCACCAATTTCAACAGACAATGTGTTCTATTTAAAAGCGGATTGTTTATATATACTTCCAGCTCTTTAGCCGATGAATTTTCAGAGTGTTCTGTGAGTAATTCATTGTGTATGACTTCTGCAAAACAATCCCACAATGGTGCCGGAGCTTCGGCCGAAGCTTCGGCGGTTATTTGGCCGAAGCTTCGGTATTCGGCGCTTCGGCCAAACTGTGCTTCGTGCCATCACTAAATACACTTCAATTCAAATAAATTAAATTTCCTTATAAATGTATTTAGATATTGTTTAATTTAACTAATCTTCTCATCGGAAAAGAAAGGGGAAAAAAACAAACAATTTACATAATTTTAAAAAATTACCTGCTTCTCACCGATATTACAAAAAAATTCAGCATATTTCAAAAACCTTTAGCATCCACATGTTTTCCAGAGGCAGGAAGATTTCGTCCTCGGCATCGGGATGAATGTTTACCCGGTGATGAAAGCATGTCAACATGACCGGGAACACATTCATCCAGATGTAAGGATTAAGGACAACCAGAACACCAATAAGATGATTATCCTGAAATTAAAATCATTATTAATTCATATTTTTAAATATTTAAACTAAGAAGTAAAAAACAAACAATGAAGCTAATCAGTTATAACTATTACAAAAGTAGTTTTGAATAATTAAAAAAAAAAAAAAAAAAAAAAACAATTACACATCAAATTTTCTGAAGTACTACACAGTTAAAAAATTTTTGCGCTATGTTGAACCAAAACATACTACAGAACTGCGATCATAAAATGGTAAAATCATTTACCATGATTTTACAGAGCTGCCAACCTTGGTGGGAAAAAAAACAGGAGATTTTACACAATTTCAAGGGAGAAAAAGGGAGATTTTACATAATTTCAAGGGAGAAAAAGGGAGATTTACGATTTCGTGGAGAAAAGCAAAACAAAATTATTTTATTCAATACATGATACTTTTTTAACTGAAAAGACCTAATATAACTTTTGTTTGATAATTTATATTTTAAACTTATTGGGGAAAAACAAATAGTTAACCAAGTTCATTAACAAAGTCTAAAAATAACTACATATGTAAATAATTTTGAACCCCTATATCGCTTCAGTTGGTTCTAAAATCTAATAAAACAACTGGATCAATGTTTTTATGAACATTGATCCAGAGTTTTCCCCAGATAATTTAACGAGGGTGCTGCACCTCGCCTGATCTTTGTTTGGAAGAAAAAAAAAAAAAAAAAAGAAACACTTTGCCCCAATCAATCTATCCCCCCCCCATTACTGCATTCGAAGAAAATAACCTAAATGCTGTAAATATTAAACTAATTTAAAACTATTGTGTGTGTCAATCAGCACATTAACAACAAATAAAAGTACAGAAAAGTTTAAAAACAGACATTTTCTTTTTGTATGCATATTTATAACTAAATTTTTAAATTAAGTGTTTGGATTTTAAATGTCAAATGTGTCCTTAAAAATTCAAATCACCTTTAAGAATCTAAAAAGTGCTTTTTTTTTTTTTTTAACTAGCAGTACCCTACATTTTTTAAAACCAGGAGAAAAATGTTTGATTCTTTTGTTGTAGAATGAGTAAACTAATTGAAGAAAAGGATTTTTTTTTCTAGGGGGGGGGGGGGAGTGAAACGATAATTACATGAGTGTAAACTGTTAAACTTTCTACTTCTTTATAGGCTCTAGAATTTAATAAAGCAAGTTTAAAATGAATAGTGACATTTTTGTTATGGCTTGTAGATGGGGAAAGAATGAGAAACAAAAGAGTTCAAAAGAGCATTTGATCACCGATCACTAGTTGGAGATAAGAAAATATGGGGAGGAGGGGGAGTTAAAAATAATTACGTAAGCGAGAAATATTGAAGGATTTTGCTTCTTTAGAGATTCTAAAATCTCATAAAGTAAGTTTTAAATGAATATCGACATTTATGTTGTGGATGCAGAAAGATTGTGAATTGGAAGGCCTTCGTAAATATGAAAAGATGGCACCTACGAATTGTCAAAAATTAGCGTTTTTAGTTCGATTTTTCGAAAATATTAGAAAAACGGGAGAAATACACATTAAAACGTAAAAACGGGAGATAGGGTTAAAAAACGGGGGAGTCTCCCGTGAAAAACGGGAGAGTTGGCAGCACTGGTGCTACATTGAACCAAACTCAGGGAGATGAGAACGCAGTTCCTATATTTCTTTCATTTTAGTGATTTTTTACATATTAAATGAAATGCATGGGAACTTGTTCATAGTGCAGACTGGAATTCAACAGTGCAAAGTCCCCGAATTACTTTTATTCTCCTCATACTTTTCTTTTCACTTAAGGACATCTACATTGGTAATGTACCTTGCGACACAAACTTTGGTTTTCTTCTATATAACGATACCAGAAAGAGACCACTGTCAATTTTCATACAATACAGCATATAGAAATTGATTCAGCTCTCTTAGCTGGTAGACTAGAGGTGCCACGTTAAAACTCAGGTAGCACTTGTTGGACTAGCCTTGCTCGTTTTCTGGTGGTTTTCTCCACTTCTAGAAAACCACCAGAAAACGAGCAAGGCTAGTAAATATGTGTTAGTGTATCTTAAAAAAAACCGCAGGACATCTCAACCAAGCCTAGGTCCCACAAAGTACACAATAGCAGAGCTCAGCGCATAAGAGACACTGGCCTCAAATTTAACAGGACATAGCATGTGACATTAAATTGACATTTTTGGTTTGGAATTACCTGGATTAAAGAAGGACCTTATTTTTTCCCCATCTCCAAAAATTTAATTAAATTTCCTAATTTCCATATTGCAAGTCCGAATTTCTGAAATTGGTGTTCAAGTACTCCTACGGTGCTGAGTTTCCCTTTAAGCATTTAAACCGTATTTTTCATTGTTTTACATAATCAAAGTAAATAGCTAGTTTGGCTAAAATTTTAAATTATATATATGTACATATGCAGTATGTATTTTATTTTTCTCCAGAGAGTAAGATCAATAAGTATCCATAGTATACAATATCAAATTTTCATGCTTGTACTTTGCATAGTATTAATTTTGTGAATTATTAAACAGATGTTGAAAAATTGCTAACGTTTAAAGGGTTAACCCAATTAGGCAAAGAGCATTCGGCAGACCTCTGTAACTATGATACTATACAAGCCCGAACGGTCCTTTCTCTTTTTTAATGCAGTCTGTCTTTCTATTTCTGATCGTGGAAGGAAAAGTAACATATCTATTGAATGTGAAAAGTAAAACAGTTGATTTGATTATGGGGAAACATTACAAAAAAAAAAAAATGTCAATTAGTCGTGCGAAAAAAAAAAAAAAAAAAATTGAGAAATCTGAAGTGTATCAAAATAATGGAAATTTATCTATTCATCACACAAAAACAACAAGCTTTAACACAACATTAAGTCTGTCGTGGAGAAAAAAAAAAAAAAAAAAAAAATCAAATTTGCAAGGGAAAATACTGCAAAATTCTTTAGTCTGGAGATTAGCAAAAAGACAGAAAAGCTGAAATTATATGCAAATGCAACAAGTTGAAACGAAATTCTTTATTTTTGATGACAAAATCCATTATATTATGTATTTTTTTAATCTTCTTGATTAGCTGATGTACAAATTCACATCAGAACGAGAAAAAAAAAAGCTGAGAAAAGTTTAAAAAAAAAAAATCTGAAAAGTTAAATCTAATAAAAAGCTAAAAAAAATCTCATCACTGGGCATGGGAAAATCCTAGTTCTATACAGACAATCGTGTCAAGAAAAAAACAAAATCTGAATATGATTTTTTTCTGTTACCATGGTACAAGAGTGTCTTTTTAAAAAATTCCCGCACGGAGAGTCCACTGCATTTTTGTTTGTTTGTTTTCCTTGAAATATTAATTAATATTTGAAAACGATTACTTCTACCTTAGAAAACGAATTTCTGAAATTAGTTTTATTTATTTATTTATTGGTATTTGTGCTTTTCACATATTTTTATATTATAATCCAAGAAACTCGTTTTTTTTCCTCTTATTTTCTTTGAGATATGGAAGGGTATCTGCAAATTGTGTTTTGCCCTCTCACCCTCTAATAAGCAAATTCCAAATATTCGTGAATTGTTTTTTAATTTGAACGTACTTGCTATATTTTAAAGCAAGTTTCTTATGTTTAACCGATTTTTTTCTTTGGGATATGAAATAATATATCCTATCCTTTTTTCCCCTTGGGAAGCAAATTTTGTAAGCTCGTTTAGTGTGTCGTCGGAAGGGGGCTTTTTCACCTTATTTTATGTGCATCCACACCAGTCAGTGATGCCAGATTGGGGATTTTGTCCCCATTTCGGGGATTTTTGAGGCTTCTGGGGACAACTTTGGGGACCAAATGTTTGTGGGGAATTTTTGGGGACAAATCTGGGGAACTGTTCATCTTTCTGTCAATGTTGGCAGCGTAATGATTTATCCCTACGACTAGGGACTTTTAATAGCTTTATTGTTATTTGGGGTTTTTTTCTTTTAAATTGTCTTCATTTGGGGAAAACTCTGAGCTTAAATCTGCTTGATAAATAAAGTTTTTTTTTTTTTTTTTTTTTTTTGAAAAAAAATTTATTTTCCCTTTTTAGTAGAAATCAAGTTGGGGATTTTTTCGAAAAAATTTTTGGGGAAATTTGAAGACCTGTTTGGGGAAATAATTTTCGACCATCTGGCGCCACTGCCACCAGTGGCTGTGGCCGTAAAGCTCGGAGACGGGAAGTTCCTGATTTGATCCCAGGTGGTGCGTGTTGGTTCCCGTTCCTTGAAATTCCCGTTCAGAGTTTTCTGCAGTTTTCTCCGAAACTCGTGTAAATACGAGCTAAGACCTTTATGTAGTCAATCGGCCTTATTCCCAATTTCTCAACAAGATTCTTTTTAGCGGCGTTTATGATTTTCTATGATACTCTTACTTAATTTCCCCTCGATTTTCATGATCATTTTATTCTATTTTAACATGCAACTTTTCACGGTGTTTAGTTATACATTAAATGTACATTAGTAGGGCTGATACCACTTCAACAGAAAAATACATAAAAAGAAAAATCTTACACGCAATCACCCTTTCATGTTACATTAATACCTAATTATGGATTATCTGAATTATCGTTAGCACAGCCATTTAATTAACGCACCACGGGCTCAACTGCAACAAATAAAAATTTAATACCTATTCTAAATAAAATGTGATCCAAATTATTTATAGACAGTGTATGTTTATATACACTATTTTGACCGGAAGCTTTCGATTTTTGACGTTTTCTGGTATATCCAGAAAAATACGTGACAAAATAATTTGAAACTTTAGGAGTGTAAAGCTGCCTTCAAACTCTGGCAACTGAAAGCTGCAAGTGCAGCTCTATTGATATTTCTTTGATGTGGTTTAGGAGAGTCGACGCTCACAAACCTCCTAGTGCAATAATTGCATGAGAAGGGGGGGTCTCTTTTGTAAAAGAGCAATAAATTGTAATGTCCTTCATTGTAAGTGTGTGCAAAATTTCAAGGGTCATTTTCGGACAATGGATAATTTATAACTTTTGAAGCTCTGTATCGTTGAAAGAGTTTGAAGGCAGCTTTAGAACCCTGACATTACCTCATATATAACAGTCGTAAGCTTCTGAATCTTGAATGAAAATTCCAAGCAATTATCGTGAAAATGGCCCGGGGGAGGGGGGGGATAAAGTTAAAGGGAGTTTTATCTAAAATATACTTTTTCTAACAAGGTTGAAACGTGTTAATGACTTCGGTTTGTCTGTCTGTTCGCACTCTTCCTCTTGTAAACATCCATGGAATTTCTTGAAACTGATACATGTTATTCAAGTTCACTATCGGATTCCCTACTGGAAATGAAGTGAATACCTCTATTGGTTTGTGTACAGGGTCACCCGAAAGTATTCCAAAGCATTGTGTTCTTTCTATGGAGAGATTTCTGTAAACCATATTTTATTACCTTTACTTTACGTAAATATTAATGAAATTGAAATGTTATTTAAGTTCACTATCGGTTGTTTTCTATAGAAAATGGAATAAATACCTCCACTGGTTTGTTTAGAGGAACATCCAAAAATATTCTAAAGCATTGTGTTCTATGAGGTGTTTCTGGGGGAAAGGGGGGAGAAGAGAGCGAAACTGAAATTTTGTACATCAATCCACTATAGCTTTGATTTTTCAACTTGGGGTTACATATAAGAGGCTAAACTTGCACATGTGTAATAAAAATTGATTAGAAAAAATTTTCATATGTCCTGAGATATTTAATATTTTTCTTGCAGTATGTTGTGTTTAATGTAGTATGTCAAAATTTCTAAAAATAACATTGTTAAATCTGCATTTTAAACAAAAAAATGTACGATTTTTCAATTGATTTTTCAATTTTGTTAAGGTGCCTGCCTACTGTCGGAGGTGATTTATTTTAATAACTGAAAAATTGCCTATTTATGTGAATTATGATAGAATATAGTAAAACAGTGAATAACCTGGAAAAAAAAATGCAAATTTTAAAATATTTTGAAATTTAATCTTAAAATATGCATAAAATTTGCGAAAAACAGAAGAAAAAAAAAGCACTTTTACAAAACATTATAAGTCAAATTTAAATAAAGATATTTTTATTCTGTAAATTTTATTTAGATTATTGAAAGGTTCATAAGGGAGTGAACTCCTCTTAAAACTATAACCATGTCATTTAATATTTTAGAGACTATAACATTTTTACATGCTGAAAAAATCATTAGTTTACATGATAGTTTATAAATCCAATAGACAAAAAAAAAAAAAAAAAAAAAAAAAAAATTTAGCTAAATTCATTATCATAGTTCAATCCCTAAAACAACTCCTCTAGAGTGTTTTGTCAAAGTTTCATAATGTTTCAATTATAACATTTGAAGTTTCGATGTTTTGGAATAAAGCAAAATGTTAAAAATCTCATTTTGAGAAAAAACAGAAAACATATTTAAAAACAAGATTTTACCTATTAAATAAAAAGTAATTTTACTTTTCTAAAGAACATAAATTCACATCATGTTTACTGTATTATTTGTTCTTCAGGTTGTAGTAAAAACAATTCCCTTATTAATTTATTCACGTAGAAGTGATTGTTTACACGCTTATTTTCTCGGGATACTTAATCATTTCAATCTTGATATGAGGCTAAACAAGAAAAATATGTGAGTAAGAAAATATTCGTTATTTTTTCATAATTTTATTGAATTTTTTTATTTTGAGTTTTTTTAAAAACTGAAATCCGAATTCCCTGAGTATTGCAGGTTTTTCCTGATGCGCATCAAACTCTTCAAAATTAATAAATAAATAAAAATATCAAATTTTAGAAAAACGAGTTAAAAAATAAATAAATAATTGCCTATTTTCGTATTTATTTAAATATCATGCCGAAAGATGGCGACACTAAACATTTTCTGAAGCTTTTCAAAAATCAGCTTTTCTGCTGATTTTGTCTGCTGCCCAATTTAAAAAAAAAAATAGTTGGTATGGTATGGTATGGTATTGTCAGGCCCCGACTTACGGCAGGGCATACGGGGCAAATGCCCTGGGCCCCCCTTCTGGAAGGGGCCCCCCTACAGGCGAATACAGAAATTCTGCAACCTAAAGACCTCTTATGCCACTGCAAGGGGGCCCCCCAGAATAGGCTTGCCCCGGGGCTGCAGGTAGTCTAAGTCGGGCTCTGGGTATTGTATTAGGTTTACGGCTGATTGACGACACGAGGGTTTTAGGCCTGAGGGGAGAGTGCCCTCTGTGGTGATCTTTGAGATCCTAGTCTGTATTTACGCAAGTTTCGAAGAAAACAACGGAAAACTCCGAGCGGCTGGGCCGATGAGCGTACCAGGAATCGAATCCGGCGCCTCACGTCTACCAGCTTCGAGGACAGAACCTTTCAGCCGCTGGTGAAAAGTTAAGAATCGAGTATAAATAAACATTGCAATTATTTATTTCATATCATGCCAACAGAGGGCGACACTAAACATATTCTGAAAGTGGTATTGAAAAGTCTTGTTGAAAACAATGAACCACAATTGAAAATAGTAATTATATGCAAGTTGCTGCCCATCATTTTGAGGGAAAATTCACGCTCCTACTTTTAAAAGAATGGTTTTAGTTGTATTAAGATGCAACCATTTTTTGTGCAAAAATTACAGATTATTAAATTTCGAGGCCGTTTTTGCCTTTTGCTCGTATTATGTAAATTTCTATTGAATTTGCATTCTATAAATGCATATTTTTTCAATGGCAGCACTGTCAAGTTCGGGACCATCCCTTAAATTGTTTTAAGAGGTCCTTCAAAGATATGGGGTATGGATGTTTCTATCCAGTTTGGGCCTCCCCGCGCCGACTGCCTCGTCGTTACCAGTGATATTTTGTAATTCGAATGTCTTCACCTTTTACATTTGCAATTTTATCTCAGGCATGCGAAATCTTTTAAATCATGCGAAATCTCATACTTTTTATTTCACTTTGCATGTGCGCTTAATTTCATAATTCAAAATTATTTAAAAAAAACTTTTTCGATACTGTCCGTTTCGAAACTGATTATTATTAATTTTCTTTTTCTATTAAAAAAAAATGAAATTCTGGCAAAAGCAGAATTTAGTTTAGTACTGACTATTTGTTTTTATTATTATTTTAAATTATAACATCGCTTTCAAATTATTAAATTATATTTTCGATTTTTTTTTTCCGATAAATGTCCAACTATCATAAAACTGGTATAGTAAAATTTCGTAGTTCGAAGACTTTAAAAATAAATTGCGTAATTTTGAAAACAAATTTCTGAAATGGGAAATTTTAAGAATTACAACTTAATGCGTTTTTTAAATTCCGTTTTAACATTAATAAAATTCACAACCGGGGAAATTGTTAAAGAGGGAGCACAGGCCTCCTTTGTGAAGAGGAGGAGTGTCTTAGGTTTAACTTTGCCTTAAGGGGACTCTCTACCTATCGTCTCCGAAAGCCGCAGCCAATGTTATTCTATGGGAAATTTTGCCCCATTATAATTCATTAACTAGTACATATTTTTAAATTCCGTTTTCACTTTCCGAAACTTCACAAATAATAAACAATTTATCGCTTTCTAAAAACTGATTTTATTTTTAAGATTTCATTTTTAAGCTCAAATATGAAAATTTTCACATTGTGAAAATTCGCATTTTACAACCTCAAAATAAAATATTAAAAACTTTAAAAAATAATTTTTAGAAAGCGATAAGTTGTTTAATATGTGTGAAGTTTCTGAATATAAAAACGGAACTTAAAAATATATGTTGGTTAATAAGTTATAATGGGGCAAAATTCTCCATAGAATAACATTGGCTCTGGCTTCTGGGGACGATAAGTGGAGAGACCTCTTAAGCTAGAGAGTCCTGCAACCCGACCCGAATATGATGGATGAATTTTAAATAAACCCAAACCCGAAAATCTTTCATCGACCTAAAAATCGACTCAAACTCGCAGTAGAGAATTTTTGCGATCCGTACCCGTATTCTTTTAATACGAACCCGACCCGAAAACCAAAAACTAAATGAATATTACTAATTAATCTAAAATTTAAAAAATAAGGTTTCATTGTCACACACAGTTGGTAAATTGAATAAATATTAATAATAATAATCAATGCATCTTTGTTCATTGCTTTTGTTCGATGTGGATGTTTACTATAATTAATTGGGTACTATTGATATGGTTTCATCATCATCATCATCACGTTCTTAAGAAGTGCCTACGGCTGTCGAGACAGCCGCTTACCTTCACCAGAGGAAGACAAAATACAGATGGAGGGCTTGCATAATCTAGAGAATCGGTACTACAGTCGGCTGCAAAATTATTCGAGCACTAGCAATAATCCCTGTCTAAAAAAAGTACACTTAATACTGCTTTGTTAAATAAATCCTTATCGAGTCATGTTCTTAGTCAGTCTAAGAACATGATGTGTACAAGTGTACTTTTTTAATATAGGAATTATTGGCTAGTGCTCGAAACATTATGCTGCCGACTGTAGGTCTGTGTGGGTTCCCGGAATGAACCCCGGCGTGATGACTTGATGCATTCAGCAGCATAACGGAAGACAGAGGCAGAGCAGAGCCGATCTGGAAGCTGTGTGACATTGTGGCAACAGAGCAAGGAGCACTAAACCTACAATTTTTTTTTTTTTTTTTTTTAATAATACCGATAGGCCTAACCAGACTGTTAAGCAGTCATAATACTGTACAATTTAGAATAATACAAAAATAAAGAAAAATTTAAAAAATTTAGCCTAGCAAGACTGTTAGGCAGTCAGATAAGAAGAAAATGTACATTATTTACAATTAAATTACAATTTACAAAAGAGAATTTTACACTATTTACAGTTAAGTTAAAACAAATAATTAAAAACCCTACGTAAGGTAACTGGCTGGAAGATTGATCATCCGCGACTGTAAAAGCGACACAGTAGGTTAGGTTGCAGTTGTCAGGGGGATAGCCAAAAGTAGAAGAATTGGAAGTATTCAATCTACGGGAAAAAGAATTTTGAGTGAGAATTCTGTGTTAAGTAACACCTGAAGGATCTCGCCTTCTACGCTTGGAGACCGGGACAAACACGTCCTCCCTGTAGAGGATGGCAAGTGGGCGTTTTTTGGCCCTCCCGATCCTGGGATCGTACCTTCTTATGGCATTTAACACAGGATTCTGAACTTTTGGGATAGACCTGTGAAACTTCAACGCAAGTTTCTTAATTTCCGAATAGATTGGCTAATTTTCAGGTCTTTGTGAATGACAACATTGCGAACGTAGCGATGAGCTTAAACAAACCTACGCAATTGCTTGTTTTGGAATACTTGAATTTCTTCTAGCACAGTCTTTGGTTCAGTCTATGGTTTGCATTTAAACATATGCTTTCACGCGATCACTTTAAATTCACACGATCATCCTCCATCTTGGTGTACTTTTTTCTCCCCTAGGAGATGATAAAGAATATGCATTGATGGAATCCATCTGTTACATATTTTTTTAATTTTTTTATTACATTTTTTAAAAATTAAATCACAAGTATTTTATTGATATTTGCTGTATATACAAGTATAAATGGAGGGAATTTCATTGAAAATATAGGTATCTAATAAAAAGAGAGAAATAACGAAAGTTCTCATGACGTAAAAGCGAGGTTATATTGTACTTCTACTCTTATATTAAAAATATTCCAGAAAGATTTAAGGCACTTTCTTTCTAATTTTCATGCAATTTCTACAAAAGATCCGTTGAAAGAAGAAGGAAAAAATATATATATATATATTTTCCTTGATTTTTTTTTTTTTTTTTTTTTTTTTCAGGCGGATACGAATACGTATGTCTACATTTTAATCAGTTATGTTTATAAATTTATTCTTATAACAAATTTATTCTTAATTGATTTTTTTTTTTGAAAGATGTTGTCTTAAAAAAATATTGAAAAAAAAAAGTGAAAATTATTGGCTGAATTGAATTACAGCGACCACAAAAAATTATCAAAATAAAGCATATTTGGGCGATTTCACATTGTTAGGCGATTGACTTCCAGTACTTGGCGAAGAAACAAAACACGGTTCTGTTCGTACACGGCAATCTCGGTGCTAGCGAACTGAACGCCTAACAGCGCTAAATCGCCAAATATGCTTAATTTTGATAATTTTTTTGTGGTCGCTGTAATTCATTTCAGACGATATTTTTTTCACTTCCTGGTGTTTTATGAAGAGTAGAATTACATATATATATATTCTTTGTAGACGACACCTTTGGAATGTTTCCAAGTAAAATCCAACTCGCCAAAAAAAAAAAAAAAAAAATCAATCACTCCGACCCGAAAGAGAAAACATCTTGTCAACCAGACCCGACGCAGAACTTCAAACTGAATTTTTATTTTCGAATAAAAATATATGTATTATTGGGCTTTATTTCTGATGACAGAGTAAAATTATCGTTTTAATTAGTTTTGTATATTCGGTACACTTTTTTTATAGAAATTCAAATTAATGTATTATTTTATGGAAATGTTTACTCTAACGAGACATTTCCCATTTCGTCGCCGGAACGACGACTAATTCTATAGGATAGAATTAGTATGGCTGATTTATTCATATTAATTTTGTATAGCTATATTAATTATTAGATAACTTACAAGGGAGGATCGCCAACTGTTCAAAAGGTATTCAAACATATTATATATCATCTGTAAGGTCTTACTGAGCTGATAATAAAAATATCCATCTTATCGGCAAATGCGCCCCCTAGCGCGAGTTATTCTCAATTAAAGTTTTTAAATTACAGATTCTTTAACAATGTACTTCTTATAGTTTCTATCATTGTAAAAGATTTTCATTCTAATAAATTTATTCATGCTAAACTGTATGAAAAGTAAAAAAAAAAAAAAGTAAAAAAGAAGCTACTGTTAATTTTTATAGTAACGAAGAAAACTATTACAATTCATTTTCATTAAAATATTATATTGTAGGTAATAATATAATTATTACTTTTTTAAAAGCAGAAATTTATTTTTCCGCTTACTTCTCTCCTTCATTCCTATGTTAGTGCATTAAATTTCTTTTTTTGTTTCCCCATGCAATGTCAATATCCAAAATACCGATTACGTCGATGTACAGGAAAATCTTTCTGATTGTAAATATTTTACACATGGCTACATATATAAAGTATGGGATTTATAAATTTAATGCTGTCACAAAATGATTATTAAACACATAATAAAATACTTTACTAACAATATAAATAGTCATAATTAGGAAGAGAATCTGTTTAAAAATTGTGTTGTTATCCTATAGACCCCATGTTATCCTATAGCATTTTGCCCCGTTAACCAGCCAAACTAACCCGTCCCTCATTAAGTAATGCATATTTTTAAATTCCATTTTCACATTCAGAAATCTCATAACTGCTAAACTGGTTATCGCTTCCTAAAAATTGATTTTCTTAATGTTTAATATGTATTCCATTTAAAGCTAAAAAATGCAAAATTTCACACTGTGAAAATCCGCATTTTACACCTTCAGAATAAAATAATTAAAAAATTTTGTAGAAAGCAGTAACCTGTTTAACAGTGTAACAGAATTTAAAAATATGTATTAATTTATGAATTATAATGGGGCAAAGTTTTCGTGAAATTTTTTATGCTTCGTTTTGTAAGGATTTCTCATTCAAAAGTGAAGTTTTTTGACGTCTGTTTCTTGAATATGTTATATTTTAGCTTAGTGAACATATTTTTGAAAAAATTAATTTAAAATATTTCATTTCATTAAGTAAATTTAATTTAGGTTTCTCTGTCTAGATTAAATATTTAAAATTACAAAAAAATGTTCACTAAGCTAAGACATATTCAAAAAACTTTCTCTTTTGTACGAGATAGTTTTTTAAATGAAGCAGCACAAATCCCACTGGATAATATGGAAAGAAAGAAAAAGAATCTTTACGGCGTTAATTCTCCAAATTTATTTTCGTTTTCAACAAGTTATTTGTTAATTAATATTTTAATTTAACGCTCCTAAATTCGAAAATTAACGAAGTAGTGTTATTTTATCTCTTGATGAAATATCAACTTTTTAAAAGCAAGAAACAACGGTTCTGAATTTCCTTTTAGTAATTTTTCTATGAAATGACATGAGGTTGGACTGCCGGCCACATTTAGTAAATTTATGGGCAACTGCATAGATGGCAGGCAGTAGTTCATTTGTTGCGCGAAAGCCATAAGTGCAAGAGGCCCATAAGCAGTGATGCCAGATTGGGGATTTTTGAGGCTTCTGAAAAATTTTGGGGACAAATCTGGGGAGTTCAACTTTCTATCAATGTTGGATGGAAACATGATTTATCCCTACGACTAGAGACTTCAACAGTGTTCCCACTCAATTTTAAAAATAAAATTCCCTGACTTTTCCAGGTCTATTTTTAGAAAATTCCAGTCACAAAATTTGCTTCACGCCATAAAAATAAAACAAAACATAGCTCGCGACATAGTAACGTGACAACATAGTAACGTGACTTGTGATATAAATTAAATGCTCAGAAAGCATTTTCCAGCTTATATCATCGATCATTTTTCCAGGTTTTTGAGCAATCTTTACAGTTTTCCCTGACTTTTTTCAGTAATTTTAAATTCCCTGACTTTTCCAGGTTTTCCCTGACCCGTGGGAACCCTGTTTCAATAGCTTTATTGTTATTTGGGGACTTATTTTCAAAAATTGACTTCATTTGGGGAAAAATCTGCTTGATTTTTTTCCCCTTTTTAATAGAAATTGGGGATTTTGTCGAAAAAAACCCAGATTTGGGGAAATTTAAAGACCTGTTTGGGATAGAGATGAGACGGGCTCAGCCCGTAAGCCCGAGCCCGGGCCCGATC
This sequence comes from Salticus scenicus, assembly GCA_963930645.1. Lineage (NCBI taxonomy): Eukaryota > Metazoa > Arthropoda > Arachnida > Araneae > Salticidae > Salticus > Salticus scenicus. Next base: position 107,378,500 of record OZ005650.1, on the reverse strand, counting down.
GGGCTCAAATCTTACACAAGTTTTCGGGCTCCGGGCGGGCTCGGATTCAAGCTAAAAGTTCCGTTTATTTTATTCTTCACTAACTGGAAAATGTAAAAAAAAAAAAATATTCATTTTGAGAGCACCTTTAGCAATGTCATAATAGTCATGATAGGTTATAAATCACAAAATAATCTTGCAAACCTTAGTAGCTTTGACTTTCCTTTTTCTAAATAGAACTCTTTTTTCAACGGGATGCATATTATGTCATAGTGTTATACAATAATCCTTCCTCCTTCGTTATATCGGGCCTCATTATATCACTCATTCGGATAATTTTTTCCCCCGATAGACGCGTTATAAACAATGGTCTGCACTATAAATATCTATTATATAAATTGTATATACATGTATACAGAGACACAGACATTATAAATTGTTATAATAACATTTATAGTTATTTAAATTGAGGACTGATAATAAGAAAATTAATTTGAAAATGAAAACGGTATTTAATTTTACTATTGTGTATGCGTTGCATAGCGCACCACTTTTAATATCGGGCTCGGGCTCTGATCACACAAAATTTTTCGGGCTCGGGCGGGCTCAGTTCAAAAATGTTTCGGATTGCCAAAATAGAGCCCGAACTCACCTCTAGTTTGGGAAAATAATTTTCGACCATCTGGCCAGTGATGCCAGATTGGGGATTTTGTCCCCATTTTGGGGATTTTTGAAGCTTCTGGGGACAATTTTGGGGACCAAATGTTAGTGGCGACTTTTTTGGGGAATTCTAAAATGTTTGGGGACAAATCTGGGGAACTTTCTGTCAATGTTGGCAACGTAATGATTTATCCCTACGACTAGAGACTTTCAATAGCTTTACTGTTATTTGGGGATTTTTTTCAAAAATTGAGTTCATTTGGGGAAAAATCTGCTTGATATTCTTTTTTGAAAAAAAAATGTTTTTTTCCCCTTTTTAGTGGAAAACCTGTTGGGGATTTTTTCGAAAAAAACCCTTGATTTGGGGAAATTTTAAGACCTGTTTGGGGAAATAATTTTCGACCATCTGGCATCACTGCCATAAGGCTTCTTATCGGAGTGTCAAAGTCAGCTATGTTAATCAATTAGAAAATATGCCCCATTATTTTTTTAAACTCCACTTTCAAATTTAGAAAATGCATGATCATTAAGCCCCAGTATTTCCAAAACTGAAATTAATTTTAAAAAATCAACTTTTGGAAAACAAGGAGAAATTTTTATGGTTGTGAATAAATTTAGAAAATGGATTTTTAAAACATGAATTTTCTAATAAAAAAAGGCATTTCCCCCCGTATGTTAGTGTGAGGTTTAATTGACGTTCTTAGATAGGGACTCTTACGTTATAATTTTCTTTTTAATATTTGAACATAAATCACAAGTCTAACATACTTTGTGGAAGAATCATGATATAATTACGGCAAAGGTGCAGAAAGAGATAACTGAAAACCGCCTCAACGAAACAATCTCAAACCAAACGGCGATTATTACACAGGCCTACAAAAATGAAGTTGACAAAATTTGATTATTCGACATAATTTTTTACATATACTATACTAACAATAGGTTGTTTGATTGGTTAGTATGGTTTTACGTCACACTAGTGCTGCGCTATTACAACAGGTATTAATGATTGGAAACTTGCCGTATAATTATACTGGTGGAAGAGTAATGGAAGAAATTGTATAGGTAGGCACCCTGTATTGATAAAAATCTGTACGTGGTAGAGAAAAACTGGCTTCATTTTCGGTTTCAACACACCAAAAAATATAAAGACCAGCCAAAATTATGAAATCAAAATTTTACATCTCCACTCGTGTTATCTATCGCCTACGCTCTAGACCCTAACATAACATGGATAAAATGCCATTCAAAGGGAATCTTTGTAAGGAATACTATTCTGTATTCAAGCGAGTTTCCTATTTTTTTTTCTCGCTAATTGCATATTTGCGATACATTTCATTTGCATTTAAATTCCAAATATATCTTAATATTTTATTATTCTTTGTAATAAAAAAATGTTGAAAGTGTCTAGTGAAGAAATTTATTTATAAAGGAACCTATTGATTAGTTTTTTGTATGGGCTCGTTATCAATGAAAAAATCGGTGTAATTTTTCCATAATTATTATTAACCCTATTAGGTAACTGTATTCGCCACAATGATGCAATTAATTACTAAGCTCCAGCTGTAAAAAATCATCCCGGATTTATTTATTGGAAAAAATCACTTTGGCTGTCTAATTTTTTAAGGAGTTTAATTACGTACAGCCTCAAAGGGCCTATTCGGCCTTCTCTCGTCATAAGGTCAATATTTCCAAATTACTTTTTTTAATGTTATTTATTATAATCATCCCCCCCCCCACTTTAGCTTAAGGGATCGCTGCACTTGTTGCCGGAAGACCAAGCCAATGTTATTCTATGGGGATTTTTGTCCAATTATATCCCTTTACCTATACATATTTTTTAATTCCACTTTTACATTCAAGAAATTCACAACTGTTAAATTAAGACTTTTTTTTTTCAATATTTTATTTTGAAGCTGTAAAATTAAATATTCTACAGCTTCAAAATAAAACATTAAAAATCAAAGTCAGTTTTAAAAAACGACAGTCAATTTAACAGTTATTAAATTTTCTAGATGTGAAAACAGAATTTTATGTATTAGTTAATGCGTTATAATTGAATAGAACTCCTCATACAATAACATCGGCTTGAGCTTCCGGTGACCATAAATGCAGCGGCCACTAACTAATCTCGCCGACAGTCGTGGCCCCTGTGGTTCTATGGCAAAATTTGTTACCATAATTACTCATTCCCATTATTATTTTTTTTTTTTTAACATCCTGAAAATTCGCAATCAAATTAACTCATTTTCCAAAGAATTTTTTTTTTTTTTTTAATTTTGAGTTTTAAAATGAAAAATTTCACACTTTTCAGCCACAAAATGAAATACTAAAAATTTAAGTAATTAATTTTTGGAAAATGAGTACTAATTTAAAGCTTGTGAATTTTCTGAATGTGAAAACGAAATTGTTTGCAATTGAATCTGCATCCCCCCCCCCCTGCTAAATCATCCTTTTCTAGTATTTTATTCACTTCTTCAAAACAATGAAAATATTCATTATTTCAATACATTTTTGTCGTCATGACGTTGGTTTAGAGGGTTATCCCCCTGAAATTTAGATTATTAAGATACTTTAGTAATCAGCACATCCATTCGTCTGGCAAAAAGGCTTTATTATAACTAAATCAAGAAAAGCTAGCTCGCTTTATTTGACGAAAGAATCCCTGGCTTTTTAAGGCGATACTTCGCCTAAAGTAGCGGCAGCCTAATCCCATGTTATTCTATGGAAAAATGTTTTTAAAGTACTCACTAATTACCTTATGTAATTTTTTTTTTTAATTTCATTTTCGTTTTTAAGAAATTCACAGTTCCAATTTAAAATTTTCAAATCACGTTTTCCCAAAATTGATTTTTAAATATTCTAATATTTTATTTGGAGGCAATCAAAAAATGCACTTACATACTCTCTTTTTGACACTCCAAAATGAAATATTAAAAATTGACTTCTGGAAAATGGGAATCAATTTATTCTGATAAATATGAAAACTGAATTTTAAAAAGTACATTAGGAAATGAGTGAATTTGAAAACAATCTTTCCATAGGGGGTTAGGTGGCCATTTTTAGGTGAAGTATCACTTCAAAGCTCTCAGTTATGTCAGTAAATTATTTTTGTTTGAGTAGCTTAAATTACGTTAACGTTATCATGCATGCCGAGAAAAACAAACAAGTTTTGCGGAAATTTCTCGCTAAACTTGTTTACGTCTTGGTACATTCATCCGTCCATAATGGACTCTGAAGGAGGGAAGGAAGCAGAAAGAAGCATGGAAAGTTTCCTTAACTAATAAAATCTCGTTTTTAATACACTTTATATATATAAGGATAACTTACCGTTTGATTTTGACACGGTCATCAAAACATGAAGAGTATATATATATATATATATATATATATATATATATACATTTTCTTTTAAAGTGTTGTGTCTAGACAACCCTCACATTCGCAATCGTACTTTGAAAGAGGTATTTCAGTTTCAAAAATGATTTAAATAAAGTGATAATGTAATTCCGCTCCCAGATCTAATAAAAATTATACATTTTAACATTGTACGACAAAATCCTTATATTAGATAATTTTTTTTTTCTTTTATAATCTTAAAAAAAAAAAAAAAAATTATGCTTGAATTTATTTTCATTACTGGCATCAGCTGCTGCAACATACATTCAAGGGGGGCTGAATTCAGCTGATAATTTTAAACCGTGGATTCAAGATCAAATGAAATATAAATCAAACCTGCAATATGTACCAGGCCTGGGAGCTATATTCTACGTTAGGATCTTTGTATGAGGGTCCAATCTAAGTCCATATTGATTCGAGTTTTGGAGAGAACCACCGAAATATCTGAACGCGAACACGATTAGATTGGTTGGTTGGTTAAGGCGAGTTTACCTGGGTCTTAGGTAGAGGTATTTTTAAGGATCCTAGCCCGTACTAGGTGTGATTTGAAAAAAATTACGGAGATCTCTAAACGGCTAGATGGACGAGCGAACCTGGGATTCAACGCTTCCTGTCTATTAAGTCCGGTTTCCATTTGAGCTCACTGGGCGGCATCTATTCAGAATCCTTTGATGTGGTCACCTCGGCTCAAGCCAGCTCACAGCCCTGGAACGGGGTCCCCTGCTGAGATAATTGAGGGGCTGGGGGAGATAGCTTTGTCAATTTTGCATGCTTTCCTTTGAGGTAACGGCGCAATCTGATAAAAAAGGGCTACAACTGATGACAAAACATTTGGCTCTTTGTGTCGGAAGCGTGATTAATGACGTTTTGAGCGTTGATCTTGAGCCCAAGTCGATACTGGCCTTTAGTTTTTAGAGCAGAACCCCTCATCCACCGACCACGGTTCGAATGCCATCAGCTGTGTTGGTACTGGATTACGACCAATTGAATACTAGGATCCTACCACGATCTTCTCTGCTGTGAGATGGGGGAGGGACGGGTGAGTGGTTACGGGGTATTAAGGACCCTTCAGAGACTGGCAACTTAAGAAAGCTGCAAGTCGGTTTTAGTGATATTTCTTTGATCTGGTTTAGGAGATCGACGCTCGCTGCAATCGAAGCTCCCAAACCTCCTAGTGCGATAATTGCATGAGAAGGGGGTCTCTTTTGTAAAAGAGCAATAAAAAGTAATGTCCTTCATTGTAAATGTGTGCAAAATTTCAAGGGTCACTTTCAGACAATAGATAATTTATGAGTTTTGACGCGCTGTATGTTGCCAGTGTCTGAAGGATCCTCTAGTCCATACTCACACGTTTCTTTTCTTTTTTTGGTGGAGGGGAGGGGGAGAAACATAACGAGAAGGCGATAAACCGCGACCTTGGTACGAACTAGGCTTTTGTGGTCTATCAGCTATAACAGATCTTTGGTTACTGCTGGGGCAACTCCCATTTAAAAACAAAGGCATCATAAAAAAAAAAAAATCGCAAATTTTGAAGTTAAATCGGATGAGAATTGAATAATAAAAAAATAAATAAGCAGAAACTATATGCAATGGTAAGGAGTTGAAATAAATTTTAAAATTACACTTTAGTATTTAATATCATTAACATAGGTATTTATTTCATTCGATTAGCTGATACAACAGTTACACATCTTTAAGACAAAAACAGCTGAAAAGATAAATCCATAAAAAGTTGGAAGTTAGCTAGAAAGCTGAAAAATCTATTTAGACGAGTTTAAGAGAAAACCACAGAAAACCCAAAACGACTAGGCCGGCAAACGCGATCTAGAATCAAATCCTGCCCCAGGACTTCGAACTTTGAGAACCTGAAGGGACTTGCAGAAAATATAAAAGTTAAAATTTCATAATTTTTATAAAATTGACTTGCTGACTTTTTTTACTTACTTCAATATTTTTGCAATTCAAACTGGTATGCAATCCATGGCTTTGAAATGTGTCTACGAATCTGTAAAGTAATTATGAAATAATGCAAAAAATGCTACTAATCATCAGTTGTATACCTCTTCACTAAATTTCCGTTTGACGTACAAGTTTATTACGATCCTATAACTGATAGAATAACTTTAGTTGAATAGTGACTAAGTTAAATTCCATACAATTTATTAGCTTCTTACAATAATAAAATCAACATTTTTAAACTCCTAAATATTATCTAGTAGTTTAGTTTTCAAATGTATGTCAATTCTGCTTGCACAAGATTTAATAAAGGTTTAAATTTTTATTATTATTTTTTGTATAATACTGGTAGTGGATGCCAATTATATTTGAAAATTACACAGAAATCTATCTTATAGTTTTTAGAGATCATTTTTTAAAAAGACATCCCCCCACCTTAAAATTACGTAAAACTTAAGGTTACTTAACGTAAACTTCACTCACCGCCGCCGGAAGCTGAAGCTAATGTTATTCTATGGGAAATTTTCCTTTACAAATAACTTGTAACTTATACATATTTTAAAATTCTATTTTCACATTCTGAAAATTCCCAGATGTTAAATTGACGGACCTTTATTAAAAAATTATTTTTTTAATTTTTTTTTTTTTTTTTTTTTTTTGAAGTTGCAAAATACGAATTTTCAAATGTGAATTTTTTTTCATTTTGCAATTTCAAAATAAAATATTAAAAACTAATAAAATACATTTTTGAAAAAGGTCCGTCAATTTACAGTTGGGAATTTTCAGAATGTGAAAACAGAATTTAAAAATATGTATTAGTTAATAAGTTATTTGTAGAGAAAATTTCCCCATTGATTCGGACTTCGGCGACGGTAAGTGAAGAGGGCCGTTAAGTAAATTATGAAAATTTCATTTAACCAAATATATACCTGATACTGCTTTTCGGACGTAGAAAAATTTATTTCTTACACAGGGTTCATACTCAAATATGGGAAAAAAATTCCGTGAGTTCCCAGACAATTTTCAAGAAAATATTAGCGACATTATTACAAGAAACGCTCCTCTAGACAGGCCAAAATACAGCTACTTCCACTGTATGATGTCATATTACTGCCGATCATGACAGAAATTCAGGTAGAAATCATTATTTATGTGCATATTTTCATAATATTTAATCATTTAAATTTTGATACGAAGCTAAACAAGAAAAACATAACTTGAGAGAAAAAAAAACATTTGTTTTTCCAGGTTTTGTAACTGATTTTCCCAGACTTTTTTTAAAAAATAAATTTTAAATTCTCTGAGTATGAACCCTGTTATAAAATAAAATTTTGTTAAGCGTAATTATTGTTTGTAGCAAGAGTAAAAACACCCAACATGCACAATCCTTAACTGCTACTTGCATGCAGAATGAATGGACGGGAGAATCTAACTAATAATGTACGAACATAATCTATTAAAGATATTACAATAAATGACAACTGAAGAGTTCTTAATATAAAATAGCAAACTAAATACAAAATTCCCGAGTTCCAGTGTAGTTCCTGAAAAATTTCACCCGTCGTAATTTTTTAAAGGTACAACACTTTTACCTAGATCGTCAAATAATGATATTAATATATATTCATCCATTTTTTTAAACTAATCACGTAATATCTTTATATTTGCAAGTGCAAATCAGATCACAACCAATTCAATTAGTAAAACAAGATGAAATATTAAAATCAATTTTATTTCATTACTTTTACCTATTCACCGAAAGTATGCTTGTGCGTAGTAGTAAACTCGTGACAAGTGTTCATAGAGTCTTAGCTACAGGAAATATTTAAGATATCCATTTATATGGAATTACCGATTATTTACTGGCAAAAAATCAATTTGTATTAGTAATTCAGAGATAGAATAACCTGCGAACCTTCATACAAAATCTGGATTAATTATTCATTGCAGATATCCATCTACAAGTGAACACTTTTCTTTTTAATATAAATCGAACAGCTAAGTAAAAGAACACTTTTCTTTTTAATATAAATCGAACAGCTAAGTAAAAAAAAAAAATTATTTTACTGAAGAAACCGTAAAAAACGGGAATGAAGTTTTAATAATTGAATTTGTGCATCACGCTCTTAGAAACCGATTATTAACATTCAAATTTGATAAAATTAGAGAAAAACTAATTTAAATATCATATGATAATGATAAACTGAAAAATTACTTTTATGTGCCAAAAGAAAAATAAATGAAATACAACTAATCAATTTATAATTAATACTCTTAATATCTAAATAGAACTAAAAAGCAGTTTCAAAAGGATATGTGGATATAAAATCCAGTCGAAAAAGAAATAATACTGAATGGATTTAACGAAAAAAAATTCGATCAATCAAAAATTTTGGAAATGTGAAAAGTGGTCAACAGGTGGCGCTACGTGTCCATTCAGGGAATTTTAAAACTACTTTCCAATCAAACTTGTTTTACGACGACGGATTTATTGCAAAACAAAAGTAAAATAATTCAAATGTAATAAAATAAACTAATCACAATAAAAGAAGTGTTTAACTGGCACACAGATTATTAATTTATTCCAAATTAATTTCCAATCCAATTACCGTGCATTATTAATAAATATCACTTGTTCCGATGCGTTTAAAAACTTCAATGTACGATTTATTTATTTTTTTTTTCTTTCCACTAGACCTACCAACATTTTTAGTTTTAAAAGAATAACGTAATAACATGCATTGGCTTTTAATGAATTATAGACACAAATATTGTTCAATGAAGTATAAAATTCCACACACAACGAAATGGACGGCAAAATCATATCGTTAGTCCTAGACGAGTGGTCAGTTGACGAGGCTCATTTCAGATCTTAAGTAAATTTTCAATCCACAGTTTCCAGGTGATAATTGAAATCAATACACAACTCTTCATGTAAGCAGAATATTCCTTGAGGAGAGCAGCGATGACAGTGCCTTTGAATGTGGATGAGTGTGGATCTAGTCATGATAATGAAACACAGGACCAGGCTCCCACTCACCCACACATCACAAGGCCAGACGGATCAACAGGTATCGTATCCATGTGGAACTCGCCGAGCAGCGAGAGCAGCATCCGAAATCACAGCAGCACAAATCTGTACAGTTCTTCAAGATGGCGGCAGTAGTTTCCAAGCCTCGCCAGAGTACCACCAGTGAACACTTTCATCTTCGAAATATTCGGCCAATAAGGAGGGGCCGGCAACATTTTAAAAAACTCGAATCTCGATGGAGGTTGTGGTATGCAACGCTAGAAAACCCCTTAGGCCATTTCTCCTCTTCGTCCAATCGCCCGAGCAAGAATGCGCCAGAGTGATGGGGCTCGCGATGTGAGCCAACGACGGGCGACCTACAGGCGGCGCCAATTACCTCAGTTTGAGATTTGACGCATGCGCAATTACGCAAACATATGACGAGCGCCGGCGCAGAAGAAGCGCGCGTCACCGTTGAAGCTCGAATGGCAGACGAGTAAAAGTTCTCCGAACTAACTTCTGGGCAGCAACCGGTTACACTCGCGCTGTCTTTGCTGGCTTTGAAACAATAGTCTTCGCAAAGTTAAGCGACCGGAGTCATACTTACAAGCCGAAAACACTATCTTAATGCCTAGCAGGAATGAGGAGTCGCCGGCCGAGAAGCTAGCCTCGCTTGCGAGGTCCGGGAGCGCTTGAAGCCCGAAAATACACGCCTGTGATTGGCGTAAGGTTCAAACGGGACCCTTGTCGAGGGTATGGGAAAGTCGTGTCTACTCCTCCTCCCCCAAACCGGTTCTCTACTGCACAATGCTTACACGACGGGTTTTCTGCGCTCCGTTGAATGGCCCCACACTTAATGGGAGGGGGTATTTTTTAATATACCTTAGTGACTGGTAGGTTAAAATAGTCCAATTTAATATTAGATAAATATTTCCATATTATTTATTTAAGAAAAAGAAACCTTCATTTAAATTTACTTTTAAAAGTATTTTTCTTTAAAATGTTATTAAAACTCTTATTTTCTTTCTGACCAGTCAATTAAAACGATCCCACTTTTATATTTATTTAGGCTGATATTATATTTAAAACGAAGACAATTTTTAATGGCTTTGTCTATACTAGTATGGAAAGATATTTTATTTAATATCCTGTTCAAGTAATAATGCTAGGGGAACATTTACGAAATATTTATGACATCTACGATCTACAGCAAACTTTTAGCATTAAAATATACAGGTTTTGTCTAATGGCGCAAATGGTTGATTAGTATCATTGAAACAATATACTGAAAACATTTTAAAAATTCATTAAAAAATTATTTTAAGAAAAAGAAATTGTACGAGGGCCTTTTACTCTTTCAGGTTTTAATTTATGGGGCACAATTTTCGTGAATTACAGAATATCCTTCTGCAACCAAAAAAAAAAAAAAATTATCATGTAAAAACGTCAATTTTAGAATTTTATATATGTAATGTTTAATTTCAAATTAACAGTTTTATACCAGACAGTTGTTTGAAATATACTGAACACACTGAAAATTTTTATAAGAAAGTTATTTTTATACAAGAAATTTAGTTTTTTTTTTTTTTTTTTTTTTTTTTAATGAATATTAACATACCTGCCAACCTGCAAGAATTCCAAGGAGTAAAACAGCGCACAAACAAAAAAATTTGCAGACCCCCCCCCCTAGTTTTTTTTTTCCTTAAAAGTAAAAAAAATCGATAACTTTGTTTTAAATTATCACAAATTTATAGTTCAACCATTCGTTTTAAAGGTATTGATGAGACCTTTCGAAAGATACCCATCTTGAAATGATGTCCCCACATGCACAAAATTTCTTTCCTAGTTAACTACTACTTTTATCAATGAAACCTTTCGAAAGATACCCATCTTAAAATTTACTCCCCCCAGGGGGGGACAACCAATGCCCCCACATGCACAAAATATTTTCCTAGTTAACTACTACTACTATCAATAATTCATATTAATTTTACAATCACAGGTTAAGAACAACTCTCATTATGCACATTTATACGAAATTTTGTCCTATACTGCCATGTTAAAAGTTTGCATAAAATGCGATCACAGTGCCACCTGTTGAGCGATTGATCCCCAAATCTAGTCAGCACCATTTTATGTCAGGGTGCAAATAAATACCAAGTTTGGTTAAATTTCATTTATTGGTTCTTGAGATACAGCGTCCACAAAAAAGTGATACAGACAGACATTTTCTAAAAACTATCGATTCATGTTCTGGACATGCCAAAACGTGTAAATCCATCAAAAAACGTAGGTCGAAAATTTTCATGAATCCAATACTTTCTCTATAGTACATACAGAAGAAAGTAAAAATCGGTAGAAAAATGCTGAAATAGTAGAAAAATAGTGATCTAGGAGTAGTAAAGATGTCCTTTTTGTTAAGTTGATTTGTGTGACAGTACAGCTATCCCAGTTTTGGCAGGGATTAATTTAATTTAATTTTTTTTTCTATTACAGCTTAATGAGCTTAATGCTTACTTATTATCCGCACTCTGGGATTGATCCAGACTTAATTTTTTAAAGAAAACAAAATAGTAGCAAATTTTCATAGTCATTCAGTAGAATGTATAATATTAAGTTAATAGTATTTCATATCATTCTTATAAAGCGAAATTTTGTAAAAAGCTAATTTTAGATTACACATAAACGTTTTTCTAAATAAATAAAATAAAACATTTTTATTATTATTATTATTATTATTAACGAAAATTTAAAAATGTAAGATTATCTTCAATAAAGCAATTTTTCTGAATTTTATGTAATCTTGATTTGCTTTTATAATTCATAAATACTAGATATTAATATTTCTGTTTATCACATTTTCTATAACAATCTGACATTTTTTGTTTTTGATGCTTTGAAAATGTATAAGTAATAATTTTATAAAAGTTTTTACTATTGCAGGTTTACAGGACTCGTCACCCTATTTTTAAAAATCCTGAAATTACATGAAAAATGGTAATAGTAACAATGTAATATATGTAATTAATAAAATGCATTTAAAGTTTTTGAAAGAAAGAAAAATTGATTTCAAAAAAAGATATTCCAAAATTTCCATTGCACAATAGTTTTCTCTGGACATTCACTGAAAGAATTGATATTCTTGAAATCACTAAAAAATACTACACACAATCACTGCTACTATTATTATAAATAATATAAAAAATAATGATAAAACAATTTATAATATATTATTTTAAAATCATACTTATGTATAATTTTATAAAAATTTATTATTTTAGATTTAAATTAGTTAGGTAAAATTTGTAAACTTTAGAATTTTGTAAATGCTTAAGGAATTTTTCTTGGAATATTATCAAAGACTTATTATTATTATTTATTATTTACTATTTAATTTTATTTTAAATGATAGGCTACGGAATGTTTGCCTTAATTTCAACTTAAATTACTGCTAGTTTTAAATTTATACATTCTCTATAGAACTAGTTAAGCTATAGAGTGCTATTCCAGGTTTGTGACTTGTTTTCGACTTTTTAAACCAGTATTATGCCCTTGTTGTGTCAAAAGTCCAACACCGATCTTTTTGAAAGCTATATTATTTTTGTTTTCTCTCTCTTTATGCAAGAATGAGTTTTATTGTTATAGAGAAATAAATAAAATTTTCTTTTTACATAAGCATGATCAAAGCTTGGTGAAATGCCGACATTTCAAAAATGTTAGAAGTCTTTCAAAAGTTCAGAAACAAATTCTCGTCATAAATATTGTCATGCATTTTATTGCTACTAATGGATTAAATAAATTGTTAGTGCTGTTTTCTTTTTAAGTATAATATTCTTAAATAAAATTCCTTCGCAATTCATATCATAAATACATACTATTAAAACTTTAATAATCTTTATTGTAATCGAGTAACATATTTATAAATATTTGGTATGCCCCCTTTTTTTTCTTACTAGGAAACAATTATTAAAGCGTACCGTCTTTAGTGCATCAATTCTTCATGCACTGAAGACGGTACGCTTAAGGCTACCGAAACAGCTGTATGGTATGCTTCCCATATTTTTCTTTGGCGTTTCTGTCGTTGTAGTTTTTACTGATTTTAATAATCCAGCGCCAAGTCTCCTTTTAATATAGGAAACAATTATTTTCTATTTTTGAAATTACATTAAAGTTCTTGTTATTTTTAAAATTGATAGCACATAACATAAAGAAATCGCATTTCGTGAATTATATTCTATGTTTATATATATATATATGTGTGTGTGTGTGTATTTGTTTGCATCTGCAAAAATAATTATAGTAATTTCACTTTCTATTACTTCAATTTAAATAATTATTTTATAAATTTAGTTTAATAGTGCTTATAAAAGAGAAAATAAGTAGGGTGACCAGACGTCTTTGAATCCCGACGACAAGCCTCACAAACTACTTTCGTCCCTTGAACACATTTGAGGATGCCGGTTATAAAGTTATTGTTTTATTATAATAATTTATTATGTGTATAATAAATAAATAAGTTGAAATAAGTTCTTTCAGGAAAACTTCATATATGAAAATTACTAAAATTTAAGTTGATTTTTATTTTGTTTTCGAAATTTGGGGACATCGGCCATATTTGATCTTAAATTCAATTAAAAAAAATTTAATCGCCCTATTATAAGAATATATGCTGATAAATAAATGTGTGTTTGCTGGAAAAGGCTTTAAGGGCCCTCTTCACTCACCGCCGCCGGAAGCCGGAATCTAATGTTATTCTATGGGCAATTTTTCTTTACAAATAAAACTCTTTACAAATAACTTATTAACTAATACATTTTTAAATTCTGTTTTCACATTCTGAAAATTCCCAGTTGTTAAACTGGCGGACCTTTTTTAAAAAAATATATTTTTTAATTTTTTATATTTTATTTTGAAGCTGCAAAATACGAATTTTCAATGTGAATTTTTTTCATTTTGCAATTTCAAAATAAAATAATAAAAATTAAAAAAATACATTTAAAAAAAAGGTCCGTTAATTTAACAGTTGGGAATTTTCTGAATGTGAAAACAGAATTTAAAAATATGTATTAGTTAATAAGTTATTTGTAAAGAAAATTTCCCTATAGAATAACACTGACTCGGGCTTCCGGCGACGGTAAGTGAAGAGGGCCGGCATTTATTAGCATATATTCATATTAAATGAAAATATTTAATTTAAAAAATAATACATTTCATTTAAAAGTATTAAATGAAAGCTTAAGAAACTAAACTTTCGTTTAATATTTTTAAAGGATTATTTATTTATAAAGTAAGGAAGAAAGTTTAATTTAAAGCGTGATTTACTATATCATTTAAGAATAAAATCATGCATCCGTCATCAATGAATTGCATTTAATCTAAATATCTGAGATATGTATTATCGCGAAAGAGATTGTCATAAGAAGTAAACCGAAAATACAAATCTAAGTATCAAATTCTCTGATATACGCCTTTAGATAAATTTCTAAAAGTCATTAAATCAGTGAATTATTTTAATTCAACTTATTGAAATAACAGAAGTTTTAAATTTTTTTTAGGCATATCAGGAAACTAATAGCACTAATAAATAATAATATTCTTTAGAAGCAAGCATAAATTTTAAAAAAGTTAGTTCTTTCAGCATACATGTCAGGATTTTCGACTCAGTCCACGAAAAAAATAGAAAAAAAAAAGATTTTTTATATTCGAATATTTTTTACTTGACAAGTCCGGGGTTGATAGAGTTATTACTTTTTGGATCCATTTTTGTAATGAAATTTTTATTTATTTTTGTGAAAAAATAAAGTATCGTGTAAAACCTTTTATTTTAAACATTCATTGTATATAATGTTTAATGTCAAATTTTGTTGAGCCAAATTAGTAAGACATTAATTAAAAATATAATACACAACAATTTTATAAAAGAGTCCTTTTTAGAAAATAAAATCTTGTAAAGAGGTTCATTTTATATATTTGAATTTTGTGAAGGGTCATTTTTTATGATGTAGAATTTTGTGAAAGGGCAGCAAAAGGGACCATTTTTTGCCTGGGTCGACCTGTGCTTAAATGTTCTGTATATATACCTCAATGTAAGAAAAATCACTTTCGTTCCATCTAGTACCTTGAGAAGCGCTTTTTACTTTCTTCTATCTATATGTATATAGAGAGAAAGTATTGGATTCGTGAAAATTTTCGAACTCCAGTTTTTGATGGATTTGCACGTTTTGGGATTTCCTGAACACGATTCTACTGTTTTTAGAAAATGTCTGTCTGTGTGTGTATCACGAATTTTGTGGACGCTGCATCTCGCGAACCAATGAACGAAATTTAACCAAACTTGGTATTTAGTTAGACCTTGGCATAAACTGGTGCTGATTAGATTTGGGGATCATTCGCTTAACAGGTGGAGCTGTGATAGCATTTTTTCTAAATTTTTAACATGACAGTATCGGACAAAATTTCGTATAAATGTACATAAGAGTTATTTAAATAGTGTGATTGTAAAATTAATATGAATTATTGATAATAGTAGTAGTTAACTAGGGGGGGAAATTATGCGTGTGGGGGGCATTGCTTCCCCCCGGAAGGAGTAAATTTTCAATATGGGTATCTTTCGAAAGTTCTCGTCAATACCTTTAAAACGAATGGTTGAACTATAGATCTGTGATAATTTAAAAAAGTTATCGATTTTTTTTTTTTTTTTTTTTGCTTTTAACGAAAGAAAAAAACTTAAAGAAAAATCGCATTTCTTCTGATAATTGCAAAAAAAAAAAAAATGACTCTGTCGACATTCAGTGATATAATTCTGTCAGATAAAAGTCGTCTGCATTTAGTTATGAATAGTTATGAATTTAGTTATGAAATAATAATTTAATAAACAATTTGTATTGAATAAATTTTGTGTAAAATCATATAGAAGAAAGTCCTGTGGTGGCACATCATACTTGTTTATATTCGTTTTGAACTGAACATTTAAAAAAAAAGAGAGAGAAAAGACCAAACTTCTTGACATTTTTGCATTTGTCTAAAAGCAATGTCTAAAATTCTAATAAATATTAAAGATAGCAAATATAAATGCTGATAGTTTATTGAGCCAGAGAAGGTCTCTACATAAACATAAGGATTTTAAAATATGTTGTCAATCATTTCCACTATTTTAGATTAAAAGAGAATGGGAATGTCACAACTTACAAATATGTATCTCCAGAAGGAAATCAGGTTCATTTTAATGAAATCTGATACCCCTATTGCCCTGAAGCTGTTGTGTAGTATTGTATTAGTTGTTACATTAATTTAGTACTGACAAACTTAAAACTTTCACTACAAATTTTTCTTATACTACTTATACTTTCATATACTTTTATTCTGAAATTTATAGGTAAAAAGTTATATTTTTGTTAATAGGGTAAAAGCATGTTGTAAAGGGGAAAAAATAGTGAAAAACAATACTTCTCTAATAAGTTGGCTTGCAAAAGCTTTACTGATTATTTATTCTGAAACTATGCAGACCTAAAAAAATAAAAAGAAAAACATTTCTCTCTTTAAAAGAAATTATGTATTTATCTCTTTTTAAAAGAAATTATGAACATTTTATTAATATTAACTACCAGCAGAAAAAAAATATATATATAAATTGTTGTTTACTTAATTTTCTTGTCCCCTTTGAACTAAACTATACATAATGAAATTGGCATTTATTATTCATAAACATCAGACATGTTTTTTACAGAATATGGCATGATTAGCATTTGCTTTCAGGGTTACACAAAATATTCAGATACATTAGGGTCTACAATTAAATATTGCTAAAATTGCTTTTTTATTTGTATGTATTAACACTTAAAAAAAACGTTATTTACGAGTAATTATGATTTCTGTTAGTCTATCTGTTACTTTGTCCATCTACACTGTCTAATTTCCTCTAATATTTACAAAATGCCATAAAATTAATCAGGGGTGAAACTACCTGACTTGCAAAAACGCTGAAAACGCTGCTACTTGCATGAGGAATAAATGGCGAAAAGAGACTTATTAATGATATACCATATGGCTATTATTAAATGAATTTATTTATACTTATAATCAGTAATGGTAAGTTGTAGATTACATTATAAAGTAAATTAAATATTCAAAAAGAAAAGAAAAAGATATAACATTATTTTAATAAAATTAAACATAATTTTTGCGTCTCATTAATTTCCTCTAATTTTTTCAGGGGCTACCACTGAATTCAGGGTTATTAAAAATAGTACTCTCTCTAAATTTAATGTTATTAAAACCAATGTAACATTTAAAATGAGATAATGAATACAAAAATTTTAAAAACTTTAAAAATACATTTTAATTAAAAACATTAAAATACACGACAGACGTTTCGGCTAGAACACTAGCCCTCCTCAGTGTCAAGTCAAACATACAAGCACAACATTTACAAAAAATTCATAACACATCATAACATGATTATATTCATAACACATAACAAGATTATAATTCATAACAAGATTAATAAAATGCAACATTCTGCCTTGAACGAGGCTAAAGCTATTTCTCCTGAATATATAATCTTGTTATGATGTGTTACGAATTTTTTGTAAATGTTGTGCTTGTATGTTTGACACTGAGGAGGGCTAGTGTTCTAGCCGAAACATCTGTCGTGTATTTTAAGGTTTTTAATTAAAATGTATTTTAAAAGTTTTTGTATTATCTCATTTTAAATGTTACATTGGTTTCAATAACATTAAATTTAGAGAGAGTACTATTTTTAATAACCCTGAATTCAGTGGTAGCCCCTGAAAAAATTTCACCCTGATTAATATATGTTATTTAAGTTCAATGTCATTTTCTCTATTAAAATTATAAATAACGCCACTACAGGGACAAGCGTTTTCTGGTGCATTATGGTTTGTTAAAGGTATATGCATATTTTAATATCTTTATACTGCCCACAACATAACGAAATTAATATACAATAAATAGATACATAAAACTTTCCTTTCTCCTGTCTTTAATTACAGGACAGTATTACTGGTTTACAGGATTAAAGTAATTCACATGCATTATGCAAGTGTGAAACAACCTAACATGCTAAAACCCTGAGAACTGCTACTTGCATGGAGATAGGGAGACTTCATTAATGACATATCATATAACTCCCTATAATAAGTTATATTTGAAGAGTTCTTAATACACTATAAAACAATTTAAACATTCAAAATGCGAAATTTCTATGAAAACAAAGTAATTTAACATGCAATTAAGAGATAGCAAAATTTAAAAAACCCTGAATTCAGGGGTAGACCCTGAAAAGTTCTGCCCCTGATTCCATTTTATGCGATAAATGGAAATTGCTCAATGTACCACATAGTGTTTTAAGTTGACTTTATTAGTACACCATGTCCACTAAAATGGTGTAATAATAATATCTCCCTATATGAACCAGGAAGTGCTACTCTTTTTTTTATTCCAATCCCTAACTATGTTTCAGTGTATACTAGTTGATTAAAAATATCTTAACATGCAGTGCATAATACAGTAAATTTGACATTTACACAAGCACTAAAATGCTAAAAGTACCAAATCCCTATTCGTTTCATTATTAAATATAGTAGTTATCTAAAAAGAAAGTATTTAGGTTTAGATATCGTTAAAAAAAATTAGAAATTATTTTTCAAGTATTTCTTTCTTATTGAGTTATTCACAGTATGTCAAAACCCACCCAAAATTCAAAGACTATTTATTTACTTCTTTTGCGACAACCACAATGTCAATGAATAGTGATACAGGAAGCTTTTTAAGATCACTACTCTTTCCAATAAAACTTTCAGAATAGTTATTTCAGGAAATAAAAAAAAAATCTGTTCTACGAAGAATCTAAATCTTATAAAAATAAGTCTGCTGAAAACTATCAAGTTTTAGACTGTCTGATCCTAATAAATCCTCGCATGGTAGTAGAGAAAAAAAAACTATTTTACCAATTAGAATAAAGATTTTATAAAGAACAGAAGCATGGAAACAAACTGCAATCAGACGAACAAATCATCAGGTTTCAGACCGCCCTGTTCATAAAAATCATCACATTGCAGTTAAAAACAAATTCGAAAGAAATAATTACATTAACATACACACACATACAACACACAAGCTTCATTTGCTGAGATAAGAAAAACTTAATCCTCATCTCACTAATATGAAAATTTACAGCTTTATTAGTTTACCACAAAAAACCTTAATAATCTTATGAGACAATTCGAATGAAAAGTATTAAATATACATATACATATATATATATATATATATTTATAATAGAATTATATTAATAAAATATTTGAGATTAAACAAAATAAGCTGATGTCAGAAGAGAACAGTTCATCAGGTTTCAGACCGCCCGTTCTCATGATCATCATTTAACAGCAATAAAATGATGGTAATGTACACTTAGGTGATTATTTCTCGTTTTAGAAATTTTTCAGGAAAAAAAATCCTAAAGAAAGTATTTTTTTTATTATTATTATTATTGTTTATAATTGAGTTATTCATAGCAGCAGCTACTCAATTTATTAATTTTCTATTTGACAGTAAGATTTCTATCTTTTTATCAAAAAGCTTCCCTCTTCCTCTGCCCCCGGTTACAAAATCCAATGTAACTCTAAGATGAAATTTGTTTTTATATTTATGAGAAATATCGATTTTAATTAGGTTTAGCAGTCATATGAATTTGATATTTTAGTCTTATCTTATGAATTTATCAGAAAAACTGGAATTCTGGTACGGAAAAAAAAAGAATAAATAAATAAAAAATACTTGAAATCAGGTAAATTATCTGAACACACCTGCTGAACACAATTGGTAGCTTCATCTTTTTTTCACAATCATCTAGAACCGTTATTTATAAACATTAGACTAAATGAGAAAATAGTTTTATTCCCCACCCCCTTGGCATCAAGTTAATATATATATATATATATATAATAAAATTGAGAACACGCGTGAAAGAAAATCAAAAGTTTTGTATATTTAAATTAATACCTTTTGTAATAAATTATAAAAATATAGAATATATGGATAAAATCATCAAATCAGTGAAAATTACGTTATTTGGCAGAAATGTCTGAAGAAAAAAATTAAAAAGAGGAACTTTAACATAAAAATTAAAAATAAGCCTCGTATCCAAAAATAAATTTTGTTTAGGACCAAAGTTTAATTTTAGTAATTATATTACTTTTATTACCTTCCAATTATTCTGAACTAATTTGTTAATAATTTAATTTTAATTAAAAAATTTCAACTAAAATTCGTATTTTAAAATAAATTCTGTTTTATAATTTTTTTTCCGAAAATAAATAAATATATAAGTTGGAAGATAACAGCTATGTTTATTTTCTGTGTGTCCACAGGCAGTACACACGTTGTTTATTCTTTTTATTACTCACATTCGGACATGTGCCAGAATAGCTGAAGGAAAAATTAAATAATCAAAATTCATTTAAATTAGCATTTTTAACAATATTTATTAGTAAAATTATAGAATTTCAAACTAAAGCCTGAAACTTTTCATGCTTGGTAACAAAAACGGCTATTAAAAAAAAAAAAAAAAAAAAAAAAAAAATGTATCGTCTAGTGCCTTGTGTTAAGATTAAAGAGAGGTATGTATATACGTCGTATTTTTATAAATGTCCTTGGCATTTCTTCTATAAATTCGATTTCATACACTTTTTAAAATAATGGTCCTTTTAAAAACCGTCGGTTATACATTATTTTTTTTAATTCCTTGCGTTTTTATAATGTGATTTACTACAACTAAAGGAAACACAAACTAATATGGCATTTTTAAAGTTTCTCCAACTGTTAAATATACATCGAAAACAATTATCCTGTTATTTAAAATAAGAAAATAAGTGATTTCATCTCAGAATTTAAACAAACACATTTTGTAAATTTTTTGACAAAACATTTTCAGTTTAATGCGACAAAATACGTTTAGTTTAATACTATCAGGCTACGCCCGCTTCGCTGGTCATTATATTTAAAAGAATTTTTAAAAAAATTGAATCACAATTTTTTATATCACAGTATTAAAAAAAAAAAAAAAAAACCTACATTGAAATGAAATCGCTCTAAAACTCGCTACGGGTACCCGCTGCCTACGGCATCTCTTTTCCCACCCACACAGCATCCCCCACTGCTTACAGAAAGGCCTTTTCCGGGCACTTCAATTCGGATACTTATCGACGGAAGGAGGAACTGCTATTATTTAAAAACTACGATTTTAAATATGACTATCTCAGCATCTATTAAATATTTTAGTTTTTGAACCATGTATAGCCCTCTCTTTACAAAATAAAAAGTATATTTTTCTTTTAAAAGGAATTAAAGAAATAATAAAGAAATTTGAATTACTTAAATCTTAATCAGTTTAATCCTTTCTCTACTATATACTACCTTTTTTTTTACCGATAAATGCTAAGAAAAATCTTTCAAAGGAATTAATTAAAAAATAAATAAATAATGTTATCTGTTATAAATAAGTTTTTAAATTTAAAATTTAATATTTTTAATTTTTTCTACTGCATTACCATTTTATTTTAGATAAATATAAACTAAAAAATAGAAAAAAAAATGAATTAAATAAATAAATAAATAGCATAATAGCCGTTGCTAAGATACGCAGATGATTGAACTGAACGAATAAATTTTAGAAAAATGAAACATAGAAGCCAATATTTAAAATCGAAAAAATTAAATTAATTAAAAAATTTAAATTCGAAAAAAATCTCCATCAGGTGCACACCTCCAGGGTCCCAGCTACCCGTACGCAGAGATGCCATCCTGGTAGGACAATTTTCAGTAGTCTGGTAGGTCGGTTTTAACTGATGTAAATTTAAGTTCAGATTTAAAAAATATTTTAAATGTTATACACTCGAAAATGATTTATGCACTAAACTAATAAGTTCGTTTTGCTATTTACATTTTTAAATCATAAATAAAAAATCTGACTTTTTTTTTTAATAAATGAATAATGAGTTATGAATTATTCAAGCACTAAATTTTATACTACACAACTCAAAACTTTGTTATTATACTAACGTCTGCATAAAGTATCAGAATTGTAAAATTGCTAGAATCACTCAAAATAATTTATTGATATACTCTAAACAAATTTGGTTATCTTATACATGTAATATCTATTTACTGTAAATATTTTTTGTCCACTAGCTGCAGACGTGAAGGAGGCATTCAAAAAATAATTAGATGAATGAGAAATACAATTCTGCTACTTTATAGGTTCTAGAACTTAATAAAGCAAATGAATATTGACATTTATATTGCTGATGGAGAAAGATTGGGAAACAAAAAACTTCTGCAGAGCTTTTAATCAATGGTCGCTAGTAGAGATAAGAAAAGAGGGGGGGGGGTCAAAAAATAATTACATGAGCGAGAAATATTGAATGATTTTATTTCTTTATAGTTTCTAGAATATTATAAAGCAAGTTTAAAATAAATATTGACATTTTGTTGCGGATGGAGAAAGATTGGGAATCAGAAAGCTTCCGTCGTGCGTCGATCGTTAATGGGGTAAAAAAAAAAACAAAAAAAAAAACGGACGCTATCCGCGACTTTTTTAAAAGCGTACAATCCGTAATGCCGTAATTCCGCTATAATTACGGACAAATCGTTATAGTTCACATATCTGCATACGCAAAATTTTGTAGCTCAGATCAGAAATGTGAGCAGAGTGCAGACACACAAACACACAGACTTATTTATATAGACTTCGTGAATATATATATATATATATTTCCCCGAAGAATTTGCAGACCACTTTCCTTGCATATTTTTAAAGCATACATAATTTTGGGGAATTATATATCTCTTATAGAGAACAGCAATTGCATTCATTTATTTATTTTACATCAATTGCTGCTACTACAAGTATACTACTATTAAGCAGAACATAAAAAAAAAAAAAAAAAAAATCCAATTTATAAAACAGAGTAATTAAAAAATACAAATTTTACAATCTGGTAGAATGCATCTGAGTTCATAATTATGTAATTTGGGATTCTAAATTCATAAAACAAATTTTATATAGCAGTAGAATACATAATAAAGTAAAGACAATGGCAATTAAATGATGACTTAAAATAAATTATCATACATAAAGTGAATAAGATAATTAATGAATGATATGAAAAATAAGATTGAATTGATCATTTGATTATTTTTCTAATAAAATATTCTCCCAAGTAAAGACTACCAGGGGATTAAAGGTAGGTAAGTAAAAGTAAATTGTTTCAGGATTTACTCATTACCTAATGCAGTTTATTTTATTTATTATTTATTTATTAATTTGCAGAAAATTTACAACCAACCGTTAAATTAGCTCTAATTTCCTTTCCTTTTTTTTTTTTTTTTTTTTTGAGTTTAAAAATTTAATTAAGTATATTTTTTGCATGCTTGTAAAAGTATACTTTGTGCATAGTATATTTTTTGGTACAGTTATGAATTTTTTGTAACAGTACGTAAAAACGTATGTAATTTATAAAAAAGGTAATGAGTAATTACGGAAACAAACTTCCCGATAGAATAACATGGGCTTTGGCTGTTGGCATGATTAGTCATTGTACGTTTTTAACTTAATGTTTTATTGAACTTATAATAGGCGGTCATTAAAATAAAATTGAAAATTTCGTAAAAGACTACTTTTATCTTAAAAAAAAAAAAAAAAAAAAAAAAAAAACTGTGAAAAAGTGTGTGTGAACAGCTAGAGTCCCAATTTTTTTTGGGTCGGTCCCTTCTTAGTAATTTCTTCAAATGTATTTTTTTTTTTTTTTTAATTACATAATTAAATTTTGTGGGCTATGTTTTTTTCAATTATCTTATTTATGTTTGTTAATTATTAACAAATATAAATGAGATATAATATGTTTGTTAATAACTAACTATATACAGGGATGAGATTAGCAAAAATACGAAAAAGCTGAAAATGCACGCAAAGGCAAGACCACGGATTAAAAGAATTAAATTAAAATTAAATCCTAATTCGTGGGCAAGACATTGAAATGAAATATTAGGATTTTGATGACAAATCTGTTATATTAGAGTAATAGATATTTATTTTAATCTTCAATGTATTAAAAAAGAACAAATACACATCAGAAAAAAAAAAAAAAAAAAAAAAAAAAAAGCTGAAATCAGCTGAAAAATCTCATCCCTGTATATATAATAGTAATAAAAGTAATTTTATTATAGTTTTTTTTTTTTTTTCTTTACGAGAGTCGATCTATATTTTGGGGCATTTATGTAGAAAATACTTTTGTGAATTTCTGATATCTTTTGGGAAAAAATATCATTTAAAATTTTCCATTTTAGCAGCCACTTATGTTTAATTTTAAGTTAAAAATGTGTTTCATATAGCCAAGTATAAAATACAGGCAATAATTTGTAATGATACTAAAAATGTGAGAAAAAATTATAGAAGGATCATTCATATAAAGAAATTTTATGAAAAGTAATTTTTATAAATTGTAATTTTCTTAAGGGCTTACGTTAA
Source organism: Salticus scenicus (assembly GCA_963930645.1). Lineage (NCBI taxonomy): Eukaryota > Metazoa > Arthropoda > Arachnida > Araneae > Salticidae > Salticus > Salticus scenicus. The sequence continues at coordinate 107,353,949 of OZ005650.1, read as the reverse complement.
AATTTTGAATTTTGTAAAGGTACCCATTTTGTGAAAAAGCAACGAAAAGACCTTATTTTTGCCTAGATCGGCGCCTGAAATAATATGCCTGAAAATGTTTTGTTCTGAAAATTTACGAACCGCTGTATATTACTTGTATTGCATTTTATGCTACCGAACTAGTTAGATTAGGTTAAGATGTTAATTTAAATAAAAAAATCCTTTGATGAATTAGGAATTTTTTTTAAATAAGATTATTATTATTGTTATTTTATCACTAAAGTAATAATAATAATAATCTTTTTTGCAAAAACAGTAAGATAATTAGTTCAAGTTGTTGTATGTGCTCAATATTATTCATAATAAATATAAGATTATGATTATATTTGCATAAATAGTATAAATATAATGCATACAATTTGGAACAAATCACTAAAATAATTGGTTTTAAAAGTGTTTAACAATACTAAATAGGAGTAATAAAATAAAAACTTTTAGTATTTTGTTGAATTTTTTAATTGACTAATTAAGTCACTTCCTTTCTAAAACCGCATCTTTTTCAACAGCCCCAAGATTTATATTATCGCTAGTCGAATTATATGACAAATAATTAGAATACACAATAATTTTAAGTCACAGAAAAGTTTATATGTTGATTTGTGAAATGAAATACAAAATTAATGATATAGTACCTAACATAATATTTGAAAGAAACATGACTATTCTAATCATTTTTTAAAATCAAATGTAATGTATTACTATTATTATTTTATGTCAATGTATGAGGTCTTATGACAATATGAAATGAAAAAAAATTATTTGTGGGTTTTTTTTTTTTTTTTTTTAAGCAGAAAAAGTGTAAATATATTTTTTTCGTAAACAAATGGCAAAAGTGTGTTAAATGATAAAATAGTTTAAAAACAATTTAGAATTTTTATGACAGCTTATAAATATGTTAAAATATGTTACAACTTCATATACTGTACATTTAAATATGTAAGATAATCTCTACCTTATTAATATGAGGAACAAACATTCAAACCGTGTTTTCTCAAAAAAAAAAAAAAAAAAATTTAGTGATTTTTCTTTAAACTAAACATAAAATAGAATGTCTACATATGGTATATTCCTAGATATGTCTACGTATCTTTCTAATAATTAGTAGGACATCTAGACGAACGATAATTAAGTTTTAAATTTAGTTATTTTTTAATTTATTAGTTTGTTGGGTTTTCTGAAAAATTGTATCCGAAGGAGAAAACATGGTTTGAATGTTTGCTCCCCATCTATAATATACCATAACTTATTTCAAACTATGTACTAACTCAAAAATAATTTTATTTTTTCATAATCTGAATAAGCTCTATGATTTTAAAATAGAGCAAACCAAATATATAATTACAAGATCTACTATTTTATCCAAAAAGAAGCGTGGGAAATGTAAAATTGGTACAAGAGAAAACGAAGTAAAACACAAGAAAATAAAAGAATTTTTTTTAAATGTATTCCATTTCTGACAGAATAAAAATGTAAAAAAAATATATTTTTTTGATTTTTTTATTTTTTAGATTTTTATTTAAAATCTGCAATCTTTATTTATTTTAATCTGTCGTACGAATCTTATTCCTGCACTAATGATTATTTTATTCGATAATTATATATAAACGATAAATATTATGATTACTGCGAATAAAAAAATTCCAATATAGAAACATTAACAAACACTGACATTTTTTTTTTCAATATATATGTTAAAAAAAAAAATGTTGAAAATTATTGTTTGCTTATAAATTAATAATAATAATAAAGTTGGATTTGAAAAATGTTACTGCTAAGAAACATATATAGAAAATGAAATAATGTAATTAAGAAAAAATATATAAAAAAGGGGGGGGGGGGAAGAATGATGAAATAAAAACAATTCAAAACAAAAATAATTAAACAAAAAGAGGGACAGAGAACCAACTTCCAATGCGCATTTTAAAAATAAAGTAAAACTTGTAAATCAAGGTGCATTTTGTGCATTATTTTACAATATGTAAAATACTTAGAACCTCAGATCGTTCTAATATACATTGAAGATAGATTCTATATTTAATATTGGTAAGTTTGTATATATTTCTATATATATATTTGTTTTACTAAAGCGATCGAATGTAAGAAAATAATAAATAACGCAATAGTAAAGTGAATATTTTGCATAAGAAAAATATAGATCAATACAATATATTGATGCCAAATATATCTTGAAAAAATACCTGAAATAAAGCTTTCGATCTGGCGGAATATTGTGATTACAGAAATATTTTTTGCTGCTTTTCTGTTTAATTGTGCTTTGGTGGAAAAAAGACTGGGCTGTAAACGGCACGAAGTGGCTAATCGGACCGTCGGTGCGATTAGTGTACGTACGGGCTATTCGGACCATCTTTTTCAAGGAGAATAAGTTAGCACTCATAAAAGAGTAAAATTTAGAAATAATATAATGCTTCTCATCTCCGTGCATGAAAAGTTACCTTTTTTACTTTTTTTTTTTTGAGTGTGGAAGTGGGGTAGTGATTAATTATTTTCACAGAAATTTTGTACTCTAAATGATGCTAAAATTCTTCATAAAAGAGCAATAACTCAAAATAATTTTTATAAAGCAAAAATGAAATTAATAAAGATTTCGAAAATTGAATAATAAAAATTAAAAATGCAACATGAAAACAGGTCTTAGTAAATGAGTATTTTTAATCTTTGAAAAAATCTTCGCAATATGTTTGTTTATGAATATGTATAAATAAATCTGCATATTCAACTACATGCATGTTATTTGTTTTTTTTCTTTCTTTTCCTTCTTTCCTTTATTTATTTATTTTTTTTTTAAGCAATTAAACCGTTCCAATATAATTCGATGCAAACCAAACCCAATTTTTTATACAAATATATGTATGATTTTTCTGAAAATGACTTTTGTACTTTTTGTAATGTTTTCTAACAGCAATGTTGAAATAAACATGAATTGTAGATCAATCGCATTATACACTTTCAAAATGCTAAAAGTTTGAATTTGTAGTTGAAACATGCAAAATCATTAGTATATTACAGAGATAATAAACAAATAAACAAAATCATTATTATGACCAGCGTAACAAGGAAGCGGTCCGAATAGCCCCCACAATAATCGCACCGATGGTCCGAATAGCAACGGCCGATATTACTTATGGGTGATGCGAGAACTTTTTTTAAATACAAATAGAACTTCTACTTTTATTAACATATTCAAATTAAAGGATAAACTAAAGAGAATCTAAAGAAACAATTAGATACGCATATATGTACGTCATGCTAAATCTTGTTTTTTTTTATATATAACTATTCTTTATTTTAAAAAATTTGATAAAAACGCTTGATTAACATATTATTCAAAGATATAAAAATAGATTATTAAAGTACGTGTAAAAGAATCTGAAATTATGAAAACTTTTTTAAACTACTTTTAAATCAGATTTTTTCTTTCTTTTTTTATGCATAAATGAAACATTAAGTTTATCTTAAATTATTTTTAATTAACGCTTGCTGAATTATGTTTTACATTACTTAAAAAAAAAAAAAAATTCTTTGTATCTTAAAATTGCCATTTTTCTTTAATATGTAATCTACAAATCAATTGCAAATGGCAGATCTAGACAAAAACCGGGACCCTTTAGCTGCTCCTACACAAAATTCAAAATCTATAAAAAAAAATCCCCCCACATATTTTTAATCCGTAATAATGTCTCTTACATAAAATTGCGTTTTATTTAAATGATTCTTTTATAAAAATTTTCGAATGTTTTTAGTTATTGCGTTTATTCTGTCAGATGAAACACTCACTGTTAAACCAATATTGAATATAATAGGGTGATTGCTACAATAGAAGACAATTTTTTCATGAAAAATAAATATATAAATATTACACAACTACATTGTTTTTCATAAAAATGAGCCATCAGACTTAAAACCTGGATATTTCCATACAATATTAACCGGAAAACTTTAAAATGTATCACTTAAATTTCAAGTTATATTTTCGTCGACAGTGAAAAAAAAAAAAAAAAAAAAAAAAAATACCATTCGATTTTACATACTTATACAAACTATTAGGAGAGAAATGGAAGAAACTTTATTAGTTCGATACTCTAAATCGCATAATATCAATCATAAAAAATGAAAAAAAAAAAAAAAAAAAAAAAAAATGGCACTAGATTTTGCATACTTAAACAAACTATTAAGGGTCAAATGGAAGTACAAATCATAAAAATGAAGGGGAAAAAAAGGTTGGCATTAGAGTTTACATACTTATACAAACTATTAAGAGAGAAATGAAGAAACTTTATTAGTTTGTTTCTTTAAATCGCATAATATCAATCATAAAAAATGAAAAAAAAAAAAAAAAAACTTTCTAAGAGAGTAATAATAAAATTTACAAATAAAGCCATCATAAGGACGAGACTTATTAAAAAAAAAAAAAAAAAGAAGAAGAAAAGAAAAGAGAGAGAGATAAAAGAAAATGTGTTTAAGTAATATTTAAACAAAGATTTTAACTTGTTTCTCTTTGAAGTCGGTAAAATTAGCATTATCTTCATAAAATACAAAACAATTTACGAAACACTTACCTTTGGAGGTGACAATGCAGCTAGAGCAAGCATGTTTCTTTGATGTAAAACACTCTCGCAGTAATTTCAGTAGAGTAGACCATTTTTGACGCCAATATTAAATTTCTTCTAAATTCTCTGAAATAAAATAACACTGTTAGTATTGAACTAACAACAGCAGCTTATAAAAAAATTTACATTCAAATTCTATAAAAACAAATTTGAATTAATTCCAAATTATACTTATGAAAGTAACATAAAAATGTATTGTATTAATATTAATAGAATTACTGTATTAATATTAATTATTATTATTATCAATGCTCCGACAATTTAAATGAAATATCCTTATCTTAGCTACTCATACTTCAATAATTGCAAACTGGATTGTACATGTATACTCGTATACGTGCACTTGTTCATTTTAATTTTAAAAATCACAAGCAGATATATAATTACTTTTAGTAATTTAACATACCAGCGATAAAGTTTTAATTAGGTATAATTTAAGCATTAAAAAATTACATATACCACTTTACCAATACGTAAAATGTTAAGAAGTAACATTACATTACTAAAAAATTGCCAATTACCAATACATCAGGTAATATTTGACATGCAGCAACCTAATTACACGAAATTTAAAATTATATCAATTAAATTTTAATATCCGTGATTAAAAAGAGCCAAATTAATTTAGTAATATGAGCTTACACTGTTTCAAGGTGGGGCACTGCATGGAGTTAACAGTATGCAAAGCTGGAGACAAAATAAATGTTAGTTCACAACGGAAATTTCGGGGCATTTGAAGAAGGGGCAAATTCCCCTTGGGCTACCCCCCGAATTTGACCATTCTGCACTCCCTCAGTATACATAGTATTTTCCCATTGGACTGCACAATCCATTTGAAGTAAAAAGGGGTAGATGAGGGACCAACTAGAGGGGTCAGAGGTGACCTTCACATACTCCAGATAAGAAAGCCACGTTGAAAAATACTGACCCAGTTTGAATTTCAGGGTTACCATTTTCGGGAATATTCCAAACTTTTTAAGAAACTGGCGAAAAAAAGGAACAAATAAAAATAAACACCATATTTTTCAGTAATTTTAGTTAATTATTAATGATTTGAACTGTTAAAATATTTTAACTGAAGTCTATTAATTAACTTGTTCAGATTTCTCGCGTTAATTAAAAAAGATTGAAAAAACCGCTGCATTAAACAGGAAATTACCAACTTTCTTTTAGACTTTTAGAAAAGAGTCTAATTTTCCTTTTCGGCCATTTTCCATCACATATCGTTGGCGAAAAACTTGGAAAACCCTGTAGCACCGAGTTAGTTTATTTTCTTTTGACTATCTCAGTATCACTAAATTTACTTTTTTGATAGTTTTCTTTGGTTAGCGTAACTAAAATCTGCCCTCCCCCCATCCTCGGGCAAAATTTGTGACGGAATATTTGCATGCATAAATTTCTCCCTTTTGCGTATGCATATTCACCTTTTATACACTTACCTCGTTTATATAGTATATATAACACGGAAAAAAGTATGATAATCACTGGAAGTTTTAAGTTTGTAAAATTATAAACTGTAAAAAAAAAAAAATAATAATAAGTTGATTTCTATTTAAAATAATGACCTAGGATTATTTTTATACGAAATTCACTGAAAATTTTGACTTCTAGAATTTGTATCTACGAAGGAGATGGTCATCTGTGGCACTTCAGACCTGTGTTTGATAATTTAATTTTATGATGTAAAGCTGTTGATACATAATGAAATTATGTTGTAATATGGTTTATACCTACGCATAAATCTGTAGTGATAAGTATAAAGGATTTAAGTCCATATTCTTGATTTTTCAGGAGACGAAAAATAAAGTTTAACTAGCTAAAAACAAATCAGAAGAATGGATTAGGGAAAAGGTATTTCGTTGATTTTTACCCTTTATACCATTCAGTAGTTGTCAACCTTCAACCTCAATGGGAAAAATTGAATTAAATATTTTATACCATACATGAATGGTAAATTTCTAAATTGGTCCTTTTTTTACCAATGGATTTTCTCAAAGACTAAATGACATAGAATTAAATCCTTTATACCAATCAACTCAAAATCGACATTTTTGGACTTAAATCCTTTATACTTATCAGTACAGAAATGTTCCTATAGATTCCAAGAATTTTCTCAAATTAATACTTTCGATGTCCTAAGGATTCTTTTTAAAGATTTTTCAGTCGCCACGAACCTTATGGTTCAAATTAAAATAATAATAAAATATTTATACAGTGACTCTCAAGTTGGACACCCCTCTAAGTTGGACGCTTTTTCTCGGAACGGAATGTATCCATTAACATTATGTCTAACCCCTATAAGTTGGACACTTTTTCTTGGAACCGTAGGTGTCCAACTTAGAGAGGTTTTACTGTATTACTTTTTATGAAGAATCAGAGCTTTCTTATTTCAGTAAAATTCAACGTTTTAAAACTTTGCATTACAAAAATTTTCCCTTCAATGTTAATTATTCCTTTCAAGTTATTGTATGTAATTTAATTAGAAATATTTCGAATATATGCATAAGATAACAAATTTACCAATGCATTGGGCCACTCTGCTACATATAAATTAAAATTATACGTTCTAAAGAATGACTGTTATCAATGAAGACTAAATAATAAATTTTATTGAGATAATAAGTAGTTTATGAAAGCAAATAGCACCACCTCCTTTTGCTTAATATAATTCTTTCCAGAGTAATAATAGAAATATGCACTGACAAGCATACTATTATTTTTCATCTCTTCACAGGAAAAACAGTATTTTTGAAAACAATACCTTAAATAAATTAGTTATTGAATTCACACTCCTGGCTTTATGAGACAAATATAAAGTATTTTAGACTGATTTCTTTAGAAACCGATCTGTTGCAATCACTTAGTTTATGTATAGAACATATATTGGAAAATTTATTATCATGATAACTTCCGAAATACTGAATTAATTCGACAGTGGGCTTACTATAAACATATTTTGGGTAAGTTCGTTGACCAACTTGATCCGCCATCTTATTTTAAATTAATGGCCATTTAAAATTTCCAAGCTTGTATAGAAAAGTACTTATGAACCGATTTGCTTGGAAGCCGATACATTACATAGCCCATAAAGATCTGAAACAAATTTGTTAATCAACTCGATCCATTACCTTGCATCGAAATGCCGGATGCTTGAAAATTTCGGACTCATATAAAAAACGGATCCCGGAAAAAAGGGCACCGGAAAAAAGGGCACGGAAGAAAGGGCACCGGAAAAAAGGGCACCCGGAAAAAAGGGCACCGGAAAAAAGGGCACCCGGAAAAAAGGGCACCGGAAAAAAGGGCACTTTTCCAATTCGCAAATCGCAAAATAATAAATATCAAATAATAAATTTAAAAAATGACTTTCAAACTACATTTTTAGAAATTTCAATTGATTTGGTACAACATTCATTTAATATATATCTCGGGGAAGAGGGGGGAGGGGGGCAGGAGCAGATCGAAAGAAAATAATTGTTTTTACAAAAACTCTTACCGATTTTAATGAAACTTTGTATAATCACGTACAACTTGTGAAAAAAATGACAGTAAGTGGCAGGCAAACTTAGGGGGGGGGGAGGTAAAGAGGGGGGGGGCAGAGGAAAATAAAATTATCTTTTCTTTTTATAGCACCGTTTTACCGATTTAATGATATATTCTATAATTATCACTTACTTTTTATGAAGATCACAATGAGTGCATTATATACTGGGGGGGGGGGCAAGGGGGGATAAGCAAACTACCCTTTTATCGATTTTATCTTTAAACTACCCTTTTATCGATTCAAAAAACCGTATAATTACGTATAATTTGTGAAAAAATTACAGTAAGTGCCAGACATATTCTTTTTTTTTTTTGGGGGGGGGGGGGGCAGGGGTTAAAGAGGGGGAGGGGCAGAGGAAAACAAAATGATTTTTTTATATCACCATTTTACCGAATTAATGATACATTTTATGACTATCACTTAATTTTTATGAAGATAACAGTGAGTGATTTATATATCTGGGGGGGGGGGCAAGGGGGAGCAGATAAAAATAAAATATATTCTTCTTTAAACTATCCAATTATCGATTTAAAAAAAATTTGTATAATCACGCATAATTTATGAAAAAATTACAATAAGTGTCAAACATACTTGGAGGGGGGGGGGGGTTTAGAAAGGGGGCAGAGGAAAATAAATTGAATTTTTACATTGCCATTTTAGCGATTTTAATAATATATTCTATAATTACCACTTAATTTTTATTAAGATTACAATGAGTCTATTATATACTTGGGGGGGGGGCAAGAGTGTTAGATGGAAATAAAATATATTTTCCTTTAAACTACCCAATTATAGATTTAAACAAAAACTTTGTATAATAACATACAATTTGTGAAAAAATCACTCTAAGTGTCAGACGTACTTCGGGGGGGGGGGGGTTAAAGAGGGAGGGGGGCAGAGGAAAGTAAAATTATTTTTTATATCACCATTTTATCGATTTAATGATATATTCTATAACTATCACTTACTTTTTATGAAGATCACAATGAGTGTATTACACATCTGGGGGGGGGGGGGGGGCGCAGATAAAAGTAAAATATATTATTCTTTAAACTAGCGTATAATCGATTAAAAATAAAAACTTTGTATATATAAAACTTCCTGCTTATGAAAAATTACAGTGAGTCTACACATATCTGGATGAATTGCTGCGGGGGGGGGGGGGGGGCAGAGTGAAAAAAATGTTTGTTTTTATATCACTATGCTACATATTTATATTAAACTTTGTACGAGTATCACTTGCATTTTATTAAAATTATAGTGAAAGTTACCTGTAATTGACAAGGGGGGAGGGGGGTAGTGGGGGCAAATGAAAAATAAAATAATCTTTTTAAAAAAACACTTATTACCGTTTGTTTTATTGTTTTATTTACATTTTGTGTAAATATCAGTTAGTATTAATGAAAATTTACAGGGAGGTATTCAAAAATTCAATGATTTAAATCTGTAAAAAAGTTGCTCAAAAATGAAATTTCTTCTTTTAATCTATCTCTTTTGCCCCCCCCCCTCACGTAGAAATAAAAAACTTACGCTTTCGTTGATGATTAGCATGAGTTTTACAAGGAGAAATTTAAAAAGTGCCCTTTTTTCCGGTGCCCTTTTTTCCGCAATCCGGAAAAAAGGGCACCGGAAAAAAGGGCACTTTTCTTAATTGTTACTTGTAAAATACTTGTTAAACGTGGACGATAGCAAAAATTTTTTGTTTCTACGAGGGGAGGGGGAGAGACAGATCAAAGAAAAATATTCTGTTTTAGAATAATCTTTTACCAATGTTTGATATTAACTTTTAATTAATGCCTGATATTACCAATGTATTGAATTTTTGGATTGCGGAAAAAAGGGCACCGGAAAAAAGGGCACTTTTTAAAATTTCTCCTTGTAAAACTGATGCTAAACATCAACGAGAGTGTAAGTGTCTTTTATCTACATCGGGGGAAGGACAAAAGAGACAGATTAAAAGTAGAAAATTCATTTTTGAATAATTTTTTTACAGATTTAAATCATACATTGAACTTTTGCATACCTCAGTATAATTTTTCATTAATAGTAATTGATACTTACACAAATGCAAATAAAACAATAAAACAAACGATAATAAGTGTTGTTTAAAAAGATTATTTTATTTTCCATCTGTCCCCCCTAACCCCCCCCCCCTCTTATCAACTTTAGTTAACTTTCACTATAATTTTAATAAAATGAAAGTGATAGTGGTACAAAGTTTTATATAATTAGATAGCATGGTTATATAAAAACAAACATTTTCTTCAGTCTGCCCCCCTCTTAGCAAATCGTCCAGATATGTGTACACTCACTGTAATTTTTCATAAGCAGAAAATTGCGTAGATACAAAGTTTTTTTAAATCGACAATGCGGTAGTTTAAAGAATAATATATTTTATTTCTATCTGCGTCCCCCTTGCCCCCCCCCCCAAATGTATAATACCCTCATTTTGATCTTCATAAAAGTAAGTGATAGTTATAGAATATGTCATTAAAATCGGTAAAATGGTGATATAAAAAAATATTTTATTTTCCTCTGCCCCCCCTCAAGTATGTCTGACCTTACTGTGATTTTTTTCACAAATTGTATTCTATTATACAAAGTTTTTGTTTAAATCGATAATAGTGTAGTTTAAAGAAGAATATATTTTATTTCCATCGGTCCCCCCCTTGCCTCCCCCCAGGTATATAATGCACTCATTGTAATCTTCATGAAAATTAAGTGGTAGTTATAGAGTATATCATTAAAATCGCAAAAATGGTGATATAAAGAATCACTTAATTTCCCCCCCCTTGTTAACCCCCCCCCCCCCCCCACACACACACTAAGTATGTCTGACACTTACTGTAAATTTTTAATAAATTATACGTGATTATACAAAAAAAATTAATCAATAATAGAATAATTTAAAGAAGAATATATTTTATTTCTATCTGCCCCCCTTGCTCCCCCCCCAGGTATATAATACACTCACTGTGATCTTCATGAAAAGTTAGTGATAGTTATAGAATATATCATTAAAGTAGATAAAACTGTGATATAAAAGATAATTTTATTTTCCTCTGCACCCCCCTCTTTAACCCCCTCCCCTAAAGTTTACCTGACACTTACAGTAATTTTTTCACAAATTGTACGTGATTATACAAATTTTCATTAAAATCGGTAAGATTTTATGTAAAAACAATTGTTTTCTTTCGATCTACTCCTGCCCCCCCCCTCCCCCACCCCCCATCTTCCCCGAGGTATATACTAAATTAAGGTTGTACCAAATCAATTGAAATTTCTAAATGTGTAATTTGAAAGCCGTTTTTATACATCATTATTTGATATTTATTATTTTGCGATTTGCGAATTGAAAAAGTGCCCTTTTTTCCGGTGCCCTTTTTTCCGGGTGCCCTTTTTTCCGGTGCCCTTTTTTCCAGTGCCCTTTTTTCCGGGTGCCCTTTTTTCCGGTGCCCTTTTTTCCGTGCCCTTTTTCCGGTGCCCTTTTTTCCGGGATCCATAAAAAACTGACTTGTGTACTGCACGTAAAAGGACTGGAGAATTTACTTATATTGACACAAAACTTTGAGACCTACAGGAATTGAGTTGAGTTTGGGAGTAAGGCCGAATGACTGCTCTAGGGTCCTCGGCGAGAGGGGGAATGCCCTCCGAACGGGGTGTTTTTAAGGGGTCCTAACCCGTATTTACGCAAGTTTCTTGAGACTTAAATTCCAAAGACTATTGTTCATATTAATTAATCTAATCCATAACAACACATTTTTTTTTTTTTTTTTTTTTTTTTTTTTAAATACACATATGAGGACTTCAAACACATGTACATTATACTAGAGATTCGAACACAGAATTTTCTGTTCCAAAAATCAGCTTTCTGCCGACTAGATTGGCGGAGCTAAAAAGTTAGAAACTGACTATAATGGATAAATTTGACAGTATAAGAAGAAAAAACAAAAGCATTCGATTTCAGTTAAAAATGTACCAAAAGACTGATGTTAAAAGGTAATAAATAAAAATCATTGCTAACACACACCATAAATTGCAAAAAAACTTGCAGCAAATATTTCAAGTCAAAATAATAACCCAACTTTTCGTCAGACGAAAATATAGGCACGAATGCAACTTTTTCAGTCTAGGGAGAGGGGTGGGGGGGGAGTACAGAAGGAAAGAAAATGAATGTTTTATATCACTATATCTTAAATTTTAATAACATTTATTATAAATATGACTGAATGTTTAGGAAAATTTTCGCTGATTGTTATATATATCTTGGGGGCAGAAGAGAAAAATGATTGCATAAATATCACAATGTTACCAATTTTAATTAAAATTTCAACAACTATCACCTACTTTTAATGAAAAATTTCAAAGAGTGTTATATATACTTAGGGGGAGGGGGAATGGCTGAGGGAAAAAAATGATTGTTTTCTCTTCTTAAGTTTGTACGCAAAAATTCAATGCATGATTTAAATCTGTAAAAAAAATGATTCAAAAGCGAAACTTCTTTTAATCTGACCCTTTTGCCCCTCTTCTCCTGCCCCGTAGAAATAAAAAACTTACGCTCTCGTTGATGTTTGCCATGTATTTTACAAGTAGAAATTTTTGGAATTGCTACTTACAAAATACACGTGCGCTTGCAAAAATTTTTGGAGGTTAAAGTGCAGAGAAAAGTAAAATAATGTTTTTCATATCATAACATCATTTTCTTTTTCTCCCCTCCCCCCCCCCCCCCCCCTCCTTAGAACCCTTAAATAATTTTGAAAACATATCTTATACAAGCAGCTATTTCTGGAAAAAAGGCACTTTTCTTAATTGTTATTTGTAAAATACTTGCTAAACATGAATGATAGCAAAAATTTTTAGTTTTTACGAAGGCGGGGGGAGGGGGGCAGATTAAACAAAAAAATTCTGTTTTACAGTAATCTTTTCACCAAAGTTTGATATTAACCTTTTAACTAATGTCTGACATTAATAATACATACAATTTTTGCATACTAACTTAGGAACTGAAAAATACTGCCATACGTAGTCCTCTCTATAATTTTTCATAAACAATAAATGATATTTATACAAAATTTTCTATAAATGTGAAGCAGCGTGATTTAAAAACAATTTTTTTCTTCTCTCTGACCTCCTTGCCCTCCCTCCCCCAAGTATAGGTAATACTCACAGTAATTTTTCATTAAAAGTAGGTGATAGTTGTTGCAATTTTAATTAAAATTGGTAACATTGTGATATTTATGCAATCATTTTTCTCTTCTCCTCAAGTATATACTGTAACAAACAGCGTAAGTTTTCCTAAAAATGAGGTATATTTATAATAAGTTTTATTAAAATACAAAGCATTGTGATATAAAACATTAATTTTCAATCCTTTTATCTCTACCCCCCCCCCCTCCCCCCAAAAAACATATGTAACCCTCACTGACATTTTTCATTAACAGTGAGTGATAGTTACACAAAATGTTAATAAAAAAACGATAATAAGTGTTTTTAAAAATATTTTATTTTTCATTTGCCCCCCTATTTGCTCCGTTTTTTACTACAAGTAACTTTCATTATAATTTCTAAAAAAGTGATGGTCATACAAAGTTTCATATAAATAGGTAGCATGGTGATATAAAAACAACCACTTTTTAAGTATATACACAAAGTTTTATTTAAATCGATGCTAGAGTAGTTTAAAAAAATATTTTTTTATTTCTATCTGCAGCACCCCAGGTATATATAGCTCTCATTGTGATCTTGATAAAGAGTAAGGAATAGTTATAGAATCTAACTATTATTAACTATATCATTAAAATCGGTAAAATGGTGATCTAAAAAAATCCTTTTATTTTCCTCTACTACCCCCCCCCCCTCCCCCAAGTATGTCAGACACTTACTGTAATTTTTTCACAAATTGTACGTGATTATACAAAGTTTCATTGAAATTGATAAGAAGGTGATATAAAAACAATTATTTTCTTTCGATCTGGTCCTACCCTGCCCTTCTTTTCCCAGATATATACTAAGTGAATGTTGTACCACCAAATCAATTGAAATTTCTAAAAATGTAATTTGAAAGTCATTCTCATTCTTTAAATTCATTAATTGATATTTATTATTTTGCGATTTGCCTATGGCAAAAGTGCCCTTTTTTTCGGGATCCGTGAAACTTTACAAAATTAACCTGTGGTGTTTTTTTTTTTTTTTTTTTTTTTTTTTTTTGAAGGAAACATTCGTCTTTTTTGTACTATGCAATAAAAAACTTCCCATTTTCTCAGTCCACTCTACTCTATATTTGTTGCTGTTTGTGGGACCAAGAAATAAAGATGAAGCTATTTTTTAATCAAAACTGCATTATCCTGCAATCCTCACATTTTCAATACCGTTCTATCTGTGTAGTACTTTCGTAGTTTCGTAGGGTTTATTTTAACACTTTCAGTGATAATTCATTGTTGCGAATTCGCCCTACCGGAAATACGAAAAAGAAACTTTACGGAAGTGATGATCGTAACAATAAGGTGGAACACTTCCTATATCAGAGAATTTCTTTTTTTATGTGTTCAATGTTTGCGGCTATAAATCCAAGAATGAAAGCGAATTATTCGTTTTGGCTGAAATTTTGGTGTTCATAAGCACGTGTAACGAATTTCCTCAGTGGGAGGTGATGATGCTTGGTAACCCTTGAAGCTTCAAATTCTTTCTCCGAAGAGTCCCCTTTGAAAAGGGGGAGGCCGACCTTGAAAATGTTCTGTAGGTTACTAGGACAGACCAAAGACGCCATGTCCGAAGGCTATTTGTTTAGATGCCGGCCACTTTCTACCCCAGAAGGAAATACTTCTCTATAGTCCTTCTGTTAGTAAAAGGTGACCTTCGGTACGTCTTTTTTAAAGAACTATATATATAATTTCCCTTGTTCTGTGTCCATTTGTTATAATTTACTCAAAGGAAAAAAAAAAAAGTGATAAAGAAAGTAGATCTTGGGTGTTGGATATTTATTTTTTCTTCTTTTCTTTTCTTTTTGTAAGATAATATGCCAGAAGCCAGAAAGAACATATAAAACTAAAACTTTTTATTAACAGCTTAGTATAAAATGCTAAACGTTTCAACAAATTGCTTTTAATGTTTTAGTGTGGAGATATTAAATTTAGAGATGATATTCTTCAGACTTTTTTCAAAGTTTAGATAAATTTTCAGATTTTTTTTGTAATCGTAAAATTATTTTAGCGCATTTTATTTTAAAGCCCTCTCGCTTTAAAACAGCGGGCACTCGAAAATTTCAAACTAATAAAAGTATATATTTATTTGTTTAGTTTCACATAGTTTTCAGTTCTCATATTAAATATATATATAAATATACAAATGTATGAACCCATTGGCTTGAAACTCTGTATACACATAGCTTATATAAAGGTCTCAATCAAATTTATTAATCAATTTGATCTCCCATCCACTTGAAACTTTCAAAATCGCATAATAAACAATTAATAGTCGGTTTAGTATTTACATAACAGGGTTCATACTCATCAGGGAAAACCTGGAAAACAGGAAATACTCAGGGAATTTGAAATTTGTTAAAAAAAGTCAGGGAAAATAAAAATTTTCATTAAAAGTCAGGGAAAATTGGTTATAAAACCTGGAAAAACAAATATTTTCTTTCTCTCAAATTATATTTTTCTTGTTTAGCTTCATATCAAAATTCAATTGATTAAGTATTGTAAAAATACACATGTAAACAATGATTTCTACCTTAATTTCTGTATGGTCAACAGTAATATGATATTATACAGTGGAAGTAGCTGTGTATTTTGTCCTGTCTAGAGGAGTGTTTCTTGTAATATATCGCTAATATTATCTTGAAAATTGTTTAGGAACTCAGGGAAAACTCAGGGAATTTTTTCCCATATATGAGTATGAACCCTGCATAACCAATATTTAGGTCTTAACAAAGCATTAAGGTGGTTTAATCAATTTGGTCCACCATGTTATTTAAAAATAACACCATTGGAAAGAACTCAGAAATCAACCTTCTCTTCCGACTGACCCAGCAGAAGATTATTTTTAAATTTTAATTGCACAGAAAATATTACAAATCCAAAATTCTTATATTTATTCTTTGATTTTGTTTAAATTCCATTTACATTTTCTTTATAATTTTCTGTTTTATAATTAAAGAATTCACATTTTTATTAACACTTTCCTTTCCAACAAAGTTGAAAAGTGTTAATGACTTCGGTTTGTCTGTATGTCCGCACTCTAACTCCTGTAAATATTCATGGAATTTATTGAAACTGACATATGTTTTTTAAATTCATTATCGAGTGTTCGCTATAGAAGATGGAGTGAATACCTCTAATGGCTTGTGTACAGGGACACCCGAAAGTATTCCAAAGCATTGTGTTCTATGAGAGGTATTTCTATAAACATTTTTTCATATCTTTAGACAAATCTCAGTGAAATTGAAATACGCTATTTAAGTTCACTATCGAATGTTTTCTATAGAAAATAGAGTAAATACCACGGCTAGTTTGTGTACAGGGAGGGACACCCGAAAGTATCCCAAAGCATTGCGTTCTATGACAGATATTTCTAGAAACTGAATTTTAATAACTTTACTTTGTACAAATCTTAATGGAATTAAAATATGTGATTATTCATATTCACAAAGAATGATTTCTATAAAATATAGTACGATCAGCATGGAGATTTACAGGGCCACACAAAAATATTCAGTTACATCAAGGGATATGATTAGAAATTTGCTGGAATTGCATTTTCGTTTACCTTATGCGTTTTTAACAATTTTTAATTGTGAATATGATTTGAATCTGTCTGTCCGACTGTTCCTCTGTCTATTTGTCCGCCTCCAGCGTCCTTAAATATTTTCAGAATTTTTAAAAAGTGATATATATTATTTAAAAAAACCTATAGAATGCTTTTTATTTAAAATGACATTAATAGATCCTGTACAACTGGTTTCTGTACAGGGACACTTAAAAAAAAAAAAAAAAAAGTAAATAATATATTCAATTTGATTTGTTGGAGAATTCTGTTATTTTTTATTATTAATTTTTTATTATTATTTTCACATATTACATGATAACATAATATTGGACTAATATTTCTTCCTGTATATTTTTCACTTTTCATTTATTCCTGTCACACGTTTAAAAAAGCTTTCATACATATACATATTAAATTATTAATATTCTTTGCATATCATTGTTCACTTACTTACTGAATTGTGATATTTTTATTTAATTTTCCCTTTCTCAATAGAATCATTTAAAATCTTCTTTAAAAAGTAGACAAATTTGTATTTCTGAAATTTTCGAAACCGAGTTTTTTTACACGTTCTGAGGTCTCCTGACTTCTAAAATCACCTTTCTAATGGTTGATATGCTCTATAACAAAAAAAAGTGACGCACCAAGAAGGAGTGGGGACAAAAATTGGTAGATATGATGTACATGTGGAGAAAAACAATTGATTACAGTTTCAGAAAATTCGAATGATTTAATCAAGAGAAAGGGCCTCACAAAGTAAACAAGTCAATAACGTGTTGGTCGAGTTCTGGCCCTTATGTAAGCAGTTATTCGGCTTGGTATTAATTGATAGAGTTGGCAGATGTGCTTCTGTGAAGTATCGTGCCAAATTCTGTCCAATTGTTGCGCTAGATTGGTAAAATCCCGAGTTGGTTGCAGGACTCTTTTATATGATGCTCCAAACGTCCTCAGTGGAAGAGAGATCCGGGGACTGAGCTCAACCCCATTTCACTGAGCCGCCTAGTAAGGGTCTTCGAAGTCACTGAAGTACCAGTTACACGTAGGATCGACGATAATGATGAATTGATGCTTGATTCCCTCAAAACCTGTATGTATGTCAACTTGTGTCCAGTTTGCATTACTCCTTCTTGGTGCGTCACTTTTTTTGTTATAGAGTGTGTGTATATATATATGGATCATTACATTTTATTTATTTCATTCTAACAGAGGGCACTATCATTTCTCCCTATCTTGTTCTTTTGCATCCATAGGAAACTCCTCTATCTTCGCATGTTACTTATGAATTTCGAATTTACGTATCTTAAATTAATGTAAGTTATAAATTAAAATTTAATCAAATAAATTTATTTTCATTTTAATGTTTATTAATTATTAAAATTAGCAGAAACAATTTAAACTAAGTTTTATTAACTTAATAGTTCAGTAGATAAATACGACTCTCTGATTAACTGTAAATTTAATTATATTCAGCCTCATGGCTGTGGTGGTGCGTTTGAGCTATTTCCGACGTGTTTTGCAGTTGTAGAGTGAGTAATAATTTTAGTTTTATTATTTAATCTAAGGAATAAATTTGTTTATTCAGAAATAATGGTGATTGTTGATATAAAAGTATGTTTGTATATTTCTCACTTGGTTTTTTCCTCTTTCTCTTTGAGATTTAAATTATTTTCATGTCTTATGGGTAATATTGGGCATAGAGAGTTCTGTAAATTTTTAGCGAATTGCATACAGCACGGCAGAAATATCACCTTATTTGCATGCAACATTCATTCCATTACCTTGAAAAAGCAATGATATTGTATGTTTTAATATCAGGATGCTCAAATTTTTAATAATCTTTATCCTTGTTTTTTTTTTTTTTTTTTCTAGTTCTTCATGTGATACTTGGTTTCGTCTACTGCAACGTTTGAACAGATTTTCAATATATAATTAAATATATATTTATTAACAGTGTGCCCAATCTCGTTATTCTAAATCTTCATCATATGAGGATATTATTTGTAACTCTTTATTGAAATTGGAAAAACAGCTCTTGTACAGGGGTGTTCAAAATATTCAAAGGCATGGCATTACGTTAATGAACGAAATTCCTTGTTGGTACATTTTAACAGATTTACACCTCATTTTTTCCTTGAATGGAATTTTAAAGAAACTATGTCTTAAATTACAAAAAGAAAAAAAAAAAAAAAAAAAAAGCGTTCTTGTAACGATTTCTGTCTGAGCATTGCCTAGCCATTTTGACATAACTTTTTGAGGTGAAATGCACTTGATGTCACTCATCTAATTTAAATACGTAAAACTAACTGTGTGTAAGTGGAAAAAAAATAAATAAAAAGTAGTATGGGATGGAATGGGATAATTTGTGCTTGTGCGGAAATCTCACATGCGGAATACTAACTACAACTCCAAAAGAAGTAGGCTAGTGTGCAGAAGTTTGAACGCTGGGCCTAGCATGAAAAAAACCCGATAAAATTGGCTCGACACGGCCCTGCCCGATAAAACAAGAATATATATATATATACATATATCAATAATAATTAGAAAAAAAAATGCATTTCTATGCAAAAATATTTTACTATCTACTTTTCAGAGGTCTTATATAGCTAAGCATAGAATATAAATTAAAAAACTACTGACTTTTTAGAAGACAATTAATTATATATAAACAGAAAATCATTATTACGGACAGACAAAAATTCAGACAGCCAGACAGAAAGTCAAACTGAATATATTACTATTCATCAAACAATGTAGAAAAGCATTGGAAACTAGTTAATTCTTTTAAAAATATGCTTTCATCCAATTTCACTTATAACCAGTAATGTAGTCAAATCTTTTTGTGTAATTCTATAAATAAAACATTAATTCTAATCCAACCATTTTCAATGGAAAAAGATGCTTTTGTGCATCTGAAAAATGATGCTAATTTCATTACATTCAATGCCCCGGAAAGGAGCGGAAATTTGCTTAAAAATATTCTTCATAGTTCTTAGACTATAGATCATAGGACATAAAGTCTCATAGACAGTAACGAATCTAATTGTTTTTGTTTGTACATGTGCGCAAACTAGAAACGAAATGCATATAATTTCGAATAAGAAATCTGATTTGTAACCTTAAATATATCGGTTTTTAGCATGCATGCTAAAAAATTTTGCGGAAATCAGAACGCGAACAGACAGACAAACATCAAATTGAAGTTATAAACACTTTTTAACAAAACAATATTTCATGTGACTGTGACATACCAACCTATATAATTATGTAAAATAAATAATTAAAGAAACGTTTTATCTTTTACCTTCTTCTTTAATTAATGAGGAAAGTGGGAAGAAAAAAATTAAAATGGCTGGATTATCACTCTCTTGGCCTGTCCAAATCTTTTTCTCAAACTTTACTTATTTATTTAAAAATTTCACACCGACATTTCACAAATTAAATTCGTAGCAATGAACTATCTAAGTAGGTAAGAAATGAGAGTTGACCATCATGCGGGTGGTGCGTTGGTGTGCAGGCAAGTCGTGCAGGTGCCGCACCACCCCCTGAGGGGTCTAGATGAGTTGGTATTGACCTTGAGACGCCCTCTAACTTAATCGTGAAAGATGACGAGGGTATTAATGAAGAAAATTAATTAAAAAATTTAATGAGTGATTTATTGTAAAAGGTGACGATGGTTTTAAAGCGATGTTTGCGGTATAAGGTAAAAAGTAGGATATTGTTTGTGAGTCATTAGGAAATTAATTAGGAGGTTAATTAAGAGGTTAATTAGGAGGTTAATTAAGAAATTAATTAAAAATTAAAAAAATTGAGAAATAAAAAAGGAATGAATAAAATATACGAATGTGTATGTGTATGTACTATGAAAGAAATAGAGAGGTTTGACTGGGGTTCGAACCCGGTACCTTGCAGTAAAAATATTTCCATAAGACAGTAGTTTTCGAACGCGAAACCGCTGACCTATGGAAATATAGTCTGATGGTTCTATTTTAGGTATGAATGTGTGTGAGTGTATATGGTGTTTCTATTATATGTCTGCACAGTTCTTTTTAAACTGTACAAGCATATATTTTTGGAAACTCATTTGAAGAGTTCCTTTTTTCTTTGAAATCCCCAAAAGAGGATTTCTTATTTATTTATTTATTTATTTTTGAAAAAAGGGGAACCACCATCCACCCGCCGCATGTGTGCGACGCCCCAATTTTTTATAAACTTGAATCATCATTTCTTCTTATTTTCTGATCTTCTAACTTTTGTAGAATCTTGTAACTTCATTTTCATTCTTCTAATTTTCTTTCATGTAAGTTTTCGATCTTCTAATTTTCATTCTTCTAATTATCCTTCTTGCAAGTTTTTGATCTTCATATTTTGAAATCTTCAGTTTTTTCTTTGATGTTTTAAAGGGGACCCACCATCCACCCGCCGCATGTATGCGACGCCCCAATTTTTGAACTTGAATCATCATTTCTTCTTATTTTCTAGGATCTTGTAACTTCTATGTTCCAGGTCTTCTAATTTTTCTAGGATCTTGCTACTTCATTTTCAATCTTCTAATTTTTCATTCTGATCTTCTAATTTTTCTGTGATCTTGCAACTTCATTTTCATTCTTCTAATTTTCTTTGTTGTAAGTTTGAAAACTTTTTATTTTCAAATCTTCAGTTTTTCATTTGATGTTTTAAAGGGGTCCCACCATCCACCCGCCGCATGTGTGCGACGCCCCAATTTTTTATGATCTTGTAACTTTTCTGAAATCTTGCATTTTTCAGATTTTTTTCATTTTTCTTATTTTTACAATTTTTTTCATTTTTCTTATTTTTCAATTTTTCTTCATTTTTCTCATTTTTCAATATTTCTTCATTTTTTCAATTTTTCTTCATTTTTCAATTTTTTTCATTTTTTTCATTTTTTTTTTTTTTTTTTTCTTAATTTTTAAGTTATTTTGTAATGGCCATAGGCCAGAGAAGAAATGCCATCATCCAAAATGTATCTCTTGTCATCGAATGGAGTTAAAGAAATTTTATTTTGTTTCTAGGTATATATTGTATGACATTCCTGCCCAATTCTCGTTTGTTCTGATATATTATATTTTAAATTATTGAGGCAATTAAGGTAATCTTGATGTTTAATTTTTTTCTTAACTGTTATTGTAGAAATCCCCTTCGCGGTTTTCTTTTCTCCATCTTCAGATTTAAGGCTATACATTTTGGCTTTGAGGCCTACAAATTCATGAATGAACCGCCCGTTTAACTCGTCTTTGAATTTTCCCAAAACTTTCTTGTTGTGCTGTGAATGAAGTGGATGGTCTGTAGGGTAATCGGATGTGTCGAAGATGTCTTGATGTTGTAGCATGTCTTGATAGATGTCAGGTGTGGTGATGTGGTATGTGAGGGAGTCTGTGTCGGTGAAGAGGAGTTTAGCTTGGTCTTGGTATGTTGGTTTTATGAAGTCATAGTGAAATCTGTACATGTGTAGTTTAGAGAGTTCCAGGATGGTAAAGCCGATGTAAACGGGGCGGTTCATCAAGATGGATTTTTTAACCCTCTCCACTGCCGCTAAATTTTCATCAAATATTTTAAAATTGGTGTAAAGAGGTGAGGCAACAATCTTTTCAGCTCTTATGGAGGAGTTTGTAAGTTCTATGGATCTTCGTTTTCTTAAATTTTCTATTGTTTTCCCGAACACAGCATTGTTGAGTAACTTGAAGAAATTCTTCTCAAAGCTGGACTTGGATTCTTTTCGTTTTTCTGTGTTGAAGGCAATGTAGGGTTTCAGCCAGGGTGCTTGTTTAAATTTTAATACTTTGTGTATCTTGATGAGCTTTAATCCTTGTTGAAGATAATATTGTAGGTTTCTGTAGTGGGTGACATATTGAATTTTATTGTTGAGATTAGGTGTGAGTTTCTTGGAAGGATGAAATTTTCTATCTTGAAGCATGTGTTTGGCGAATGGTGATAGCATGTGTTCTGTGATGTGTAGGGGTTCTGGTGCTAGTGGATAATCGTTGTGGTTGTCGTGGAGATGCTGTGGATATTCCAAGTCCACCTCGAAGATGAAACCTTCTGCTGCGTCGGGTTGTAGGTTGAGGATTTTTTCTGTGTTGAAGACTTCAGGGTCAGCCCACTGGAAGCCCCCGTAAGGCAGGGGCTCTGACCCTGAATGCCCGTAAAGGTTATTTGCGTCCAAATACATAATGTATTGGGATAAAGCAGAGGGGTTGTAATCTTCAGTTCTTGGGATGTTGGATCTTGCGTGGCGGTGACTTATCATGGAAACCCCACCTCTTACACCTTTTTCTATAAAAAGAAGCATATTGATGTCAGTGAGTAGTTCGAGGTCTACCCCTGTCATTTTTAAGCATGCCTGCCATGACAGACCGGGTGCTGTGAAGCAGTGAGTGGGATCTAATCCATAATATTTAAGACAAAGTCTTCGAAAATCTTCGAAGACATCTGCTAACAGCAGCACGTCGGTCTTCACGTACAGGTCATGGTATTCCCCAAGATCTTGGATGTTAAAGGCCTCCCACACTTTTACAGCATGTTCATAATCTTGTGAAGAAATGTCTTCATCAGTTAAATCATTGTGGAAGGCCCTTGGGGGTGGTAGCTGGTTTTCACCGAAGATGTTAAAGTCGGTGATATGACTATAGGGATAGACCCCTTTTCTTAAGAGGAGAGAGCAATCTGTTGTAGGAGGAAAGTTTTCTTTAAGAAGATGAAATTGATCTGGATCTTGGTTCTGGACGAGTTTTTCTAAGGATGAGGGGAGGAACTGTAGAGAGTCTAGGAAGATGAGCTGGATGGGACAATTTTTCTTAATTAATTTGAAGGCTATGTATTTTTCTAAAGTATTGGGGATGACTTCTATGGTGTGGTCTTGTACTCTTCCAAGTTGGGTCATAATGTGGTGGGTGTCATAGTTCTTGCTGTTATGGAATATGATGGGGATGGATTTGGGCTGTTTGTAATTGAGATTGCAACTATTGTGAGCCGCGCCACGAAAAGCTCCGGAAAGATGGTCGTGGTCGCGAACTCTGTTTTTATATAATCTATTATTACATATGGAGCATCTAGTTGCTTGTTGAAAAGCTCTCTCCTCATCTGGGGTAAGTTGCATTGGAACTATTGAAGTTAATTTTCTGGCTATGTCATCTTTTTCGTACAGGATGGCTTCTAAGAAGTGCCCAACGGCATCGTCACCCCTGTAAACTTGAATAGGTTTATAAGATTTGCCGTCGGGCCCTACGATAAGATAGGCATAGCCACAAGGAATATGTTCAGATGTTTTTATGGTGAATGAGGTACTATTATTTGGTGCGACAGTGGAGACGGGTTTTAAAATAGATTCAAAGTCTGCATATATCACATAAGATTTTAGATGTTACATGTGGATGGAGGTGAAAGAGAGAATATTATTATTATTGGATGGCATTTTAATTTGCTGTATGGAGTGATTTTTACAATATTGTAGGTGCTCTTTTAATAAATCAGCTGTTGTAAATCTATGGAGGCATCTGTAGCAATAAAATGCTGCACCATTATGGTTACTTAAGTGGCCCATTAATCTTGAGAAATTTTTTATATATATGTAATGCTGATTCCCCTCAGAATCTTCTAATAATAATAAATTGATGACATCTTCATCCTCTCTAGGAGAAATGTAGAGAGGACAGATGTCTTCATCAGCATCATATATAAAGATATTTATTCTTAAATTATTTAATTTTTCAATTTCTGGTATTTTATTGTATGGAACTGGGCAGGGAATGTCATTTAAAATTATTTCATGCTCATATGGGTAATATTTATTAACTCTGTTTGGAAGATGTTCAAATTTATATTTATGGGCCAGAAGACACCATATGAGACATTTGTTATCTGAGAAATTTTGTATATTAATTAAGGCCTTCTTAGCTTTTAATTTCTGAGGAGTATTTATGAAAGAGCCGCCGCGAAGGGGAATGTATTTTGCTACTTTTAATTCAAGGCATTCAATTTTGTTGAAGATCCAGTCGGATCCCTGATTTTGGAAATCTTCTATGTTATTTTCAATTTTTGCAAACATTGTATTTATATTATTATTTAAGTTGTCTGAGGTTAATTCTATTATGCATTTGGATGAGAAGTAAAATGAAGCTCTCTCTTTAATTTCATCTCCATCCACCTTAATAAATTCTGCCTTCATCACCCCATGCCATTTAATTGATTTTTTATCATTAATTTCACTAGTTAATATATTATTTATTTCATTTCGACTATTATTAGAAAAAATATTTATGTTACTTTCCTCCTCAGGCTCAGGATATAGATAGAAATTTTTAAATGTATTAAGGGCTTGATTTATTTTTCTTATTCTATTATTATGAGTAATTTTTATTTTCTTAGATGTTTGAGTACTATTACTAACCACGCTTCCATGGACAGTTCTTTGATGCTGCATTATGTTCTGTTTAGTTGTGAATTTTAAATTGCAATTTGAACAGGGGTAAGAAAGGCTTTTTTGATGGACTATTTGATGTCTTCTTAAATCCAGGGCCCGACTTAGCCTAATTGGGGCCCGGTGCAAAAACTTCTTTAGGGCCCCCCTCTGCTTCATTACTTCAGTAATGAAGAACCGAACTTCATGGAGGTATTTAAAATTTTCACCTCATTATAGTTCCATTTTATTTCTGATTGTTAACTTTGTCATCTGTCTGCGAAAAATGCATATCCTTGCTGACATTAGGGCGGAATTCAGCTAAATTTTCGCAATTACGATGGCTCAATTAAGCCGAATTTTACACTATATTGATATTTTGTTTTAAAAAAAAAGTTCATTAAAACGTAAAATAAACTTTCTATTCCATTTGGGGCCCCCTCTGATGTGGGGGCCCTGGGCAACTGCCCCGTATGCCCCTGCCTTAGTCAGGCTCTGCTTAAATCATCCTTTCTATTAAAGACTTTTTGGCAAAGTTGACATGAAAAAGAAGTTTGTCTTTTATGAATGGTTCTATGTCTATCTAGATGCTGTTTTAGAAGAAATTTTTTATCACAATCTTCGCAAGAAAACAGTTTTTGTCCTTCATGTACCTTCATATGCCTCAAAAGATGCTGCTTCAGTTTGAAGGCTTTACCACATGCATCGCAACTGAATGCCTTCTCATTAGAGTGGGTACGAAGATGTCTTGAAAGGTCATAATTTCTCGAAAAAACTTTCCCACAGACGGAACATGTCTGAAATAGACAAAAAACTCTATTTTAGAATTTTAATTATTTTTTAAAATTTTTATTATTTTTTTACTAACAAGTGTTTTTAATCTAGCAAGATTTTTTTCTAACCTACTTTTAGAGGGAATTTATTTCTAACTTAGAGGAAACCTAACAAGATTTTTTCTAACCTACTTTTCGAGGGAATTTATTTTAAAACTTAAAGAGAAATTAGTTTTTTTATTCACCTAACATTTTAAAACTTCAAGAGAAATTAGTTTTTGGAAACCTAACATTTTTTTCTAGAAGATAGGAAAGATAGAGTTTGCCTTATTTATTAAGATTCTTTATGCATTTTATTTTCTAGGTAAAAACTTATTTGAGAAAAAAATAAAAGAAAAACATTAATTTATAAATTATTTATTTTTATAAGAAAGAAAAAATAATGAGAAATATATAATTTTTGAAAAATAATTCATTTATAATAATTGTTCAATGAGACATCTTTTTCTATAAAGTGAAACTTGAGGAAAATCTTACTTAAGAATTAAAAATTGTTTGAAAGAACATATTAATTTACATGAAGTAATTTATTTGAGGGATAAAAACAAAATATTAATTTGTTTTAGAATTATTAAAAAATTAAATTCCCTTTAAATAGAAATATTTATTTCGCTTTGAAGCGAAATGTTTACGATAGTAACTTCTTTTTCAAAAATATCTGACAAGAATTTCACATTTTCTGTTAAGTGAAAAGTATTTCCCACACTAACAAGATCTAAGCCGTATCAAATTTTATACTATTCAAACAAGTCACGTCTGCAAACTGTATCTTAAAAGGTGAATAACAATTGAAATCAACCCTCTTTTTTTTTTTTTTTTTTAAGGCATGCATGCGGAGAGAATCTTCCCCTCCATCTCCCTTGCAGCGTTGGGTCACATTTTTAACCTTTTCCACGCATTTCCTCCGAGATGGGAAAAATCATAAATGTTTCTCTCATTCTGCATCCAGAATTTGTCTAGATAAGACGTCTTGCTCTTTCACTCTGTCTTTTCCCGTGTTTTTGAACTTCAATATTATTACAATGGAATTTGCATTTGATGAAAATATGCCAGCAATTTCCAACGTGAGAATTTAAAACATTTATTAATATTTCAAAATGTTTAGATTATTTTTTAAAAAATGTTTAAAAATATACTTAAATATATTATTTCTCTCTTTTTTCAGTTCGAATTTGATTTTGGACTTACCCAAGAGATCATTTTGGGTGAAATCTTAGAGAGTAATTGTATCGATTGGGCATCACCGGTCAATTTCTCAGATGACGATTCAATGGTAGAAAAAATTTCTTTAAAAACTTGTAGAATGTTTTAAAATAGATTTTTATACTCGAAATATTCTTTTTTTCTTATTTCAGATTGAGAGTGCCGATAAGTCTTCTGTAAAAGTACCTCCTGGTTTTGAAAACTTCGATCCTATCCGTCGCTCGAACCAGGAACCTGCTAACCGTTCGCTTCTTCGAAAATCTGTAAGAAAAATGTTTTTTTTTCGCTTTCAAAGATAATTTCAACATACGATTTGGACTTAAAATATTTTTATGCTTTTTTTTCTTAGGCACCTTCATTAAACAACGAGCCTGGCCCTTCACATCTGAGTGAAGCACCTGTAGAGGCGACTCTTTTATGTGCGGTTTGTGGAGGTGCTTTTTTCAATACGAGGGAGCTTAGAGCTCATCTGAAAAGTCATATGGTACGTATTATTTCACTTTTTCTGTTTAACTGTTTGAATAATATACAATGTTTTAAAAAATATGTTTTCTTTTCTTTTTTGCAGAATGTTATTCAGACTGGTGCTGGATCTAGGGAGGAATGTGTAAATACAAGATCAGCTTCTTCAGAACCTCAAGTATGTTAGTTTCAAAAATTTTTTGTGTTTAAGTTGAGTTTTCAGAATTCATTTCTGCTAAAAATTTAATTCTCTCTTAAAAGTAATTAAACAAAAATTGATTAGATAAACTTAAAATAAATTTTTACTTAGAATAAAAATTAAATTCACTCTTAAAAGTAATTAAAAAAACTTGATTAGATAAACTTAAAATAAATTTTCACTTAGAATAAAAATGAAATTCACTCTTAAAAGAAATTAAAAAACTTGATTAGATAAACTTAAAATAAATTTTTACTTAGAATAAAAATTTAATTCACTCTAAAAAGTAATATTAAAAGTTTTGTTTAGACAAAAGTTTAACTTTAAAAAAAAAATTAAAAAGTTATAATAAAAGTTTTGTTTAGACAAAATAATTAAAACATGTTTTCTTTTCTTTTTGCTATTTTTTAGAATTCTAATCAAGTAGCTTCTGGAGGTGAGCAGTTGACTGGTGAGAGTAGCTGCAGCGACAACACACCTATGCCTACCGATGATGGAATGAACGCCGATAGTTCGGATGATGATATGGAAGAGACAACTGCAAAATCAAAGGTAAAAACTCCTCGCGGCTTTAAAGAGTTTGCCCTTTTTCATGGGTTTTGTAGTCTGGCACGAGCTGAAATTCAGACGCATACCACTATAAAACCCGCCGCGGTTAGACGCAAACTCTATCTTTCCTATCTTCTAGAAAAAAATGTTAGGTTTCCAAAAACTAATTTCTCTTGAAGTTTTAAAATGTTAGGTGAATAAAAAAACTAATTTCTCTTTAAGTTTTAAAATAAATTCCCTCGAAAAGTAGGTTAGAAAAAATCTTGTTAGGTTTCCTCTAAGTTAGAAATAAATTCCCTCTAAAAGTAGGTTAGAAAAAAATCTTGCTAGATTAAAAACACTTGTTAGTAAAAAAATAATAAAAATTTTAAAAAATAATTAAAATTCTAAAATAGAGTTTTTTGTCTATTTCAGACATGTTCCGTCTGTGGGAAAGTTTTTTCGAGAAATTATGACCTTTCAAGACATCTTCGTACCCACTCTAATGAGAAGGCATTCAGTTGCGATGCATGTGGTAAAGCCTTCAAACTGAAGCAGCATCTTTTGAGGCATATGAAGGTACATGAAGGACAAAAACTGTTTTCTTGCGAAGATTGTGATAAAAAATTTCTTCTAAAACAGCATCTAGATAGACATAGAACCATTCATAAAAGACAAACTTCTTTTTCATGTCAACTTTGCCAAAAAGTCTTTAATAGAAAGGATGATTTAAGCAGAGCCTGACTAAGGCAGGGGCATACGGGGCAGTTGCCCAGGGCCCCCACATCAGAGGGGCCCCCAAAGGGAATAGAAAGTTTATTTTACGTTTTAATGAACTTTTTTTTTAAAACAAAATATCAATATAGTGTAAAATTCGGCTTAATTGAGCCATCGTAATTGCGAAAATTTAGCTGAATTCCGCCCTAATGTCAGCAAGGATATGCATTTTTCGCAGACAGATGACAAAGTTAACAATCAGAAATAAAATGGAACTATAATGAGGTGAAAATTTTAAATACCTCCATGAAGTTCGGTTCTTCATTACTGAAGTAATGAAGCAGAGGGGGGCCCTAAAGAAGTTTTTGCACTGGGCCCCAATTAGGCTAAGTCGGGCCCTGGATTTAAGAAGACATCAAATAGTCCATCAAAAAAGCCTTTCTTACCCCTGTTCAAATTGCAATTTAAAATTCACAACTAAACAGAACATAATGCAGCATCAAAGAACTGTCCATGGAAGCGTGGTTAGTAATAGTACTCAAACATCTAAGAAAATAAAAATTACTCATAATAATAGAATAAGAAAAATAAATCAAGCCCTTAATACATTTAAAAATTTCTATCTATATCCTGAGCCTGAGGAGGAAAGTAACATAAATATTTTTTCTAATAATAGTCGAAATGAAATAAATAATATATTAACTAGTGAAATTAATGATAAAAAATCAATTAAATGGCATGGGGTGATGAAGGCAGAATTTATTAAGGTGGATGGAGATGAAATTAAAGAGAGAGCTTCATTTTACTTCTCATCCAAATGCATAATAGAATTAACCTCAGACAACTTAAATAATAATATAAATACAATGTTTGCAAAAATTGAAAATAACATAGAAGATTTCCAAAATCAGGGATCCGACAGGATCTTCAACAAAATTGAATGCCTTGAATTAAAAGTAGCAAAATACATTCCCCTTCGCGGCGGCTCTTTCATAAATACTCCTCAGAAATTAAAAGCTAAGAAGGCCTTAATTAATATACAAAATTTCTCAGATAACAAATGTCTCATATGGTGTCTTCTGGCCCATAAATATAAATTTGAACATCTTCCACACAGAGTTAATAAATATTACCCATATGAGCATGAAATAATTTTAAATGACATTCCCTGCCCAGTTCCATACAATAAAATACCAGAAATTGAAAAATTAAATAATTTAAGAATAAATATCTTTATATATGATGCTGATGAAGACATCTGTCCTCTCTACATTTCTCCTAGAGAGGATGAAGATGTCATCAATTTATTATTATTAGAAGATTCTGAGGGGAATCAGCATTACATATATATAAAAAATTTCTCAAGATTAATGGGCCACTTAAGTAACCATAATGGTGCAGCATTTTATTGCTACAGATGCCTCCATAGATTTACAACAGCTGATTTATTAAAAGAGCACCTACAATATTGTAAAAATCACTCCATACAGCAAATTAAAATGCCATCCAATAATAATAATATTCTCTCTTTCACCTCCATCCACATGCAACATCTAAAATCTTATGTGATATATGCAGACTTTGAATCTATTTTAAAACCCGTCTCCACTGTCGCACCAAATAATAGTACCTCATTCACCATAAAAACATCTGAACATATTCCTTGTGGCTATGCCTATCTTATCGTAGGGCCCGACGGCAAATCTTATAAACCTATTCAAGTTTACAGGGGTGACGATGCCGTTGGGCACTTCTTAGAAGCCATCCTGTACGAAAAAGATGACATAGCCAGAAAATTAACTTCAATAGTTCCAATGCAACTTACCCCAGATGAGGAGAGAGCTTTTCAACAAGCAACTAGATGCTCCATATGTAATAATAGATTATATAAAAACAGAGTTCGCGACCACGACCATCTTTCCGGAGCTTTTCATGGCGCGGCTCACAATAGTTGCAATCTCAATTACAAACAGCCCAAATCCATCCCCATCATATTCCATAACAGCAAGAACTATGACACCCACCACATTATGACCCAACTTGGAAGAGTACAAGACCACACCATAGAAGTCATCCCCAATACTTTAGAAAAATACATAGCCTTCAAATTAATTAAGAAAAATTGTCCCATCCAGCTCATCTTCCTAGACTCTCTACAGTTCCTCCCCTCATCCTTAGAAAAACTCGTCCAGAACCAAGATCCAGATCAATTTCATCTTCTTAAAGAAAACTTTCCTCCTACAACAGATTGCTCTCTCCTCTTAAGAAAAGGGGTCTATCCCTATAGTCATATCACCGACTTTAACATCTTCGGTGAAAACCAGCTACCACCCCCAAGGGCCTCCCACAATGATTTAACTGATGAAGACATTTCTTCACAAGATTATGAACATGCTGTAAAAGTGTGGGAGGCCTTTACCATCCAAGATCTTGGGGAATACCATGACCTGTACGTGAAGACCGACGTGCTGCTGTTAGCAGATGTCTTCGAAGATTTTCGAAGACTTTGTCTTAAATATTATGGATTAGATCCCACTCACTGCTTCACAGCACCCGGTCTGTCATGGCAGGCATGCTTAAAAATGACAGGGGTAGACCTCGAACTACTCACTGACATCAATATGCTTCTTTTTATAGAAAAAGGTGTAAGAGGTGGGGTTTCCATGATAAGTCACCGCCACGCAAGATCCAACATCCCAAGAACTGAAGATTACAACCCCTCTGCTTTATCCCAATACATTATGTATTTGGACGCAAATAACCTTTACGGGCATTCAGGGTCAGAGCCCCTGCCTTACGGGGGCTTCCAGTGGGCTGACCCTGAAGTCTTCAACACAGAAAAAATCCTCAACCTACAACCCGACGCAGCAGAAGGTTTCATCTTCGAGGTGGACTTGGAATATCCACAGCATCTCCACGACAACCACAACGATTATCCACTAGCACCAGAACCCCTACACATCACAGAACACATGCTATCACCATTCGCCAAACACATGCTTCAAGATAGAAAATTTCATCCTTCCAAGAAACTCACACCTAATCTCAACAATAAAATTCAATATGTCACCCACTACAGAAACCTACAATATTATCTTCAACAAGGATTAAAGCTCATCAAGATACACAAAGTATTAAAATTTAAACAAGCACCCTGGCTGAAACCCTACATTGCCTTCAACACAGAAAAACGAAAAGAATCCAAGTCCAGCTTTGAGAAGAATTTCTTCAAGTTACTCAACAATGCTGTGTTCGGGAAAACAATAGAAAATTTAAGAAAACGAAGATCCATAGAACTTACAAACTCCTCCATAAGAGCTGAAAAGATTGTTGCCTCACCTCTTTACACCAATTTTAAAATATTTGATGAAAATTTAGCGGCAGTGGAGAGGGTTAAAAAATCCATCTTGATGAACCGCCCCGTTTACATCGGCTTTACCATCCTGGAACTCTCTAAACTACACATGTACAGATTTCACTATGACTTCATAAAACCAACATACCAAGACCAAGCTAAACTCCTCTTCACCGACACAGACTCCCTCACATACCACATCACCACACCTGACATCTATCAAGACATGCTACAACATCAAGACATCTTCGACACATCCGATTACCCCACAGACCATCCACTTCATTCACAGCACAACAAGAAAGTTTTGGGAAAATTCAAAGACGAGTTAAACGGGCGGTTCATTCATGAATTTGTAGGCCTCAAAGCCAAAATGTATAGCCTTAAATCTGAAGATGGAGAAAAGAAAACCGCGAAGGGGATTTCTACAATAACAGTTAAGAAAAAAATTAAACATCAAGATTACCTTAATTGCCTCAATAATTTAAAATATAATATATCAGAACAAACGAGAATTGGGCAGGAATGTCATACAATATATACCTATAAACAAAATAAAATTTCTTCAACTCCATTCGATGACAAGAGATACATTTTGGATGATGGCATTTCTTCTCTGGCCTATGGCCATTACAAAATAACTTAAAAATTAAGAAAAAAAAAAAAAAATGAAAAAAATGAAAAAAATTGAAAAATGAAGAAAAATTGAAAAAATGAAGAAAAATTGAAAAATGAGAAAAATGAAGAAAAATTGAAAAATAAGAAAAATGAAAAAAATTGTAAAAATAAGAAAAATGAAAAAAATCTGAAAAATGCAAGATTTCAGAAAAGTTACAAGATCATAAAAAATTGGGGCGTCGCACACATGCGGCGGGTGGATGGTGGGACCCCTTTAAAACATCAAATGAAAAACTGAAGATTTGAAAATAAAAAATTTTCAAACTTACAACAAAGAAAATTAGAAGAATGAAAATGAAGTTGCAAGATCACAGAAAAATTAGAAGATCAGAATGAAAAATTAGAAGATTGAAAATGAAGTTGCAAGATCCCAGAAAAATTAGAAGATCAGAATGAAAAATTAGAAGATTGAAAATGAAGTAGCAAGATCCTAGAAAAATTAGAAGACCTGGAACATAGAAGTTACAAGATCCTAGAAAATAAGAAGAAATGATGATTCAAGTTCAAAAATTGGGGCGTCGCATACATGCGGCGGGTGGATGGTGGGTCCCCTTTAAAACATCAAAGAAAAAACTGAAGATTTCAAAATATGAAGATCAAAAACTTGCAAGAAGGATAATTAGAAGAATGAAAATTAGAAGATCGAAAACTTACATGAAAGAAAATTAGAAGAATGAAAATGAAGTTACAAGATTCTACAAAAGTTAGAAGATCAGAAAATAAGAAGAAATGATGATTCAAGTTTATAAAAAATTGGGGCGTCGCACACATGCGGCGGGTGGATGGTGGGTCCCCTTTTTTCAAAAATAAATAAATAAATAAATAAGAAATCCTCTTTTGGGGATTTCAAAGAAAAAAGGAACTCTTCAAATGAGTTTCCAAAAATATATGTTTGTACAGTTTAAAAAGAACTGTGCAGACATATAATAGAAACACCATATACACTCACACACATTCATACCTAAAATAGAACCATCAGACTATATTTCCATAGGTCAGCGGTTTCGCGTTCGAAAACTACTGTCTTATGGAAATATTTTTACTGCAAGGTACCGGGTTCGAACCCCAGTCAAACCTCTCTATTTCTTTCATAGTACATACACATACACATTCGTATATTTTATTCATTCCTTTTTTATTTCTCAATTTTTTTAATTTTTAATTAATTTCTTAATTAACCTCCTAATTAATTTCCTAATGACTCACAAACAATATCCTACTTTTTACCTTATACCGCAAACATCGCTTTAAAACCATCGTCACCTTTTACAATAAATCACTCATTAAATTTTTTAATTAATTTTCTTCATTAATACCCTCGTCATCTTTCACGATTAAGTTAGAGGGCGTCTCAAGGTCAATACCAACTCATCTAGACCCCTCAGGGGGTGGTGCGGCACCCGCACGACTTGCCTGCGCACCAACGCACCACCCGCATGATGGTCAACTCTCATTTCTTACCTACTTATCTATACTTAAAGGTGTAACATAATATTTTTTGAACCCATTTAATCATTTAAATTATCAAGGTATATCATTTTCAATTTTCTCCTAAGGTTTTCATGTCACTCTTCTGGATTTCGGGAATTTTTCTATAATCTTAGAGAAGAAAAAAAGAAGAAAAAAAAAAAAAAAGCTTTAGAGCTATAATGACGTCAATTTTACCCTGCAAGTTTAACTTTTCACAAAGTTTTATATAAATTTTAATATTTACGCGTGAATTACTTTTCCTTTAAAAAAAAATTTAAATCAACTCAGCAACAATTAAAAATTAAAATAAATTATGTATTTTTGTCTAAAAAAGGACTTCTTCAACTTTTTCGCTACTGATTATTATTAATTTTCTTTTCTTTTTCTTAAAAAAAAAAAAAAAAAAAAAAAAAAAAAAACAAGATTTTTATGAAATTTTGGCAAAAGCAGAATTTAGTTTAGTATGGAGGTCTATTAGTTTTTTTTTTTTTTTTTTTTTTAATTATAACATCGCTTTCAAATTATTCAATTATATTTCCGATAAATTTTCGATTTCGATAGATGTCCAACCATCGTAAAACTGGCAACAACGTTTTATCCGTAGATTGAGATCCGTCCTCCGTCCTAATGAATAGAAAATACAATAAAAATAGCAAAATACAATGCAGAGAATTACAATTACAAAATGAAATGTAAAATCTTACATTATTATCAATTTAACGATTATCTCTTTCTCATTTTTTTCTTTCTTTTTTTACTTCCTTATACAAAGTATAAGGAAGTATAGTAATCCCGATTTGCGAAAGGGATTTTCTATTTCATATTGCTCAAAAACGAATGATCACTGAATGTTCCCAATTTGTACGTGTGACTGTCATGATGTCTAGTTGTACACATGCAAGTGTAGTCTTAACACGAGCTCTCGTTTTAGAGATATAAGCGACTTTACACGTTTTTTTGTGACGTCTGTATGTATGTGCGTCTGTGTGTGTGTCTGTGTGTGCGTATGTCGCATAACTCAAAAGCGGTTGGACGTAGAAAGTTGCGAATTGGTACATAGGTTTGTTATAACATCTAGTTGTGCACCTCCCTTTTTGGACTTTGTATGATTTTCCGTTTTGGAGATATTTAGGAAAATTAGGTTCATAATGGCCAAAATGTATCAAAAAACGGTAATAACTCATAAACGGTTTGGACAAATCTTGCAATTTAACTAACTTCCCGACTAGCTAGACATTTGAAACTTTCAGAAAAGCTCAGAACACGTTGACAATGCATTTTAAAAATATTTTTAGCCAACTGTTTCGGATATCTGCTGCCTTCAGCAGCGTTTATATGATTCCACAGAAAAATTATTGAACTAACTTCTCGACTAGCTAGACATTTGAAACTTTCAGAATATTTCAAAACACGGTGAAAATGCATTTTTGAAATACTTTTAGCGATCTGTTTCGGATTCCTGCTGCCTTCGGCAGCGTTACCTGGACGAATCTTGCAATCGATTTTTAACTCACTTCTCGACTAGCTAGACATTTGAAGCTTTCAGTAAAGCTCAGAACATGGTGACAATGCATTTTTTAAATATTTTTAGCAAATTGTTACGGGTCACTGCTGCCTTTGGCAGCGTTTATATGGTTCAACAGAAAATTTATTTAACTAACTTCCCGACTAGCTAGACATTTGAAACTTTCAGAATAGTTCAGAACACGGTGAAAATCCATTTTTTAAATACTTTTAGCCAACTGCTTCGGATCCCTGCTGCCTTCGGCATCGTTACCTGTACAAATCTTGCAATCGATTTTTAACTAACTTCCCGACTAGCTAGACATTTGAAACTTTCAGAAAAGCCAGAACACGGTGGTAATGCATTTTAAAAATATTTTTAACCATTTGTCTTGGGTCCAATGACAATGCTTTTTAACATTATATATTTCTAAAGATGTATAAGGAAGTCATGTGGTGCCCACATCAGATTTTTTTTTTTTTTTTTTTTTGGACAGGAACATTTATTACTGTAGTTTAAATTAATATTTAACAATTCAATTGTAAAAAAGGAAATACATGAACCGTAAATAATTGTCACTTCCTTACCAGATCAAATTATTCTAGGTAATTTTGTTATGATGTTGTAATATTTATTTTTTTCATACTAGTTTCGTTCATTTTGTTGCATAATTTAGTAATCTGTTAAGCATGCAGTATCGTCAAAATTATTGGCATCACTTGCAATGCAGTTAAAAAAAAAAACTAATAAAACCATTTTGTCAAAGACAGAATTTAGTTTGGTATGGAGGACTATTAATTTCAATCTGTAAAATTTTTATTTTTAATTTTTAATCATTTTTTTGCCATAAAACTGGGCCACGTGACTGAAATGAATTAAAATGAAGTGTTGTCACCTAAATTTCATACTTTAGTTAATTTTAAAAAATGTAATTGTCATGTCAAAAAACTGTTTGCACCCCTGGAAGAATCGCCCCTTTCATTTGGTACCGAATTTGTAACGATAGGACTGACTGATATTTCTAATTTATTTTGGTGTCACACAAAACTGGTCTACAAAAACTCCAGATTGAAACTAATAGTCATCCATCCTTAAAAGAAAAAAAAATATATATAAAAAAATCCGGGCCGAACTCCCGGCCGGGCCTGAAAACCAAATTGAGAAATTTGGCTTTAACCCGACCCAGAACCGTGCAGACATGTAGCGTGAAAACATTATTTTTATACCTTTTTTTTTTTTTTAATTATTATGCACAAAATTGCATGGGAAACTTTCCATTTTCCTTTCTTGCGCAAAATGTGTGTAGGGGTAAAATGAAAATTTTAATAAAGGAAATAATAAATAATGCACTACGACTACGTAAATATGGTAGGTACTGAAATGAGTAATCGTGATACCCTTATTTGATGTACTTCCTTCCGCATAGCGTAATAACAACGCATTTTGTCGTTACGGTTACAGATAATACAAAACCGCAAAATACACCAAAATGCAGGTTTCAAAAATTAAAAAATAAAATAAATAATAATAATAATAAGAATCATCTTTTTTAAGAACTTGAGCGCGGAAGTTGATAGTGCATGTATTCCAAGAATTCTTTACAGGTGATAGCTAGGGAAGGGGAGGGAAGATTGAAGATAATAATAACATGCTTCTTTTTGAAACTCATTCTTTTTTTCTGCACAGCTGCGCAGGGTGGTTTTGGGTGCACATAAAGCGGCTTATTGTCAGTTTCAGAGAAGGACATCGAAAACCAGTATGCTGCGGCTATTACAGATATTTCTTATTTATTAAAATTATTGTTTATTAAAACTATTTTAAATGACGAATGCGGATGATTTTTACCTCACGATATAGTATAAACCTATATATAGATAGAAAGTCAATTTTGTTTCCAAGGGCTACATCTTAGAAGATGTATTCTTTAACCACATTTCTTGCGACCATGGAAGCCTCTGCGCAAGTGCGGATTGGACGAGTCCAGTGTTAAAATAGGGGTGACTGAGAGAAAACAAGCGATGAGGGAACACCGAATAACTGGATGTTTGCCAAATAACTATCTCTCGGCCAATTTTGCATACCTCTAAACTTTTGGACTCGGCCTCACTGCTAGTCGTAGGAAACGTGGTCGCACTATATTCATAGATGTATGTTTTTTTTTATTATTATTATTTTTTTTTTTTTTAAATAAAAGAATAGCTAAATTTATTTTAAATTATCTTAGACACATAATTCAGCTATTCGCTTTTAAGGTATTGATGACTTCTTTCGAAAAATGCTCATATTGGAAAATGTACACCATCCTGCGGAGGGTAGGCGATATTCCTGGAAGTACAAAAATTTTATGCTAGTTAACTGTTACTGTTATAATTAAGTAAATGTTTATTTATTTCACAAAAATTTGTTAAAAAGAATTTTTATTGTGTGCATTTACGTGAAATTTTGTCCTACGCAGCAGTATCAAAAATTATCCTGAAGCTGAAAGACAGCGCCCCCTGTTGTGCGACATGCATCAAAAGTTGCTGGGCACCAATTTATGTCGGGGTGCAATTAAATACAACTTATTTTTAATGAAATTCTATGCATTAGGTCTTGAGATTGAGTAAGAAGAAATTTTTTGTCACACACACACCGAAAGTCATTTTCTAAATGGCCAAAACGTGTAAATCCATCAAAAACTGGAAATCGAATAGAAAATGTTTACGAAACTAGTACTTTTTCCCCTCGATTAAATAAGAAAAATGAAAAAAGGTGAATTAGAAAACAATTTATCCAATTAATTAAAATATTAAAAGGAGGAGGGGTGAGGGAGGAAATATTTAAAAGTAATGCTTTTATTTATTCGTACAATATTTCTAGATCAGATCTGTTAAAATTTTATTTCTATATACATATTACATATTTATTTATAAAAAACAAAATAATTACAATCCATTAAAAGCGGTTGATAGCTTCATAACAACATATTGTATATTGTAATGAAGCTACTAATTCTAGTCCTCAAACTTTCAAAAACTAAGTTTCTTATAATGGTTTCTAATGATTAAATTATCTCATAGCAAAAAGCAAAATAAGTAACTGGCTTTAAATATGTTTTTTTTTTTTTTTTTTTTTTTTTTAATGTTATTAGCTGTTCCTTTAAATATACAATATTATTATTATTACTATATACAGTGAAACTTGAAGAATTCGAACTTGTTTAATTCGAAATTCTGGATAATTCGATTATTTTACACGGTCCCTTGAATTTTGTATTAAAATAATGATAAAAAATCGTGGATAATTCGAATTCTATTTTGGATAATTCTAATTTTTCATACGAATACCCTTAAAATATTACAGTAAAATTTGTTCCCGAGATTTTTCTCATCTGAAGTGTATTATATAGTTTAACAGTCTTTCAAAAGAAGGATAAGTAAATACAAGAGAATTCCCTAGCTAATGCACCAGAAAATATGGTGCATATATATGAACTTCGAGGTTTTTGTGATTTGAAAGTCATGTGTAATGTAGAAGATTCTATTTTTGTATCAGGTCATATGCTATGACAAAAAATTCTTCTTAAAAAAGAAATAAAAAAGAATTGACTATTTTTTAAAAAAGTGTTGAATAATTAAACTCGTAAAAAATATTGATTTAAAGGGGGGGGGGGAGGGGTAATGTAGCAGTATTCTTAGATATAAAGTTTATGTGCTAAATCTTTGATCGTAGAGCTTTAATTTTTTAATTTATCACTTGTTTTTGACAAAATAGTATATGTAAGTCGAATATTTGGATATTTCGAATTTTTCTCTGGTCCCTTCAACTTCGAATTATCCAAGTTCTACTGTATTTATACTGTTTTATTAAAACAACATACTTGCCAACCTAACCCGGAAAATTGTTAGTCCAGCCAGTTTCCGCCGGTTTTTTCACTCCAGTCTTATTTTAGAGTACTTTTCTTCTCATTTAATCGTAAATATATTTGAAGAGAATTACTCTAAAAATTAAGGGGTGTACAAAAAGGGGCGGGAACTAACAATCTCCCGGATTAGGTAGCAAGTATGAAACAACAAAAAAAAAAAAAAAAAAAAAAAAGAAGAAGAAAAAGACCCTGATATGTCAATTAGTTTTTGAAACTTAATTTTATAAACAAAATCAGTTATAATAGAATTTATTTTCTTCCATGATATGTTTTTTTTTTTTTTTTTTCCCTTCTTTTTCAAAGAAGTTATAATATCGGTGAGAGTAATTGTGAATTCATGAAAAAAAGAAAAAGTCTGAAACTTTAGAGAGGAAAAAGTTTTTCTATGGGGAGAGAAGATACAATTTACTGAATTTATAGCAAGGAGGTCCAGTACTTTTACTATGAAAAATTAGTAATTTAATTAGCTTTCGCAGCCATGTGAAATTGATATGTTAATCTTATTTTATAAATTTAACTATCAGAAAATATGAATTCTAGTATTGAAAAATGAAATAAATACTTGAAACCAAATGAATTACCTAAACACAATCACCCCTGAATTATCACCCTGTCCTTATCAGTAAATGATATTCATAAAATATAGCTAAATCATTTTACATTTTTACAGAAAATAAGAAAAAATCCTATTTAAAAATATTATGTATGATGAAAATATTATGTAGAAATCGCATAATATCATCTACAATTCGTTAAATTTTGAGTTATTTTCCTTACTATTGTTATTAAGCTTTCAAATTTTTTTATTTAGTTTTAGTAGGATCTAAGAAAATAATGTTGGCTTTGTTTTACTTTTATTGTAACTCGGGTGATCTGATCAATTCAATATACAATAATCGCACACTATCTTGTCACTTCCGTAGAGTTTCTAGATAATAAAATATAGGAATGACCCTTTTCAAAGTTCTGTATTTCCTTCGTAGATTACCGTTATCTTATCTTTTTCTCTGTATATAAGCAATGAGAGATTACTTTGTCACTTTTCTTTCAATTTTGCTAGTGTGAAATAATTTGCATGGCGTGTCCAAATGTAGAGATAAACATAAAAAACTCTAACATACTTTCAAGAGAGAAGGAAATCAGTTACAAATAGATTTCCCCAGATAAATGTATACGTAGTTTTATTT
The DNA here is from genome assembly GCA_963930645.1 of Salticus scenicus. Lineage (NCBI taxonomy): Eukaryota > Metazoa > Arthropoda > Arachnida > Araneae > Salticidae > Salticus > Salticus scenicus. The sequence goes on along the minus strand of OZ005650.1, from coordinate 107,312,522 downwards.
TACGTTGAGAAGTAATGTTTTTAAATTTTATTTTAAAAAAAAATGTTTTATAAGCATGAATTTAAAAGAAATCTCTTTCTCTCATTCCCCCCCCCCCCAAAAAAAAAAAAAAAAAAAAAAAAAATTGCGCGTGATATTATTTTATTAATGGGTTTTACAGCATAATACTTATACATTTTTCTGTTGCTTTTTCTTAAAAAAAAAAAAAAATAATAATAATAATAATAATAATAATGATAATATTTTTTCAGTCTATATTTTATAAGACAAAATCACCACCATTTTTTGGAAAGGGAAAAAAAAAACATATAAACAGCCGCTTAATAAAATCACTGGTTAATAAAATTTTCCGCTTAATCTGATCAAATTGCCAGGACCGGAATCAAATCAATACAAACTACTTTTAACGCCGCCGCTTAATAAAATCAACATCGCTGGTTAATAAACTCAAAAATATCTCCTCAGCAGCCAAAAATATCATTACTGCACACTAAAGATATTTTTTATTTGCATTATGATTTATTTATTTATTTTTTAAAGAAAAGAAATTAAACCCCCACAAACCCTCCGTTATCGCTGATTGTCGAAGATTTCACACATGCAGCACAGTTACAAATTACACACGCCCCATAACTTATCTCCTTAACAATTTCAAGAAGTTATTCTTCAAAGCCCAGTAATAAGTTACAAATTTGATTTGAAATGATTTTTTTTTTTTTCTAATTATTAAAAGTCAATTTCTAGTTCTTATTTTGAAATTACTATAATTCATGAGGTTTAAACGGAAATATTTTAAATTTATAAGAACAGCGTGAACTTTTGGTAAAATAATGATGATTTTCCTCTAAAGGAGTGCGTATGGGAACTTGGAATGCGTTTAATTTACTTATATCACTATTTTACTTATATAACAATTAATTATCTATGAAAAACTAATTAATATTGTTTAATAATTCCATTATTCGTTAACATTTGAAGTTTCTTTCCAAATTCAGGGAAGTAATACTTTTTCCTTAAGTGCAGGAACGTTCGCCGGATATAAAAATCAGCCGCTTAACAAAATCACTTTGGCTCAGAACGAATGTGATTTTAATAAGCGGCGGAAACTGTATTTTTAAAATGTATTGTTTTTTGTCCTTTTTATTATCGTTTGCAAAATATTAAAAAGAGAAAAAGAAGCAAAATGAACAAGAAAAAGAAAAAAAGAATTTCGATTCTAGTTTACTGAAGTCTACTTCAAATACTTTGAGTTTCTAAAACCAAATAAAATATTTTGCAAAAGATAACCAACAGTGATAAGTGTCAGCGATTGCATACGAAAAATGAAATTCCCGAAACAAAATTTTCCTGCGAACTATTTTTTGGAGAATCGTTGTAGTTACGCAATCAAAAACTTAATAAATCTTAGTGTTTGCTATTCCTTTTTTGATCTATGAATTTAATAATATTTAATTATTGTTAAAAATTTATTAAAAAATCTTTATCGAAATATGTATAATTTTTAAATGAGATTAACTATTCTCATTCTATGAAATTCCCGAAACAAAATTTTCCTGCGAACTATTTTTTGGAGAATCGTTGTTACGCAATCAAAAACTTAATAAATCTTAGTGTTTGCTATTCCTTTTTTGATCTATGAATTTAATAATATTTAATTATTGTTAAAAATTTATTAAAAAATCTTTATCGAAATATGTATAATTTTTAAATGAGATTAACTATTCTCATTCTATGAAATTCCCGAAACAAAATTTTCCTGCGAACTATTTTTTGGAGAATCGTTGTTAATCAATCAAAAACTTAATAAATCTTAGTGTTTGCTATTCCTTTTTTGATCTATGAATTTAATAATATTTAATTATTGTTAAAAATTTATTAAAAAATCTTTATCGAAATATGTATAATTTTTAAATGAGATTAACTATTCTCATTCTATGAAATTCCCGAAACAAAATTTTCCTGCGAACTATTTTTTGGAGAATCGTTGTTACGCAATCAAAAACTTAATAAATCTTAGTGTTTGCTATTCCTTTTTTGATCTATGAATTTAATAATATTTAATTATTGTTAAAAATTTATTAAAAAATCTTTATCGAAATATGTATAATTTTTAAATGAGATTAACTATTCTCATTCTATGAAATTCCCGAAACAAAATTTTCCTGCGAACTATTTTTTGGAGAATCGTTGTTACGCAATCAAAAACTTAATAAATCTTAGTGTTTGCTATTCTTTTTTTGATCTATGAATTTAATAATATTTAATTATAGTTAAAAATTTATTAAAAAATCTTTATCGAAATATGTATAATTTTTAAATGGGAAATAATAATAATAATAATAATTACCCTATCTTATGAAATTGTTGTTGTTTTATAAGTTAAAGTATTTAGATAACTTTAAACGAATGTAGTAATTAAATTCGCATTTGACTCGCATTTAGTAGAACCTTTTGAAATTTTTTAAATTTTGTAACAACGAAATAAATCTGTCTCCCATATAGCATACTAACAAATCCTAATTTGATTTGTTACTCAAACTACTTTTTTTTTTTTTTTTTTTTAACGAATGTTATGTTCTTTGAATCTTTATTTATTTATTTTTCCAGATATTTCTTAAAAAACTTAATTCAAGTTAAATTAGCTTTTAAGCTTTTGTTTCCTCAAAAGAGAATTTGAAGATGTAAATAAATTGATGATGCATTTGAAGTTTGCAAACATTTAAAGCCTTTCAATCTGATTTTTATTTTTATTTATTTTTTTTTTATTTATTTATTTATTTATTTATTTATTTATTTTTGTAAATAAATAAATAAATACAAATATGCTGCAAGGCTGTGCAACGTGATTTTTATTTATTTACTTATTATTATTATTATTATCATTATTATTAGTTTTGGTTTTCATTTTAGAATATTATTAACAATAGTAATATCGGATATATATATATATATATATATATTAAAGTATACCAAACTCCTCTTCTTTTTTTAATTTTTAAATTGTAGGAAAAACATTAAAGTTCTTTTTGTTATTATTTAACTAATATTTTTCACACTAATAATATCCAGACGGTCAAATTCAATGAATGAAATCGATTTAGTGTAAATAAAATAAAATGAAGAAATTCAACTGCATTATGCTTTGGGAAAAAAAAAAAAAAAGTTTTTTATAATTTTTATTTTAAAAAGTTTCGTATAATTTTTATTTTCTGCCTGACTGAAAATAAAACGAAGAGATGAGGTTTTTTTTTTTTTTTTTTTAAAGTCATTTTCCTTTACAATATATGAAAATATATCTTTAAATTGGGAATTGAGATAGCATATTACTCATACATGCAGTCCCAATACATACATAACCTCTGAGTATGTATGTACTTGACAAAAATATGTATGAAAGATGAAATTTAATTAAAAAAATATATAGTTTCTTTTTGTTTCTTTAATTTCTTTTTTCTTTTTAATAAAAATAAAATCGATGAAAAAATCTTTGACACTAAGGTTAAATAATTATAAGATAAAGAAAAACTTTATATACCATGTTTTTAAATTTTCTGTTGAATCATAGCTATATAACTATATTAGCACTTTATAATGACTAGCGTATATAAAACAATATATTTATAACTAGCGTGTATAAAATTTAAGTGATAATGACGTCATTTTTTATGAGATGCATAATTTAATTTTTTACAATTTTTTTTATTGTCCACGTTTAAGTAAATGTATTTATTTTTATGTCGGAAATATATATATATATATATATATGAACTCGTAATTTTTTTTTTTTTTGGTAACAATTAAATTATAGCTAATATTTAAATGGCTAATTTAAATCTATTAGGAGGTTATTATTTTCATATTTTAATTAATTAAAAGAAAACTAATCAAAAATTCAGAAATAGGGCTTATAGGTACTGCGTTGTCATCGAGTTCTGAGTATTCTAAAAGTTTCAAATGTCTAGCTAATCGGAAAGTTAGTTAGAAATAGATTGCAAGATTTGTACTGAACAAACAAACAAACAAGAAAGCGAGTTAATAAAAACATGGTAAAATAGCAGAAATTTGCAAAAGAATTCATTGTGTGTAACGTAGTTTTTTACCTGAAATTTTCATAGCTTTATATTCTTAAAATAATTTTTATTACAACAAATTGCATGAAATAATCTTTTTATAAAGCGTAAAATCAAAGAACACGAAAACTTATGGTACATTGTTTTCATTATATTACTATTCTCTTACCGATAGTTCATCGATAACGATCGTTATTACATCGACAAGGGAAATTGAAAATTGTCAAAACCAATTCAAATAAAAATATCTGGATAGTTTTTTATAAAATATATGGAGCTGTATAAAACTTTAAAAATAATATCATTCTACAGTTCTTCAAAGATTTTTAAAAAAATTTTACAAAATTTTAAACTTCAAGTTTATATTTTTCTTGGGTTCCAAATTTTGAAAATAACCAGTTACTTATAATAATGCCCCGTGCGAAATTGTTTTCACCTAAATCCTTTTAAAAAATTGTATGAATGGTAACGAGTGTATTTGTCACAAAACTGGGTATTTATTTCGAAATCAAGAAATTATTACCTTTATTACGATCTCTAAAATTCAACCGCAAAACAAAAATTCAAATTTTGACCCCCCCCCCCCTTTTTTTTTTTTTTTTTTTTACTTTCTCTTACCCATAAGGTAGAGAAAGTATTGTTTTTGGGTCAAATTTTCGAACGTGAGTTTTTGTTATATTTACATATTCTGAGGTCCCCTGAATACGAAAATCATGTTTTTAGCAAAAAGTCTGTGTGTATGAGGGTGTGTCTGTCTGTTATCAGCATATATCAAAAACAAATTATGGAAGAAAGTTCAAACTTGGTATTCTAAATGTGTATCATATAAGGATGCTACACTAAACTTTTCGTTAAGATCAAGCAAATGGTTCGTGTACAGGGACACCGAAAAGTATTCAAATACATTACGTCTATGGGGGAAATTGCAGGTAAGTAGAGTTTAACATCTATAGACTGCACTAAACCAAATGAAACGAATATATATTTTTTGTAATAGAGATAGTCAACAGGGAAAAAAAAATTGTGTGTGTAGGAGCCTCGCCTCCTCCCCTGGGGGGGGGGGGAGTTCCCCCCTCGATGGGAGTAAATTTTCATGATGGGTATCTTTCAAAAGAGCTCGCCAATACCTTTAAAACAAATGGTTGAAACTTGAACCATCGATCTGCGATAATTTAAAACAAAGTTATCGATTTTTTTTTTACTTTTAACGAAAAAAAAAAAAAACTTTTTGAATTGTTTAACACAGGTTTACATAACAGTACTCGTTATTTTACCTATTAATCTGCAACCTGTATTTATAGTATTAAATTTCAGGTAAGAGAAAGTCGTGTGAGTGACACACCAGATTATTTTCGTTTATAAATGATTCTGTAGTTGAGATGCAAAAAATGCATAGTAAAAAAAAAAAAGTGGAGATTTAAAATAATTTAGATTTTGCATGGGAGCATTTTGAAATTAGGAATTATATTTTGTATTATTTTCCCCATAAAAAGAGGCCTTTCCTTCTCTAAAAGTACTTTTTTTCCTTTAAAACATACTCTATGGATATGGATAAAAAGTGATAGATTTCATGACAGTACCTAATTTAGAAGCGATAGAATGTAAAACAAAAATAATTAGTTTCAACATCCCTTCTCCTCTTAAGAGAAAATTAATAACCCGTTGCTACATAATTTTTACCCATTATTGGCTTTATGAAAAGCGAAATTTTAAATGGGTTTTTAAAATGGCAGGGAAAAATCGACGAAATGAAATTGACGACACGTGTCGTTACTCCACAGGCGGTAACATTAGCGTGTAGTAATATTATTATAATGATGTGAACCAAAATTAGACCCCTGTTTTCCCGATGGTGAAATGTGCGTTCCTCTGCCCCCTCATGTAGAGTTTTTATAACTTGATGACGCACACCGTATTACAAATTACGCTTGGGTTATTTCAATAGAAGGTTTTAAATGGGATAATTAATTATTCACTTCCTGGTTGGTGAGTGCGATAAAAATCTTATAAATCTTCCGATCTTGAAATACGGTACTTAAAATAAATAAAAATTGAAAATTTTCTTAGAAATTTCATGCTGACAAACTGAAAGATGAAAGAAATGAAACCCCTCAGCATCAAGTTCAGATTAATTGTGATAATTTCCACAGTACCACTATATATATATATTTTTTTTTTCTTAACCCATATCGTACCAAGCATTGAAAAAATATTTTTTCTTCATAAAATCTCAAATATATGTTTCTTTAAACCTATGTATACACAGGGCCTGATTATCCAAAAGGCTCAGGAAGCACAAGCTTCCCCTCTAAAATTTAAGAGGGGGCCCCATAAGGATTAAAAACATGGTCTGGAATTTTTTGTTTCATATTTTCACACTGAGAATGAATTTTTTCTGAGAAAGGTTACCTAAAACAAGACAAAACACACTCTATTTCGGGAAAAATCTATTATTTAACCTCAGAAATCTGAATGTTCTAAATTAAAAAGTTGTATGATTTTAATGTTCTGTGTAGAAACCACCCAGATGAATGAAAAAAAATAAAATAAATAAAAATAAAAATAATAAACACACACTATTTTTTTGGTCTATAGCATTTTTATATTACAATATGTAATAGGAAAACAAGATTTTCCGAAATGAAAGGGGGCCCCGAAATGATGCTGAGCTTCCTCTGGCTTCAAAGCTTAATCGGGCCCTGTAGTATATACACAAAATCAAAAACTTACCAACCTTTCATTAGCTTAATCGGTACAGGCTGTTCTAAAAATAGGACAATGGTTTAGGACAGTCGGAAATATAAGGAAAACAGACCATCTATATATATATATATATATTGTAATTGTTTTACCAGTACAAAAGTATAGAATATTACCTCAATAAATTTATATGTCCGTTATTCTTGAACGTAAAACCTTTTTAAGTAATAATGTGTTGAAAATCTAAGGAATAAATCTTCAAAAATCGTCATTTTAAAAATTGAAAAAAATATATTAAACTTTAATTTAAACTAACGATAAAGACACGTATGTATTAATTGGACTTTTAAATAATATATCGCCTTTAATTTGAATTAAAATATTCAAAAGAATTTATATAAATACCACTTATGCATGGTGTCCTATTTTTAGGACGATGGTGAAATATGGGTTCACGAGCATAACGTGCAACAAATTTATATCAATATTATTTTCTTTCTATGAGTATGTAATTTAGCTAATCTAGAAAATTATATACTTTTTTAAAAAATAATTTTTATTTTAAGAGCACATATCGAGGCTGCTGTAGCCCTCTTGACAGAGCGTCGAACTTGTAACCAAAGGATAGTGAGTTCAAAACTCGAGCCGGCCAAACACCATCATGTATATTAGTGGTGACTGGTGCACGTAAAAGCCGTCGTAGCAGTGTCCTTCATGTTCCGTAAAAATAATATCTCTAAGGGTTACCAAAGCATAGGAGTTATTCCTTTCGCGGATGATCAGAAATATGATGGCATGTCTCCGAACCTCTTATTCTAGAACGTCGTCAATAGTCGATTACGCAGCTCTGATGCGACGTACAACCAACTCACTTTAAATTGAACATATACTATGTAAGGAAAGTATTGTAATCATGAAAAAGTACGGCGATAACATTTTAATGTATATCTATACGTATTGTGGTATCCTACATTTGTTTTTACGGTAATGTATGTATGTGTGTTTGTGCGTGTTTATGTGTACGAGTAAACCCGATATTATCTAAACGTTGCATTCGATAGAACTCAAATTTGGATGGCATGTTATGGGTCACCATCGCACGAATTGTATAGATTATCATGAGACAGTCTATAGATTATTGTCTAATCGAGGGGGTCAAGGCCTGGAAGTTATGCCCTTCGTTCGGTCTTTCTAAGAGGGTCTCAACGCGTATTCTCGGAATTTTGGAGAAAGCACGGAAAACAAGACTAGGCTGACAAGTGCGATCTGAATTCGACCGTCTATCAGCATGGTCAATATAATTTCTCGGCTTAGTGCGGCTCAAGTTACTGGTGTTAAAAATTTACATTCTATTTAAAGAAAATTGGGTAGGCATGTCATAGGTCACCGGCGCAAGAACTATATAAATTTTCATAAGTTTTTTTTTTTTTTTTTTTTTTACAGGGATGCAAAGAACAATTCTTATCCTTTATTATTTAGGGAATCAAATTATTTGAAATATTTATTTTAGTAACGTTACTTTTTTTAAGGGCATATACAGGATTGTTATGAGTAAGTGATGCACCTATTAATTATTATTTATATTAATTATTATTTTATTATATATATATTTCACAAGATAGCATATGAAAGAATTTACACATATTTCGTTCTATACAGGATAATTATCTAAAGCGAATTGAATTATTCAGAAGAAGAGGTGAACTGATATACAAAATGATCGTTACTAGAAATTGTATGCTTATCATTTATAGTATACAGTGCATTATTTCGTGTTCATCGTTTATGATTTTATACATTGACGTTCAAAAAAATTCAAACATATCACGGTTATTGCACAACCAAGCAGATTTAGGTAGAAATATTTAAACGTATCTGCCGTTTGTTTATTTACCAAATTATTCACAATTTCAAATTAGTTTGAACTCCTAATAACAACTAATATTTGGAAAGTCGAGTTAAGCTACTCCAGATTTTTTAAATATGAAAACGACCATGCCAATTTGATGTCAAGTTAAAAATTAAGAATTATGGTGAATTAAATAGAAAAAAATATAAATTTATTTACATGTTTTCCAGATATTTTTGTAGATGCATTTAAATTTCACAATATAAACTTAGTTGCTAAGATTTTTTTTTATATCAAAAATAAATATAAATAATAATGTTCCTGATATAAAAATGTACACTAGCCCAATTTTTCTAAGTTTAGAAGATTCAAACGAATAGTGACCGTTAAGCCAGTTTGCCAAAATTTGCCCAGGGGGGGGGGGGAAAAAGTTTCTCAATTAAAAATTTAGGAACCAAACATTTTAAGTATTTTTAATGCTATATTCGTTCCAGTGCATATTTAATAAAAATGTACCCTAAAATAATAATTCATACAAGGCAAAAGCAAGTCTAACATGTAAAGAGTATTTAGAGACTAAATGCAAATTCCTACAGCATGTAAAATGCAATTATTCATTCCAGAACCATAATTTCCCAGAATTTGAATTTACTTAACCTGTACAACTCTATTTTTTCTTATACTGTTTTAGAAGCTATGAAACTTAAATGGTATCAAAAACTTAGCCGTGAAATATACAATGTAATTAAAAGATGCCGCATTTTTTGCATTGCCATTCAAATTAAAAAGCAATTACGGCAATAAATTTATTCATCATTATATAAAATAATAATGGATTTGAACGTTGAACTCCGTTACCTGGAGCTAAAACTGTCACTAACTAAAGATAACAATCACACTAGATGTAATCAATCATATATCTTACTACTGAAAACTAAAATATTTTCACTGCGAAAGAAAAAAAGACACCACAATGATCAAATAATATTGATGAAATGGACAGAAAATGCACGTGGGAGTCTTCTAATATCCGTTTTTTTTTTTTTTTAAGTATCCTATTGTAAGTATGCACTTTTCAGAACTTGCACTAACAACACAAGCTTACTCTCATTTTTAGAATGCCGGATGATGATCTGACGAATTTTTCACAAGCAACTTCTATTACGTGCTTTTCGGCAGTCAGTCAGAAAGTTCCCTTTCACGTCACCGAAGTGATGTAACATCAGTGACGTCACAGGTCAGACGTAATGCAAAGAGCGTCATAATTCTCGCGGTCTACCAACGAAGCGAGATAAGATTTCAGATGAATCAAGTTTTTTCTGTGAACGATTTTCATGTGATACATGTCAACTCTAAAATGGTGATTAGAAGTGCTCATATGATATGTTCAACAAGAATTTATGTAATCCGCCTTAATTCCGCTGGCTTCTAGGACGCTGCAAATTTCCTGTTTGTAAAACTGATGAATGAACTGGGTGTGAATGAATAACTGAGATATTGCCCAGTCCCTAGAGTAAAGAAATCTTATCGAATATGCTTTATTTTATTTATTTATTTATTTATTATTTATTTATTTATTTGCGCTTCGTTAAAAAGATGTGATACTATATGGGTTAAGGTCAACTGTGTACATGACAAATCTAACCCTGGGTGGAATGACCTCCGTGTTTTTTTTTCTAAGAGATCTAAAGCTTCCTTTAGCTTCCAACATACAGAGCTTCAAAAGTCATAAATTATCCATTGTCCGAAAGTGATCCTTGAAATTTTGCACACATTTACAATGAAGGACATTACTTTTTATTGCTCTTTTACAAAAGAGACCCCCTTCTCATGCAATTATCGCACTAGGAGGTTTGTGAGCTTCGATTCCAGCGAGCGTCGATCTCTTAAACCACATCAAAGAAATAGCAATAGAGCCGCACTTGAAGTTTTCTAAGTTGCCAGAGTTTGAAGGCAGCTTTAGGTCTTAGATCGTATTCACAGAAGTGTAAAAAAAAAAAAAAAAAAAAAAAAAAAAAACTACAGTAAACTTTGCACGGCTATTAATTACAAAAGTAAGTTTGTATAAACACCATAAAATGCAATAAACTCGCAGTGCGTTGCCGCTTTAACTGCCGCACTCGTGCCTACTTTGTGCGCCTGACGAAGGGTCGTGTGTTCTTTCGACCCCAAACAACTGTTGCGAGTTTATTGCATTTTATGGTGTTTATTCAAAGTTTTGTAATTATTACTTCAAAATGCCAGTTCTGTGGTGTTTTCTTATTATTTTTGCCCGGCTAAGTTGACGCGCGCAACCAAAGTTTGAACCCGACATTTTCGGTCTAGATAATATAGGAGAATATTAAACAGTTTCAATAGTACAGTCGGTAACAAAAGTATCTGAAGAACATGATTCGACAAGGATTTATTACAAAACAGTATTAACTCTACTTATTTTATGTAGGAACTTTTGCTAGTGTTTGAATACTTTTGTTACCGACTGTAAAATCAAAAATAAAATCTTCATGTTTGCTTATGCAATCCTGGCTACAATGTCATGCATCTTCAGTAAAATGAAGGCCTTTGAGGATTATCAAAACGGCACAACCATGCCCTCTGAGGAGGTTCAAAATTGTGATGGCATGTCGTCGAACACCTGTAGATGAATACCAGACCACCATTAAAAAAAAAAAAAAAAAAAATTGTATATCTTTATAATAATTAAAAATATTTAAAAAAGAATAAATAAATAACATACATTTTGATATTTATTTATAAATATTATTTATTAAGTTATACTCTCTCTAGTAATGTCATTCAAATGACAGAAAATAATCTGGTGTGTCACTCACATGACTTTCTACACTTTTTCTCACACGATTTTTTAACCACATTTATTGTGATCATGGGAGCCTCTACGCAAGTGCGGACTCGGCGCGTCCAGTGTTATAATAGGGGTGATAACGAATATGGCACCCCTCCAAGTCTTTGTAATCGTCCTAACTGCTAGGCATAAAAAAACGTGGTTACACTATACACAAGATATGCTTTTATGCATATAAAAATATGTTCATTTCATTATGGTTTGGGCTTCCTGCTACTGCTTGTTCTTGTGATATGTTGATAACAGACATATACACACAGACCAACCGTTAAAAACACGTTTTTTGGATTCAGGGGGGCCTCAAAACGTGTAAATATAATAAAACTCAATTTCGAAAAATTTACCAAAAAACAATACTTTCTCTACCATATATATGGGTAAGAAAAATTCAAAAAGGCATCGAAAAATCTGGTGAAAATAATAAAAAATAAGACTTTTGAAAAAAAAAAAACTTTTGTTTCACCATCACAAACTGCTTGTATTCGAAATATTTATTATCTCTTGAGGCGAACCGAAATAGTTTGTAGTACTAGTATTCATTAAAATGTTTGAATAGTTGTTTTGTTTCCTTTAAATAAAATATCGAATTGCTTACATTTGACCTTTTCTTTCTTTCTTTCTTTTTTTTTTTTTTTTTTTTAATTGAAACATTTTCCTTTTTTATTAATTTATACATTCAGACTCAGATAATGACAATGTATTTTTTTCCTCTTTAAACGCTGAATTACCCTTTTCTTACGCCCCAAAGCACAAGGTCAATGTTGTTATCCCGACAAAAGCACTTTTTCTATAGAAATGTAGGTCAAGTTTACTTCGATCAAGCATTTTAATAATCATTGAAAAGGGCGTGATTTAATTTAAGAGAAAGTACTCTTTATATAAACCTTAATCAGAAATTAAATGTTAAATGTAAAAAATATGAATGAAAGGAAAACAAGAAAACTACATAAATTAAATGACAGCTATTTTTTCTGATGATGTCACGAATCAAAATATCAAATAAAGAATCAAATAAAGAATAAATAAAAAAATGAATAATAAATGAATGAATAAAAAATGAATAATAATGAAATAAAAAATGAATCAAAAATCAAATAAAGAATGTTTAAAAATGTTTTCAGTTGAAAATCCAAATTGTTAACAATTTTAAAAGTATGGTAGACTTTATAAATATTTTTTTTTTTTTTGTAAATTACTGTGGTAGAGTTATGGAAAATTGCAACGCATGCGTTGAAATATAGCAGTATTAAACAACTCAATTTCCTGGAAAAGTATTTAAATTTTAATAATAATAATAAATAAAAGAGAGAGTGAGACAGTTTTCAGGGATAAAAAATAATTTGTTAGACATACAAGGCTTAAAAAACATTATTTTCTAAATTAGAAAATCTGTATAATAAATATAAATTATTTTGTGAGAGTAACGGCTATAGAAGAAACATAATAAAATATAGATATTTCAATTTCAGTATAAAAAACTGTAAATAAAATATGTTTTAAAGATTTTAACTAATCGAATAAAGTTTCTTTTTAAGTAAAACCCACCATATTTACAGTAATAATATTTTCAGAGATTAATTAAAGTTTATTAGAAAAACAGAGAATAAATTTTCAATATTGAAAAATATAAACGAAATGAAATTTCTACTTTTAGCAAAAAAGATTCTATTTTTCTAAAGTAGTATATAACCAGTATCTCATGTTTAAGAATTTTAGTGACTAAATATAGTTTATTAAATAATTAGAGTTTAAAAAATACATAATAAAATTATTAATAATAAAAAAAAAAAAGGTGGGGGGGGGGGAGAGAAAAAAATTATAGTTTGATAAATATATCTAATTTTATAATAAATGTAAAAAATTCATTACACCACATTTTGATTTATTTTATTTTAGTATATTTTTCTAAGACAGGCAATTTGGATCAGCGATATTAAAATGAAAGAGTAAATACAAGTGATCAAATCGATAACTTTTAAAAAAAGATTAATATTATTTTCAAGTTTCAAATACGTAAAACATATAATATAGCAACAAAGCAAGATAAAAATAACCAATCTGCTTCTACAGCATTTCTTAGATGGACAAAATATTCAATAAATTCTTCCTATCATTATACGCAATAATAATATGCCTAAAAGTAAAAGAATCCTTTCACAAAAAGAAAGAAGAACAAAAAATTGTTCCCAAAAAAATTTAAACGAAAAGTGTCACTACCACACATGTACGGAGATTGTTTCTTACTTAGAGCGCTAAGAATAAGTGGTAAATGTAACTTCCACTCTTCGTGGCCCATTAGCTCAGTTGGTTAGAGCGTCGTGCTAATAACGCGAAGGTCGTGGGTTCGATCCCCCCATGGGCCAATGTGCTACTTTTTGCCAATATTTCCCAGATAAGTGTCACTTGATAAAAGAAAACCTTTCGATATCTTCAGAGCATCCTAAACCGTATGGCTTAACAAAGAGAGTGGCGATAAATAAAATTAAATCTGAACATAATTTATGGAAGTTAAATGTTTCTAAGTAAAACATATAATGTGTAAATGATTTAATTAAAGTTTACATCGATGCAGAGCTTTTTGAAGAATTTTATTTCTGTCTTAATGATATGCATAAAATTCTGAAACAGTGTAGATCGACTCAGGATATAAAGAGGTAAACGTAACTTCCACTCTTCGTGGCCCATTAGCTCAGTTGGTTAGAGCGTCGTGCTAATAACGCGAAGGTCGTGGGTTCGATCCCCCCATGGGCCAATGTGCTACTTTTTGCCAATATTTCCCAGATAAGTGTCACTTGATAAAAGAAAACCTTTCGATATCTTCAGAGCATCCTAAACCGTATGGCTTAACAAAGAGAGTGGCGATAAATAAAATTAAATCTGAACATAATTTATGGAAGTTAAATGTTTCTAAGTAAAACATATAATGTGTAAATGATTTAATTAAAGTTTACATCGATGCAGAGCTTTTTGAAGAATTTTATTTCTGTCTTAATGATATGCATAAAATTCTGAAACAGTGTAGATCGACTCAGGATATAAAGAGGTAAACGTAACTTCCACTCTTCGTGGCCCATTAGCTCAGTTGGTTAGAGCGTCGTGCTAATAACGCGAAGGTCGTGGGTTCGATCCCCCCATGGGCCAATGTGCTACTTTTTGCCAATATTTCCCAGATAAGTGTCACTTGATAAAAGAAAACCTTTCGATATCTTCAGAGCATCCTAAACCGTATGGCTTAACAAAGAGAGTGGCGATAAATAAAATTAAATCTGAACATAATTTATGGAAGTTAAATGTTTCTAAGTAAAACATATAATGTGTAAATGATTTAATTAAAGTTTACATCGATGCAGAGCTTTTTGAAGAATTTTATTTCTGTCTTAATGATATGCATAAAATTCTGAAACAGTGTAGATCGACTCAGGATATAAAGAGGTAAACGTAACTTCCACTCTTCGTGGCCCATTAGCTCAGTTGGTTAGAGCGTCGTGCTAATAACGCGAAGGTCGTGGGTTCGATCCCCCCATGGGCCAATGTGCTACTTTTTGCCAATATTTCCCAGATAAGTGTCACTTGATAAAAGAAAACCTTTCGATATCTTCAGAGCATCCTAAACCGTATGGCTTAACAAAGAGAGTGGCGATAAATAAAATTAAATCTGAACATAATTTATGGAAGTTAAATGTTTCTAAGTAAAACATATAATGTGTAAATGATTTAATTAAAGTTTACATCGATGCAGAGCTTTTTGAAGAATTTTATTTCTGTCTTAATGATATGCATAAAATTCTGAAACAGTGTAGATCGACTCAGGATATAAAGAGGTAAACGTAACTTCCACTCTTCGTGGCCCATTAGCTCAGTTGGTTAGAGCGTCGTGCTAATAACGCGAAGGTCGTGGGTTCGATCCCCCCATGGGCCAATGTGCTACTTTTTGCCAATATTTCCCAGATAAGTGTCACTTGATAAAAGAAAACCTTTCGATATCTTCAGAGCATCCTAAACCGTATGGCTTAACAAAGAGAGTGGCGATAAATAAAATTAAATCTGAACATAATTTATGGAAGTTAAATGTTTCTAAGTAAAACATATAATGTGTAAATGATTTAATTAAAGTTTACATCGATGCAGAGCTTTTTGAAGAATTTTATTTCTGTCTTAATGTTTTGCATAAAATTCTGAAACAGTGTAGATCGACTCAGGATATAAAGAGGTAAACGTAACTTCCACTCTTCGTGGCCCATTAGCTCAGTTGGTTAGAGCGTCGTGCTAATAACGCGAAGGTCGTGGGTTCGATCCCCCCATGGGCCAATGTGCTACTTTTTGCCAATATTTCCCAGATAAGTGTCACTTGATAAAAGAAAACCTTTCGATATCTTCAGAGCATCCTAAACCGTATGGCTTAACAAAGAGAGTGGCGATAAATAAAATTAAATCTGAACATAATTTATGGAAGTTAAATGTTTCTAAGTAAAACATATAATGTGTAAATGATTTAATTAAAGTTTACATCGATGCAGAGCTTTTTGAAGAATTTTATTTCTGTCTTAATGATATGCATAAAATTCTGAAACAGTGTAGATCGACTCAGGATATAAAGAGGTAAACGTAACTTCCACTCTTCGTGGCCCATTAGCTCAGTTGGTTAGAGCGTCGTGCTAATAACGCGAAGGTCGTGGGTTCGATCCCCCCATGGGCCAATGTGCTACTTTTTGCCAATATTTCCCAGATAAGTGTCACTTGATAAAAGAAAACCTTTCGATATCTTCAGAGCATCCTAAACCGTATGGCTTAACAAAGAGAGTGGCGATAAATAAAATTAAATCTGAACATAATTTATGGAAGTTAAATGTTTCTAAGTAAAACATATAATGTGTAAATGATTTAATTAAAGTTTACATCGATGCAGAGCTTTTTGAAGAATTTTATTTCTGTCTTAATGATATGCATAAAATTCTGAAACAGTGTAGATCGACTCAGGATATAAAGAGGTAAACGTAACTTCCACTCTTCGTGGCCCATTAGCTCAGTTGGTTAGAGCGTCGTGCTAATAACGCGAAGGTCGTGGGTTCGATCCCCCCATGGGCCAATGTGCTACTTTTTGCCAATATTTCCCAGATAAGTGTCACTTGATAAAAGAAAACCTTTCGATATCTTCAGAGCATCCTAAACCGTATGGCTTAACAAAGAGAGTGGCGATAAATAAAATTAAATCTGAACATAATTTATGGAAGTTAAATGTTTCTAAGTAAAACATATAATGTGTAAATGATTTAATTAAAGTTTACATCGATGCAGAGCTTTTTGAAGAATTTTATTTCTGTCTTAATGATATGCATAAAATTCTGAAACAGTGTAGATCGACTCAGGATATAAAGAGGTAAACGTAACTTCCACTCTTCGTGGCCCATTAGCTCAGTTGGTTAGAGCGTCGTGCTAATAACGCGAAGGTCGTGGGTTCGATCCCCCCATGGGCCAATGTGCTACTTTTTGCCAATATTTCCCAGATAAGTGTCACTTGATAAAAGAAAACCTTTCGATATCTTCAGAGCATCCTAAACCGTATGGCTTAACAAAGAGAGTGGCGATAAATAAAATTAAATCTGAACATAATTTATGGAAGTTAAATGTTTCTAAGTAAAACATATCATGTGTAAATGATTTAATTAAAGTTTACATCGATGCAGAGCTTTTTGAAGAATTTTATTTCTGTCTTAATGATATGCATAAAATTCTGAAACAGTGTAGATCGACTCAGGATATAAAGAGGTAAACGTAACTTCTACTCTTCGTGGCCCATTAGCTCAGTTGGTTAGAGCGTCGTGCTAATAACGCGAAGGTCGTGGGTTCGATCCCCCCATGGGCCAATGTGCTACTTTTTGCCAATATTTCCCAGATAAGTGTCACTTGATAAAAGAAAACCTTTCGATATCTTCAGAGCATCCTAAACCGTATGGCTTAACAAAGAGAGTGGCGATAAATAAAATTAAATCTGAACATAATTTATGGAAGTTAAATGTTTCTAAGTAAAACATATAATGTGTAAATGATTTAATTAAAGTTTACATCGATGCAGAGCTTTTTGAAGAATTTTATTTCTGTCTTAATGATATGCATAAAATTCTCAAACAGTGTAGATCGACTCAGGATATAAAGAGGTAAACGTAACTTCCACTCTTCGTGGCCCATTAGCTCAGTTGGTTAGAGCGTCGTGCTAATAACGCGAAGGTCGTGGGTTCGATCCCCCCATGGGCCAATGTGCTACTTTTTGCCAATATTTCCCAGATAAGTGTCACTTGATAAAAGAAAACCTTTCGATATCTTCAGAGCATCCTAAACCGTATGGCTTAACAAAGAGAGTGGCGATAAATAAAATTAAATCTGAACATAATTTATGGAAGTTAAATGTTTCTAAGTAAAACATATAATGTGTAAATGATTTAATTAAAGTTTACATCGATGCAGAGCTTTTTGAAGAATTTTATTTCTGTCTTAATGATATGCATAAAATTCTGAAACAGTGTAGATCGACTCAGGATATAAAGAGGTAAACGTAACTTCCACTCTTCGTGGCCCATTAGCTCAGTTGGTTAGAGCGTCGTGCTAATAACGCGAAGGTCGTGGGTTCGATCCCCCCATGGGCCAATGTGCTACTTTTTGCCAATATTTCCCAGATAAGTGTCACTTGATAAAAGAAAACCTTTCGATATCTTCAGAGCATCCTAAACCGTATGGCTTAACAAAGAGAGTGGCGATAAATAAAATTAAATCTGAACATAATTTATGGAAGTTAAATGTTTCTAAGTAAAACATATAATGTGTAAATGATTTAATTAAAGTTTACATCGATGCAGAGCTTTTTGAAGAATTTTATTTCTGTCTTAATGATATGCATAAAATTCTGAAACAGTGTAGATCGACTCAGGATATAAAGAGGTAAACGTAACTTCCACTCTTCGTGGCCCATTAGCTCAGTTGGTTAGAGCGTCGTGCTAATAACGCGAAGGTCGTGGGTTCGATCCCCCCATGGGCCAATGTGCTACTTTTTGCCCATATTTCCCAGATAAGTGTCACTTGATAAAAGAAAACCTTTCGATATCTTCAGAGCATCCTAAACCGTATGGCTTAACAAAGAGAGTGGCGATAAATAAAATTAAATCTGAACATAATTTATGGAAGTTAAATGTTTCTAAGTAAAACATATAATGTGTAAATGATTTAATTAAAGTTTACATCGATGCAGAGCTTTTTGAAGAATTTTATTTCTGTCTTAATGATATGCATAAAATTCTGAAACAGTGTAGATCGACTCAGGATATAAAGAGGTAAACGTAACTTCCACTCTTCGTGGCCCATTAGCTCAGTTGGTTAGAGCGTCGTGCTAATAACGCGAAGGTCGTGGGTTCGATCCCCCCATGGGCCAATGTGCTACTTTTTGCCAATATTTCCCAGATAAGTGTCACTTGATAAAAGAAAACCTTTCGATATCTTCAGAGCATCCTAAACCGTATGGCTTAACAAAGAGAGTGGCGATAAATAAAATTAAATCTGAACATAATTTATGGAAGTTAAATGTTTCTAAGTAAAACATATAATGTGTAAATGATTTAATTAAAGTTTACATCGATGCAGAGCTTTTTGAAGAATTTTATTTCTGTCTTAATGATATGCATAAAATTCTGAAACAGTGTAGATCGACTCAGGATATAAAGAGGTAAACGTAACTTCCACTCTTCGTGGCCCATTAGCTCAGTTGGTTAGAGCGTCGTGCTAATAACGCGAAGGTCGTGGGTTCGATCCCCCCATGGGCCAATGTGCTACTTTTTGCCAATATTTCCCAGATAAGTGTCACTTGATAAAAGAAAACCTTTCGATATCTTCAGAGCATCCTAAACCGTATGGCTTAACAAAGAGAGTGGCGATAAATAAAATTAAATCTGAACATAATTTATGGAAGTTAAATGTTTCTAAGTAAAACATATAATGTGTAAATGATTTAATTAAAGTTTACATCGATGCAGAGCTTTTTGAAGAATTTTATTTCTGTCTTAATGATATGCATAAAATTCTGAAACAGTGTAGATCGACTCAGGATATAAAGAGGTAAACGTAACTTCCACTCTTCGTGGCCCATTAGCTCAGTTGGTTAGAGCGTCGTGCTAATAACGCGAAGGTCGTGGGTTCGATCCCCCCATGGGCCAATGTGCTACTTTTTGCCCATATTTCCCAGATAAGTGTCACTTGATAAAAGAAAACCTTTCGATATCTTCAGAGCATCCTAAACCGTATGGCTTAACAAAGAGAGTGGCGATAAATAAAATTAAATCTGAACATAATTTATGGAAGTTAAATGTTTCTAAGTAAAACATATAATGTGTAAATGATTTAATTAAAGTTTACATCGATGCAGAGCTTTTTGAAGAATTTTATTTCTGTCTTAATGATATGCATAAAATTCTGAAACAGTGTAGATCGACTCAGGATATAAAGAGGTAAACGTAACTTCCACTCTTCGTGGCCCATTAGCTCAGTTGGTTAGAGCGTCGTGCTAATAACGCGAAGGTCGTGGGTTCGATCCCCCCATGGGCCAATGTGCTACTTTTTGCCAATATTTCCCAGATAAGTGTCACTTGATAAAAGAAAACCTTTCGATATCTTCAGAGCATCCTAAACCGTATGGCTTAACAAAGAGAGTGGCGATAAATAAAATTAAATCTGAACATAATTTATGGAAGTTAAATGTTTCTAAGTAAAACATATAATGTGTAAATGATTTAATTAAAGTTTACATCGATGCAGAGCTTTTTGAAGAATTTTATTTCTGTCTTAATGATATGCATAAAATTCTGAAACAGTGTAGATCGACTCAGGATATAAAGAGGTAAACGTAACTTCCACTCTTCGTGGCCCATTAGCTCAGTTGGTTAGAGCGTCGTGCTAATAACGCGAAGGTCGTGGGTTCGATCCCCCCATGGGCCAATGTGCTACTTTTTGCCAATATTTCCCAGATAAGTGTCACTTGATAAAAGAAAACCTTTCGATATCTTCAGAGCATCCTAAACCGTATGGCTTAACAAAGAGAGTGGCGATAAATAAAATTAAATCTGAACATAATTTATGGAAGTTAAATGTTTCTAAGTAAAACATATAATGTGTAAATGATTTAATTAAAGTTTACATCGATGCAGAGCTTTTTGAAGAATTTTATTTCTGTCTTAATGATATGCATAAAATTCTGAAACAGTGTAGATCGACTCAGGATATAAAGAGGTAAACGTAACTTCCACTCTTCGTGGCCCATTAGCTCAGTTGGTTAGAGCGTCGTGCTAATAACGCGAAGGTCGTGGGTTCGATCCCCCCATGGGCCAATGTGCTACTTTTTGCCAATATTTCCCAGATAAGTGTCACTTGATAAAAGAAAACCTTTCGATATCTTCAGAGCATCCTAAACCGTATGGCTTAACAAAGAGAGTGGCGATAAATAAAATTAAATCTGAACATAATTTATGGAAGTTAAATGTTTCTAAGTAAAACATATCATGTGTAAATGATTTAATTAAAGTTTACATCGATGCAGAGCTTTTTGAAGAATTTTATTTCTGTCTTAATGATATGCATAAAATTCTGAAACAGTGTAGATCGACTCAGGATATAAAGAGGTAAACGTAACTTCTACTCTTCGTGGCCCATTAGCTCAGTTGGTTAGAGCGTCGTGCTAATAACGCGAAGGTCGTGGGTTCGATCCCCCCATGGGCCAATGTGCTACTTTTTGCCAATATTTCCCAGATAAGTGTCACTTGATAAAAGAAAACCTTTCGATATCTTCAGAGCATCCTAAACCGTATGGCTTAACAAAGAGAGTGGCGATAAATAAAATTAAATCTGAACATAATTTATGGAAGTTAAATGTTTCTAAGTAAAACATATAATGTGTAAATGATTTAATTAAAGTTTACATCGATGCAGAGCTTTTTGAAGAATTTTATTTCTGTCTTAATGATATGCATAAAATTCTCAAACAGTGTAGATCGACTCAGGATATAAAGAGGTAAACGTAACTTCCACTCTTCGTGGCCCATTAGCTCAGTTGGTTAGAGCGTCGTGCTAATAACGCGAAGGTCGTGGGTTCGATCCCCCCATGGGCCAATGTGCTACTTTTTGCCAATATTTCCCAGATAAGTGTCACTTGATAAAAGAAAACCTTTCGATATCTTCAGAGCATCCTAAACCGTATGGCTTAACAAAGAGAGTGGCGATAAATAAAATTAAATCTGAACATAATTTATGGAAGTTAAATGTTTCTAAGTAAAACATATAATGTGTAAATGATTTAATTAAAGTTTACATCGATGCAGAGCTTTTTGAAGAATTTTATTTCTGTCTTAATGATATGCATAAAATTCTGAAACAGTGTAGATCGACTCAGGATATAAAGAGGTAAACGTAACTTCCACTCTTCGTGGCCCATTAGCTCAGTTGGTTAGAGCGTCGTGCTAATAACGCGAAGGTCGTGGGTTCGATCCCCCCATGGGCCAATGTGCTACTTTTTGCCAATATTTCCCAGATAAGTGTCACTTGATAAAAGAAAACCTTTCGATATCTTCAGAGCATCCTAAACCGTATGGCTTAACAAAGAGAGTGGCGATAAATAAAATTAAATCTGAACATAATTTATGGAAGTTAAATGTTTCTAAGTAAAACATATAATGTGTAAATGATTTAATTAAAGTTTACATCGATGCAGAGCTTTTTGAAGAATTTTATTTCTGTCTTAATGATATGCATAAAATTCTGAAACAGTGTAGATCGACTCAGGATATAAAGAGGTAAACGTAACTTCCACTCTTCGTGGCCCATTAGCTCAGTTGGTTAGAGCGTCGTGCTAATAACGCGAAGGTCGTGGGTTCGATCCCCCCATGGGCCAATGTGCTACTTTTTGCCCATATTTCCCAGATAAGTGTCACTTGATAAAAGAAAACCTTTCGATATCTTCAGAGCATCCTAAACCGTATGGCTTAACAAAGAGAGTGGCGATAAATAAAATTAAATCTGAACATAATTTATGGAAGTTAAATGTTTCTAAGTAAAACATATAATGTGTAAATGATTTAATTAAAGTTTACATCGATGCAGAGCTTTTTGAAGAATTTTATTTCTGTCTTAATGATATGCATAAAATTCTGAAACAGTGTAGATCGACTCAGGATATAAAGAGGTAAACGTAACTTCCACTCTTCGTGGCCCATTAGCTCAGTTGGTTAGAGCGTCGTGCTAATAACGCGAAGGTCGTGGGTTCGATCCCCCCATGGGCCAATGTGCTACTTTTTGCCAATATTTCCCAGATAAGTGTCACTTGATAAAAGAAAACCTTTCGATATCTTCAGAGCATCCTAAACCGTATGGCTTAACAAAGAGAGTGGCGATAAATAAAATTAAATCTGAACATAATTTATGGAAGTTAAATGTTTCTAAGTAAAACATATAATGTGTAAATGATTTAATTAAAGTTTACATCGATGCAGAGCTTTTTGAAGAATTTTATTTCTGTCTTAATGATATGCATAAAATTCTGAAACAGTGTAGATCGACTCAGGATATAAAGAGGTAAACGTAACTTCCACTCTTCGTGGCCCATTAGCTCAGTTGGTTAGAGCGTCGTGCTAATAACGCGAAGGTCGTGGGTTCGATCCCCCCATGGGCCAATGTGCTACTTTTTGCCAATATTTCCCAGATAAGTGTCACTTGATAAAAGAAAACCTTTCGATATCTTCAGAGCATCCTAAACCGTATGGCTTAACAAAGAGAGTGGCGATAAATAAAATTAAATCTGAACATAATTTATGGAAGTTAAATGTTTCTAAGTAAAACATATAATGTGTAAATGATTTAATTAAAGTTTACATCGATGCAGAGCTTTTTGAAGAATTTTATTTCTGTCTTAATGATATGCATAAAATTCTGAAACAGTGTAGATCGACTCAGGATATAAAGAGGTAAACGTAACTTCCACTCTTCGTGGCCCATTAGCTCAGTTGGTTAGAGCGTCGTGCTAATAACGCGAAGGTCGTGGGTTCGATCCCCCCATGGGCCAATGTGCTACTTTTTGCCAATATTTCCCAGATAAGTGTCACTTGATAAAAGAAAACCTTTCGATATCTTCAGAGCATCCTAAACCGTATGGCTTAACAAAGAGAGTGGCGATAAATAAAATTAAATCTGAACATAATTTATGGAAGTTAAATGTTTCTAAGTAAAACATATAATGTGTAAATGATTTAATTAAAGTTTACATCGATGCAGAGCTTTTTGAAGAATTTTATTTCTGTCTTAATGATATGCATAAAATTCTGAAACAGTGTAGATCGACTCAGGATATAAAGAGGTAAACGTAACTTCCACTCTTCGTGGCCCATTAGCTCAGTTGGTTAGAGCGTCGTGCTAATAACGCGAAGGTCGTGGGTTCGATCCCCCCATGGGCCAATGTGCTACTTTTTGCCAATATTTCCCAGATAAGTGTCACTTGATAAAAGAAAACCTTTCGATATCTTCAGAGCATCCTAAACCGTATGGCTTAACAAAGAGAGTGGCGATAAATAAAATTAAATCTGAACATAATTTATGGAAGTTAAATGTTTCTAAGTAAAACATATAATGTGTAAATGATTTAATTAAAGTTTACATCGATGCAGAGCTTTTTGAAGAATTTTATTTCTGTCTTAATGATATGCATAAAATTCTGAAACAGTGTAGATCGACTCAGGATATAAAGAGGTAAACGTAACTTCCACTCTTCGTGGCCCATTAGCTCAGTTGGTTAGAGCGTCGTGCTAATAACGCGAAGGTCGTGGGTTCGATCCCCCCATGGGCCAATGTGCTACTTTTTGCCAATATTTCCCAGATAAGTGTCACTTGATAAAAGAAAACCTTTCGATATCTTCAGAGCATCCTAAACCGTATGGCTTAACAAAGAGAGTGGCGATAAATAAAATTAAATCTGAACATAATTTATGGAAGTTAAATGTTTCTAAGTAAAACATATCATGTGTAAATGATTTAATTAAAGTTTACATCGATGCAGAGCTTTTTGAAGAATTTTATTTCTGTCTTAATGATATGCATAAAATTCTGAAACAGTGTAGATCGACTCAGGATATAAAGAGGTAAACGTAACTTCCACTCTTCGTGGCCCATTAGCTCAGTTGGTTAGAGCGTCGTGCTAATAACGCGAAGGTCGTGGGTTCGATCCCCCCATGGGCCAATGTGCTACTTTTTGCCAATATTTCCCAGATAAGTGTCACTTGATAAAAGAAAACCTTTCGATATCTTCAGAGCATCCTAAACCGTATGGCTTAACAAAGAGAGTGGCGATAAATAAAATTAAATCTGAACATAATTTATGGAAGTTAAATGTTTCTAAGTAAAACATATAATGTGTAAATGATTTAATTAAAGTTTACATCGATGCAGAGCTTTTTGAAGAATTTTATTTCTGTCTTAATGATATGCATAAAATTCTGAAACAGTGTAGATCGACTCAGGATATAAAGAGGTAAACGTAACTTCCACTCTTCGTGGCCCATTAGCTCAGTTGGTTAGAGCGTCGTGCTAATAACGCGAAGGTCGTGGGTTCGATCCCCCCATGGGCCAATGTGCTACTTTTTGCCCATATTTCCCAGATAAGTGTCACCTTATAAAAGAAAACCTTTCGATATCTTCAGAGCATCCTAAACCGTATGGCTTAACAAAGAGAGTGGCGATAAATAAAATTAAATCTGAACATAATTTATGGAAGTTAAATGTTTCTAAGTAAAACATATAATGTGTAAATGATTTAATTAAAGTTTACATCGATGCAGAGCTTTTTGAAGAATTTTATTTCTGTCTTAATGATATGCATAAAATTCTGAAACAGTGTAGATCGACTCAGGATATAAAGAGGTAAACGTA
Source organism: Salticus scenicus (assembly GCA_963930645.1). Lineage (NCBI taxonomy): Eukaryota > Metazoa > Arthropoda > Arachnida > Araneae > Salticidae > Salticus > Salticus scenicus. The sequence goes on along the minus strand of OZ005650.1, from coordinate 107,287,096 downwards.
ACTTCCACTCTTCGTGGCCCATTAGCTCAGTTGGTTAGAGCGTCGTGCTAATAACGCGAAGGTCGTGGGTTCGATCCCCCCATGGGCCAATGTGCTACTTTTTGCCAATATTTCCCAGATAAGTGTCACTTGATAAAAGAAAACCTTTCGATATCTTCAGAGCATCCTAAACCGTATGGCTTAACAAAGAGAGTGGCGATAAATAAAATTAAATCTGAACATAATTTATGGAAGTTAAATGTTTCTAAGTAAAACATATAATGTGTAAATGATTTAATTAAAGTTTACATCGATGCAGAGCTTTTTGAAGAATTTTATTTCTGTCTTAATGATATGCATAAAATTCTGAAACAGTGTAGATCGACTCAGGATATAAAGAGGTAAACGTAACTTCCACTCTTCGTGGCCCATTAGCTCAGTTGGTTAGAGCGTCGTGCTAATAACGCGAAGGTCGTGGGTTCGATCCCCCCATGGGCCAATGTGCTACTTTTTGCCAATATTTCCCAGATAAGTGTCACTTGATAAAAGAAAACCTTTCGATATCTTCAGAGCATCCTAAACCGTATGGCTTAACAAAGAGAGTGGCGATAAATAAAATTAAATCTGAACATAATTTATGGAAGTTAAATGTTTCTAAGTAAAACATATAATGTGTAAATGATTTAATTAAAGTTTACATCGATGCAGAGCTTTTTGAAGAATTTTATTTCTGTCTTAATGATATGCATAAAATTCTGAAACAGTGTAGATCGACTCAGGATATAAAGAGGTAAACGTAACTTCCACTCTTCGTGGCCCATTAGCTCAGTTGGTTAGAGCGTCGTCCTAATAACGCGAAGGTCGTGGGTTCGATCCCCCCATGGGCCAATGTGCTACTTTTTGCCAATATTTCCCAGATAAGTGTCACTTGATAAAAGAAAACCTTTCGATATCTTCAGAGCATCCTAAACCGTATGGCTTAACAAAGAGAGTGGCGATAAATAAAATTAAATCTGAACATAATTTATGGAAGTTAAATGTTTCTAAGTAAAACATATAATGTGTAAATGATTTAATTAAAGTTTACATCGATGCAGAGCTTTTTGAAGAATTTTATTTCTGTCTTAATGATATGCATAAAATTCTGAAACAGTGTAGATCGACTCAGGATATAAAGAGGTAAACGTAACTTCCACTCTTCGTGGCCCATTAGCTCAGTTGGTTAGAGCGTCGTGCTAATAACGCGAAGGTCGTGGGTTCGATCCCCCCATGGGCCAATGTGCTACTTTTTGCCAATATTTCCCAGATAAGTGTCACTTGATAAAAGAAAACCTTTCGATATCTTCAGAGCATCCTAAACCGTATGGCTTAACAAAGAGTGTGGCGATAAATAAAATTAAATCTGAACATAATTTATGGAAGTTAAATGTTTCTAAGTAAAACATATAATGTGTAAATGATTTAATTAAAGTTTACATCGATGCAGAGCTTTTTGAAGAATTTTATTTCTGTCTTAATGATATGCATAAAATTCTGAAACAGTGTAGATCGACTCAGGATATAAAGAGGTAAACGTAACTTCCACTCTTCGTGGCCCATTAGCTCAGTTGGTTAGAGCGTCGTGCTAATAACGCGAAGGTCGTGGGTTCGATCCCCCCATGGGCCAATGTGCTACTTTTTGCCAATATTTCCCAGATAAGTGTCACTTGATAAAAGAAAACCTTTCGATATCTTCAGAGCATCCTAAACCGTATGGCTTAACAAAGAGAGTGGCGATAAATAAAATTAAATCTGAACATAATTTATGGAAGTTAAATGTTTCTAAATAAAACATATAATGTGTAAATGATTTAATTAAAGTTTACATCGATGCAGAGCTTTTTGAAGAATTTTATTTCTGTCTTAATGATATATATAAAATTCTGAAACAGTGTAGATCGACTCAGGATATAAAGAGGTAAACGTAACTTCCACTCTTCGTGGCCCATTAGCTCAGTTGGTTAGACCGTCGTGCTAATAACGCGAAGGTCGTGGGTTCGATCCCCCCATGGGCCAATGTGCTACTTTTTGCCAATATTTCCCAGATAAGTGTCACTTGATAAAAGAAAACCTTTCGATATCTTCAGAGCATCCTAAACCGTATGGCTTAACAAAGAGAGTGGCGATAAATAAAATTAAATCTGAACATAATTTATGGAAGTTAAATGTTTCTAAATAAAACATATAATGTGTAAATGATTTAATTAAAGTTTACATCGATGCAGAGCTTTTTGAAGAATTTTATTTCTGTCTTAATGATATGCATAAAATTCTGAAACAGTGTAGATCGACTCAGGATATAAAGAGGTAAACGTAACTTCCACTCTTCGTGGCCCATTAGCTCAGTTGGTTAGAGCGTCGTGCTAATAACGCGAAGGTCGTGGGTTCGATCCCCCCATGGGCCAATGTGCTACTTTTTGCCAATATTTCCCAGATAAGTGTCACTTGATAAAAGAAAACCTTTCGATATCTTCAGAGCATCCTAAACCGTATGGCTTAACAAAGAGAGTGGCGATAAATAAAATTAAATCTGAACATAATTTATGGAAGTTAAATGTTTCTAAGTAAAACATATAATGTGTAAATGATTTAATTAAAGTTTACATCGATGCAGAGCTTTTTGAAGAATTTTATTTCTGTCTTAATGATATGCATAAAATTCTGAAACAGTGTAGATCGACTCAGGATATAAAGAGGTAAACGTAACTTCCACTCTTCGTGGCCCATTAGCTCAGTTGGTTAGAGCGTCGTGCTAATAACGCGAAGGTCGTGGGTTCGATCCCCCCATGGGCCAATGTGCTACTTTTTGCCAATATTTCCCAGATAAGTGTCACTTGATAAAAGAAAACCTTTCGATATCTTCAGAGCATCCTAAACCGTATGGCTTAACAAAGAGAGTGGCGATAAATAAAATTAAATCTGAACATAATTTATGGAAGTTAAATGTTTCTAAGTAAAACATATAATGTGTAAATGATTTAATTAAAGTTTACATCGATGCAGAGCTTTTTGAAGAATTTTATTTCTGTCTTAATTTTGCCAATATTTCCCAGATAAGTGTCACTTGATAAAAGAAAACCTTTCGATATCTTCAGAGCATCCTAAACCGTATGGCTTAACAAAGAGAGTGGCGATAAATAAAATTAAATCTGAACATAATTTATGGAAGTTAAATGTTTCTAAGTAAAACATATAATGTGTAAATGATTTAATTAAAGTTTACATCGATGCAGAGCTTTTTGAAGAATTTTATTTCTGTCTTAATGATATGCATAAAATTCTGAAACAGTGTAGATCGACTCAGGATATAAAGAGGTAAACGTAACTTCCACTCTTCGTGGCCCATTAGCTCAGTTGGTTAGAGCGTCGTGCTAATAACGCGAAGGTCGTGGGTTCGATCCCCCCATGGGCCAATGTGCTACTTTTTGCCAATATTTCCCAGATAAGTGTCACTTGATAAAAGAAAACCTTTCGATATCTTCAGAGCATCCTAAACCGTATGGCTTAACAAAGAGAGTGGCGATAAATAAAATTAAATCTGAACATAATTTATGGAAGTTAAATGTTTCTAAGTAAAACATATAATGTGTAAATGATTTAATTAAAGTTTACATCGATGCAGAGCTTTTTGAAGAATTTTATTTCTGTCTTAATGATATGCATAAAATTCTGAAACAGTGTAGATCGACTCAGGATATAAAGAGGTAAACGTAACTTCCACTCTTCGTGGCCCATTAGCTCAGTTGGTTAGAGCGTCGTGCTAATAACGCGAAGGTCGTGGGTTCGATCCCCCCATGGGCCAATGTGCTACTTTTTGCCAATATTTCCCAGATAAGTGTCACTTGATAAAAGAAAACCTTTCGATATCTTCAGAGCATCCTAAACCGTATGGCTTAACAAAGAGTGTGGCGATAAATAAAATTAAATCTGAACATAATTTATGGAAGTTAAATGTTTCTAAATAAAACATATAATGTGTAAATGATTTAATTAAAGTTTACATCGATGCAGAGCTTTTTGAAGAATTTTATTTCTGTCTTAATGATATATATAAAATTCTGAAACAGTGTAGATCGACTCAGGATATAAAGAGGTAAACGTAACTTCCACTCTTCGTGGCCCATTAGCTCAGTTGGTTAGAGCGTCGTGCTAATAACGCGAAGGTCGTGGGTTCGATCCCCCCATGGGCCAATGTGCTACTTTTTGCCAATATTTCCCAGATAAGCGTCACTTGATAAAAGAAAACCTTTCGATATCTTCAGAGCATCCTAAACCGTATGGCTTAACAAAGAGAGTGGCGATAAATAAAATTAAATCTGAACATAATTTATGGTAGTTAAATGTTTCTAAATAAAACATATAATGTGTAAATGATTTAATTAAAGTTTACATCGATGCAGAGCTTTTTGAAGAATTTTATTTCTGTCTTAATGATATGCATAAAATTCTGAAACAGTGTAGATCGACTCAGGATATAAAGAGGTAAACGTAACTTCCACTCTTCGTGGCCCATTAGCTCAGTTGGTTAGAGCGTCGTGCTAATAACGCGAAGGTCGTGGGTTCGATCCCCCCATGGGCCAATGTGCTACTTTTTGCCAATATTTCCCAGATAAGTGTCACTTGATAAAAGAAAACCTTTCGATATCTTCAGAGCATCCTAAACCGTATGGCTTAACAAAGAGAGTGGCGATAAATAAAATTAAATCTGAACATAATTTATGGAAGTTAAATGTTTCTAAATAAAACATATAATGTGTAAATGATTTAATTAAAGTTTACATCGATGCAGAGCTTTTTGAAGAATTTTATTTCTGTCTTAATGATATATATAAAATTCTGAAACAGTGTAGATCGACTCAGGATATAAAGAGGTAAACGTAACTTCCACTCTTCGTGGCCCATTAGCTCAGTTGGTTAGAGCGTCGTGCTAATAACGCGAAGGTCGTGGGTTCGATCCCCCCATGGGCCAATGTGCTACTTTTTGCCAATATTTCCCAGATAAGTGTCACTTGATAAAAGAAAACCTTTCGATATCTTCAGAGCATCCTAAACCGTATGGCTTAACAAAGAGAGTGGCGATAAATAAAATTAAATCTGAACATAATTTATGGAAGTTAAATGTTTCTAAATAAAACATATAATGTGTAAATGATTTAATTAAAGTTTACATCGATGCAGAGCTTTTTGAAGAATTTTATTTCTGTCTTAATGATATGCATAAAATTCTGAAACAGTGTAGATCGACTCAGGATATAAAGAGGTAAACGTAACTTCCACTCTTCGTGGCCCATTAGCTCAGTTGGTTAGAGCGTCGTGCTAATAACGCGAAGGTCGTGGGTTCGATCCCCCCATGGGCCAATGTGCTACTTTTTGCCAATATTTCCCAGATAAGTGTCACTTGATAAAAGAAAACCTTTCGATATCTTCAGAGCATCCTAAACCGTATGGCTTAACAAAGAGAGTGGCGATAAATAAAATTAAATCTGAACATAATTTATGGAAGTTAAATGTTTCTAAGTAAAACATATAATGTGTAAATGATTTAATTAAAGTTTACATCGATGCAGAGCTTTTTGAAGAATTTTATTTCTGTCTTAATGATATATATAAAATTCTGAAACAGTGTAGATCGACTCAGGATATAAAGAGGTAAACGTAACTTCCACTCTTCGTGGCCCATTAGCTCAGTTGGTTAGAGCGTCGTGCTAATAACGCGAAGGTCGTGGGTTCGATCCCCCCATGGGCCAATGTGCTACTTTTTGCCAATATTTCCCAGATAAGTGTCACTTGATAAAAGAAAACCTTTCGATATCTTCAGAGCATCCTAAACCGTATGGCTTAACAAAGAGAGTGGCGATAAATAAAATTAAATCTGAACATAATTTATGGAAGTTAAATGTTTCTAAATAAAACATATAATGTGTAAATGATTTAATTAAAGTTTACATCGATGCAGAGCTTTTTGAAGAATTTTATTTCTGTCTTAATGATATGCATAAAATTCTGAAACAGTGTAGATCGACTCAGGATATAAAGAGGTAAACGTAACTTCCACTCTTCGTGGCCCATTAGCTCAGTTGGTTAGAGCGTCGTGCTAATAACGCGAAGGTCGTGGGTTCGATCCCCCCATGGGCCAATGTGCTACTTTTTGCCAATATTTCCCAGATAAGTGTCACTTGATAAAAGAAAACCTTTCGATATCTTCAGAGCATCCTAAACCGTATGGCTTAACAAAGAGAGTGGCGATAAATAAAATTAAATCTGAACATAATTTATGGAAGTTAAATGTTTCTAAGTAAAACATATAATGTGTAAATGATTTAATTAAAGTTTACATCGATGCAGAGCTTTTTGAAGAATTTTATTTCTGTCTTAATGATATGCATAAAATTCTGAAACAGTGTAGATCGACTCAGGATATAAAGAGGTAAACGTAACTTCCACTCTTCGTGGCCCATTAGTTCAGTTGGTTAGAGCGTCGTGCTAATAACGCGAAGGTCGTGGGTTCGATCCCCCCATGGGCCAATGTGCTACTTTTTGCCAATATTTCCCAGATAAGTGTCACTTGATAAAAGAAAACCTTTCGATATCTTCAGAGCATCCTAAACCGTATGGCTTAACAAAGAGAGTGGCGATAAATAAAATTAAATCTGAACATAATTTATGGAAGTTAAATGTTTCTAAATAAAACATATAATGTGTAAATGATTTAATTAAAGTTTACATCGATGCAGAGCTTTTTGAAGAATTTTATTTCTGTCTTAATGATATGCATAAAATTCTGAAACAGTGTAGATCGACTCAGGATATAAAGAGGTAAACGTAACTTCTACTCTTCGTGGCCCATTAGCTCAGTTGGTTAGAGCGTCGTGCTAATAACGCGAAGGTCGTGGGTTCGATCCCCCCATGGGCCAATGTGCTACTTTTTGCCAATATTTCCCAGATAAGTGTCACTTGATAAAAGAAAACCTTTCGATATCTTCAGAGCATCCTAAACCGTATGGCTTAACAAAGAGAGTGGCGATAAATAAAATTAAATCTGAACATAATTTATGGAAGTTAAATGTTTCTAAGTAAAACATATAATGTGTAAATGATTTAATTAAAGTTTACATCGATGCAGAGCTTTTTGAAGAATTTTATTTCTGTCTTAATGATATGCATAAAATTCTGAAACAGTGTAGATCGACTCAGGATATAAAGAGGTAAACGTAACTTCCACTCTTCGTGGCCCATTAGCTCAGTTGGTTAGAGCGTCGTGCTAATAACGCGAAGGTCGTGGGTTCGATCCCCCCATGGGCCAATGTGCTACTTTTTGCCAATATTTCCCAGATAAGTGTCACTTGATAAAAGAAAACCTTTCGATATCTTCAGAGCATCCTAAACCGTATGGCTTAACAAAGAGAGTGGCGATAAATAAAATTAAATCTGAACATAATTTATGGAAGTTAAATGTTTCTAAGTAAAACATATAATGTGTAAATGATTTAATTAAAGTTTACATCGATGCAGAGCTTTTTGAAGAATTTTATTTCTGTCTTAATGATATGCATAAAATTCTGAAACAGTGTAGATCGACTCAGGATATAAAGAGGTAAACGTAACTTCCACTCTTCGTGGCCCATTAGCTCAGTTGGTTAGAGCGTCGTGCTAATAACGCGAAGGTCGTGGGTTCGATCCCCCCATGGGCCAATGTGCTACTTTTTGCCAATATTTCCCAGATAAGTGTCACTTGATAAAAGAAAACCTTTCGATATCTTCAGAGCATCCTAAACCGTATGGCTTAACAAAGAGAGTGGCGATAAATAAAATTAAATCTGAACATAATTTATGGAAGTTAAATGTTTCTAAGTAAAACATATAATGTGTAAATGATTTAATTAAAGTTTACATCGATGCAGAGCTTTTTGAAGAATTTTATTTCTGTCTTAATGATATGCATAAAATTCTGAAACAGTGTAGATCGACTCAGGATATAAAGAGGTAAACGTAACTTCCACTCTTCGTGGCCCATTAGCTCAGTTGGTTAGAGCGTCGTGCTAATAACGCGAAGGTCGTGGGTTCGATCCCCCCATGGGCCAATGTGCTACTTTTTGCCAATATTTCCCAGATAAGTGTCACTTGATAAAAGAAAACCTTTCGATATCTTCAGAGCATCCTAAACCGTATGGCTTAACAAAGAGAGTGGCGATAAATAAAATTAAATCTGAACATAATTTATGGAAGTTAAATGTTTCTAAGTAAAACATATAATGTGTAAATGATTTAATTAAAGTTTACATCGATGCAGAGCTTTTTGAAGAATTTTATTTCTGTCTTAATGATATGCATAAAATTCTGAAACAGTGTAGATCGACTCAGGATATAAAGAGGTAAACGTAACTTCCACTCTTCGTGGCCCATTAGCTCAGTTGGTTAGAGCGTCGTGCTAATAACGCGAAGGTCGTGGGTTCGATCCCCCCATGGGCCAATGTGCTACTTTTTGCCAATATTTCCCAGATAAGTGTCACTTGATAAAAGAAAACCTTTCGATATCTTCAGAGCATCCTAAACCGTATGGCTTAACAAAGAGAGTGGCGATAAATAAAATTAAATCTGAACATAATTTATGGAAGTTAAATGTTTCTAAATAAAACATATAATGTGTAAATGATTTAATTAAAGTTTACATCGATGCAGAGCTTTTTGAAGAATTTTATTTCTGTCTTAATGATATATATAAAATTCTGAAACAGTGTAGATCGACTCAGGATATAAAGAGGTAAACGTAACTTCCACTCTTCGTGGCCCATTAGCTCAGTTGGTTAGACCGTCGTGCTAATAACGCGAAGGTCGTGGGTTCGATCCCCCCATGGGCCAATGTGCTACTTTTTGCCAATATTTCCCAGATAAGTGTCACTTGATAAAAGAAAACCTTTCGATATCTTCAGAGCATCCTAAACCGTATGGCTTAACAAAGAGAGTGGCGATAAATAAAATTAAATCTGAACATAATTTATGGAAGTTAAATGTTTCTAAATAAAACATATAATGTGTAAATGATTTAATTAAAGTTTACATCGATGCAGAGCTTTTTGAAGAATTTTATTTCTGTCTTAATGATATGCATAAAATTCTGAAACAGTGTAGATCGACTCAGGATATAAAGAGGTAAACGTAACTTCCACTCTTCGTGGCCCATTAGCTCAGTTGGTTAGAGCGTCGTGCTAATAACGCGAAGGTCGTGGGTTCGATCCCCCCATGGGCCAATGTGCTACTTTTTGCCAATATTTCCCAGATAAGTGTCACTTGATAAAAGAAAACCTTTCGATATCTTCAGAGCATCCTAAACCGTATGGCTTAACAAAGAGAGTGGCGATAAATAAAATTAAATCTGAACATAATTTATGGAAGTTAAATGTTTCTAAGTAAAACATATAATGTGTAAATGATTTAATTAAAGTTTACATCGATGCAGAGCTTTTTGAAGAATTTTATTTCTGTCTTAATGATATGCATAAAATTCTGAAACAGTGTAGATCGACTCAGGATATAAAGAGGTAAACGTAACTTCCACTCTTCGTGGCCCATTAGCTCAGTTGGTTAGAGCGTCGTGCTAATAACGCGAAGGTCGTGGGTTCGATCCCCCCATGGGCCAATGTGCTACTTTTTGCCAATATTTCCCAGATAAGTGTCACTTGATAAAAGAAAACCTTTCGATATCTTCAGAGCATCCTAAACCGTATGGCTTAACAAAGAGAGTGGCGATAAATAAAATTAAATCTGAACATAATTTATGGAAGTTAAATGTTTCTAAATAAAACATATAATGTGTAAATGATTTAATTAAAGTTTACATCGATGCAGAGCTTTTTGAAGAATTTTATTTCTGTCTTAATGATAAAATTCTGAAACAGTGTAGATCGACTCAGGATATAAAGAGGTAAACGTAACTTCCACTCTTCGTGGCCCATTAGCTCAGTTGGTTAGAGCGTCGTGCTAATAACGCGGAGGTCGTGGGTTCGATCCCCCCATGGGCCAATGTGCTACTTTTTGCCAATATTTCCCAGATAAGTGTCACTTGATAAAAGAAAACCTTTCGATATCTTCAGAGCATCCTAAACCGTATGGCTTAACAAAGAGAGTGGCGATAAATAAAATTAAATCTGAACATAATTTATGGAAGTTAAATGTTTCTAAGTAAAACATATAATGTGTAAATGATTTAATTAAAGTTTACATCGATGCAGAGCTTTTTGAAGAATTTTATTTCTGTCTTAATGATATGCATAAAATTCTGAAACAGTGTAGATCGACTCAGGATATAAAGAGGTAAACGTAACTTCCACTCTTCGTGGCCCATTAGCTCAGTTGGTTAGAGCGTCGTGCTAATAACGCGAAGGTCGTGGGTTCGATCCCCCCATGGGCCAATGTGCTACTTTTTGCCAATATTTCCCAGATAAGTGTCACTTGATAAAAGAAAACCTTTCGATATCTTCAGAGCATCCTAAACCGTATGGCTTAACAAAGAGAGTGGCGATAAATAAAATTAAATCTGAACATAATTTATGGAAGTTAAATGTTTCTAAATAAAACATATAATGTGTAAATGATTTAATTAAAGTTTACATCGATGCAGAGCTTTTTGAAGAATTTTATTTCTGTCTTAATGATATGCATAAAATTCTGAAACAGTGTAGATCGACTCAGGATATAAAGAGGTAAACGTAACTTCCACTCTTCGTGGCCCATTAGCTCAGTTGGTTAGAGCGTCGTGCTAATAACGCGAAGGTCGTGGGTTCGATCCCCCCATGGGCCAATGTGCTACTTTTTGCCAATATTTCCCAGATAAGTGTCACTTGATAAAAGAAAACCTTTCGATATCTTCAGAGCATCCTAAACCGTATGGCTTAACAAAGAGAGTGGCGATAAATAAAATTAAATCTGAACATAATTTATGGAAGTTAAATGTTTCTAAGTAAAACATATAATGTGTAAATGATTTAATTAAAGTTTACATCGATGCAGAGCTTTTTGAAGAATTTTATTTCTGTCTTAATGATATGCATAAAATTCTGAAACAGTGTAGATCGACTCAGGATATAAAGAGGTAAACGTAACTTCCACTCTTCGTGGCCCATTAGCTCAGTTGGTTAGAGCGTCGTGCTAATAACGCGAAGGTCGTGGGTTCGATCCCCCCATGAGCCAATGTGCTACTTTTTGCCAATATTTCCCAGATAAGTGTCACTTGATAAAAGAAAACCTTTCGATATCTTCAGAGCATCCTAAACCGTATGGCTTAACAAAGAGAGTGGCGATAAATAAAATTAAATCTGAACATAATTTATGGAAGTTAAATGTTTCTAAGTAAAACATATAATGTGTAAATGATTTAATTAAAGTTTACATCGATGCAGAGCTTTTTGAAGAATTTTATTTCTGTCTTAATGATATGCATAAAATTCTGAAACAGTGTAGATCGACTCAGGATATAAAGAGGTAAACGTAACTTCCACTCTTCGTGGCCCATTAGCTCAGTTGGTTAGAGCGTCGTGCTAATAACGCGAAGGTCGTGGGTTCGATCCCCCCATGGGCCAATGTGCTACTTTTTGCCAATATTTCCCAGATAAGTGTCACTTGATAAAAGAAAACCTTTCGATATCTTCAGAGCATCCTAAACCGTATGGCTTAACAAAGAGAGTGGCGATAAATAAAATTAAATCTGAACATAATTTATGGAAGTTAAATGTTTCTAAGTAAAACATATAATGTGTAAATGATTTAATTAAAGTTTACATCGATGCAGAGCTTTTTGAAGAATTTTATTTCTGTCTTAATGATATGCATAAAATTCTGAAACAGTGTAGCTCGACTCAGGATATAAAGAGGTAAACGTAACTTCCACTCTTCGTGGCCCATTAGCTCAGTTGGTTAGAGCGTCGTGCTAATAACGCTAAGGTCGTGGGTTCGATCCCCCCATGGGCCAATGTGCTACTTTTTGCCAATATTTCCCAGATAAGTGTCACTTGATAAAAGAAAACCTTTCGATATCTTCAGAGCATCCTAAACCGTATGGCTTAACAAAGAGAGTGGCGATAAATAAAATTAAATCTGAACATAATTTATGGAAGTTAAATGTTTCTAAGTAAAACATATAATGTGTAAATGATTTAATTAAAGTTTACATCGATGCAGAGCTTTTTGAAGAATTTTATTTCTGTCTTAATGATATGCATAAAATTCTGAAACAGTGTAGATCGACTCAGGATATAAAGAGGTAAACGTAACTTCCACTCTTCGTGGCCCATTAGCTCAGTTGGTTAGAGCGTCGTGCTAATAACGCGAAGGTCGTGGGTTCGATCCCCCCATGGGCCAATGTGCTACTTTTTGCCAATATTTCCCAGATAAGTGTCACTTGATAAAAGAAAACCTTTCGATATCTTCAGAGCATCCTAAACCGTATGGCTTAACAAAGAGAGTGGCGATAAATAAAATTAAATCTGAACATAATTTATGGAAGTTAAATGTTTCTAAATAAAACATTTAATGTGTAAATGATTTAATTAAAGTTTACATCGATGCAGAGCTTTTTGAAGAATTTTATTTCTGTCTTAATGATATATATAAAATTCTGAAACAGTGTAGATCGACTCAGGATATAAAGAGGTAAACGTAACTTCCACTCTTCGTGGCCCATTAGCTCAGTTGGTTAGAGCGTCGTGCTAATAACGCGAAGGTCGTGGGTTCGATCCCCCCATGGGCCAATGTACTACTTTTTGCCAATATTTCCCAGATAAGTGTCACTTGATAAAAGAAAACCTTTCGATATCTTCAGAGCATCCTAAACCGTATGGCTTAACAAAGAGAGTGGCGATAAATAAAATTAAATCTGAACATAATTTATGGAAGTTAAATGTTTCTAAATAAAACATATAATGTGTAAATGATTTAATTAAAGTTTACATCGATGCAGAGCTTTTTGAAGAATTTTATTTCTGTCTTAATGATATATATAAAATTCTGAAACAGTGTAGATCGACTCAGGATATAAAGAGGTAAACGTAACTTCCACTCTTCGTGGCCCATTAGCTCAGTTGGTTAGAGCGTCGTGCTAATAACGCGAAGGTCGTGGGTTCGATCCCCCCATGGGCCAATGTGCTACTTTTTGCCAATATTTCCCAGATAAGTGTCACTTGATAAAAGAAAACCTTTCGATATCTTCAGAGCATCCTAAACCGTATGGCTTAACAAAGAGAGTGGCGATAAATAAAATTAAATCTGAACATAATTTATGGAAGTTAAATGTTTCTAAATAAAACATATAATGTGTAAATGATTTAATTAAAGTTTACATCGATGCAGAGCTTTTTGAAGAATTTTATTTCTGTCTTAATGATATATATAAAATTCTGAAACAGTGTAGATCGACTCAGGATATAAAGAGGTAAACGTAACTTCCACTCTTCGTGGCCCATTAACTCAGTTGGTTAGAGCGTCGTGCTAATAACGCGAAGGTCTTGGGTTCGATCCCCCCATGGGCCAATGTGCTACTTTTTGCCAATATTTCCCAGATAAGTGTCACTTGATAAAAGAAAACCTTTCGATATCTTCAGAGCATCCTAAACCGTATGGCTTAACAAAGAGAGTGGCGATAAATAAAATTAAATCTGAACATAATTTATGGAAGTTAAATGTTTCTAAATAAAACATATAATGTGTAAATGATTTAATTAAAGTTTACATCGATGCAGAGCTTTTTGAAGAATTTTATTTCTGTCTTAATGATATATATGAAATTCTGAAACAGTGTAGATCGACTCAGGATATAAAGAGGTAAACGTAACTTCCACTCTTCGTGGCCCATTAGCTCAGTTGGTTAGAGCGTCGTGCTAATAACGCGAAGGTCGTGGGTTCGATCCCCCCATGGGCCAATGTGCTACTTTTTGCCAATATTTCCCAGATAAGTGTCACTTGATAAAAGAAAACCTTTCGATATCTTCAGAGCATCCTAAACCGTATGGCTTAACAAAGAGAGTGGCGATAAATAAAATTAAATCTGAACATAATTTATGGAAGTTAAATGTTTCTAAATAAAACATATAATGTGTAAATGATTTAATTAAAGTTTACATCGATGCAGAGCTTTTTGAAGAATTTTATTTCTGTCTTAATGATATATATAAAATTCTGAAGCAGTGTAGATCGACTCAGGATATAAAGAGGTAAACGTAACTTCCACTCTTCGTGGCCCATTAGCTCAGTTGGTTAGAGCGTCGTGCTAATAACGCGAAGGTCGTGGGTTCGATCCCCCCATGGGCCAATGTGCTACTTTTTGCCAATATTTCCCAGATAAGTGTCACTTGATAAAAGAAAACCTTTCGATATCTTCAGAGCATCCTAAACCGTATGGCTTAACAAAGAGAGTGGCGATAAATAAAATTAAATCTGAACATAATTTATGGAAGTTAAATGTTTCTAAATAAAACATATAATGTGTAAATGATTTAATTAAAGTTTACATCGATGCAGAGCTTTTTGAAGAATTTTATTTCTGTCTTAATCATATATATAAAATTCTGAAACAGTGTAGATCGACTCAGGATATAAAGAGGTAAACGTAACTTCCACTCTTCGTGGCCCATTAGCTCAGTTGGTTAGAGCGTCGTGCTAATAACGCGAAGGTCGTGGGTTCGATCCCCCCATGGGCCAATGTGCTACTTTTTGCCAATATTTCCCAGATAAGTGTCACTTGATAAAAGAAAACCTTTCGATATCTTCAGAGCATCCTAAACCGTATGGCTTAACAAAGAGAGTGGCGATAAATAAAATTAAATCTGAACATAATTTATGGAAGTTAAATGTTTCTAAATAAAACATATAATGTGTAAATGATTTAATTAAAGTTTACATCGATGCAGAGCTTTTTAAGAAGTTTATTTCTGTCTTAATGATATATATAAAATTCTGAAACAGTGTAGATCGACTCAGGATATAAAGAGGTAAACGTAACTTCCACTCTTCGTGGCCCATTAGCTCAGTTGGTTAGAGCGTCGTGCTAATAACGCGAAGGTCTTGGGTTCGATCCCCCCATGGGCCAATGTGCTACTTTTTGCCAATATTTCCCAGATAAGTGTCACTTGATAAAAGAAAACCTTTCGATATCTTCAGAGCATCCTAAACCGTATGGCTTAACAAAGAGAGTGGCGATAAATAAAATTAAATCTGAACATAATTTATGGAAGTTAAATGTTTCTAAATAAAACATATAATGTGTAAATGATTTAATTAAAGTTTACATCGATGCAGAGCTTTTTGAAGAATTTTATTTCTGTCTTAATGATATATATGAAATTCTGAAACAGTGTAGATCGACTCAGGATATAAAGAGGTAAACGTAACTTCCACTCTTCGTGGCCCATTAGCTCAGTTGGTTAGAGCGTCGTGCTAATAACGTGAAGGTCGTGGGTTCGATCCCCCCATGGGCCAATGTGCTCCTTTTTGCCAATATTTCCCAGATAAGTGTCACTTGATAAAAGAAAACCTTTCGATATCTTCAGAGCATCCTAAACCGTATGGCTTAACAAAGAGAGTGGCGATAAATAAAATTAAATCTGAACATAATTTATGGAAGTTAAATGTTTCTAAATAAAACATATAATGTGTAAATGATTTAATTAAAGTTTACATCGATGCAGAGCTTTTTGAAGAATTTTATTTCTGTCTTAATGATATGCATAAAATTCTGAAACAGTGTAGATCGACTCAGGATATAAAGAGGTAAACGTAACTTCCACTCTTCGTGGCCCATTAGCTCAGTTGGTTAGAGCGTCGTGCTAATAACGCGAAGGTCGTGGGTTCGATCCCCCCATGGGCCAATGTGCTACTTTTTGCCAATATTTCCCAGATAAGTGTCACTTGATAAAAGAAAACCTTTCGATATCTTCAGAGCATCCTAAACCGTATGGCTTAACAAAGAGAGTGGCGATAAATAAAATTAAATCTGAACATAATTTATGGAAGTTAAATGTTTCTAAATAAAACATATAATGTGTAAATGATTTAATTAAAGTTTACATCGATGCAGAGCTTTTTGAAGAATTTTATTTCTGTCTTAATGATATGCATAAAATTCTGAAACAGTGTAGATCGACTCAGGATATAAAGAGGTAAACGTAACTTCCACTCTTCGTGGCCCATTAGCTCAGTTGGTTAGAGCGTCGTGCTAATAACGCGAAGGTCGTGGGTTCGATCCCCCCTTGGGCCAATGTGCTACTTTTTGCCAATATTTCCCAGATAAGTGTCACTTGATAAAAGAAAACCTTTCGATATCTTCAGAGCATCCTAAACCGTATGGCTTAACAAAGAGAGTGGCGATAAATAAAATTAAATCTGAACATAATTTATGGAAGTTAAATGTTTCTAAATAAAACATATAATGTGTAAATGATTTAATTAAAGTTTACATCGATGCAGAGCTTTTTGAAGAATTTTATTTCTGTCTTAATGATATATATGAAATTCTGAAACAGTGTAGATCGACTCAGGATATAAAGAGGTAAACGTAACTTCCACTCTCCGTGGCCCATTAGCTCAGTTGGTTAGAGCGTCGTGCTAATAACGCGAAGGTCGTGGGTTCGATCCCCCATGGGCCAATGTGCTACTTTTTGCCAATATTTCCCAGATAAGTGTCACTTGATAAAAGAAAACCTTTCGATATCTTCAGAGCATCCTAAACCGTATGGCTTAACAAAGAGAGTGGCGATAAATAAAATTAAATCTGAACATAATTTATGGAAGTTAAATGTTTCTAAATAAAACATATAATGTGTAAATGATTTAATTAAAGTTTACATCGATGCAGAGCTTTTTGAAGAATTTTATTTCTGTCTTAATACTATGTATAAAATTCTGAAGCAGTGTAGATCGACTCAGGATATAAAGAGGTAAACGTAACTTCCACTCTTCGTGGCCCATTAGCTCAGTTGGTTAGAGCGTCGTGCTAATAACGCGAAGGTCGTGGGTTCGATCCCCCCATGGGCCAATGTGCTACTTTTTGCCAATATTTCCCAGATAAGTGTCACTTGATAAAAGAAAACCTTTCGATATCTTCAGAGCATCCTAAACCGTATGGCTTAACAAAGAGAGTGGCGATAAATAAAATTAAATCTGAACATAATTTATGGAAGTTAAATGTTTCTAAATAAAACATATAATGTGTAAATGATTTAATTAAAGTTTACATCGATGCAGAGCTTTTTGAAGAATTTTATTTCTGTCTTAATGATATGCATAAAATTCTGAAACAGTGTAGATCGACTCAGGATATAAAGAGGTAAACGTAACTTCCACTCTTCGTGGCCCATTAGCTCAGTTGGTTAGAGCGTCGTGCTAATAACGCGAAGGTCGTGGGTTCGATCCCCCCTTGGGCCAATGTGCTACTTTTTGCCAATATTTCCCAGATAAGTGTCACTTGATAAAAGAAAACCTTTCGATATCTTCAGAGCATCCTAAACCGTATGGCTTAACAAAGAGAGTGGCGATAAATAAAATTAAATCTGAACATAATTTATGGAAGTTAAATGTTTCTAAATAAAACATATAATGTGTAAATGATTTAATTAAAGTTTACATCGATGCAGAGCTTTTTGAAGAATTTTATTTCTGTCTTAATGATATATATGAAATTCTGAAACAGTGTAGATCGACTCAGGATATAAAGAGGTAAACGTAACTTCCACTCTCCGTGGCCCATTAGCTCAGTTGGTTAGAGCGTCGTGCTAATAACGCGAAGGTCGTGGGTTCGATCCCCCCATGGGCCAATGTGCTACTTTTTGCCAATATTTCCCAGATAAGTGTCACTTGATAAAAGAAAACCTTTCGATATCTTCAGAGCATCCTAAACCGTATGGCTTAACAAAGAGAGTGGCGATAAATAAAATTAAATCTGAACATAATTTATGGAAGTTAAATGTTTCTAAATAAAACATATAATGTGTAAATGATTTAATTAAAGTTTACATCGATGCAGAGCTTTTTGAAGAATTTTATTTCTGTCTTAATACTATGTATAAAATTCTGAAGCAGTGTAGATCGACTCACGATATAAAATTAAATCACTTGATAAAAGAAAACCTTTCGATATCTTCAGAGCATCCTAAACCGTATGGCTTAACAAAGAGAGTGGCGATAAATAAAATTAAATCTGAACATAATTTATGGAAGTTAAATGTTTCTAAACAAAACATATAATGTGTAAATGATTTAATTAAAGTTTACATCGATGCAGAGCTTTTTGAAGAATTTTATTTCTGTCTTAATAGTAGATCGACTCAGGATATAAAGAATTAAACGTATCTACCGCTATTCGCGTTCCATTAGCTCAGTTGGTTAGAGCATCGTGCTAATAACGCGAAGGTCGTGGGTTCGATCCCCCCATGGGCCAATGTGCTACTTTTCGCCAATATTTCCCAGATAAGTGTCACTTGATAAAAGAAAACCTTTCGATATCTTCAGAGCATCCTAAACCGTATGGCTCAACAAAGAGATTGGCGATAAATAAAATTAAATCTGAACATAATTTATGGAAGTTAAATGTTTCTAAACAAAACATATAATGTGTAAATGATTTAATTAAAGTTTACATCGATGCAGAGCTTTTTGAAGAATTTTATTTCTGTCTTAATAGTAGATCGACTCAGTATATAAAGAATTAAACGTATCTACCGCTATTCGCGGCCCATTAGCTCAGTTGGTTAGAGCATCGTGCTAATAACGCGAAGGTCGTGGGTTCGATCCCCCCATGGGCCAATGTGCTACTTTTCGCCAATATTTCCCAGATAAGTGTCACTTGATAAAAGAAAACCTTTCGATATCTTCAGAGCATCCTAAACCGTATGGCTTAACAAAGAGAGTGGCGATGAATAAAATTAAATCTGAACATAATTTATGGAAGTTAAATGTTTCTAAATAAAACATATAATGTGTAAATGATTTAATTAAAGTTTACATCGATGCAGAGCTTTTTGAAGAATTTTATTTCTGTCTTAATGATATGTATAAAATTCTGAAACAGTGTAGATCGACTCAGGATATAAAGAGGTAAACGTAACTTCCACTTTTCGTGGCCCATTAGCTCAGTTGGTTAGAGCGTCGTGCTAATAACGCGAAGGTCGTGGGTTCGATCCCCCCATGGGCCAATGTGCTACTTTTTGCCAATATTTCCCAGATATGTGTCACTTGATAAAAGATCTTTCGATATCTTCAGAGCATCCTAAACCGTACGGCTTAACAAAGAGAGTGGCGATAAATAAAATTAAATCTGAACATAATTTATGGAAGTTAAATGTTTCTAAATAAAACATATAATGTGTAAATGATTTAATTAAAGTTTACATCGATGCACAGCTTTTTGAAGAATTTTATTTCTGTCTTAATAATATGTATAAAATTCTGAAACAGTGTAGATCGACTCAGGATATAAAGAAGTAAACGTAACTTCCACTCTTCGTGGCCCATTAGCTCAGTTAGAGCGTCGTGCTAACGCGATGGCTAATAACGCGAATAATATATATATATCTTCTTCATATATGTGTAATTTTATTGGCAAATATTAAGTGATTGCACATCTATAGATCTGCCCATTTACTTCATATTTGAACCCAGAAAATGGATTTTAGAAATTTAGATAAACACACTAAGCATAAACAAACTGTCAATATTATTATATTTAAAACATTACATATATCTTTATGATTTTTATTTGATTATGTACAGTTTTTCTTACTTTTAAATCAAATCTAATCAGCACATATACGCTTAGCTTCCACTCTAACAATGTGTGCTGTCCTAATAAAAGTTCCATATTTTTAGATCATTGTAAGTGTAAAAAATAACTTACTGTTAACTACCGTTAACACGTTCAGCGCCATATCAGCCATCGGTGGCTGACACTGAACTTTCCGTTTAGGCCACGTCAGCCACTGGTGGCTGATAGTGTGAAATATGATATAAAACTGAAAAAAAATACGTAGTTTTAAGTAATTAAATAATTTAATAGTTTTAAGTAATTAATTTCTACTGACAATTTACTTAAAATTTACTTAATTTTTTATTATTATAGGATTATATCATTAAGGCATTTTAGTGGATTTTATTGAAACACAGTAAACTTAACACGCTTCTAATAAGCAGCGCGCGTGGCCTGAATGGGATTTCCTTAGGAATTCGCGTGGCATTCAATGTGTTAATTTTTTCAGTAATTGGCCATCTATTGCCAAAATTATGTAATATATTCAGAACTTTGACGTTTAAATACATAGTTTTTCACCATCAGTACTTTAAAAGTACTGTTTTGTAGGGGTGAAAAACTATGGATTTAAACGTCAAAGTTCCACAGGAATTAGAGTTTTAACATGAATATGATGTATCGCTTTCCCTTTCCATATTTGGATGGAAAACGGCGCACAGCAAGTTTAATGTTTCGTACTTTACTTTTACTCTTGCTTTCATCATTTCTTTCTCAGAACACAGGTAGGTACTGGTACCTGCTTCAGTGCATTTATTCGCTTCAGTTAACATCCGAAAGGTTTCAGTAGAAGCTGAAACAAAACTCACTTCCAGCAAATAAAAAAAAATAATTTTGAAAGAAATCCTGTTCTTACTGCTTGAATAGCGTTTAGCAGAATTTACCATTCGCAGATTCTGAATGTAAGAGTTTTCACGGAGCATGATTATGTATCCTCTTTTTTTCTATTTATTTATTGCCTGAAATATTAATGAGGCTTTCTTGTTCAGACACGGTACGTTTTTGATTCTTGTAAACACATCGATGCATACCGCGATAGCAGTCATAAAAACCATTCGATTGACTTGAAACTTGGTAAATTTTCAAAAGAGAAATCATTTTTAATCACAGAAGAAACCTTATATTTATATAATATGCAATACGGGGATGGATAAAGAGTACATACATTTCGGTGAAAATTCATTTTATGTTTGTTGTTCTAACATTAATAACAATTTGAGATTAATGCAGTTTATGGTACAGTTTCGCACGTTGTTCTCTTTGTTTTAATTACGTAATCTGCGTTATAGTGATTGCTGTGATACCGAATTTCGTGCATTTTGAGATTCATGCCCAACGAGTTAGATGTATCGAAATATACATGCATGCTGCATACATACGTATATATATGTGTGTGTATGTATATATATATATATATATACATATATATATATATATATATATTTTTTTTTTTTTTTTTTTTCACGTGAGCGAAATATATATATTGATTTTTCCAGTGCCAAATTCCGTAAATTTTCAGATTCATACTCATCAATGTAGATTAATCCAGTGATTTTTTTTTTCTTTTTTCATGTATGTGAAGCATACATACGTGCGTGATAGTGATTGTTGCGATACCAGATTTTGTGCATTTTGATATTCATGCATATCGAGGTATAGTCCATTTCCTCATCAAAGGCATTTCAAGGCCACAGAATTCAGAGAGGGAGATCACGTGAATGAGATCACGTGCTCAATTCCATCCAGTGAGATATCGTTGTTTCTTCAGTAACCTAGCAACGGACGGGAAAAGTGAAATCACAGTTCATCTGAGCGTGGCCTTGAGGCGACTGCGTAAAGGAAATAGAGTATAGTGGTATCCACTACCCAGTGATGTTTTCTTGGTTTTGTTGTGCGTGTTAGCATACATACATAAGTGATAGTGATCGCGGTACCGAATTTCATGTATTTTGAGAATCATGCTCAGCGAGATATCGGTACTCAATAATGTTTTGTTTTTGTTTTCATGTGGGGAATCATATATAAGTGTGTAATAGTCATTGTTTCAATTCCAGATTTCGTGCTTTCATATATTTTATGAATTATTTATTTATTTAAGTGTGACTGATTGGTTATAATTTTGCAGCATTTAACTGAAATTTTATTTTAACTCGGTGCTGTTATACTTTTTACTTTTAAACTGTTTATTTTAGAATGTATTTTCCAGTGATTTTATCTACTTTAATAAAATTAAACATAATCCATACGTCTCATTAATATATTAAAACCAAAGCAACATTTAAAATCAGATAAAGAATACTAAAATTTTAAAAATACATTTTAATTTTTTTTCTATAGGGCACGTTTACTAATTTATAAAATTCTGCCTTGAACGAGGCTAAAGCTATTCCTCCGGAATACGTTCTGATATATTATGAATTTTTTTTGTAAATGTTGCGCTTTGTATGTTTGACAACGGGGAGGGCTAGTGTTTAGCCAAAACGTCTATCTTGTATTTTAATGTTTTTTAATTAAAATTTATTTTTTAAGCGTTTAAATTTTAGTATTCTTTATCTCATTTTAAATGTTGCTTTCATCTTATTTATTGCCATCCTGAGTATGGCATTTATTCATGGTGTCTCCTAGTCTCGTAAAGCATTACGAATTATTAGGACAAGAAAAATAACGCCAAATTGGCGATTTATTAGAAATACACCAAGCCGTTCCATAAAATACATTTCCATATTCATTTCACATAATAATAATATTTTATCTCAAAGGCTCGTTTTTGTCCCGCACTGAATTTTCGGAAAGGAAGACAATATTAATGACAAAAGAAACTGATGAGTGTATAAATTCTATATACTGGTCTAGCGGTATTATGAATGAAAGAAATAAATGTTTTGGTTCTATAATATAATAATAATAAGCGGATTCCTAGATGTTCTCTTTTTCAAAATTTGATTTTTATTATTATAAAAATTACCTCATTGGATAATTTCCCCCCCTAAAGATAAATTTTTGTCCCGCACTAAATTTTCAAAACATAAATGACTTTTATTTTTTTTTATTTTTTTTAAATTTCAAAAGAAGCATTATGATGATTGTATATTATAAATCTCATATAATAGCTGCGGTATTATGAAAAGAAAGAAAGAAATGTGAACTTAAATATTCGCTTTTATTCTATTTTGTATAATAATACGCAAATTCCACGACTTTTTCTGAAAATTTTTCTTTTTATTGCAATAATAATCATTATAATAACACGCGGTTGGTCTCTTTTATAGAACTTTCAGATGAAATAATTTTCTTTATATTTAAAAAAAAAAAAAAAAAAAAAAAGTTTAAAAAGCAAATAAAAGATTAAAAAGAAATGATGAAAGCAAACAACATATTTTTGAAATGATGTAAAATACGATACATACCAATATAATTTAAACTGAAAACAAATAGAGATTCATTTTAATATTAAAAGCTTTATACATTCAAACTCAGGTGTAATGTTATTTCGCTTGTGTCTTACAAATTCTGTTACATAAAATTTTCTCCTTTCGATGTATTTTTTTATTATGTTTATAATCATTTAAAGTTCAATTTAAATTTCAAATGATCATTTAATTTAATAATATCTACATACTTCTAGAACATATTTTCTCATAGTATTTACTTATTCTGTGAGTAGGTAAGAAATGAGAGTTGACCATCAGCAGGGTGAGGGACCGAGGGACCGGCAAGTCGTGCGGGTGCCGCACCACCCCCTGAGGGGTCCAGATGAGTTGGTATTGACCTTGAGACGCCCTCTAACTTAATCGTGAAAGATGACGAGGGTGTTAATGAGGAAATTTAATTAAAAAAATTAATGAGTGATTTATTGTAAAAGGTGACGATGGTTTTAAAGCGATGTTTGCGGTATAAGGTAAAAAGCAGGATATTGTTTGTGAGTCATTAGGAAATTAATTAGGAGGTTAATTAAGAGGTTAATTAGGAGGTTAATTAAGAAATTAATTAAAAATTTAAAAATTGGGAAATAAATAAGAAATCGATTGAATTTAAGGATGTGGATGTGGGTAGAGTATGCAAGAAAAAGAGAGGTTTGACTGGGGTTCGAACCCGGCACCTGGCAGTAAAAATATTTCCATAAGATTAAATGGAAATATTTCGTGCGCGAAACCACTGACCTATGGAAATATAGCCTGATGGTTCTATTTTAGGTATGAATGTGTGTGAGTGTATATATGGTGTTTCTATTATATGTCTGCACAGATCTTTTTAAACTGTACAAACATATATTTTTGGAAACTCATTTGAAGAGTTCCTTTTTTCTTTGAAATCCTCAAAAGAGGATTTCTTATTTATTTATTTTTTTTATTTATTTTTAAAAAAGGGGACCCACCATCCACCCGCCGCATGTGTGCGACGCCCCAATTTTTTATGAACTTGAATCATCATTTCTTCTTATTTTCTGATCTTCCAACTTTTTTAGGATCTTGTAACTTCATTTTCAATCTTCTAATTTTCTTTCTTGTAAGTTTTCGATCTTCTAATTTTCATTCTTCTAATTATCCTTCTTGCAAGTTTTAGATCTTCATATATTGAAATCTTCAGTTTTTTCTTTCATGTTTTAAAGGGGACCCACCATCCACCCGCCGCATGTGTGCGACGCCCCAATTTTTTCTGATCTTCTAACTTTTCCAGGGTCTTGCAACTTTATTTTTAATCTTCTATGTTCCAGATCTTCAAATTTTTAGGTTTTTTAATTTTCACTCTAGCATGTTTCAGATCTTCTAATTTTCATTCTTTCAATTTTCAATCTTCTAATTTTTCATTCTGATCTTCTAATTTTTCTATGATCTTGGAACTTCATTTTCATTCTTCTAATTTTCTTTCTTATAAGTTTGAGATCTTCTTATTTTCAAATCTTCAGTTTTTTCTTTAATGTTTTAAAGGGGACCCACCATCCACCCGCCGCATGTGTGCGACGCCCCAATTTTTTCTGATCTTCTAACTTTTCTGAAATCTTCCATTTTTCAGATTTTTTTAAAAGATGATTATAATCTCAAATGTATAAGTGGAATTCGAACCCGGTGTCTTCCTTGAGTTATTTTAACAAAACCTATCACACCTTCAATAATGTGGAATCGCCTATATTCCCTATTCAATAAATGCTATAGTCTTCGAATCCTGTATACCCTTTAATAAATGTGGAATATCTAATTTTTTTATCTTTAGTAATTTAAACAGTGTAATTACAAAGTTATGAATTAAGGATTTTCTTCTGAAATATTTCAAATATTTTATGAAAACTGGCATTGAGAGTAAAAAAAAAAAAAAAAAAAAAATTAAGTATAAAGAATGAAAGAAAGTTTAGAAACATAGGTTATGACAGGGAATCGAGTCCGACACCCTACACTAAAAAATATTTTTGTAGTTTTCACGTATGTGTGAGTGATTTTTCTATTATATGTCTTTACAGTTCTTTTTAAACCTATGAACACAATTGTCTGAAAATTAATCAACCTTAAAAATAATTTTAATTTCAGAATAATAATTAAAATAATAACAATTTAACATCTTGAAAACGAAAAAATGCAACTTCTTCCTTTGAAAAGGACTTTTTCAAGCTTTTAAATAACAGCGTTTTTGGAAAAACCATGGAAAACTTACGGAATCATCGAAACATCGAATTATGTAACATCGAGAAGAGAGTGAAAAAACTAGTCACTTGCACAACTTTTGATGCGTTTAAGGAATTTGATAATGACTTAGTAGATGTGGAAAGATTAAAATCAAATGTATTAATGAACAGACCGATTTATGGGTTTACCATCCTCGAATTATCAAAACTGTTGATGTATAACTTTCATCACATGTACATAAAACAACATTATAATGAGAAAGCTGCACTCTTATTTTCAGATACAGACTCTTTAACAAAACGTATTACTACAGATAACATATATGAAGAAAAATCAACATCTTTTTGACTTTTCTGATTGCAATGGAATTTGCTGGTCTAAAATCGAAAGTGTATTTATTGAAATCAACTAACAGTGAAACAAGTAACTACCTATGAACAAAAAACTGAAATAAATCAAAAAATCATCATTTGTTCACAATTCGACAAAAAAAAAAAAAAAAAAAAAATGTCTTAATGCATTTGATGATAAACGGTATTTTTTGGATGATAGTGTCAACTCTTTAGCTTATGGTCATTATGGAATTGATCAAGATTTTTGTATTATAAACTTAAATATTGTAAAAGTTCATGAAGATACTGTAAACTATATTGTAAACTTCAGTAAAGTCTGAAAATTTATCAACCTTTAATATAATATTAATTTTAGAATAATAATTATAAAAATTTAACATCTTGCAAAATTAACTAAATATTTTATAAAAAAGCTAATGTCTGTGAAAATTTAGATAAAAGATTATTAAAATCTCAAATGTATAAGTGGAATTTGAACCCTGTGTCTACAAAAAAAAAAAAAAAAAAAAAAAAAAAAAATCACATTGAGTACATACATGTGTGATTTTTCTATTGTATGTCTTTATAGTTCTTTTAAACCTATGAATACTACTCTTCAAAAAGAATTTAATCATTTAATGAATAAAACAATAAAGTTTTAGTGTTTTTAGCTAACCTAATTTCAATCATAATTGAAGAGGATTTTCACCAAAGACTATTTTAATTTTTCATAATGTAGGGTTTTAAAAACAATTAAGTCTCTCCACTGCCCTCCAGATAAGGTGGTTAAATAATTGTCAACGTATTTAACTACTATACAGCTTTTTGCAGGTGTTTTTGGGCTAGGTTGAAGCGAACAAATGTCTTTTATATTTTCTACATTATGTATGTACAAAGACACCTTCACACCATTTTAGAAATACAGATGGTAACAACTCTCAGGTGCTTCTGTGAATCAAGTCCAGAGCGATGATTTCAAAAGAGGGGAAATAAAATTGTGTATTCCCTTCGGCTCTTCACGTGTTTCCAAATGATTTTGTTAAAATATAAATTCTTTTTTTCCTATGATGTTTTCAATTTAATATTGAGAATCTGATTGACATTTTTAATAAATTTTTTTAACCCTTTTTCAAATCACTACAAAAATTTAGCGAATAGAAGCGGTTTTGAGATATATTTAGATTCTAATTTCTACACTTTAATAGATTATTAATTAAATTTTTGAGTATTAAATTTTCGAATATATCTCCAAAAATTTTAGAGTATTTGTTAATAATTTAAATTTGATTTTCTACACTTTAATAGATTATTAATTAAATTTTTGAGTATTAAATTTTCGAATATATCTCCAAAAATTTTAGAGTATTTGTTAATAATTTAAATTTGATAGGTAAGGACTTAGTATCAATTTAAAGTGAAGAAGAAATTTTGTTTCTTGTCAAATTTATTTTAAGAAGTGAAGTTTCTTATTTTTTAATTTAAATACAATACTTCATAGTAATTATTTTTCAAGATGGTTGCCTGAACAGATATCATTTTGTTAAATGCATTTACTCATATATTAAATAGATTTCATCTTTATAATTTAGAGTTAGAGATTTTAAACCGACTTAAATTCTGAATGAATGAAATTACCAATTCATAAATTATCAATAAACTTTATGGAAAAATGATGATATATTACCTAATGTAAATTTTTACAATTGTTTAGGTGTTAACTTTAAAGAAAAGAGCTTTTAATCATACCTTTAATAAAATTTTTTATTATCTCCTAGAAATAAATAGATTATTTTAACTGAAAAATTCCCTGTTTGAAAATATCGTAACATATTGTGTTATATTTTTCATAAGAGACTGAAACTATCATTTTTCAGAAGTTACTTTACTGCAAAATAATAGCCGATGTCGAAAATTTCTATACCTAAAACAGTTATACTTGAGATATAACTTTTTGGAATCTTCTTTTCACTGTTATCGAACATATGTATGAACTTAAAAATTTTTACAAAGTGGTATTTAATTATAAATTTTCTTTAAATTTTCTTACACTCGTTAAAATATTGTAAGTCTTTTTATTTAAAGCTTTACGTTATAGTAGAAATCTTTCAACATTCTTAAAATAATATAAGTTTTCGAACAGAGTGATAATTAGAAATTACCATTTTTTCTAGTTTTTAACGCGATCTGGAATCGAACCTGACACTTCCCGAAAATTTTTTGTAACTCATTCTCAACAATAGTTATTTTAAGGTATATTTGCTAAGAATTATTTAACAATCTGTCTCAAAATAAAGAGTTTTCACTACTTTTCATCACTTTACCATAGTGAAATACGCCACCCTTTAAGCTATCTTTTACTCAGTTTTTCTTTACAAAGTTTGTAAATGATGAACACTAACTTTAAAAAAAATCAGAGTTGAAGAAATATTAATTTTTCTGTTTTTTAAATTCATGTTCACAGATGCATACTTAAATTTTATAAAGTGTATTTTATCATACTTAAAAAATATTATAAGCAAGTATTGTCGATTACAAACATATGTATACCTTCAAACTTTTAGAAATTAATTAACTTATTTTTAGAATTAAAATATAAGAAACTTATTTTAACAATAATACGATTCTAAATGTATGATAAAATCACAAAGTTACCAGCATAAGAGTCTAAGTATTTAAAAAAAAATCATGATGTATGAATTTTTAATGTTACACATGCGTTATTATATCTTATTTTTCAAAGTACTAAGTTTTTTAAATAAAATTCAGTTTGAACTTTTTTTCAGACATATGCTTCTAAACTGAAATTTTTGTGAATAAAAAATTTTTTTACTCAAAGTGTTTTATAAAAATTTGTCTCAGAAAATTTTACAAAACTTTTCGATAACTTATTTTTAGAATAAAAAATTTAAGAAACTTATTTTTTCTAATGATTAGAATGAAGTATAAAATTATTAATTTGATGTGACGAATTGTATGAATGAATGAGGTGAATTTTCTATTTTGAATGATATTGATTCTATGGAAACTCATTTTAAGAGTTCCCTTGTCTTTGAAATTCTTTGAAAGAATTTCTTGTTTATTTATCAATAATCTGTTTCCACACCACGAGTGACCAGTAGCATTTCTTTCAATTAACGAATTAATTAAAAGAACCACGTTAATTCTTTCAATTAATAAATTAATTTTTGAATGAAATGACATACTCGTCTTGTCGTAAGATTATCAGCGCATTACCTTTTTTTGAATGGAAAAGGTTCGCCTGGAGCTATATTTTAAAACCATGTAATATTTACTGACTCAGCAATATCATCCGAAGCATAAGTGCATCCGGCGTCCCATTTAAAGATAGATTATCGTTAGGGCAAGTAAACCTAACTTTGAACCATGGCCCGAGACATGCATCATGGAAGTGGTGGCCGCAAACGGATAACGTAATTACCCCCAGATCAGCATCAGTTATTGCCATTTGGCAAATCGTACAAAAATCTGGTTCCTACACAGGAGAAAAAAATAAAAATAAATAAATAAAAAATCGGACTAATTTTAAAAAATCTGAACGTAAAAGTTGATTAAAAATAAAAAATTAAACCCGATTTAAAAAAAAAAATAAATAAATAAATAAATAAATAAAAAATAAAAATAAATAAATAAATAAAAAATAAAAATAAATAAATAATTCTATGAAAAAATTTATAACTTACTTGTTCTGACATTTCTATAATCCTAAAAAATCGTCGATAAAATAGAAGGAAATCTTGGCTAAGTATGAGTAAAGTAGAAGAAAAAATGGGAGGACTTGTAAAAAACCTTCCGTATTTAAACATTTTTTCAATGTATGACGACATGGAAATGCGACCCCTCCTACTCATCCTTAGCCAGTACGAAGTACAATTATTAGAAAAAATACACCCAATAGCTGTTTGAATCATTCCTTAGGAATTCCTCTAAAAACATGCGAGAATAATAGTCAAACCAACAATTAAAAATAGTATAACAAGCGGGGGAGACCGCTCAAACTATAATGTTTAGATACTTCACACCCAACTCTGAAATTCTTTTGTTAATATAAGGATCGGTAGTTTAACCTAAAGCGCATGTATTTAACACCTGTTGCAAGCTATTTTTGAGGAATACTCTTGCAAGTCACCCTACTCTCTTTTGTTCACAGTGCGCTTTTGTTGATAAGTCGTTAAAATGAAAATGAAAATGCTTTTCACACAAACTGCAAATCTTCCTTTTTTAAACAAAACATTATTCTTTAAAAAATTATTCGGGGGTACTACCATTTCTCAAATTTCGATTGATTATACATATATAATTAAGTGAATTAGTTTCATATATATTAAACTAGTATTTTTTCTATTATATAAGTTTTAACACTATACTCCTCATAAAAATCGTGTGAATAAGTCGTGTTGAAGAATTTTAGCAAAGAATTAAAACCCATTATGTGTGAATAATTTTTGAAAAACAATAGTCTATACTAAATCGGATGAGAATTAAAAAGTGTACAAATCAAAATGCAGTTTAAGAAAATTCACTTTTTACTATTTTAGCGGATGTTATTATTAAATTATTTTAAATAGTCTAATGAAAAAAGTCAAAGTTTTTTATTCTTTTCTTTAAAGAGATTAGGATGATTTCATTCGAATGGTAATAGATTTAAATTTCGAAAGAGTGTGACATCGTACAATGAAAGAGTAGTTTTTATTGAAAAGTAGAGATGGTACATTCCTTTTAAAGAAACACACTTTTTCAAGAAAAGGAGAAAATTTGTTTTGAAAGATTTCTTTTTTGAACAACTCACCGGTAAGTTTCAAGGGAAACATCTTATATTTTACCACATTTTCGAGAGATAATAAAGAGGTTTTGACATTATGTTAGGGAGAGAGATTTTCAAACGTTAAAACAACTCCCCTAAAATTAAGATAAAATACTATACGTAAAAATCCTTAATTTTTGAAAACGAATCTAAAAGGAATAGAGTGAATAAAAATTAAAAAAAACGTCATTAATAATAAAATGTCACGTGATGTTTTAAAATATTTCATTTAAAAAATTAAACCTTAAAAATTTTTTTAAATAATTAGTGATTGAATAGTTAAATATTTTCAAAATTTGAGAGGGGGGGGGGGTGAGAATAACTTTATGAAAAAAGTGTATTTGATATGTATGAAAAACTTTTCTCAAAGTAAATTAAAAAAAAAAAAAAAAAAAAAATTCAATACTGAGAAAAACTTACGTTGAAAAAGTAAGGGAATTCTCTTATAAGTAGCATGTTTAAAAAGAGTGTTTTGATTGGACAAACTATTTTTTCCTCAGGTGATACTTTTATCACTATTCGTGAGGGGTAGAATATTATTACCGTCGAGACGAGTATTCTAATCTTACCATTTATACTAGCGAAAGCTGCGGAGCAAAGTTAAATTAAAACAATTTTTTCATACACTTCTTAAAGAACTATGGATTTTCCAAGATTTCAGGTGAGTGACATTTCAAAAAATATTTTAGCATCTTTTAGCATCTTTTAGTGCGATGAATTAAAAAAATATTTTCAATTTAGGTGTTTTCAAACACAATGTTAAACGATCAGGAGATAGTTGATGTTGTTGAATCGTCTGAAATTCAATGGGAATGTTTGAGCGATTTTTCAAATGACGACTACATAAGCGAGAATGAAACAATTCAAGTGGATAGTGCATCATCCATGACTAATGAAGTTAGTAAAACGAAAAAATTTAGAGAGAGTAACATCAAAAATTAATATAAAAGTTTGAAAAATTATTTTTTTATTATAGATAAATAATGATGATGAAAATTCAGATGACATCCTCCCACAAGTGGTTGAGTCGAGTGAAAACCATTTTGAAAATGCCCAGAGATTTACACCTGACGCTGTCGAAATTATTGAAATCTCTTCATCAAGCTCGTTACCATCAACTAATATAAATCAGAATAATCTTCAATCCAATTTCTCGCAGGAAGATTTGTTATGCTCCATTTGTTACTCACAGAGTACTGAATTAAAAATTTTGAAACTCGAGTGTGGACACAAATTCCACGATCAGTGTATATTAAAATGGCTTAAAAGTAGCGGTATTTGTCCCGTATGTAGAAATAGAGTTTTAAGTGATGATGAAGAGGAGCAATCTCAAAGCCCAGAATATGATATCTGATTTAATAGAATTTAATTTAATATAATAATAGTAGTAAATAAATTATTTATAAAATATTTTTTAAGAGTAAATTCAATAAAATCTTTTCATTATCTTTAATTATCTTTCATAATAAATCGTTATTTTTGTTGATTAAGAATATAAAATATATTTGATTTTTAAGAGTAAATTTCAAAACGATCAATTAATTAACTTCAAAAATTAATTGTTATTTTTGTTGATTAAGAATATAAAATATATTTGATTTTTAAGAGTAAATTTCAAAACGATCAATTAATTAACTTTAAAAATTAATTGTTATTTTTGTTGATTAAGAATCTAAATTTATTTTTATTAAAATATAATAGATTTTTACATAAAATCTTT
Organism: Salticus scenicus; assembly: GCA_963930645.1. Taxonomy (NCBI): domain Eukaryota; kingdom Metazoa; phylum Arthropoda; class Arachnida; order Araneae; family Salticidae; genus Salticus; species Salticus scenicus. Next base: position 107,254,803 of record OZ005650.1, on the reverse strand, counting down.
TCATTATCTTTAATTAACTTTCATAATAAATCGTTATTTTTGTTGATTAAGAATATAAAATATATTTGATTTTTAAGAGTAAATTTCAAAACGATCAATTAATCAACTTTAAAAATTAATTGTTATTTTTGTTGATTAAGAATATTAAATTTATTTGATTTTTAAGAGTAAATTTCAAAACGATCAATTAATTAACTTTAAAAATTAATTGTTATTTTTGTTGATTAAGAATCTAAATTTATTTTTATTAAAATATAATAGATTTTTACGTCGGAATTTTAGTAATTAAAATTAACATCTCATCTTTGTTAAAATAATTAAACCTAAAAATAATAGATTTTAATAAAAATTCAACCTGTTGTTTCATTTTTATGTTAAATGACTGGTCATTTTCCCTATGTGTTAAATGACCAGACATTTAACAATGGTTTTAAAATAGAGCTCCAGGCGAACCTTTTCCATTCAAAAAAAGGTAATGCGCTGATAATCTTACGACAAGACGAGTATGTCATTTCATTCAAAAATTAATTTATTAATTGAAAGAATTAACGTGGTTCTTTTAATTAATTCGTTAATTGAAAGTAATGCTACTGGTCACTCGTGGTGTGGAAACAGATTATTGATAAATAAACAAGAAATTCTTTCAAAGAATTTCAAAGACAAGGGAACTCTTAAAATGAGTTTCCATAGAATCAATATCATTCAAAATAGAAAATTCACCTCATTCATTCATACAATTCGTCACATCAAATTAATAATTTTATACTTCATTCTAATCATTAGAAAAAATAAGTTTCTTAAATTTTTTATTCTAAAAATAAGTTATTGAAAAGTTTTGTAAAATTTTCTGAGACAAATTTTTATAAAACACTTTGAGTAAAAAAAATTTTTATTCACAAAAAATTTCAGTTTAGAAGCATATGTCTGAAAAAAAGTTCAAACTGAATTTTATTTAAAAAACTTAGTACTTTGAAAAATAAGATATAATAACGCATGTGTAACATTAAAAATTCATACATCATGATTTTTTTTTAAATACTTAGACTCTTATGCTGGTAACTTTGTGATTTTATCATACATTTAGAATCGTATTATTGTTAAAATAAGTTTCTTATATTTTAATTCTAAAAATAAGTTAATTAATTTCTAAAAGTTTGAATGTATACATATGTTTGTAATCGACAATACTTGCTTATAATATTTTTTAAGTATGATAAAATACACTTTATAAAATTTAAGTATGCAACTGTGAACATGAATTTAAAAAACAGAAAAATTAATATTTCTTCAACTCTGATTTTTTTTAAAGTTAGTGTTCATCATTTACAAACTTTGTAAAGAAAAACTGAGTAAAAGATAGCTTAAAGGGTGGCGTATTTCACTATGGTAAAGTGATGAAAAGTAGTGAAAACTCTTTATTTTGAGACAGATTGTTAAATAATTCTTAGCAAATATACCTTAAAATAACTATTGTTGAGAATGAGTTACAAAAAATTTTCGGGAAGTGTCAGGTTCGATTCCAGATCGCGTTAAAAACTAGAAAAAATGGTAATTTCTAATTATCACTCTGTTCGAAAACTTATATTATTTTAAGAATGTTGAAAGATTTCTACTATAACGTAAAGCTTTAAATAAAAAGACTTACAATATTTTAACGAGTGTAAGAAAATTTAAAGAAAATTTATATTATTTTAAGAATGTTGAAAGATTTCTAGTATAACGTAAAGCTTTAAATAAAAAGACTTACAATATTTTAACGAGTGTAAGAAAATTTAAAGAAAATTTATAATTAAATACCACTTTGTAAAAATTTTTAAGTTCATACATATGTTCGATAACAGTGAAAAGAAGATTCCAAAAAGTTATATCTCAAGTATAACTGTTTTAGGTATAGAAATTTTCGACATCGGCTATTATTTTGCAGTAAAGTAACTTCTGAAAAATGATAGTTTCACTCTCTTATGAAAAATATAACACAATATGTTACGATATTTTCAAACAGGGAATTTTTCAGTTAAAATAATCTATTTATTTCTAGGAGATAATAAAAAAAATTATTAAAGGTATGATTAAAAGCTCTTTTCTTTAAAGTTAACACCTAAACAATTGTAAAAATTTACATTAGGTAATATATCATCATTTTTCCATAAAGTTTATTGATAATTTATGAATTGGTAATTTCATTCATTCAGAATTTAAGTCGGTTTAAAATCTCTAACTCTAAATTATAAAGATGAAATCTATTTAATATATGAGTAAATGCATTTAACAAAATGATATCTGTTCAGGCAACCATCTTGAAAAATAATTACTATGAAGTATTGTATTTAAATTAAAAAATAAGAAACTTCACTTCTTAAAATAAATTTGACAAGAAACAAAATTTCTTCTTCACTTTAAATTGATACTAAGTCCTTACCTATCAAATTTAAATTATTAACAAATACTCTAAAATTTTTGGAGATATATTCGAAAATTTAATACTCAAAAATTTAATTAATAATCTATTAAAGTGTAGAAATTAGAATCTAAATATATCTCAAAACCGCTTCTATTCGCTAAATTTTTGTAGTGATTTGAAAAAGGGTTAAAAAAATTTATTAAAAATGTCAATCAGATTCTCAATATTAAATTGAAAACATCATAGGAAAAAAAGAATTTCTATTTTAACAAAATCATTTGGAAACACGTGAAATGCCGAAGGGAATACACAATTTTATTTCCCCTCTTTTGAAATCATCGCTCTGGACTTGATTCACAGAAGCACCTGAGAGTTGTTACCATCTGTATTTCTAAAATGGTGTGAAGGTGTCTTTGTACATACATAATGTAGAAAATATAAAAGACATTTGTTCGCTTCAACCTAGCCCAAAAACACCTGCAAAAAGCTGTATAGTAGTTAAATACGTTGACAATTATTTAACCACCTTATCTGGAGGGCAGTGGAGAGACTTAATTGTTTTTAAAACCCTACATTATGAAAAATTAAAATAGTCTTTGGTGAAAATCCTCTTCAATTATGATTGAAATTAGGTTAGCTAAAAACACTAAAACTTTATTGTTTTATTCATTAAATGATTAAATTCTTTTTTAAGAGTAGTATTCATAGGTTTAAAATAACTATAAAGACATACAATAGAAAAACCACACATGTATGTACTCAATGTGAATATTTTTTTTTTTTTTTTTTTTTTTTTTTTTTTTTTGTAGACACAGGGTTCAAATTCCACTTATACATTTGAGATTTTAATCATCTTTTATCTAAATTTTCACAGACATTAGCTTTTTTAAAAAATATTTAGTTAATTTTGCAAGATGTTAAATTTTTATAATTATTATTCTAAAATTAATATTATATTAAAGGTTGATAAATTTTCAGACTTTACTGAAGTTTACAATATAGTTTACAGTATCTTCATGAACTTTTACAATATTTAAGTTTATAATACAAAAATCTTGATCAATTCCATAATGACCATAAGCTAAAGAGTTGACACTATCATCCAAAAAATACCGTTTATCATCAAATGCATTAAGACTTTTTTTTTTTTTTTTTTTTTGTCGAATTGTGAACAAATGATGATTTTTTGATTTATTTCAGTTTTTTGTTCATAGGTAGTTACTTGTTTCACTGTTAGTTGATTTCAATGAATACATTTTCGATTTTAGACCAGCAAATTCCATTGCAATCAGAAAAGTCAAAAAGATGTTGATTTTTCTTCATATATGTTATCTGTAGTAATACGTTTTGTTAAAGAGTCTGTATCTGTAAATAAGAGTGCAGCTTTCTCATTATAATGTTGTTTAATGTACATGTGATGAAAGTTATACATCAACAGTTTTGATAATTCGAGGATGGTAAACCCATAAATCGGTCTGTTCATTAATACATTTGATTTTAATCTTTCCACATCTACTAAGTCATTATCAAATTCCTTAAACGCATCAAAAGTTGTGCAAGTGACTAGTTTTTTCACTCTCTTCTCGATGTTACATAATTCGATGTTTCGATGATTCCGTAAGTTTTCCATGGTTTTTCCAAAAACGCTGTTATTTAAAAGCTTGAAAAAGTCCTTTTCAAAGGAAGAAGTTGCATTTTTTCGTTTTCAAGATGTTAAATTGTTATTATTTTAATTATTATTCTGAAATTAAAATTATTTTTAAGGTTGATTAATTTTCAGACAATTGTGTTCATAGGTTTAAAAAGAACTGTAAAGACATATAATAGAAAAATCACTCACACATACGTGAAAACTACTGAAATATTTTTTAGTGTAGGGTGTCGGACTCGATTCCCTGTCATAACCTATGTTTCTAAACTTTCTTTCATTCTTTATACTTAATTTTTTTTTTTTTTTTTACTCTCAATGCCAGTTTTCATAAAATATTTGAAAGATTTCAGAAGAAAATCCTTAATTCATAACTTTGTAATTACACTGTTTAAATTACTAAAGATAAAAAAATTAGATATTCCACATTTATTAAAGGGTATACAGGATTCGAAGACTATAGCATTTATTGAATAGGGAATATAGGCGATTCCACATTATTGAAGGTGTGATAGGTTTTGTTAAAATAACTCAAGGAAGACACCGGGTTCGAATTCCACTTATACATTTGAGATTATAATCATCTTTTAAAAAAATCTGAAAAATGGAAGATTTCAGAAAAGTTAGAAGATCAGAAAAAATTGGGGCGTCGCACACATGCGGCGGGTGGATGGTGGGTCCCCTTTAAAACATTAAAGAAAAAACTGAAGATTTGAAAATAAGAAGATCTCAAACTTACAAGAAAGAAAATTAGAAGAATGAAAATGAAGTTCCAAGATCATAGAAAAATTAGAAGATCAGAATGAAAAATTAGAAGATTGAAAATTGAAAGAATGAAAATTAGAAGATCTGAAACATGCAAGAGTGAAAATTAAAAACCTAAAAATTTGAAGATCTGGAACATAGAAGATTAAAAATAAAGTTGCAAGACCCTGGAAAAGTTAGAAGATCAGAAAAAATTGGGGCGTCGCACACATGCGGCGGGTGGATGGTGGGTCCCCTTTAAAACATCAAAGAAAAAAACTGAAGATTTCAATATATGAAGATCTAAAACTTGCAAGAAGGATAATTAGAAGAATGAAAATTAGAAGATCGAAAACTTACAAGAAAGAAAATTAGAAGATTGAAAATGAAGTTACAAGATCCTAAAAAAGTTGGAAGATCAGAAAATAAGAAGAAATGATGATTCAAGTTCATAAAAAATTGGGGCGTCGCACACATGCGGCGGGTGGATGGTGGGTCCCCTTTTTTAAAAATAAATAAAAAAATAAATAAATAAGAAATCCTCTTTTGAGGATTTCAAAGAAAAAAGGAACTCTTCAAATGAGTTTCCAAAAATATATGTTTGTACAGTTTAAAAAGAACTGTACAGACATATAATAGAAACACCATATATACACTCACACACATTCATACCTAAAATAGAACCATCAGGCTATATTTCCATAGGTCAGTGGTTTCGCGCACGAAAACTACTGTCTTATGGAAATATTTTTACTGCCAGGTGCCGGGTTCGAACCCCAGTCAAACCTCTCTTTTTCTTGCATACTCTACCCACATCCACATCCTTAAATTCAATCGATTTCTTATTTATTTCCCAATTTTTAAATTTTTAATTAATTTCTTAATTAACCTCCTAATTAACCTCTTAATTAACCTCCTAATTAATTTCCTAATGACTCACAAACAATATCCTGCTTTTTACCTTATACCGCAAACATCGCTTTAAAACCATCGTCACCTTTTACAATAAATCACTCATTAAATTTTTTAATTAATTTTCTTCATTAATACCCTCGTCATCTTTCACGATTAAGTTAGAGGGCGTCTCAAGGTCAATACCAACTCATCTAGACCCCTCAGGGGATGGTGCGGCACCCGCACGACTTGCCGGTCCCTCGGTCCCTCACCCTGCTGATGGTCAACTCTCATTTCTTACCTACTTCTGTGTATGATTCATGGTTATATTGTTGCCTTTATGTTGACTATTGTACATTGTTGCACATTGTTTATAAATTATTATTATTGTTCACTATATGTATATTGTTACCTATCTATGTTGAATGAAATATTACGTCATCTTCCCTTCCCCTTTTTTTTTTTTTTTTTATCATTTTTAAAACAGCTGAAATTTAAGCACTTTTCCGTTAGGTGAGAAAAAGATTATGTAATCACCTTCAATCACGTATTTTGGTGAGCATTTGGATATCGCTTTGTCATTTTACTGCATAGAATCCTATATATTCTAAGGAAATAATCATTTGTCTGAAAATTGCTTATGACGAAGAAATATTTTATACAAAATAAATTAAATGCACATATAAATTTAAAAGAAAGGCGTGAAATTTTAAATGTCGCATAACATTTTTTCTGACATTTCAGTTTTTGGCAATGATTGTAACTGTTGCCATATGAATTCTATTAATTCGAGCTCGCTAGCACATATTTTAAAGATAATGTCATTTGATTCACTGATAATGGAAAAGAACTGAAATCTGTTTATTACTCTGGTACTCTAAATGCCAAGAAATAATAGATTGGAAATAATTTGCTGCTTTAAAAATCAAATCAAATCAAATCAAATAATGCAAGTTTTTGGACAAAAATCTAAACAATATAAGAGTCAAAATTTAACAAGCTAGAATGTATTAAATATAGTTTTTTTTTTTTTTTTTTTTTCCAATTACGGTTAATCATTATAAATTTCGACCAAATAATAAAACATTCCATTATTTTTTTACAACTTATTTCAAGTTAAGCATATACATACTATGGGAGACCCATAAATCTGAAGACAATTCAAAAATTCATAAAAATTGAAGAAATTCGTAGAATTGAACGTGGTTTGCGAAGAAATTATCCTCGTACAGAAGAATTCTTTTTTATTGAAAAAAAAAAAAAAAGTTAAATTTTTCGTCGATAGAGGACGCTGCACGGATGCGAAACGATGAATATGCAAATCAGAGTCCTATAAATTGCACTGTTTTACGATTAACACAGATTTTTTATTTCTTATTGTGCCTTCTACTTGGGCATACATGAAATTTTAATTGCGTTGTAGACTTAGTGGATAAAGCGTTAAGCGTTATTGCTTAAGATATTTTTTCTCAGGTAAGAACGGCCGACTGAAACTGCGTTTGGCGATGCTATAACTCATTTGCAAACTATAATTTGTGGTGATGGCGGACACATAGAATAGGATTTATAGCCTGGAAACATTTGCAAGCAAATAAATATTGTTTTTCACGGAAATGTTTGATTTGCTCACGTACAGTACCCTCTATCGACGAAATTTTAACTATTAATTTTTTCTTTGCAAAAAAAAATCCTTCTTCACTAGAAGTACTTTTCACAATCCGCGTGTTCAATTCTATCAATTCCTTCAACTTTTATGAATTTTTGAAATGTCTGAAGACATATGGGACACCCGGTATATTCGATGGACTGAAGAGGAACAAAATGAATTACTTTGTTTCTATCTATGAACAAGTGAAATTGCTTTTGATGAAGAAATGGAAGGAAATAATAATAATAATAATATTACTATCCAGCCCATGTTTAAATGTATAAAAAGCCCATTTCTAGCCATGAAGTTATCCAATTAAATAATCGTCTTATTCCATTAATTTTTTTTATATATTAATTGCGAATTAGAATTATGTGATCATTTTTTGTGAGTTTAATTATAATCTTTTTTAGATTTTAAACTATCAAAAAAAATTTTTGAATCTACAATTTTTGCAAGAAAAATGTGAAATTGATAAGTTTAACCTCTGTTTAGCAAAAATAAACTGCGCGTTTTTGACATTTAACCGAGAGGTGAGGATGCTTCTGAAATATTTAAAAAAAAAGAAGGGTTAAAAGAAGAAGAAGAAAAACTCAAGTATCTGAAAATAAATTGGAAAAAAAAGGAAAAAATTAATTCCAAAAATAAAATTTTCAATTCATTTTTACCGATACATTGATGACATTATAATTTTTTATGTCAATAATTTTTCCCCTAATCTATTTAAATTTGAAAATCCTTCTCACCTTACCTTAACTCAAAATCTTCTCAACAATAACTGTATAAATTTCTTAGATTTAAAACTTAAACTTGATGGTAGTAAAATTTATACTGATCTGTATGACAAAAGACAAGATTTCAGTTTCGAAGTAAATTTATTTACACACTTTACTTCTTGTCTTCATATCTCTGTTTACAGAAATATCATTCTCAATCACCTCTTTCGTATACATAATCTTTGTTCATATAGGTTTAAAAACAAAAATATCTCTCACATAATTAATGTTGCTAAAAAAATGGGTTATCCTAAAAAATTTATTTATTCAATTGTTTATCATCAAGGGTCTCTGTCTAACACACAAAAAAAAAAAAAAAAAAAAAAAAAAACTACTAAGGTTTAATAAAAAAAAAAAAAAAAAAAATGGTGGATGGGTGGGCAGATGTTTGATTAAGGAGGAAGGGTGGTGTTGTTTGGCTGGTTGGTTGGGAGGGTATGATGCTGAATAAAATTAAAAAAAAAAAAAAAAAAAAAAAAAAGGTGGGGGGGGGGATTACTGTAAGTTACATTCTTATTTTTCTGGTTGATTACTATGAATTATGATATCTTTTATCCTTAAATTTAATTATGTGCATCTGGCTACTGAGGCTTCCCTTGTTAAGTTTGAACAATCCATCTATCTGCATAACAAAAATAAATAAGATCTTATATTATTAACTAAAGAAAAAGGAAGGGGAAAAAAATTCTTTTAAATTATAATTTTAATTATTGATGACTGCCTTTTAATGCTTATCCTTTTATGTGTGCTCTTTGTCATTATTGCTTGTATTTGAGTCTTCTTAAAACTTAACATTTAATACTTTGACTTCAAGATTACTTAATGTTGGGTTAATCATAAGTTCAATTCTTCTTAATACTTAATTGGTGCTAAAAATTCTTCTTATTACTTGATTGGTGCTAAAAATTATCTTAATCTTGCAGTCAATACTTCTAAATTATCTTAATCTTGCAGTAAATACATCTTAATTACACTCCTTATTGCATTGGCTTATTCTCCTGAAATTATTTAACTGACTTAATGTTTTTAAAGCTAACCGAAAGATGGCGCTGGCACTCTGATGTCTTATGCCTTCCTTCTTCAGTCCTTCACTTAAACTATTAATGTATTTGGTACGATTTAATTTAACTCTACTAGTTTTAATTTTAATTAACTCTAAAACTCTATTTTAACATTATCATTTAATCTTTACTCTGTGTTTTTTATCTTTAATAAAAATGCTCTGAAGTATATACGATTAATCGATAACTGTCGAGCTTTTATTTTACTTCAATTTAGGTTTTGGCATCATTCTTTTCTCCAGTTGGTGTTAAATATTATACATGTGGTTACTCAGCTTTTTTCATGATATCACTTTGGTTTCAATTAAGTTTTTAATTAATCTTTATTTAATCTTTATTTTAATTTAATATTTCACATATTTCTCATTCTTTATTGTCCTTACTGCATCGATCTTTCTCCAGTTGGTGTTAAATGTTATGCATGTGGTTACTCAGCTTTTTTCGTGATATCACTTTGGTTTCAATTAAGTTTTTAATTAATCTTTATTTAATCTTTGTTTTTATTTAATATTTCACATATTTCTCATTCTTTATTTTTCTTACTGCATCGATCGGGGCGTGAAATGATATAAATTGCTATGAATAGCAATATCGTTTTACGAAATCGTTGCAGTTTTCACAGCTTTATGAAGTATGCGCCCCTTGAAAAGTATGCTTCTAACTTTAAGCATTTACATCCAATTAATTCTGTGATTTTTTATATGTTTTTCTCTCTCATAAGTATAATGGTCCTTTTTTATTATCATTCAGGTCGGTGTAAGTTTTTCATGTTACTATCGTAACTCATTGGTTCTTAATCTATATCGCAACTTTTTGTGTAATTCTTTCCTCTATGTTAAATTCAGTTCTATATTTTAGTGTGCTGTTATTGTTTTAGTTCTATTAATTGCTAAATTTTAAGATTAAATTTTATTACGATATCTATTATATATATACATATATATATATATTGTAGTATAGTATTATAATATATTTACTAGATTTATATAAAATTTCAAAGATAGCATTCAGTACTTCTTTCAATACTAGTATACTAGTATTTGTTTTTTAGAATATTTCTTGGACACTTCCTGAAACTGCATTTTTCTACTATGAAGAGAGAAAAGTCGGTGGGTTTATCCTACTCACGTATAAATTTTTGTAAGTTGTTATAATATATTAAATGTATCTGCCCTTATTACCAAGCTTAATAATATATCAAGGGCTGTCCATAAATGATGTCACGCTTGGGGGGGGGGAGGGGGTTCGTGAAATTGTGACAGTTTGTGACAAGGGAGGGGAGGGGGGTAACAAAAAGTGTGACATCACATATTTCAGTTAAAATACAAACATATCAGCAGATGAAATACTTTACAACTGTTCTGTATTAATTTGGATTTTTTTTGTAAACCTTACTCTTAGTTCATACAAAATAACTACACGTATCATTATTATGGTTATATTTACAGATGTCATTAAGATCCATAGTCAACATTTAAAAATAAAATTTGAAATATGATCTCTAGTCTAATATTTTGTTTCTGAACTTCAAGTAATTATTGATGTATGTCATGTTCCGTGACATGTGGCAAGGGGGGGGGGTGTTATATTGAAACGTGACACTTTGTGACAAAGGGGGGGGGGAGGGGGTCCAATATTCTGAAAAAAAGCGTGACATCATTTATGGACAGCCCCTCAGTTGATTTTTAATCAAATATAATATTCGATTTTTACTTGTTCCTTTTATTTTTCCAGAACGAATATTACAATATTAGTCATTGACTATCATTGACCATTATGACTATCTTTAAGGGGGGAAACATAAACATTACATTAAGCTATATCTCAAATAATTATTTCATGTACAGTATATATACTCTTTACCAGAATCTATAACGATCTACAAAGAATACTTTCATAATCGTAAATTTTAAGCTTTTTGTTTCGCACTGTAAAATTAATGCTAACATATTAAATGCTTTATTTTCCACACATTATAGTAAATCAATAACATAAATTATCCGTTTTATTCGATTTAAAATACTGTAGATTTTTTAAACAATTGTTTCACATAAATCGTATTACATTCAGTTTTTTAAGGGTTTAATTAAGTGAGCATATTACTTTCGATAGAAAATATTCTGCAGTAAATATCTTGCATCACTTTCTTTCTTTAACAGACAGATTAACATGATTAAATCTGAATATTAAAGAATCTAATAAAAAAGCACCACAAAACTGGCATTGTAAAAAATATTACTTACAAACTTTGAATAAACACCATAAAATGCAACAAACTCGCAACAATTGTTTCGGGTCGAAAAAACACACGACCCTTCATCAGGCGAATAAAGTAAGAACGAGTGCTGCAGTTAAAGCGGCAACGCACCACTCGCGCACCAGTGGCGCAAAGCGGCAGCGCCACTTGCGTTGCCGCTTTGACTGCAGCACACGTGCTTACTTTATTCGCCTGATGAAGGGTCGTGTGTTTTTTCGACCCGAAACAATTGTTGCGAGTTTATGCATTTTATGGTGTTTATTCAAAGTTTGTAAGTAATATTAAAGAATCGTTGCTTAAATGAACTCGAATTCTGTTATGCATCGTTATAAAAGTTATGTAAGTACCATTTTTAATAGTTAACATGATGGAATGGCGTATATTAATTTCGTAACAATGCAATCTTATATTCTTTATTGACCTTAAAGAGCTTAAGGACAATTAGACAGACAAATTAGTTTTAAAATTTAAAAAATGAGTATAATTTTGTAATAATAATAAAAACTATTAATATTATAACAAAAGTAACGATGAAGATGTAAAACAATTGTTTACAGTGTGATTATGAATTTTTCTTTCTATACACTGAGTAATCTCGTAGGCAAAATAAATTGAAGGCTTGTTACGAAAATGTTAATATTAAATACACATTATTATATTCTTCTTATTATTATTATTTCAAATTCATCAACGAACTAATTCAATTTAACAGTAACATTTTATTATTATTATTATTATTATTATTAACTCTACTAATTTTTTATTTTTATAAAGACAGAAGCTAATTAATATTTCTTGAAATTGCAGAAAATTTTAATTAACAAATTTCACTTTTCTTTCTCTTTTCTCTCATACAAAGATGAAAAAAGAAATAATAAATAATTTTAATTAAAATCATTTGCCGTTAAAAAGTATGACATATTACAAAGTTTAAAAAATATTATTCGGAAACAGAATACCGCAGAATTCCAGTTAAACTTTGGTAATATTATCCTAACGTACTTTCACGTGTGATGTAATTAGATAGCAAGTTGATTTATCAGCAGAAATAGCCTGGTACAGAGAGAGCGATTTAATTCTTTTTTTTTTTTACTTTGGGAAAATGCACTACATTTGCAAAAACTCGTATGTTATGGACATCACAAAATTTTCTTCTAAATTTTCCTGCCCAAATAAACGCAGTATGAATTATTTATAACGATTATTTACATTATGAATGAAGCTATTTTCATCTCAGAAAAGTATATATAACACGTCCAAAAAAAGCCAATTTTATGCTCTATAGACAACGAAAAAATGTTTTCTTCTTTTTTAAAAAAGTTTAATTATTTTTTTATTTACTTTTTTTTTTAACCAAAAAAAAAAGGGGGGGGGGTAACTTTGTTTTAAATTACACAGGCCTACAAAAATGAAGTTGGCAAAATCTGATTTGATGATTTCAGCTGATCTTTATGTTTTTTGATATGCAGAAACCGAAAATTGCAACCCATTTTTCTCTATCACGTATAGATTTTTGTCAATACAGGGTGTTTATCGACGCGATTTATTACATATACCATCATAACAATCGGTTGGTTGGTTGGTTGACATGGTTTTAATTCGCACTAGTGCTTCACAATTATAACAATAGGCATCTGTGATTAATTAATCATGGAAATATACTATAAAACTTACTATATAATTATATTGGTGGAAGAGTAATGGAAGAAATTGTATAGGCAGGCACCCTGTATTGACAAAAATCTATACGTGATAGAAAAAAACTGGCTTCATTTTCGGTTTCAGCACACCAAAAAACATAAAGATCAGCCAAAATTATAAAATCAAAATTTTACATGTCGGCCTGTGTTATCGCAGATCCATGATTAAACCAAAAATCTGACAGTTAAAACAAGGTATTGATAAGTTCTATTAAAAATTTGTTCTTTTTAAATTTCATATTGATAATTTACTCCCTCGAAGGGAGAAGTAAGGGAGAGCAACACTCCTGCATATACAAAGAAATCTTTGTATTTGACTACTACTATAATGAATAATACTTTTTAATTTTACAGTGACTAGAAAGAAATAATTGTCATTCTGCACATTTATATGAAATTTTGTCCTATATTGCCATATTAAAAATATATACAGTAGCCGCCGCTTTATAAAATTATTAATTAATAAAATCAGCCGTCTAATCTGATCAAATTGCTGGGTCCGGAATCAAATCAATACAAATCGCCGCTTAATAAAATTAGCACCGCCGGTTAATAACCCCCCCCCCCCTTAAAAAAAAAAAAAAAAAAAAATCTCTTCAACAGTAAAAAGGGCCACGTTTGTAAGCTAAACAACAAATTATATTTTCTCACCGGATTTTTGAAAAGAAAAAAAAGAAACAAAACATAGCAAGCCATCACATTATTATTCTATATCAAAAATTTTACGTCTCAAAAAAATAAAATAAAATAAATAAAAATAAAAGATAGGAAAAAAAAAGAAAGAAGGAAAGAAAAATACGTCCCGCCATGTGTTGTAGTTATGAATTCAAGGAATTGATTCTTCATATGATTGGCCAATGAGTATTTTTTTCTGTCTTAAAATATTCAAATAGTGTTTCTAGTTCTTATTTTGAAGCAACTTAACTGCAAAAGATATGCAAGCGGGTAGTTTTTATTTTGAAGGTAAAGCGTAAAATTTTGGTAAAGTATGGTGGTTTTCTTCAAATGTATAGTCATCGAAGCTTGAAATTTCTCAATTTGCTTCATGTAAACATAATAATAAAGATGATATTAATGCCTAAATTGTACCAAACCGAAAAGTGAATCGCAAGCGAAAATGAATAAGGAGAGCAGAAATCATCAACGCAGCATTTCTAGAGAGGTACAAGAATGCCAGGTCAAAGAAAATTTCCATCTTTTACGTAATTTTGTCCTTAAAAGCTGAAAATTTTACATGAATGATAAGTAGAAAACACTCCATTTCTACGGATGGCTAGTTGATAGATGGAAGGGCTAAGAAGAATTTCTTTCCATATTTAGGTAATGAATACTCTTTTATTGAGTTCGGGCATGTTCGCCGGATATAAAAATCAGCTGCTTAATAAAATCATTTTGATGAAAACAAACGTGATTTTATAAAGCGGCGGCTACTCTATATAAAAAGGGGCATGGCAACGTCACCTTATGAGCGATTTTCATCAAATATTCACGGGCAACAATTTATGTCAAAGTGCAACTAAATATAACTGTTTATAAAATTATGCGTATTAATTCTTCAGATAGAATTGGCAGAAAATTTACACAGACAGACGACAAACAAGACACTTATTTTCTAAAATTGGTCAAAACATGTTCTGAACGACTCAAAACAATATATCGAAAAATATATGTAAATGTATAGATAACCGGAAATCGAAAATTTTTAAAAATCCAATACTTTCTTCTATTGAATATCTAAGAAAATAATAAAAAGATACATTTTCATATAAATACAATTAAACGGATGGCGGACGGATATAAAAATATTTTTTTGTAAATTATTGTCATGGGTTTGTGAAAATGTGCATACATAACAATAACAATATTATACATATTAATATTTCTAAAAAATTATTTTAATTAAAAAAATAACATTCAAAATTTTATTTTATTTTGTGCTATTTATTTATTTATTTATTTTATTTTGTTCATTTATTTATTTAAAAAATTTTTAAATGTTTCTTGCTAACTTATTTTTAGTTTTCTCCCTCTATTTTATATTACTATAATTTAACAATATATTTTTAGCATACTTTTTGGTATTTGTGAATTACTTTGTGGATTTATTGAAAACTAATTATTATTTTTTTTTTTCTTTAATATTTTCATGTTTTGATGCTAAAAGTTTCCATTAAATTTTATCATATAAATATAAAAAATATTAAAATAATAATAATTTATCAATGAATTTACAAATCAATATCCAAAAATGTTTAGGATACATTGTTAAAATATAATAATGCAAAATCGAGCGGAGAGAAGGAATTAAAATTAGTTGGCAGAAAGTATTTAAAATACTTGAAATAAAGATAATTTTAAATATGAAATTTTTTTTAATTCTAAGATAATAATTTAAAAAGGAGATTTACAAGATCTATTATCGCCTTTAAATAAGTATTCTTATAAATACAAATGCATTATTTGTTGAATCATGAAATGCATACTAAAGATAGTTCTGAAAGTTTTAAAATATGTTCTGCTATTTTAAGTAAGAAAATAATAATAATTAATAAATAAATAATTAACATAAAATGAAATAAATTTATCTGCACTTAAGTAGCTAAGACCAAATGCATTTATTTAATGAAATTTTTATTTTACCGACTGAGTGAAAATAATGCCTGGACCGGGAGTCGAACCACGGATCTTCGACTTACAAGGTCAAGGCTCTACCAATTGAGCTATCCAGGCCGACAACCGGTCGACATTACTCACTCAGACAACCTTTAGGCAGAAACATCTGGTCTATCATGTAGATAGCTCAACAGAAATAAGCCGCAGGTAATGGAAAACACCATTAAACAATGGGAGAATAGCTCAATTGGTAGAGCCTTGACCTTGTAAGTCAAAGATCCGTGGTTCGACTCCCGGTCCAGGCATTATTTTCACTCAGTCGAAAAAATAAAAGTTTCATTAAATATGATTTTCTTCCAATCAGTTTATTGTGTGATTTTAATAAAAAAAATTGTATTTCTTTCTCCCATTGTTTAATGGTGTTTTCCATTACCTGCGGCTTACTTCTGTTGAGCTATCTACATGATAGACCAGATGTGTTCTGCCTAAAGGTTGTCTGAGTGAGTAATGTCGACCGGTTTTCGGCCAGGATAGCTCAATTGGTAGAGCCTTGACCTTGTAAGTCAAAGATCCGTGGTTCGATTCCCGGTCCAGGCATTATTTTCACTCAGTCGGAAAAATAAAAATTTCAATAAATATGATTTTCTTCCAATCAGTTGATTGTGTGATTTTAATAAACAAATGCATTTAAATTTTAAGATCAGTCAATCAGCCATGAATCAATTTTTCAATTGATCTATTCATTAATAATAAATCAATTCATGAATGATCAGTTTAAAAGAGTACCCGTTAGTTTTTCTTATAACCCTCAAATCTGACGGATGTGGTAACTATTCTAACATTGAAGTATGATTGTTTGAACCTTGTTTAAGTTTGTGAGACAATTTCTAACACTGTTGGACTGTTACAACTTTATTTGTGAGGTAAAACAGAAATGGAGACGCACAATTTTTTTTAAATCTTGTAATAATTTTATTTTTGAAAAACATAATTTAATTCAATTTTTTACATTATCATTCCTCACAGAAAATTAAATTATGTTTTTCAAAAATAAAATTATGTAAAATATATAAAATTATATAAAATAAAATTATTAACATAATTTAATTCAATTTTTTACATTATCATTCCTCACAGAAAATTAAATTATGTTTTTCAAAAATAAAATTATTACAGGATTTAAAAAAAATTGTGCGTCTCCATTTCTGTTTTACCTCACAAATAAAGTTGTAACAGTCCAACAGTGTTAGAAATTGTCTCACAAACTTAAACAAGGTTCAAACAATCATACTTCAATGTTAGAATAGTTACCACATCCGTCAGATTTGAGGGTTATAAGAAAAACACACAGGTACTCTTTTAAATTGATCACCCTGTACATATAGAAAATTCCTGTATACTATCAAACAAAACCGACAATAAATATAATATGCTTACAATGCATACAAGTTACAGTATATGTACAATGCATACAACTGCACTTTAAATGTAAATTTAAAGAATTATCATTTTGTCGCGAATATATATAAATTGAGCATATAGTCGGGTGGTCTTTTTTTTTTTTTTTTTTTTTTTTTAACAAGCTCTTTGACACTTAAAATAAATAGCAGTAAATATGTTGTTTCGCTATCAAAATACAGTGTTTAACTAATGCATATTGATTTAAAATAATAATAATAATAATAACTACAATAAAAGATCAGAATAAATGCTTCAATGTTTTATTAAGAAATCCTCCAGTCAGGCAAAATGAAGAGAGAAGAGTAGAGAGATGGTGTAAAGCGCAGCAACTAGCAACAGCAGCAAAGTGAAATAAATAAATAAATAAATCACCAAGGAATCTTTACTTCACAATGTAACAACAGAAAAAGTAAACGCAGAAAAAAACATAAAAACAAATACACTTAGTTTAAAAGGAAATTTTTAAATAACAAGAACTAAAATAATCAAATAACTGTATATCGATCAAAATATGTAGTTACTTGATTATATATATTATATCAGCAAATTATTTTATTTGATTATATGTATTATATAATCAAACAACTGCATACTTTGTTGTTGGTCTTATGTAAAAATGTAGCAAAAATGATTTTGCAATTATCTTATCAGAAACTACATGTTGAATGATAAGTTTATCAAATGATTTTCATTTTTCTTCCTTTTCGAGCAAAATAATTTTTTTTTTATCTGATTACAGAATATATTTAAATACTTTTTTTTTTTTTCTTATTTTAAATAATTTAATAATTTTTTAGCCATTTTTAGCATTTTGCACAGTTTAGTGAGATCTTACTTATAGTCTATTTGTATTTTCTGAATTATTAATGTTATTTATTATTTATCTATTTATTTTTTCTCGTAAATTATAAAAAAAATCAAATATTATTATTATTAATATTTTATTTTATTTTTTAATTTAATTAAATTTTTATTATATTTATTTATCAAAATTTTAGATTGCCATGCAGAAAATCATTGTATAAATATTCCAAAGTACAAAAATAAAATAAAATTTAATATTCTATCTAATTTTTGTGATATGGTCCAGAAAACTTTTACTAATCTCAACTTTTATGTTTCATTTCGTTTTTGTAAGCTTGATTCTTTAGCCCTTTTAATACTATCCATTATTAGATCCTTTTTTCCTACTGTATTACATTGAAAGATTCTTCTTTTATATGTTTTCAACAAGTTTTGTAATCTAATAGTTTTAATATTTAGGTAAGTAATTTTAATAATTTTCTAAACAATTAAATTAATATAACTATTCAAATACAACAAAAAATTAAACATACTCAAGTAAACTAGTTACTTAAATGGTCTTTGTAGGTTTTTATGGTGATTTATTCAACTGTTTAGTTTTCGTTCTCATTCTTTTCATTATAATCATGAAAAATTATATATATATATATATATATATTCGATTCAGTTTTCTTCAGATTCATGCATTTTAATGTTAAATCCTCTTTCCTAATTAAATTACTACAGTTTTTTTTTTTTTTTTTTTTTTCTCCTAGAGTTAATTTGTTTTTAAAACTTAGAAACTAGAAACTTTTAAACAAAAGTGCTGTAAACCAATGGGATACGGACAAAAGCCCCACCGGACAAAATCCCCACGGACAAAATCCCCCGGACAAAAGCCCCACCGGACAAAATCCCCACCGGACAAAAACCCCACCGGACATAATCCCCACCGGACATAATCCCCACCAGACAAAAACCCCACTTAGCCCGGACAAAGGCCCTACGTATGATATTTTGGATAAAATTAACATTTCAAAATTAATTAAACTCGTTATAAAATAAATTATTCAATAAATCTGTTACTTTTCCCACTAGAAACTCGGTGTGATAGTTCATAGTTTATTAAAGATATTAACTGTTAATTATTTTCTTATCTGTACTAAATTCTTCACGGGTTATTATTAATTTAATTGCAAATTAGTTCTTTTTGGTTAACGTGGATTTCGGTGACATTTAATCTTCTGTTATTCGTAATTTTACTATGTTTTAGTGGTCTACAAATGAAATGAGGTTATTTTCGAAAGTGCAAAATTATTAGTTGGCTCGAAAAGGGGGGGGGGGGACAAAAAAATTGAAATTAGCGTGAGATCGCTTAAAATTGGTACATGTAGATTTTTGAGGCCTATAAATAGGCTGAGGATGTTTTCGAAAGTCTAAGATTATTAGGAAGGTCGGAAAGGGGGGGGGGGGGGAGGGGAAAAAACAGAATTGGAGTTAGCTCGTTCAAAATAGGTACATAAAGGTTTTGGGGGTCTACAGATCGAATGAGAATATTTTTGAGAGTGTAAAATTATTAAGAGGAGCGGGAAGGGAGGGCGAAGGGGCAAAAAAGTAAAAATACCGTTAGACCGTTTAAAATTGGGGCATATAGGTTTTCGTTGATAACTCCAGATAACTTCGTTGATAACAGTTGATAACTTCAGTGCCCTACACCTGCGTGAAATGCTCTCCGGGGTGGGAATAGGGGGCGGGAGCCTTAGCCTATACTTGCGAAAGTTTCGAAGAAAACCACGGGAAACTCTCAACGGCTTGGTCGACGAACGCGACTTCGGATCGAACTTCACACTTCCATTCTACTGGCATCGATTACCGCTCGGATGTTTAAATAAACTTTTTATCTGAAAGTCCAGACAACAGAATTAAACAATCTCACTTAATTGAAATCTTAAAAATTTTATTTTCAATTAATAAATTAGTTTTTTACTTAGAATATTTCATTAAATATTTTTATAGCTAGGTTTTCCTTATAATCGTTCATATATATATATATATATATAATCTTTTATTATTAAAAGTATTTTAAAACAGTTTTTTTTTTAATTAATATTAAAACCCAAAACAATAGTATTAAATAATCTCGACTAATTTATTATATGTATATATTACTGTATATGTATATTAGTTAAATTAGTTTTCTAAAATTTTTAGTTAATTTTTTAAAACTTATTTTTATTTATTTATTTATTTATTTTATTTTACTTTTTAATCATTCATAGAAAAAATATATATATATATATTAATTTTTTAAAAAATAGGTTTTCCATTTAAAAGCTCAAATAGTTCTATTAAACAAATTAATTTAAACATTAAAAATTTTCACTTTTAATAAATAAAGATGTTTTTAATATATATTTTATTTTTTAATTTTTTGTGTATAATCTTTCACATAATATTATATATAAAATGAATATTTTGTGTATTGTATATACATATTACACACAAAGTATTTTGACAGAAATTAAAAGCATCCATATACATTCATCTACACATACAATGAGTAGTAATGATGGCTAAATTTTAGCAGAAACCCCTCCCTATCAGATATATGTAACTCTCAGTATATATTACTTAAAACTCTAATGATAATTAAACAAAGTTTCATTAATATCTTAAATATATATATATATATATATATATATATATATATATATATATATATATATTTTAATCTTGCTATACTCATTGTGGTCCCCTTTAGCCTCCCCCCCCCATGTATATTTGAGCTTTAGTGGGGTTTTTGTCCGGTGGGGATTTTGTCCGATGGGGCTTTTGTCCGGCGGGGCTTTTGTCCGGTGGGGTTTTTGTCCGGCGGGGATTTTATCCGTGGGGATTTTGTCCGTGGGAATTTTGTCCGGTGGGGCTTTTGTCCGGGACCCAAACCAATAGGGTCCTTAACAGTGTCATAAGTAATATTTTAAAACTGGCCTTACCTCTTTGCGATCATTTATTCTTGATATATCGTGTACACAGACTAACAAACTAACACACTTAACGTACTAACAGACACCCTATAGACGGACACCATATGAATTTTTTTATTTTCGGATTTTTCACTCCTCAAAACATGTAAGAAACTCAAAAAATCGAAGTCGAAAATTTTCACGATTATCTGAGTTTTTATATTCTATAATCTGTATTAAACATGAAGGAATGTTAAATGCATCATGAAGAAAATGTTTATTTAAATATAAAAAATAATATGTTTTGTTAAATGTAATAATATTAAAGATTTTATCATTGTTTTATTATTATTATTATTTTTAACCCTTAAGTGCATGAATTTTTATTTTTAATAAATAACGTTTGAAATCAACCAGGAAAGGGGTATAGTTAACGGGAAAAAAAAAATCCACATAAGAATTTAAAAAATATAAGTATAGATAGAGAAAGAGCTGCATTTTTCTTGCATAAATTTATAAGTATATGCAAAAATATAAATATTTTTCGTTACTTTTACCTGATTGTATACGAAAACATTTTTCTCTGTGTGTTTCTATTACTTTTTGTATAAATAATCGTAATAAGTTAACACCCGCGCCGAAATAAAATTGTACTCAGGCAGCACAAGCGCGCTACAATGAAAATTGTTACAGATAAAGAAATAAAATGTCAAAGATTCTAGTTCCACTCGGAAACGATAAAATAGTTTTGGTAAAAAAAAAAAAAAAAAAAAAAAAAAACACTATGCAAAGGTTGCTACATAAAGAGATATGAAATTTTAAACATACGATGCAGACCTACATCGCTATGCATTTAAGGGTGAAATCGTAAACCATATTATTTAGTAAAATAAATAAATAAAATAATAATAATTGAAAAAAAAAAGTAAATAAATAAACGCACATGATAGGGTGAAATTGAAGCCAATTTTGTATTTAGCATCCTAGAGAATATAATGTATACAAAAATTTTTCATGCGAAGAGAAAGAAAAAATAATGCTGATCTGTGATTATCAGGGAACTAAGCGTGAAGTTGTTAGCGTGGCATTCGGTTGTAAAGATGATACATAATTTGTATGATTCCTTAATAAATAGTCAGCTAAATCAGATATATATTTTTTACAAGCCTTGATCAATATATTTTTGTATTATTTTAGTAGTAGTACCATATCAATTGTCTTCTTGTAATATTTAATCTTACTTTACTTGCATTTATATTAGAAAATAATTGATCCTTTGGCGAAAAGAAAAAAAAAAAAAAAAGAAAGTTTTCATGAATATTTTTACGGCATTACTATAACCAAAAGTAACAAAAAATCTTTAAATTAAAACAACTAAATTGTTTTTCTCACGTGAAGAGAAATGGCAATTCTTTATTTTCTTTTCTTCCCGTTATAACCTAGTTTATCACATCTCACCTGTTGATCGTATTTACTCATTTACAATTACGGGAAGTTAACATTAGAGTAAGAGTAAACTGAACTCTTTATTTATTTATTCCCCCCCCCCCCCCCCGCCCCAACTTGGCTTGAAGCCAAAGCCCTCTTGCACACGTGATTTATTTGATCTTTCAAAAAGGAAAAAGAAAAAACCTTAAATGAGAAGAGAAAACATTATTTTTTTCCTTTTCCATGACAGACATTAATCATTTTGTCAGAAGTGGCAATGAGATTTCAAAGATAGTAGAACTAATTATTCTCTTTAACAACTTAATAGGGAGTCTTTGAATGCTTTGAAGTAAAGAATCTCTTTTGCAAGTTTATCGAATTGTCCGTCCCAGGCACTAAAATTGTCTCATTGTCTTATGACAAGAAATTAAAATGATATGGTAGTATTACCATACTCATAAAAGTATTAGTTGTGGAATCATTATCGACACCAAAGATGTTATTAGCATTTGTTGTATTGTCACTAAAAAAAAAAAAACTATAGTTCACTCATTACAATTATGGCTGATTTCTCTGTTGAAATATAAAATTTAGGGGAGAATGGGGATGAATGGGACCTTTTTCATGTTTTTACTGATAACGTTCACCATCTGTAATTCAGAATTTTGTAACATTGCTCAAAAGTACACTTCAGTAATCAGTTACATATAAACATACTAACTTTAATAAAAAGTTATCATTTTTAATTAATAATAATTTTTTTTTACATGCATGTGCATTGTCCCAATGGGACAGGACTGGAGTTAACAAAGAAAAGAAATGAAAATGGAAAGTAAATAAATTTTTAAAGTTAAATTGGTTTATGTGATTTTATTACGCACTATGAATTTACTGAAATTAACATAAACTGATATATTGACTCAAATTAACATCAAAAGGCAAAGTCCTTTATTTCGTATAGTTTCTAGTGCTCTAGGCTTTGGTAATTTAATCTAATAAGATCTAATTTTAAAATAAATAAATAAATGAGACACTAGAAAGAGATAAATCATTATAATAGAGTACAAATTTTCAGACAAATTTTCTATTCTGACTGATCGGGAAAAATCAGCATTCTATTCTGCATTACATCAATAATCGCCACGATTTACTTAATTACCTTGATTGAAATTGTGATTTTAATCAAATTATTATTAGTTTATTTATTTAGTTTTTAAATTATTGATTTAAGTTGCTTTGAATATTCTAACTTATAATTTATTTAAATCATAATTATTGTAAACAAAAATCAGAACCATTAATTTCAATCTATTTTTCTCTAAATCCATGCTATTTTTATAATTCCATGTTATAACTACTGAACTAAAGGTTATAAAAATATTGCAAATCTATTTAAGAATTGTTTTAATATAATTCTTGAGTACAATTTTAAATTAGCACATAGTGGGGAATGTCCCATTCATTCCCATTTAAACTGTCCCATTCATCAAAACCACCACATGATCATATAAAACAGGAAATAGGCTTAATGAACAAGTGTCAATATTCTTCTTGAATATCATAAACACAATAAAAGATTATGCCTTTTCACCGTATAAGAGTTATATTAACTTTAAGCAAATAGTTAATGTCTTAACTACTACCTAATTGAATTAGTAAAAAATTACTTTGGCAGCTGAAAAAGACACTTTAATTTTTTTCTGCCCTTCTATGGATAGCACAATTCTGAAACTACACTTGATAAATGACCTCAGTACTGTCATATATATATATATATATATAAAAGTCAAGTTTCTGGTGCTTGTAAAACATAAAAATCTAGCTATTGTCACATTCATCCTGCGTCCCATTCAACCCCACTCTCCCCTACATTCTAAAGAATCAATAATTTCTTTAAATATCAAATGGTCTACGATAAATAAATAGAAATTTCGAGTAAAAATTATTTTTATTTTAAGATTTATTATACTTTGTATGTGTTACTATGTTAAAATACTGTTTTGTTTAAATACAGTAGAACTTGGATAATTCGAAGTTGAAGGGACTAGAAAAAAATTCGAAATATCCAAAAATTCGAATTACATATACTATTTTGTCAAAAAAAGTGATAAATTAAAAAATTAAAACTCTACGATCAGAGATTTAACACATAAACTTTATATCTAAGAATACCGCTACATTACCCCTTTTAACCCCCACCCCCCCACCCCATTAAATCAATATTTTTTACGGGCTTAATTATTCAACACTTTTTTAAAAATAGTCAAATATCTTTTATTTCTTTTTTAAGCAGAACCTTTGTGTCATAGCATATGACTTGATACAAAAATAGAATCTTCTACATTACACATGACTTTCAATTCACAAAAACCTCGAAGTTCATACATATGCATCATATCTTCTGGTGCACTAGCTAGGGGCTTCTATTTTTTTCTTTATCCTTCTTTTGAAAGACTATAAAAATTGATAATGCACTTCAGATGAGTAAAATCTCGGGAACAAATTTTACTGTAATATTTTAAAGGTAATCGTATGAAAAATTCCAATTATCCAAAATGGAATTCGAATTATCCACGATTTTTTAACATTATTTTAATACAAAATTCAAGGGACCGTGTAAAATATTCGAATTATCCAAAATTTCGAATTAAACAAGTTCGAATTATTCAAGTTTCACTGTATATCTAAAATCGACTTCGCAAAAAAGAAATTAACCACGATCATTGCAGAAAGATTGGAACTTCGATAATATAGTGGGCAAATTCCTTAGTAAGTGATATTAGCCGCAGTAAATGTAAAAACATATACAATGAAACCTCTCTAAATGCCCACCTCTATTTAACAGCCATCTCTCATTAAGGCCAGTTTTTTCTGGTCCCTAATTTTTTTTTCCCCGGTAAGTCTCAACGTACTGTATAAACGGTGCCTGTATACCTAAGCTAAGGGTTGCATTTTTTGGGTGAGCGGATAATTTTATTTTTTCCTTGTTCTGAAATGAACTTGTTCTCCATTTAACTAATATTAATATCATGTGAGTAATAATAATCTGTATTTTAATAAAATTAAACATAATTTATGCGTCTCATTAATATATTAAAACCAATGTAACATTTAAAATGAGATAGTGAATACAAAAATACGTATAACTAAGAGTAATTTTAAAATCAATTAATCTATCTGTATGTTTTTCAGTCCTTCTGTTTGTTGTGCGATATTGTAGGCAAATAATATTAATAGGGTTATTCGATACAACAATTGCGTATAGTTGGAAAGTGTTACTAATCAATGAGTACTGCATGATTTTTCTTTCTTGTTTTAAATGTTACATTGGTTTTAATAATCTGTATGTTCAAGGGAAAAATCTTCCTATTTCTAATTTTCCATAAAAAATGAAAAATATATATAATATATATCGGTACTTAATTTTCCACAATAAAGTGGATTGTTGACTTCCCAAAATGGATTGCGAAATAGAGAGATTTGCTCATATATTATAGAATGGATGTATATAAGACGAATTCAAGTGCAGAATAAATGTGTATTCAATAATAGATACTGCCTGTAAGATAAATATTACTACATATAAGATACTACCTAATAAGATACTTGTAAAATGCATGCGTTTAAAAATATATAACAAATATGTAGAAAGGAGGAATATATATCATAATATAATACACGTATGCATGTATATATTTTATAACTGTGTTTAAATAATAGTAAAAAATGGAGAAGTAATTGAAAGGTACATAACCTCATCTGGCATATAATTAAATTTGCATTAAGTTCTCTCTCTGTGATTTTATTAAAGCTTTCAAAAAAATGCCTTTCCGACCATGAATGAAAATACTAATTTTGTATTGTGGTACAATTTAAATAAACATAAAATGAAAAGCAATTTTATTATTATTATTATTATTTGAAAATCTCTTCTCTCATTAATATTTCATGTGGTTCCTTATTTTTTTTTTATCTATGACTCGCTTCATTTTTTTGGCTCCAGAGTAAGACAATAGCGAATCCGAAATTTGTATTCGTATCAAATAAACATGATTAATTCGCAAGATTAATGCTTCCATACAAAGGAAAACTGCCATCTTTATCTGTAATCTTGATATCATTAGCTGAGGCATAATCTGGCAATTCTGTAAGTCTTGAATCTCGGATGCATTCGCCCTTGACTTTGTACGTAAGTTCGTTACACTTACTGAGGAAAACTCTGACTGGCGGAATGTAGTGGTCTCACGAGATTAGTCATTCCGTCCGATCACAATCGATAGAGAAAGTCTCAATCAAAGCGCAAAGAATAGTATGAATATGATTACATAAAAAAAAAAGACCGCTTATTTTTCTTTTTAATACAAATTATATATTTTAGTGTCAGAATGTTATTTTTTAAACTGTTAATGTGGCTATCCAGGGCCCAATCTGAGGTACTTCACCTAACGTAGCTGGCAGCCTAACCCCATATTATTATATAGAGAAACGCTTTTACGTTACGCAAATTGCTCATTACCTAACGTATTATATGTACAGTCGGTAATAAAAGTGTCCGAACACTAGCAAAAATTCCTATATTAAAAAAGTACGCTTAATACAGTTTTGCTAAATAAATCCTTGTCGAATCCTGTTATTAGACTGACTAAGAACAGGATTCGACAAGGATTTATTTAACAAAACAATATTAAGTGTACTTTTTTTATATAGGAATTTTCGCCAGTGTTCGGACACTTTTGTTACCGACTGTATATATTCCGTTTTCATATTTAGAAAATCCACAACCATAAAATGGATTCTATTTTTTAAGAATATTTTTTTTTTTTTTTTAATATTGTGTTTCAAAGCTCAAATGTGATAAATTAACTAAGTGCATTTCACAACTTTAAATAAAACATTAAAAATTTAAAAATTAATTTTTGAAAAACGAGAATCAATTTAATGGTTGAGAATTTTGTTTATCTGAAAACGTTTTTTTTTTTTTTTTTTTTTTTTTTTTTTTTTTTAAATATATTAGGTAATGACATAATGAGTAAAGCTGCGTTCAAACCCTGGCAACTGCAAAGCTTTACCGCCGGCCTCTTTTCATATTCCTTTGATGTGGCATTTGAGTCGTCGCTTGCTGGAGGCGTCGCTCACAAATCTCCTAGTGACCTAGTGCGATAATTGCATCTGGACTAGGGTCTCTTTTGTAAAAGAGCAATAAAAAGTAATGTCCTTCATTGTAAAAGCTGCCTTCAAACTCTGGCAACTAAGTGCGGCTCTATTGATATTTCTTTGATATGGTTTAGGAGATCGACGCTAGCTGGAATCGAAGCTCACAAACCTCCTAGTATGATAATTGCATGAGAAGGGGGTCTCTTTTGTAAAAGAGCAATAAAAAGTAATGTCTTTCATTCTAAATGTGTGCAAAATTTCAAGGGTCACTTTCGGACAATGGATAATTTATTACTTTGAAGCTCTACTTCAGTTGGCAGAGTTCGAACGCAGCATAACAAATTAACCCAAGGCCGGTTTCCATTGTGGGTTCAAGACCAAGGTTCAAACAGTCATTAATCACGCTTCCGACACAAAGAGCCAAATGTCTTGTCATCAGTTGTAGCCCTTTTTTATCAGATTGCGCAGTTACATTAAAGGAAAGCATGCAAAATTGACAAAGATATCTGCCTCTGGCCCCTCAATTATCTCAGCAGGGGGCTAGGTCTCTAGAATTTCAACCACATTCGAGGGTTTTGAGCCCGGTTGACCACATCAACAGATTCTGAATAGTACCACTCCAACCAACCGTCAGTGGAAACCAGACTTAACACTGGATTAGGATGCCCGCCGCCCGCCAGGCCAGGGGTATCATTCTCAAGGCTGGTTTCCACTAGGGTTGAAGCTTCGAGGTTCAAAAAACCATTAATCACAAAGACGTCCGTCACAAAGAACCGTCACAAAGTCCGTCACTTCCGTCACAAAGAACCAAATGTCTTGTCATCAGTTGTAACCTTTTTTTATCAGATTGCGCAGTTACTTCAAAGGAAAGCATGCAAAATTGACAAATATTGGCCCCTGAATTATCTCAGCTGGGGGTTAGAGCCAGGGACTTTCTTCCTTCGAACCAACCCGTAGAACCACCTCCAACCGCTTGACATCAAAGTATTCTTAATAGCGCCGCTCGAACCAACCGTATGGGATACTGTGCTTAACTTTCCTTCTGAAGAAAACCAGAAACCCAGTTGGGAGAGCCCCTTTGATATAAAAACATACATACACAAAATGAATGTTTTACAAATATACAAAATGTAATTAGATAGAATTGTGGAAAATGTACACAAATAACTTTGCACAGTATAATTGGCATTAAAATGCAAACTGGCTAAGGAGCTAAATTTCGCATGTTTTATGAAATGTACCCTGTTTATTAATTGATGTTATATAATCGAGAAATGATTATTCTATAATCGTGTGCACTGCGATTCTTGATAATTAAACAATAGAGCATACAATTTGAGGCCACGTATTATGCTTAATTTTGGGGTCCTTTCAACCTTTTTTCTAGTTAAGCATGTGTTTATTTGCTCATCAGATACTATGGCTATGGTTTGGTTTGGCTTATCACTCAAAGGCCACTTTTTGAGCATTGGGG
This sequence comes from Salticus scenicus, assembly GCA_963930645.1. Lineage (NCBI taxonomy): Eukaryota > Metazoa > Arthropoda > Arachnida > Araneae > Salticidae > Salticus > Salticus scenicus. The sequence goes on along the minus strand of OZ005650.1, from coordinate 107,225,798 downwards.
CTGATTAAATCGGAACTAACTGCTTAAAATGTATTCCAAACCACTATAAATACCTATGTCTGAACCAGGACTTGAACCCAGTACTTGTTAACTGTAAGTCAGGGAGCTAACCAGATGGGTTAAAGTAGCTGTCTATGGAGGAAAAAATGTAATTTCCAGATGATAATTTATTCTCAGTATCTATAATTATCTCCTATACGTATATAAATATCTCATAAAAAAACAATACTATTGTAAAAGTCACCCCGCCCAGCAAAAACTCTTACCTTTCTTATGCGTACGTATTATATTTATAAAAGCACATACATAACCTGCAAAAAGAAGTGATATCTCATAAAAAACAATACTATTGTAAAAGTCACCCCGCCCAGCAAAAACTCTTACCTATCTTAAGCAGCCAAAAGAAAGGGATTGATATCAAATTTCGCCGCCGCTATTGAATCATGGGTACTCAATGCCTAGCTTAATGAAGATCTACCAATAACACTGCATGTGCCTTTCTAATAAACCCTAATCTCTTTCAACATTCTTTGTTATCTGTTTCAGTTTTTTCGCTGCATTATAAAGTTATAATTTAAAGTATTTTTACGGCGGGGTGCGTCCCCTATGTAGAAGTTTTAATCAATAAAAAATTTAGTTAGTAAAGATTAAAATATTATTACGCAAATATATAAAATATTTACCGCGTTCCTTGATAAATTATAAGGCTCCTCTCGAACTTTTACAAATCCTTCGCCGATGTTAGCCAAAGTATGGTTCCTGCTGTTCTGTGGAAAAATTTGTTTGTTTAAACACACCTATTTCATTTTCGCATTTTGAAGTTTTTTTTTTTTTTATTTTTTTTTTAAGGAAAAAGAAAAGAAAAAGAAAAAAAATATTAATTCTTTCGAAAACAAGAACAAATTTTAAATTGTGAATGTGAGAACAGAATAATAAAATAAAATAAAATAAAATAAAAAAAATAAAAACATTAGGTAACAAGTTATTCTGATATCTGATGACAGATGAGATGACAACTTTTTCCATAGAATAACATGAGTTTTGATTGCCAGCAAAGATAGATGAGGTGTTTCCTTAAATATACATTTTTTTATTTTTTCAGAATAAGTTAATTTGAGATGTATAAAAAACATGCACTTTAGAATGCTCTCTACTACAACGCAGATAAATATTTTTACAAAATACTGAACTTTGTAGTAACTATTTTTTCATAAGTAAACATCAAAACCTGTTAATTAAGATCACGGGCAGATAGCCACCTTTAAATAAATAAATAATAATAATAATAATAAAAACTTTGAAATATATTTATATTTCTGATATGGTTGCCAGAAGTCTACTGTAATGATTTGTTCAATTCTACTCATAAATTCAATAATTGATCATCTTCATTTATTAAAATAACCAAGAACTTTTAATAGATAAATAATCCGTAAAACGTTTTATGTTGTAATATATGTATATATATATGTATGTTTGTATATGTGTATATGAGGATAATAGTAACACAAAGCCGATACACATTATTTTACATATTTAAAAGAGCAAAGATATTTAAAAAAAAAACTTATGTATGCTTGTTAATAATACTTGATAACATCAAATACTATCCAAAAATGCACTTGAAAAAACACAAATTTTCTGAGAATACACAAAAAAGAAAAAAAAAAAAAAAAAAGTACATTTCCAAGATCCAAGCGCTATTTTTATTGAAAGTTTGTTTTCTTCTCTTTTTTTTGAGGTCTGGTGAAAACGAGAGAAAAAAAGACGGGAAAAGTGATTCTCCTTCTTTCGAAATGTGTGGCCGTTTTCAAGGTCCACTTTCACTTTTCTTTTTTTTCTTTTAAGTGTAACCTGTCTTTTATTTTTATCCATGTAACTCAATGCTTGTTTCATACATGCACGAAAGTTTAATCATTAAATGTTTTAAAAAGAAATATCTCATTAAAAATCTTTGAATCATCTTTCTTTTTTTTCTTTTTCTTTTTTTTTTTTTTTTTTTATCTTAATAAGTGTTTACTAAAATAACAAATCAGACCTTTAAATTATTTATGCTATATAAGAACACGCAAAATTTAATTTTGTTATGGTGGTGTAGTTAAAACCTAAGAAGAAAAAAAGAAAAGAATCTGCCTCGTTAATACAACTTTATTTTTATTTTAAAATTGACCACTTGCACAAACTGACGTAATTGGATTTAAAAAAAAAAAAAAAAAAAAAAAAGAAAAGAAAGATAATAATAATAATAAACATATAATTTAGGATCTTGTTCAATTTCGAAACTCACTCTACTAATGAACATCGCAATATTACTGGATTTTTACAGGTTTGATTATGTTGTTGAAATCGTAAAAAAAAATAAAAATCTCTCATTGCTAATTTCAACATAATCCAAAAGTGCCGTCTGAATGTCAGGTCCATTTTTTAACTTTCACAAGCATACATGGATTTTCACAGAACTGAAAAATCAGGATTTCTTATAATTTGTTCTGTATTAAAATGGTATTTGATTCAATTATTTTACATTTAGGGAGATTTACATTCGATTAAGAATGCAATAAATATTAAAGATTTTAAGTGGTGATTTTCTTTTTATTTATTACTATTGTTATTGTCATTATCATTATTATTATTATTTTACAGTTGTGTGTTGTATTGATGTTTCTCTTTTAAATACGTTTTGATGATGTGCATATTATATTAATCGTATCAACATACTAGCTCAGTTATTAGTAGTCGAAATTTGAATATTGTAAAAACAAAACAAGCATTAAGATTAACTAGCACTTGCCCCTTAATAGTCTCTACAATAATTAATTGTAGCTCTTCAGCAAGGTTGGTTGGTTAGTTGGGTTTTACATAGCACTAGTGCTGCGCAGATGGACAATTGGCGACGGTCTGGGACTCATCCCTAGAGATGGTCCGGAGACATGCCATCGCAATTTTGATCCTCCACAGAAGGGATGGCTCTCCCGCTTCGGTGACCCCCAGAAGCATAATTTGTGATGGAAACATGGAGGACATTGCGGCCACGACAGATTTTACGTGCACCAGCCACCATTAGTGTACACGACGGTCTTTGGCCGGCTCGAGTACCGAACCCGCAATCTTCCAATTACGAGGCCGGCGCACTACCTACTGGGCTACCGCGGCCCCCTCTCTTCAGCAAGGACGTACACGGCTGTAAACAGAAAAAATAAATAAATACAAATCACGAGTAGATTTGTAATTTCCAAAGTATAACCAATTTTAACTATTTTTTATAAAACCGATGCAATTGCAATGGTATTAATGCATTATTAGAAAAAATAGTACAGTACATGTACAATATATTGACAGAAATAAAAGAAAGAAAGAAACGCTCTTCTGCCCTTAGCATTCATTTAATCTGAATATAAAAAAAATATTCTTTTTTAGTATTTGAGTAATAGTGTAAGCATTTTCATCTTAAAAGAGTTCTCAAGTCTGAATTTCTTATTTTTGGATTTACTTCCCAAAGCATTTCTATTTATAAACGTAAGTAATCTGCATTTTTTGTTATTTATATGTTAGAAAAATTAAGAAAGTAAATTGAAATATCATAGTAACCAACCACAAGAAATAGAGAAAATCTGTTTCTGTAAATTATTTCTGTTTTTCTATATTCATTATGTATATTTGGTGAACTTTCTGAAATTGGACTTTGTTACTCAAAACTATATTTTCTAAAATACATAAATTAGTACCGGATTTTTTTTTTTTTTTTGCAGAAGATTATATTTAGAAATAAAGCAATTGCTGGAATTAATTATTTCCACTTCTAAAGATAACCTTCTGTAAGAGGGGCAATAATCGCTGCATATTTTTAGAACTATATTTTAGAAATAGGTGGCATCAAAATCCATAGTTCTTGTATACAGTTCGTTCAAAAGAATTCGATTATATTTTTTTTTACATATTAAAATTTATTTCTTAAAGTATATTTATCAGTTGAACGAAATTTTAGCATGTAATACTGTTCTTATGTATTATCTATCTAGGTTTCATGCAAAGATAAAGGAAATAACTAAAAGAGATACACTAAAAATAGAAATTGTTCTAGTGACCTAAGAAAACTGTTTGATTATTTAAAAATAATCTGTACAATATGTACAATACACAATTCAATGCAGGAAAAATTTCCAAAAGTATTTGTTTGAGGTAAACAATCTTGATTTTATTTATTTATATATATATTTCCTTTAAGTGATCCTTTAAACTATTTTACAATTTCATCCTAAACAATAATTCAAATCAAGATTTACAAATTCATTTATTTTATACCTAGAGAATATGAAATATTATTTAAAATTCATATTTTAAATAAAATTAAAATTATAAAAATTTAATTAAAATTAAAATTATAAACCATTTATATGCAAAAACCAACAACAAAAGAATAGCATGTATTTTAGTTCCCCATCATACTATAGGTATGGGGAACTTAGGTAATCGTGAAAATTTTCGACCTTGGTCTTTTCACTTTTTTACACGTTTTCAGGTGTGAGGAATCCGAAAATGACAAAATTTGTATGGTGTATGTCTGTAGGGTGTCTGTTAGTGTGTTAGTCTGTTAGTGTGTTAGTCCGTTAGTTTGTTAGTCTGTGTACACGATATCTCAAGAACAAATTGTCACAGAGAGGTCAGATCAGTTTTAAAATATTACTTTCGACACTGGCAAGAACCCTATTCATTTGCAACATTCGAATTGAAAAACTTCGTAAGTTATTAGAAATTTACGATTTTCTTAACATGGGAGAATAGGACAAAAATTCACTTAAACTTGCATTAAATGGAAACTTTTTACTGTAAAAATGTCAGACCAGTTTTAAAATAGCAGTTTTGATGCCGGAAGGAACATCAGTAACTATAAATATGCTACTTTAAAAATTTCGCAAGTTATTGGAAATTTACGAATTTCTTAACATGGCAGTATAGGTCAAAATTTTACATAAACGTCAATTTTGTGAGACATTTTCATCGTAAAGATGCCAGACTACTTTTGAAATATTATATAGGACACTGGCATGAATATTAATGACTATGAATTTTCCAATATAAAAATTTCGTAAGTTATTAGAAATTTACGAATTTCTTAACATGGCAGAATAGAGCAAAATTTCACATAAACGTCAATCTTGAGGGATATTTTCATCGTAAAGATGTCAAACCACTTTCGAAATATTATTTAGGATACTGGCAAGAATATCATAGACTATGGTTTTTCCAATTTAAAAAAAATCGTAAGTTATTTGGAATTTACGATTTACTTAACATGCCAGAATAAGGCAAAATTGAGCATAAACTTCCATTTTGATGATCATAAATACATTAGACAACTTCAAAATTACATTTATGATATTTGTTTGAACATGATTGAATACAAATATTCTAATAGAAAAATTTCTTAAATTATTCGTAATTTACGATTTTATCAACATAGCGAAATTGTAAATTTTTCATATAAATACGAATTTTGAGGATTATTGCACTGGAAATAGTAGCATGAAAACTAAACAACGGAATTGACCCTGATAAAATAAATTAATAGATTAGAATAAGATAAATATATCGAAGTGAACGGTGGATAGCCTATTAGACGGGGATTTCATTCTGTCACTGTATCAAGCTTTGGTCAAATTAATTTCTTTTAGACGGGGATTTCATTCTGTCACTGTATCAAGCTTTGGTCAAATTAATTTCTTTTAACATAATTATAATATGTCTCGCACTAGAAATTTGTGAGATGATAGGGAACTGAGCAGAGTCCACCTATGCCAACTAGTTTTTGAACTGAATGTGTGCATATATTTACTTAAGGTTTTACAAACACCAGTACTGATAATTATTCTTATGATACTAATAAACAATAATTGTGCCATTTACAAAACTGACGATTAAATTTTTTTAAGAACAAGACTATTTCTTTCAGACAGGTAAAAAAGAAGGGGGACAAAGAGAGTCGTTACCGGTGTTGTGTAATTTGCGTTAAAAAAGAAAAAGAAAGAAAGAAAGGAAAAAGAAACGAAAGGAAAAAGGTAGCTCGTTCATAATTGAATTTTGTTTAGGACTCTATTTTAATATTGTTCTTTCTTTTCTTCTATTTTATTTTCATACAATATAATCCCTTGCAAAATTGATGCAAAGATATAATTTAGATTGTGAAAATTCATTGTTGCAAACTATTTAATAATAAAAACGTGCTTCTACAAGATTTATTGTTCTTTTGAAGAATTTAAAGATTTTTATATTACATATTATTTTGATTATTGTTCCGAACTCTTAGCTTTTTTTAAATTATTTTTAGAGCAATTAATATCTCAAAATGTTTTACCCTTTTCCCAGCAAAGTATAAGCGGAAATTTCTGGCTATAATGCTGATTTATATGTACACCAAGGGACAAAAAAAAAAAAAAAAAAAAAAAAAAAAAGCCGCATTTGGATGTTTTTCTTTTTTGTTTCTGCAACTGCCAATTTTATCGTGTAAAAAGCAAATTTTCGAACAGATTTTATTACGTCGTCCTCTACATAGACTTTAGGATTGAGCCCAGTGTTAAAAACAAAATGCAATTGTCAGGAAAATTGTAATTTTAGAAAATATTTCAGAAATGGCAGGGATAAGACAATTAACGATGCCACAAAAGTACTAATTTTAGAATGAAAATAAATAAATAAATAATAATAATAATAATAGGAGAGATGGCAAAATAATAAAATGTTAACTAAATATTCTTGAGATGATTTTTAGCAAGATGTAATTTATTTTATTTTATTTTATTTCTTTTCTTTTTGTTTGGCTTTTTAAACTGGAAATTTGGCTTTAGGTGGCCATGTTGCTCATCTAAGCGATATGACTGCATGTTAAAAAGCAAAAATTTTAAAAATGAATTTGTATCATTTTCATAACTTAGAAAAGATTAAAAAAATGTGTATAACAAAATACTTTATTCAAAAATAGTGCGGGGACAGTTAAACAAAGCAGGTTAAAAACCAGAAGATCTGCCAAAAAAGCTATCATTAGGGAAATGAACTCAAAGAAACAAGACTTCAGTTAACCAAAAAATTTAAAATATATATTAGTTAATTATAGGACTGAACTGGTTTTCCCTGATGAGTTAAGTTTAATTTATTTCGAGTTGAGAAAAGAAGCTAAGAGAACGACGAAAATGTGATCGACTTAATGAAAATTGCCCTCTTAAAAGAGTACAATGCACACATTTTCCGTACATTATGGTACGGAGGTTCATAACTTTGCAAGGTGTCCGGAAAATTTTCATGCTCAAGGGATCAATTTACTCGAAATAAAATGCGGCCATTATAAAAGTGGTGCCTGCCAACTATTTTGAAGGTATCACAGACCTTCCCGCAAACAGCATTTTAAGATGATATTGCACCTTGCTAAAGGGCGTCTGGGGCACACTTATTTGATTCAAAAACAAAAATTGTTAAAATTACCTATCCATTCCCATGAGCAGGCCTCGCAGAGTTCCTAAAATTTTACGTACATTTTATTATATTGCCATCACTTTATTAAAAGAATACTTTTTCACGTAATACTTTCACATAAAAACTTTCAAAAATATTTAATAAAAATTTCCTATTGGTCATAGAGGTGACAATATAATATAATACGAGCAAAATTTTAGGAACACTGCGAGGCCTGCATGATCACCTGTAATTCTGTAAGTAATCATATCTTTTTACTTTCTTCTATATGTAATATAGAGAAAGTATTGGATTCGCGAAAATTTTCGACCTCCGTTTTTTGACGGATCTACACGTTTTGGGATGTCCTGAACACGAATTGATAGTTTTTAGAAAATGTCTGTCTGTGTGTCTGTCTGTCTGTCTGTCTGTGTGTGTGTCTGTCTGTCTGTCTGTCTGTATCATTTTTTTGTGGACGCTGTATCTCACGAACATATGAATGAAATTTAACCAAACTTGGTATTTAGTTGCACCCCGACATGAACTGGTGCCCATTAGATTTGGGGATCAATAGCTCAACAGGTGGCGCTGTAATCGCATTTTATGCAAATTTTTAACATGGCAGCATAGGACAAAATTCCGTATAAATGTGCATAATGAGAGTTATTTTAAACTTGTGATTGTAAAATTAATTTGAATTATTGATGATAGTAGTAGTTAACTAGGAAAAAAAAATTGTGCATGGGGGGGCATCGGTCCCCCCCCTGGGGGGGAAGTACCCCCCCGGGAGGGTTAAATTTTGAAGATGGGTATCATTCGAAAGATCTCGTCAATACCTTTAAAACGAATGGTTGAACCATAAATCTGTGATAATTTAAAACAAAGTTATCGATTTTTTTTACTTTTAACAAAAAAAAAAAAAAAAAACTTAGAAAAAAAATTCGATTTTTTTTTTTTAATTATTGTTAGTGATTGAATATGTATTAATTTTCACAAAAAAAAAAAAAAAAAAAAGAAAGAAAAAGAAAAAAAATCTTTTTTTTTTTTTTTTTTTTTATATTGTTACTGATTGAATATGTATAGGAAAATATAGAAGAAAGTCTTGTGGTGGCCACAACATACTAGTTTAACTTTAAGTTAAATCTCACAAAGAATATCGTAGAATTTCTTCTTTACCAGACCTGTCGAAAATGTTTAGTCTATAAAAATGGGGAGGAAAGGGGGGGGGGGAGGATTCGAAATTTGCAGCCTACAACTGTGCAAGAACTAGTAACAAATATTTATGATACTTGGCACAGAGAAATTTCCGATATTTATATTAAAACACTGTATAATATTGTGGCATTGTGCATTAAAGCAGAATTCCACATAAATGTCGAATTAACCCAATGCAGAATACTTATTTTTATTAAGTAATTATTTAGATCTAACAAATAAATAGTTTTATTTCATATATTAAAATATAACTTGTTTATTTCATATAATAAATCATAATAGAATACAAAGTATATGTTTATTATATTACGTTTAAAAAGAAAGTTTTATGTACATTTTTATTAAGTACTCTGTAGAGTGTAATAAAGCGAATTATTAAATTGAAAATGTACATAGGTATCATTTCATCTCTTTGGTATTATGCAAAAATGACAATTTTATTTGTTGTAAACATTAGTTTTGAAGTTATCTATATGAATAAAATCAGAGTTTTGTCTGTAAATTTGTCAGAATCGAAAATTTTTGCGATATCTTCACGTTTCACACCCCATGAAAGCCGAAAATGACTTCAGAAAATTTTGCCTGTGTGTGTGTGTGTCATCGTGTCTGTACGTCGCTTTTTTTGTCCGGGCATCACTTGAGAACGGCTGGACGGAATTCAACGGCGCTTGGCAGAAACTTAGAACTTTACTTAACTTAAAATTATATCTATCAACTTTTCAGAAATTCCCCCCCCGTTCCCCCCTGGGGGGCAAAAGACTAAAACACGTTTGTCCAGGCATCACTTGAGAACGGCTGGACTGAATTCAACAGCGCTTGGCAGAAACTTAGATCTTTATCCAACTTAAAATTATATCTATCAACTTTTCAGAAATTCCCACCCGTTCCCCCGTGGGGGGCAAAAGATAAAAACACGTTTGTTCGGGCATCAGTTGAGAACGGCTCGACTGAATTCAACAGCGCTTGGCAGAAACTTAGATCTTTATCCAACTTAAAATTATATCTATTAACTTTTCAGAAATTCCCCCCCGTTACCCCCTGGGGGCAAAAGACAAAAACACGTTTGTCCGGGCATCACTTGAGAACGGCTGGACTGAATTCAACAGCGCTTGGCAGAAACTTAGATCTTTATCCAACTTAAAATTATATCTATTAACTTTTCAGAAATTCCCCCCGTTCCCCCCTGTGGGGCAAAAGACAAAAACACGTTTGTCCGGGCATCACTTGAGAACGGCTGGACTGAATTCAACAGCGCTTGGCAGAAACTTAGATCATTATCCAACTTAAAATTATATCTATCAACTTTTCAGAAATTCCCCCACGTTCCCTCCTGGGGGGGGGGGGAGACTAAAAACACGTTTGCTTAAAAACACAACAGCGCTTGTCAGAAACTTAGAACTTTACCCAACTTAAAATTATATTTTTCAACTTTTCAGAAATTCTCCCCCGTTCCCCCCTGGGGGACAAAAGACTAAAACATGTTTGTCCGGGCATCACTTGAGAACGGCTTGACTGAATTCAACAGCGCTTGGCAGAAACTTAGATCTTTATCCAACTTAAAATTATATCTATCAACTTTTAGAAATTCCCCCCCGTTCCCCGTTTGGGGGGCAAAAGACAAAAACACGTTTGTCCAAGCATCACTTGAGAACGGCTGGACGGAATTCAACAGCGCTTGGCAGAAAATTAGATACTTATCCAACTTAAAATTATATCCATCAACTTTTCAGAAATCCCCCCCTTCCCCCCTGGGGTACAAAAGGCAAAAACACGTTTGTCCGGGCATCACTTGAGAACGCCTGGACTGAATTCAACAGCGCTTAGCAGAAACTTAGATCTTTATCCAACTTAAAATTATACCTATCAACTTTTCAGAAATTCCCCTCCGTCCCCCCCCCCCTGGAAGGCAAAACACAAAAACACGTTTGTCCGGGTATCACTTGAGAACGGCTGGGCGGAATTCAACGGCGCTTGAAAGGAATTCAGATCTTTACTCAACTTGAAATTATATCTATCAACTTTCCCGAAATTATCCCCCCCCCCCCCGTTCGCCCCTGCGGGAGAAAAAGCCAAAAACACGTTTGTGAGCATAACTCGGCTCCTAATTACTTCACAATAAAGAAATTCCACATGGGGAGGTTGGAGATGAGTACAAATAAAACAATATCTGCGATTTAAGAATTTTCGATTTTTGAAGGAAGGAAGGGAGGAAATCGATTTTTGGCGGGAAAATTTGAAAATTCCTGATTTGAGTCGAACTCTACCAAAAATGGAATAAAGATGTTGAAAACAGGCTATGCGACTTTCTTAGGATATTTCCTAAAACACATTTTTGGTTTTTTGTGATCATAGCTGCGGTCATGAAGTACGGGATTTATCGAAATACACCCTTCCCCCCAGCGGGACTGGAAGCAAAACTTTTGTAAGCATAACTCGGCCCCAAATTACATCACGGTGGAGAAATTGCACATCATGAGACTAGACTTGAGTATAAATAAAGTATTATGTACGATTTCAGAATTCTTGATTCTTATAGGAGGGGGGAAATCGTTTTTCGAGGGGGAAATTTAAGAAATTCCGGATTTTTTAGCAGAGCTCTACTAAAAATATTACAAAGGTATTGAAAATAGCCACGTGTCTTCTTTAGAATATTTTCAAAAATATATTTTCGTATTTTTTTTTTGTGATTTTCGATTTTTTTTTAGGGGGGGGGGAGTTGCAAATTCAAGACAGCCCCCCCCCCCCTATAGCGCTAAATTTGTCTTGGGAAAGCTATGGGATTTGCGGTCACGAAATTTGGTGCGCAAATTGTTTATATGTATCTGACACTTATTGTAACGAGATTTTACGAAATTCACCACTTACCCCCTTGGGGTCGGGGGGGGGGGGAGGGCAATAAACACGCGTAAAAACACGTTATTCTGTTTGAATTTGCTTTACATTATCTTAGAATGACACGTTTTGGTGTGTGGATGTTGATTGGGTGTACGCATTATGTACTTTGGTGAGATTTCGCAAAACTTCTAACTTAGCCGCTGGGGAAGGGGAAGTAAGAAGCGGGTAAGTTGCTGCCGAAGGCAGTGTGGACCCGGACTCCTCACGTTGCGAGCGGGAAAAACTTCTACGGAACACAGAGGAAACTTTAACTTAGGTTATTAATAATGATAGGGAATTTTGACAACTGATTTAAGTATAGTGCTCAGCGAAGCGGGCAAAGCCTGCTAGTTACAAATAAAAAGGTACAAGCGGTTCACTATTTTTAAATGAATCACGATAATTAATAAATTCTCAAAATTGCATTAATTTTTATCTTGTGAAAAGAAGAGTATAAAATAATCTATGAGTGAGAAAAATGTCCCCACTGCCTTCTGCACCGCAGGCCATTGCGCGCTGCGCCCGCGCATTTATGTTCGACATTCTTAATGAATCACTATATTATTGTAAGGAAAAAAACATAAATATAAAATACAAAAAATTCTTCTCTCATCGATGGAATAATCGGTCCAGGTCCCCACTACCTGCGGCAGCGTATACACGCGCGCGTACGGCGCACGTATTCTTTTGCCCGCCCTTCCCGCCCCTCCTAATTATTTTACACTTTCAAAAATATCCGCAATCTTTTTATCGGGCTTTTAAACATGATAATACTAATTTCCAACGTTCTAACTGAATTTCTTTATTTTTGATCCTGCACTCCCCCTTCTCGCCCCTACTAATAATTCTATACTTTCGAAAATATCCACAATCGACTTATCGGGCCTTAAAACCTAACAATACCAATTTCCAAAGCTTTAACTCTATTTCTATATTTTTGTCCCTCCCTTCCCGTCTCTCCTAATAATGTTACACTTTCGAAAATATCCTCATTCAATTTGTAGGCTCCCAAAACCATTATGTACCGATTTTGAACGGTCTACCTCTATTTCTAGTTTCCCCGTTTCGCCCCCCCCCCTACCCGCCCCTCCTAAAAATTTTACACTTTCGAAAATATAGTCATTCGATTTGTAGGCCTCAAAAACCTACCTATAGCAATTTTGAACGGTCTAACTCCATTTTTATTTTTTTGTCCCTTCGCCCCCCTCTTCCCGGTCCTCCTAAAAAATGTATACATTCGACAATATTCGCATTCAATTTGTAGGCTCCAAAAACCTCTATGTACCGATTTTGAAAGGTCTAACTCTATTTTTTTTTTTTTTTTTTTTTTTTTTTTGCCCCTTCACGCCCTTCCTAATAATATTACACTTTCGAAAATATCCTACTTCGATTTGTAGTCCCCAAAAACCTTTATATATAAATTTTGAACGGTCTAACTCTATTTCTATTTTTTCCCCCTTCCCGCCCCTCCTAATAATTTTACACGTTACAAAATATTCTCATTCGACTTGTAGGACCGAAAAACCTATATGTACCAACTCTGAACGGTCTAACTGTATTTCTATTTTTTTGCCCCTTAGCCCCTTCCCTTTCCGCCCCTCCTAGGACGAATTTCTAAAATTCCAGAAATTGGTTTTTAGGTATTTGTGTTGGCTGTATTTTAGAGAAAAAAAACCTCACAATCTGCCTTTTTGTTTAAGATATAAAGGATTATTTGAAATCACACTTTGCCCCCCCCCCCTCCCTCCCCCCTTGGGGGCCGTATTTCTAAAATTTCAGAAATTTGTTCTTAGATATTTGTATAAGCTATATTTTAAAGGTAATTTTAGAGATATGTGTTTTCTGTTTGAGATATAAAGGTTTTTGAGAAATCACGTTTTGCCCCCCCCCCTTCCCCCTCTTGGGAGGCGAGTTTTGTAAAATTGCTTCTTAGTAGATGTCTACGTCACAGAAGGAATGTTTTCACGAAACTTCATGCTTCTAGGTCCAGGGGTTCGGGCTGGGCGATGAGGAAACACTCACTCAGGACAAACGATTATATATATATAGATTACGTATATATATATTAAATTGTCTGTGATACTACAAGATTTAAAAATATTAATAATTTAGCATTTGATGCTAAATGCTGAATTTTTCTTTCTTTCTTTTCTCTCTCTCTCTCTCTCTCTCTCTCTCTCTCTCTCTCTCTCTCTCTCTCTCTCTCTCTCTCCCTCTCTTTCTTTCTTTCTTTCTTTTTTTTTTTTTTTTAATTCTTTGATAACCCATTTTTGATGTACGAGATATCAAACGAGAAAAATGTAACCTTTGATACAAAATGCTGCATTTTTCTTTCTTTCTTTCTTTCTTTCCGTTTTTCTCCCTTGATAACATACTGTTGCTGTAAAAGTAGATTTACAGTAACGTGTAAATCTACTTTTACATGTTGCAAATAATGATTTTATAAGATAGATCTGTTGAGATATGGATTTTAGATACGGACTGAGACAATTTTCTTGTTGTCTTCACGATTTTGATGACAATGTTTAACGTTCAACTTTAGTGTGAAAAATATTAGATAAAGGTACACGATTTTAAATGAGATGAGAAAATGTAACCTTTAATACAAAATGTTCCATTTTTAATTTTTTCCTCTTTAAAATCTGTTATTGCTGTTAAAGTAGATTTACAACAATTTGTAAATAATGATTTTATGAAATAAATCGCTAGAGATATGAATTTTACATTTTAAAGAGAGGTTGCGACAATTTTCTTGTTCCTTTCACGGTTTTGGTGACAACATTTAACGTTCAACTTCAATATGAAAAATATTACGAGATTTTAAATTTAAAAAAAAATGCAACCTTTGATACAAAACATATTTTATTTATTTTTTTTTTTTTCCATTGAAAATCTATTATTGCTGTAAAAGTAGATTTACAGGAATTTATAAATAATGGTTTTATAAGATAGATCTCTAAAGAAATATGAATTTTAGAGAGAGAGACAGTGACAATTGTCTTGTTGCTCTCACGATTTTGATGACAACGTTTAACGTTCAACTTTAATATGGAAAATATTAGGTAATGGTATGAGATTTTGAACAAGAAATGTGGAATATTTGATACAAAATGCAGCGTTCTTTTTTTTTTTTTTTTTCCCTTTGAAAATCTATTATTGCTGTAAAAGAAGAATTATAAGAACTTGTAAACAATAATTTAATACCATAGATCGGATATGGATACATCATATATGGATTTTAGAGAAAGACTATGGCAATTTTCTTGCTGTTTTACGATTTTGTTGACAATGTTTAACGCTAAACTTTAACGTGTGAAATAGATGATTGTACAAGATTTTAAATGAAAAAAATGTAACTTTTGATACAAAGTGCTGCATTTTTCTTTTTTTTTTTTTTCCCTTTTGAAAATCTATGGTTGCTGTTACAGGTATTTGTAAATAATTATTTTATAAGATACATCTCTAGAGATATGGATTTTTGAGATAGACTGTGACAATTTTCTTGTCGTTTTTACGATTTTGATGGCAACGTTTAACGCTCAACTTTAATGTGTAAAAAATTAAATAATGGTATGAGGTTTTAAATAAGAAAAATGTAACTTTTGATACAAAATGTAGCGTGTATTCTTATTTTTTGCCTTTGAAAATCTATTATTGTTGTAAAAATAGATTTACAGTAATTTGTAAATAATAATTTTATAAGATATTCTATAGAGATATGGATTTTAGAGAAGGACAATGATAATTTTCTTGTTGCCTACACGATTTTGATAACAATGTTTAACGCTGAGCATTAACTTAAGAAATATTAGATGATAGTACGAGATTATGAATGAGAAAATTTTAACCTTTGATACAAAATACCAATTTTCTTCTTCTTCTTCTTCTTCTTTTCGTACGTTGTTATTGTTGTAAAAGTAGATTTACAGGCATTTTTATAGATAATTGTTTTAAAAGATAAGTTCTGTAGCGATTTGAATTTTAGAGAGAGACTGACATTTTCTTTTTTTTTTTCTTTGCAATTTCGTCGACAACGTTTCACGTTCAACTTAAATATAGAAATATTAAATGATGGTACGGGATTTTAAATGAGAAAAATGTTATCTTTGATACAAAGTACAACTTTTTTTTTGACTCTTTGAAAATGTATTACTGCTGTAAAATTAGATTTACAGGAATTTATAAATAATGATTTTATTTGGTACGTCTGTAGAGATATGTTTTTTATAGAAGGGCAGTGACAATTTTCTTGTTGCATTCACCATTTTGATAACAACATTTAACGCTGAATTTTAATATGGGAAATATTAGATGGTGTTACAAGATTATAAATGAGAAAAATGTAACCTTAGATACAAATACTTTTTTTTTATCCATAAAAAATTTGTTATTGTCGGAAAAGTAGATCTATTGGCATTTGAATACATAATGGTTGTAGAAGGTCGATTCTCTAGCAATTTGAATTTTAGAGAAATACTGGCAATTTTTTCCCCTGCACTGTTTTGATGACAATGTTAAGTGCTTAATTTAAGTATGGAAAATTTTATATGAATAGCGAACTCGCGCGGAATTTTCGTAGTTTAATTCATTCTCTATTTATCTTTAAAATTTGAAACTCATTAACCTTATAGCAATTTCACTACCCAATTTAAATTTTAATTCATCAGAAGTTAAATTATTATTTGAACAAAATTAATATTCTGCGTTAGTTAAACCAAAACCATTAAAAAAAAAAAAAAAAAAAGTTTCATAATAAGTCAAGTTTGATAACCCAGTTTTCACACTTCCCAGACAGTACAACGTTAGTTAGCATAGAACCACCATGGCGACTTTTAAATTTTTGTCGCCGTGTTAGCAATGACTTTGGCTTATATTTATTTTGCCATAATTCTTTGTTTAAAAAAAAAAAAAAAAAAAAAAAAAAAAAATAACCTAGTACTTATTTTGATTATACTTTTGATTATTGCGTTTTTAGTCAATTTATGGCAATAGTTCATATTATGTTTACAATCTTTAAAGTATTGTTAGGTTTAAAACGACAAAACGGTTTTCGCTTGCAAAAATTGTTAAGATACAACTTTTAAAAATGCATTTTTCTATCAAATAATCTCATCAGAAAAAATGTCCTCATTTTTCTGATTAAATCATTGAACTGAGTTCGCGTGCTTAATTATTGTTGTTCATATATAAATATTACTTTTCAGCCTCATCTATTTTATTAATTACGTCACTATCGTATCATTTCGACAGAATTTAATCGCAACAGGTCCACGTTAGAGAAATATTTATATAGATGACACAAGATTTTATATGAGAAAAATGTAACCATTGATACAAAATGTTGCATTTTCTTTTTTCTTTTCTCCTTTGATAACGTATTATTGCTGTAAAAATAGATTTACAGACATAACGATTTTAAAAGATCAGGTCTGTAAATATTTGATATTAAAAACAGATAGCGGCTTTTTTCTTTTCCCCCTTCACGATTTAGATGACAATCTTTAGCGCTCAACTTTAATGTGGTAAAATATTAGGTGATATTATTATCCATTCAATTTACAAATTGAATTATTATTCCCAAGTTTTGAAATTCCGAAACGTAGATTTCGTAATAATATGTTCATACTGTTGAAAATATTTTGCAATCTATGTACGATACATTTTGTAATACATCTGAGAAAAAATGTAACAATTGATACAAAATGTTGCATTTTCTTTTTTTTTTTCTCCTTTGATAACCTATTATTGCTGTAAAAGTAGATTTACAGGCATAACGATTTTAGAAGATCAGGTCTGTAAATATTTGATATTAAAAACAGATAGTGACATTTTTTTTCCCCCTTCACGATTTTGATGACAATGTTTAGCGCTCAACTTTAATATGGTAAAATATTAGGTGATATTGTTATCCATTCCATTTACAAATTGAATTATTATTCACAAGTTTTGAAATTCCGATACGTAGATTTCGTAATAATATGTTCAGGCTGTTGAGAATATTTTGCAATCTATATACGATACATTTTGTAATACATCTGAGAAAAAATGTAACAATTAATACAAAATGTTGTATTTTCTTTTTTTTTTTTTTTTTTTTCTCCTTTGACAACTTACTTTTGTTGTAAAAGTAGATGACTTACAGGCATAACGATTTTAGATGATCAGGTCTGTAAATATTTTATATTAAAAACAGATGATGGTGACTCTTTTTTTTTTTTTTTTTTTCTTTTTTTTTTTGTCCTTCACGATTTTGATGACAATGTTTAATGGTCAACTTTTATATGGTAAAATATTAGATGATATTGTTATCCATTCAATTTACAAATTGAATTATTATTCACAAGTTTTGAAGTTCCGACACGTAGATTTTGTAATAATATGTTCATACTGTTGAAAATATTTTGCAATCTATGTACGATACATTTTGTAATACATCTGAGAAAAAAGGTAACAATTGATACAAAATGTTGCATTTTCTTTTTTCTTTTCTCCTTTGATAACCTATTATTGCTGTAAAAGTAGATTTACAGGCATAACGATTTTAGAAGATCAGGTCTGTAAATATTTGATATTAAAAACAGATAGTGACTTTTTTTTCCCCCTTCACGATTTTGATGACAATGTTTAGCGCTCAACTTTAATATGGTAAAATATTAGGTGATATTGTTATCCATTCAATTTACAAATTGAATTATTATTCATAAGTTTTGAAGTTCCGATACGTAGATTTCGTAATAATATGTTCATGAGGTTGAAAATATTTTGCAATCTATAAACGATACATTTGTAATACATCTGAGAAAAAATGTAACAATTGATACAAAATGTTGCATTTTTTTTTTTTTTTTTTTTTTTTCTTTTCTCCTTTGATAACCTATTATTGTTGTAAAAGTAGATTTACAGGCATAACGATTTTAGAAGATCAGGTCTGTAAATATTTGATATTAAAAACAGATGGTGACTTTTTTTTTTTCTCTTCATGATTTTGATGACAATGTTTAGCGCTCAACTTTAATATGGTAAAATATTAGGTGATATTGTTATCCATTCCACTTACAAATTGAATTATTATTCACAAGTTTTGAAGTTCCGATACGTAGATTTCGTAATAATATGTTCATGCTGTTGAAGGTATTTTGCAATCTATGTACAATACTTTTTTCTCTCTTATTAAAAAATAAATTAACTAACAAGTTTTTTACTGGGTATGCATAAAAACATGAATATAACCTTATTTGTTATCACTATTAAATGGTTCTTATAAAAAGATAAAAATAAAAATAAATAAATAAATAAATAATGTTGTATTATGCTTTTGAAGTTCTTTTAATATTTTCTCAGGAATGACCATTTAATTATTATTTTTTTTTTCTGTCTTTCCTAAAACCTTCACCCCAAAGTTAAACTAAAATATAATAAGTGAATCATGTTTTGTGACATTAATTAAATATATATATATAATTAAAATTTCTATCATATGCATAACATACATGCATATACACACACTTGTGTATTATTTATATAGTTCATACAGCAATTATAAAAGATCTGAATTAAAAACTTCAGTTTAAAAAAAAATATTACTGGGATCAGATCGAAATTGACTATCAAGAGAAGAACATTAATAGAATTCCAATAATTATATATTATTTTTAATTAAAATAATAGATACTATTAAATTCCCATCATTTATTATGATTTAGTGTATCTGTCACATAAAAATTAATATAAATTGTTTTACAAAACGATTACAAAAAATAACTTTTATTTGAATATTAATAATATTTATAAACTTTAAAAAATCTTTCTTCAAACAGCCCGTCACATTTAAAAATTTTGGAAGTTGGAACTTGGAAGTTCCGAACTACTCTTTCTCTTTCATTCTCCAAAAAACATCATTTCTTTCAGCGCCATCTGTTGGCTTCCATACCAATAAGTTTCTATAGCATCTGATAGCGTAATCCGCGTGTAAAAATGATTTTGTATTGTAAATTTTGCTGTCACATTATTACGACATAATGAATAAAATGTCATAACAGCGTGTGAGGCATTTAAATCTCAAATAAAGTTTTTCTTTTCCTTTTTCTTCTTTTTTTTAAGGTATTAGAATTGAAAGGAAGCTAATTTTCAATACGTTTTTCTAATAATTTTTATTTAATCATTTAACTTCCCTCACTAATTTTCGTGCTTTCTTTCAATGACTTTTTGATCTAGACAGAATTGTAAAAAATCAATGTATTACGTTAAAAAAACACAGAACTTTTACTGGCTAAACACCGTCGAATGTTCTCCCTTTCATTCAAATTACGTACGGATTGGAAAAACCTGGGAAGTGGCCTTGACTTTGACCTTCTCAGGCAGCGGAATACAGGAAAAAGTAATAATTCAATCAAATGCTTCAATATATGTTGATTAAATGATTATTTAAAAGTTTCTACAACATATTTAAGTGAAAATCATCGCGTTGAATTAACTGACGTCACATATCAAAAACAATAATCTTGTTGATCATCAAAATACATTTAATAGTATAAGAGTTTTAACTACTATTAAATTTTATGACAAAGCTAGCATTATAAGGAAAGTAACTTATTCATAAGGAAGTATTCTTTTGGTTATAATAATTAGTCATTTATAATGATACCTAAAAGTAGTTTTATTTAAAAATGGTTTTACGTCATCATCTCTAAGCAACTACACTATTATCGAAACGATCATCCTATGAATGCATTTTTAAATAACATAATAATAATAATAATAATAAAAACTTGCAATGAATCGTTTGCGTACATACGTATGTCAAAATGGTTAGAGAAATCTATTGAAAACTTACGCGTACATGTTTATTTATTTTTATTTTTTTTCCTCCCCAGAAAAACTTCTTGTGTGCACATGTGAGTTTTATTTTAGAACTTTTAGCTGCATTTCTTTATTTTGATTTCTTTTTCTTTCTCTCATTTTTTAATATTTTAATGTTTAAAGCGATTTTTTCCCCATGAGAATTTTTGCAATATTGTAATTGTTTTCTATGCTTTGCTTATTGTTATTATCATCATCATAATTCTCTTATCTTTCAGCTAAAGTAAGGGTTATTTATTTATTTATTTTTTAGATTGAATAAATCCGCTCTGAAAATGTTAGCATTCAGATTTATAATTCAGACCGTATATATATATATATATATATATATGATTCTATTGAAACTTTAGAAATAGGAATAGATAAAGAATAAATCTTTTTTTTTTTTTGTGTGTGTGTGTGTGTGTGTGTGTGTGTGCGTGTGTGTGTTTCTGACGATTCTATCAAAATACATTAGGATGAAAACTGGAGAAATACAGTCTGATGTACACATACAGACAAAACTGGTGTACAGTCAGATTCACTCTTTTTCATATTAACCTATGGAATTTTTGTTGCTTCGTATTATGAAAATATCGTATTTTAAATAATACATTCATTCAAAAATGAAATTATTATTATTATTTTTTTTTTTTCACCCTTTGAATGTGTTGCTCTTTATCTCATTGTTAGTGAGCAATCTATATATATAAAAATGAATTGTTGTTCGTTAGTCTCACTAAAACTCGAGAACGGCTGAACGGATTTATCTTATCTTAGTCTTGAAATGTTCGTGGAGGTCTAGGGAAGGTTTAAAAGGCGAGAAAAAATCGAATAATTTCCGGGAAAACCCTAAAAACAGCCCTTTTCTATTTCCCATACAAACGTTTTCTAGAGTCAATTTGAACTTTATTGCTATTCAATAAAGTTTAGGTGTGTTCCTAACGGCTGATGGCTGAGCTACAAAAATTTGCATGTTGATTCGTAATGATCTCCCCTGATGCACCTCGAAGCCGGATTTTCGAATTTTGTTTTAGTTTTCTTTTAATTAATTAAAATGTTAAAATAAAAACCTTCTAATAACTGATAAATTGGCCATTTAATTTTAATCCTTAATTTAATTGTTGCCAAAAAAAATTATTCTTTTTTGGACAGAAAAAAAGAAAAAAAAACGTGAACAATAAAAATTACATTTATTTAAAATATTTAATTTTATTCCTTAATTTAATTGTTGCCAAAAAAATTATCATTATTTTTTCGACAGAAAAAAAAAAAAAAAACGTGAACAATAAAAATTACATGTATTTAAAATGAGGAAAGTAAATTAAAAAAATTAGAAATATCAGTCGTATCGTTACAAATAAGATACCAAATGAAAGATGCAATTTTTGTGAATCCAACGGATTAAACAGCTTATCGATCGGACAATTAGATTTTTTAAAATTAACTAATGTATGTATTTTATAAATTTTCTTTCACAAACACAAACGTGTAGTATACAGCCTGTACAACACTAGACCAAATTGAAGTTCAAATTTCATCAATATTTAAATAAATAAATGAAAATAAAAATATGCTTAATGGGAAATATATATAACCATTAAAAGTTTAGTTGTCTAAAATATGTCAGAAATAGCGCTCATAGCATATTGTTACAAGGTATTAAGTCTTATTTTTACAAGGGATAAAATCTAAAATGGTGACAAAAATTCAAAAGTCGCCAAAGAGAGCTATATTAAGGCGGTACTATGATCATGCTTACAAACCATGAATACTAATAACCACAAAAAATTAATTGTCTCATGCAACAGACGTAGCCGGTCATAGCATATTATAATATTTAGCATGAAATTGTTATCATTTTTATGGTTGATCGGGGATAAACAAAATAAACATAGGAAATAACGTAAAAGCAAATATTATGTGCACCACGTATAGTGTTGTTCATATGTAACTGGGATTCAAATATAAAGGGGATACTTCATTTTTTTTTTCGATACTATCTATTTGGAAACTGTTATCTAATAAGGATTTAATGCAAGCCTATTGGTAAACCATTGTCTCAGGTAATAGGGACAAGCGCCCGAGTTTTAGCGGATGACCAAATCGCTACCGAAGGCAGCAGGGATCCGAAGCGAGCTTTTGAGCAATTTTAGTATTTTATTTTATTTTTATAAAGCTATATAGAAAAGAGTTTCCTTTAAATTTAGTGACCAGCGAAGCGGGCAAAGCCTGCTAGTTAATAATAATAATAATAATAATATTTCTTTTCGAGGTCGAAAATTAGAGCATTGAGTTTACTTAATGAAATGAAACGTTTAAATTTATTTTATTTTTTACTTTCTCTTACCCATAAGGTAGAGAAAGTATTGTTTTTGGGTCAAATTTTCGAACGCGAGATTTTGTTATATTTACACGTTTTGAGGTCCCCTGAATACGAAAATCATGTTTTTAGCAAATGGTCTGTGTGTTTGTCTGTTATCAGCATATCTCAAGAACAAATAGTAGCAGACATACCAAACTTGGTATTCTAAATGTGTATCATATATAGATGCTACAGTAAGCTTTTCGTTAAAATCAAGTAAATGGTTCGTGTACAGGGACAATCAAGAGAATTCTAATACATTACGTCCATGGGGGAAATTGCAGGTAAGTAGAGTTTAACGTCTATAGACTGCACTAAACCAAATGAAACGAATATATATATTTTGTAATAGAGATAGTCAACTGAGAAAAAAAAAATTGTGTATGTAGGAGACTCGCCTCCCCCCTGGGAGGGGGAGGAAGTCCCCCCTCGACGGGAGTAAATTTTCATGATGGATATCTTTCAAAAGAGCTCGCCAATCTTTAGAACGAATGATTGAACCATCGATCTGCGATAATTTAAAACAAAGTTAACGATTTTTTTTACTTTTAACAAAAAAAAAAAAAAAAAAAAAAAACTTAGAAAAAAAATCGTATTTTTTTTTTTTTCTAAGATTGAGATTAAAATCGACTTTTTTGGATATTTAGTGTTATACTACTTCTCTAATATTGAAATCGTCTGCATTATCATAAAAGATAATTTTTTTAAATAATAATTTTAATAAATTATTTTTTAAAAACAGAATTATTTTTTAATAACCGAATTAAATTTTATATAAATCTAGGTGCATTAATGAAACGGGGGATTGAGGGGGCGGCAGCCCCCTCACACAGAATTAATTATCATATAAAACTCTTCCGAAGCCTAATTTGAATTGTTTAACATAGGTTTACATAACATCGTTATCTTACCTCTTAATCTCCAACCTGTATTTATAGTATTAAATTTCAGGGTAAGAGAAAGTCGTGTGAGTGACACACCAGATTATTTAATTTTTAAATTGCTCACTAAAATAAAAGGCAACTGGTTCAAATAATGGAATTTAAAAACTTCATTTTTGAAATAAGCTATCCTTAAAATACGAAGCAATAAAATCCCATTGGGTATATGCTTGCGTTTGCGAGTAAGGCCGATTGACTACACATGGGTTCTAGGCCTTGGGTGGTGTGCCTCCGTGGAGGTCTTTCTAAGGGATACTAGCCCATATTTACCCATTGGATTACGTGCGAAGGAAGAAAGAAGGAATCTGATTTATATGCAGCCTTAGTGGTGGCTGGTGCTCGTAAAATCCGCCGTGACTGGAATGTGATGGCATGTCCCCAGACAGCCGCTAGGGCCCAAACAGACTGGACTTTTGCCAAATGCCCACTTCGTAGCTCTAGTACGACGCTAAGCCCATACAACCTCAACATTATATATGTTCGGAAATTTAAAAAAATGCCATATAAATTCCAAAGAAAAATGCTTTCATGTTAAAAAAAAGAAAGAAAGAAAGAAATCATAAGTAAGAAAAAAGAATCAATATCAATTTTCAGTATTATCCAAGAGAATACGAGATCAGAACGAGTGCATCACACACAAAAAATAAAAGTGTGACACAATCGAATTGCAAATTCCCCCATACCACCACCCCCCATACAATACTTTATCTTTTCGAATATGAGTATAAAAAACAAAATGAGTCATCATGTCTCGTAAAAAAAAAAAAAAAAAAAAAAAGTAAAATATTTCGGCATGTAGTTGTGGGCCCCTCGGACACGTGTCTTGCGTTTTCAAACGGTGATATGGGTCTGTGCACTTTTACCGAACCCCTCTAATAATAATTTTTATATAAAAAAGTCTCCATTGCATGCACTTGTTCTTTTTCTCTGTTCGGGAAAGTTCTGCAGGTGGGTCTATCTACCTGTTATATCCGGGTTCACGGCCCAGGCCTAGTAGATAAAGCTCATGCTTGTTGAGCCGGTGCGGATTCTACCGTACTTACCATCTGCGTTGTTCGTTGTTCTATGAGCCTGTATGGTACATAGCATGATGAATCATTCTATTGTTCGGTTTTTGCTGGGTTATGTATATGATAGTGTGTCATTTTTGTCTGCTTATATCTGCCTAAATTTAGAAACAATTTTTTTTCCCGTATTTTTTAGCGACGAAACATGATATATTTGTTAGCAGTGAGTAAGAAAAATCGTTTTATTATACCATAGATTGAAAATTAAAAGGAAAAAAAAAAAGAAAGACTTTTAAACTTTTTATTGTTGTTATTAATATTATTAGTAGTAATAGTAATTGTAGTAGAAATGACAGTAGTATTTATTGATACAATATTTCACTTAAATATTAAACACATTAATTAATTAATTAATTTTTTTTAAAGCAAATTTTATTACACATTCCGTACACTGTGTATGTATAAGATTATAAATAATATTTTTGCTGATACCTTTCTAAATTTATAATGAAACTGTCGTCATTTCAATTTTTGTTACAATGAATCATTGCATGAATGTTAATAGTGAGCAAACAGAGATATTTTTTTGTTCAATATGAATTAAAAAAGAAAAAGAAATATTTTCAAGATTTTCCTCTTTTAATTAAATTTAATTTCGTAGAGTAATTTACTTAATTATAAAACATGACTTATAAAAAGAGAAATTTTTTAATGGTGGATTCAGACATTCAGAGTGTTGAATATGTATATGAGATTGTTAATGTTGTTTTCATCGGTTCTTATTTTTCTAAACGAATGCAGAATCCGTCGCAGTTTTAATCTTTCTAACAAGCCAATATCACATATCTGTTGTTAGTAAGTAGAATCTTCGTCTTATTTCGTACAGATTCAAAATTTAAAAAAAAAAAAAAAGAAAGAAAGAAAGAAAAGAAAAGAAATAAAATATACAGTATATATGTAAGCGTAAAGGTGAAAAATGACAGATATTTATGTCCAATTCCCCTATATAAAA
Organism: Salticus scenicus; assembly: GCA_963930645.1. NCBI lineage: Eukaryota > Metazoa > Arthropoda > Arachnida > Araneae > Salticidae > Salticus > Salticus scenicus. The sequence continues at coordinate 107,200,103 of OZ005650.1, read as the reverse complement.
AACGAAATTTATATATATATGCAACGTCGTACATCAGTGAACAACCATACACACACACACACACACACACACACACACACACATATATATATATTAATTCGTAAATTAAAAATTACAAAAAGAGAAATACAATTTTTAATAATTTTTTTTCATCACTTATTTGTATAATATTTTACTTAATTATGAAACACGACCTTTAAAAAAGAGAAAACGTTAATTATAAATCGAGTGTGATGAATACATTTAAAAGATTGTGAATATTGTTTTCGTATGCTAAGATTAAAGGTCTATCTAAATTTTTAAAAAAGAATTCGTCGTTATTTTAATATTATAAATGTTGTTTTCATCTACTTATAACTGTCCAAATTTTAAAAAACTTCACCTCTATTTTAATCTTTTCTAATCATGAAATATCGTATATTTGTCGCCAGTGAGCAAGTAAATCTTTTTATTGATTCGTAGATTTGAAATAAAAAAAAAAAAAAAAAATAAAATTTTAAGTTTTTTTTAAACTATTTTTTTGGCATAATATTGCGTTTCATTATGAAACACGGCATATAAAAATGAGAAGGAATATTAATTTCGAGACAATTTTAATTGAGGTTGGGGAAGTTGTTTTCGTCGGCTCATATCTGTCAAAATTATAAATTTTATTTTATTCTTTATCAATGAAACACGTAACATATGTTGTCAGTGAGTAAGCAAAATTTATTATTCCGTGAATTAATAATCTGAAAAAGATATATATAGAAAATTTACACAATTATTTTTTATTATATTATTTATAAAAAAAATGTGAAGACTTTATATATATATTTTTATATTATTAGGTGAAAATAAAATATTTTATAATTGTTGATACTTATAAACCAACTTTATATTAACTAAATCAATCATATATATTATGAATAATTATTGATATTTATAATTCAGTTTTATTTAAAATAAATCAAACATTTATATTACATTTTAAAATAACTTTGTACAACTGTACTTAATGGCGACAGATCACAATCATAAAATACTAGAACGATATTTGAAATAAGTACAGGATCTTGGTTACTTATAACCAAGCAGCATGATTCCACGGTAAAAAATGAAAAATAAATAAAATAAAAATAAATAAAATAAACCTTCTACATTATATATATATATATCTTAAAAACATCTTATCTTATTTTATATATATCTAAAAAAAAAAAAAAAAAAAAAAAAAAAAAAAAAAACTCTATGGTTGTCTAAATTTATAAAGATTTCATCCTTATTTTAATCTTCATAACATGAAACAATGCATATGAAACATCATATATTTGTTGGCAGCGAGCAAGAAGAATGTTTTTATTATAACATGTATTAAAAATAAATTAAAAAATTAAAAAAATACAGAAATAATACCCCCTCCCTTCCATTTTTTTCAGATTTACGATGCTGAGTACGTATACTAGATTGCGAATGTTGTTTTCGTCTGCTCATGTCTTCCCAAATCTTAAAATACTTAATTGTTATTTTGGTAAGAATGAAACATGGTATATTCGTAATCAGCGAAAAACAAGTAAAAATTTTCAATACTTTTTTAAAAATTATTTATCGGCATAATAATTTATTTAATTATGAAAGATGACATTAAAAAAAGGTGAAATTTTGATTACGAATTCACAGAGCCGAATATATATATGCAACTGTGAACGACCTTTTCATCTACTTATGTATATCAAAATTCATGAAGAATTTATCGTTAATCTTTTTTTACAATGCAACGATGGATATCTGTTGTCAATGAGAAAGCAGAATCTTTATCATTCCGTGGTTTGAAATTAAGAAAAAAAGAAAGAAAAAAGAAAGAAAGGAGAAAACAAAAAATAAGAAATAAAATTTTCTTTTTTACTTATTTTTATTATTTTCATTATTATTTATTGACAGAACATTTTATTTTATTTTGAAACGTGACATTTAAAGGTGAGAAAATTTGAATGCTGACTCATAGTGCTGAGCTTGTACGTAAAACTGTGAATAACAATTTCCTCTACTTATATCGATCTAAATTTACAGATTTCATCGTTATTTTAATCGTTATAGAGAAACTTTATTTTTATTTTAATATTTTACAGAAACATCGCATATCTGTCGTTAGAAAGCAATGAAAATAAATTTCATGGATTATTATTTATTTATATATTAGTACGACAGGACTATTCCTTTCAATCAGGCATTTTGCGTTGTCTTCATTTGCTGTATTTCTCCTTGAATTAGTCAGGATGTCTGCCAACATCGAGTTTTATCAATTTATTTCTTTACTTATTTTATAATGATATGTCCAAATCATAAAAACTTTTACATATTTGAAAATCGACTATTAACTATTGGAATGACAAGTAGTGGAATAATTAAGTTAAAGAAAAGTCTCCCTTTTCTGAGAAAAAAATTTCAAGCCGTTCAAAAATTAGATAAAAAAAAATAAAAGTTCGAATTAGCCATTTTTCTTACACGCGTCGTGAGTATTATTTCTGGCGTCATTTTCATTAATTGAAGCTTTTTGTAGACAATCGGATTCAAAATAATAATGTAAACTATTTTTTGCACGTTTCTACAGTTAAATAAATAAACAAATAAACTTGAATTTAATTTATTTGTTTTATTTTCTATTTGGAATGGAATATATATATATATATAATATCATAATAATAGAGGAAGAAAAAAATCCTACGCCTAAATATTTGCACGTTCATGCAAGGTGTAGTACAATAAATGGCAACAACATGAAGCCGTTTTCTGAAAGAAATAGTACGATCTGTCGTACTAAAAAGAAAAATCTGGAGTGACTCCACTCGACTTTCCGAACATTGAGTAATTAACAGTTTTGTAGATAAAGTAAAGAAAGAGGAGTTGTTAAAAAAACAAAAGAGAGAAAACCATAATAGAGTGTTTGAGTATTTTTCTCCATATATTACACGATGTTTTACTTAACGCTACTGAACTTTGAGCCCATAGATCGTAATGATAAAGAATTTTTCGTTGTGTCCATGTAAAAACCTATAAATGCTAGATTAACCAAAATGCTTATAGTAAGTGCAACAGTGATTTATAATATTCATATAAATTTTCAGCTCAATTGAATAAGGCGTTTAGATGCTATCGCACTTTTAAAAATTTGGTCCCATAGGCCATAATGATAAAAAAAAATTTCTTTGTGTCCCTGTAAAAAAACTGTAAGTGCTAAATTCACCAAAATCTATACAGTTAGTGCAACTGTGACCTATAACATGTGTACAAATTTTTTGCTCAGATTAATAAGGCGTTTAGACGCTATCACACTTTTAAAAATTTCGCCCCATAGACCATAATGATAAAGAATTTTTCTTTGTGCCCCTGTAAAAAACTATAAGTGCTAGATTCTCCAAAATCTATACAGATTGAGTATCTGTGACCTATAATATGTGTATATATATATATATTTTTTTTTTTTGCTCAATTGAATAAGGCGTTTAGATGCTATCGCACTTTTAAGATTTTCGTCCCATGGGCCATAATGATAAAGAATTTTTCTTTGCGTCCCTGTAAAAAAACTATAAGTGCTAGATTCATCAAAATCAATAGGGTTCGTGCTACGGTGACTTGCAACATGCTTACCAACTTACAGCTCATTCGAGCGTTTAGACGTTAGCGTGTTCACTCACACACATACACACACACATACATACACACACATACGTACATCATCGTAAAAATAGTGGAAACGGACTCAGGGGACCTCGAAACGTATAGAAACATCAAAATCTCAAATTCGGATTTTTGACATAATTACAATATTTTCCTCACTATAGTGTTCGAAAAGTAAAAATGGAAAAAAAAAAAAGAAAAGAAAAGGGTTTACGGAACTTTCGCCCTCAGCATCTCGCCTCTGGCATTTCGGCCCCCCGGAAATTTCGACCCCGAGAAGTGTTTTACGGAAATTTCGCCCCTGAGAAGTGTAAAATATAAACGTAATGACAAATAAAAGTATAAATATACATGTAGTATTTCCCGATATATTTTTTGTTCATTCACGCTATTTTCCCTTTTAATTTCAATATAAAGCACGTGAATTAAAATAAAGTCTTCGAATGAAAAAATTATTCGATGAAATTTTTATCGCTGCTAATTAAATGAAAGTTTAAGTGCACAGTAATATTATTTATTTATTTATTAAATTTTAAGTGCACACACAATAAAATTATTAATTTATCAAATTTTATTTTATGTTATTTTATTTATTAATCAATTTTTTTTTTATTGATAAATAAATAATATTACAGCACTAAGAAAATTTTTTTTTCAAGTATCTATTGATATGTTTTAATCCAAATAAATAAAAAACAAATGGACTTAATAAATAAATTAAAAAAAAAAAAAAAATGCAGGCAGGTTATTAATTTCATATCGCTGTTTGAACACTTATACAAAGTGATTATATATGTATGATTTCAAAACTATTTAAATTTCTTACGAGGTCTTTTAATAAAATCACTGTTTCGATATGAAAATGTAAGGTCTTTGTGAATAAAATGGAGTAAATTTATTGGTTGAAAAATCGTACGTATACCTAGTACAAAATTTAAGTGTATTAAGCATTGAATCCATAAAAGAAACTAATATGCAGATATTTATTTATTAATAAAAATCAAATCTAGAGAGTTAAATATTTTTCTAAGTATCTATGGATTCTTTTTGACCCAAAACTATTTATTTTTGTAAAGGAAATAAATTTATTTAATGAAAAACATGCTTGGATCAATTTTTAAAATTTAAGAACATTTAATAAAATAAATTTTTAAAATTGACCCAAGTAGTCTGTTCTTGGTAGCTAATTAAAAGTATTAATGATCCCCCTCTCTCTCTCTCTCTATATATATATATATATATATATATACATATATACATATATATATATATTTAAACCAGGTTATTTTCTTTTAGTAAAATAAATACAGAGTTTGAATTATAAAGAATTCATAGATACTTAGAAAAGTATTTATAACTCATTAAATTATTGCTTTATAACTTATTAAATTTGTTTAAAATATTTTTAAAAATAATATTATTAGTATTAAAAAAATATTATTACTAATATTCTTTAAAAAATATATAAATAGAAAATGTTTCAAATTCTCCATTTGTATTATTTTCTCTATAAAAATGAAACAAGTAAATGAACCAACCTATTTCATTCTGATAACAAAATTTTTTACCAGCATTATAAATCTTCTCGTTATAAATATATACGCATACTCAATAGAAAATACTAATATGTAATAGTACACTAAGTACTGAATAGTAGAAACTTAACGAAATCCAATCTTTAATGTTTCCTTTCAACATCGAATATTACATCATGTTTTACTTTAAAAATATTTTTTTAAGCAATATATATATATATATATATTGGGGCCTGAACAATATAAAGCTATTGTTAGCTATATTGTTTTACGAAATCGTTGCAGCTAGCTTTCACAGCTTTATGAAGTACTTGCCCCCTGATGAGTTAATACTGCTACTTTTAAACCTTTTTTATTCCAATTATTAATCCATTTTTTATTCCAATTATTATTCTGAAGTCCTTTAATTACTTTCTCCGTCATTATGTTTAATCGTCTTTTTTTTTTTTTTTTTTTTTTTTTTTTTTTGTTCAAGTGGACGTAAGTAATTTAAATTGTTTTTGTCACTTATTGGATCTTAACATGTATCGCAATCTTTGTGTGATAGTTTTAGCAAAGTGTTATTATCAGTTTTATTTTTGTTGTGTTGGTATTGACATGTATCTATTAAATGCTAAAATTTTAAGGTTAAAGTTTATTAAGATATATATCATATATCTATAATATATATTTGAATTTGCTTTAAGGAGATGGTGGAAATTGAAAACGGCTCTTTAAAATTATATGTTTAGTTAAGAAAGCATGAATATGCATTGAAATGTACAATAATATATATATATATATATATTTAACTATTTAAATTAAAAAATAAATAAAATACAAAATTTTAAATTTAAAAATAAATAAATGTTCCATGCTACCTAGTTTTTAAATTTTACCCTCGATTTTATATTATTACATCTTTATCAATAATTTCTAAACATAGTTGTCTATTACATTGTGGATTCATTCATGATTTAATTAAATAAATATATATATATAGTGAAGAATTTAATAACGTTATAAAATTTAGCAATTAATCAATATATGATAATACCAACAACACACACATAAAAGTTATAGTATTCAATTCAAATGATAGCACATATTTTTTATGATTCATTTACAGTACCAATTAATAGATACATTCATTTTAAATTACCTACGCTAATGTTAACATGTAGAATCATAACACTAAGATTAACTAGGAGTGATTTTTATACGAAATTCATGAAAGTTATCATTATATATATATTGTTATATATTTCCAATTGTCTTGCTTTATTTCAATTTTGGTTTGATTTTGGTAGCTTTGGAGATTGGTCATAGCAATTGTTTAAACTAATAATAATCTTAAAATTAAATAATTGAAAAGTTTTAATATTTAATAATTATATATGTTTGAATGTTAAAATTTTCCATGAAATTTCAGCGTTCAAAATAATTTTTTATTAATAATAGAATAACTTATCAATGAATCCACAAATTAATATCCAAATATATTGATAAACTGTATACTAATGTAAAATCTAGAGGGAAATTTAAAAACTAGGTAATATGCAAATTTCTTTTAATTTTCAAAAATTAAAAAGTTTTTGGAGGTATTATTTGGAGATGAAAATAATTAATTAATACTAGAAATATTAAACTTTTTCTTTCCTAAATTACATAGTTTTATTATTATTATTATTATTATTAATTTGATTCTTTACATTTCATTTCAATAACAAATTGCTGAATAATATTCTATATTGCAATGAAATATTGTAGATGAAATATGCATAAGTTTCTTTTTTTTGATTCAATGCTTAATACACTTAAATTCTGTATTAGCTACGCGCGCGATTTTTCAACCAATAAATTTACTCCTTTTTATTGACAATGGCCTTACATTTTCATATTGAAACACTGTTACTAATAGAAGACCTCACAAATAAAATAGCTTTGAAATCATACCTATATAATCGATTAAAACACTTTTTGGACACTTATACAATACATATATAATCAATTGTATGAGTCTCCAAAGAACAATATAAAATTAATATAACCTGCCTACATTTTTTAATTTATTAAATCCATTCATTTTCTATTTACTTGGACTAAAATATATCGATATATACTCGAAAAAAAAAAAATTTTTTTTTAGTTCAGTAGTCTTATTTTCTTATTTATCAATAAAAAATAAAATTGACAAATTAATAAATCAAATAAAATTTGATAAATAAATAGATTTACTGTACACTTCAAATTTAATAAATAAATAAATAATATTACTCTACACTTAAACTTTCATTTAATTACCAGCCATAAAAATGTCCTCAAACAAATTTCAATCGAAAACCTTATTTTAATTCATGTATTTTATATTGAAATTAAAAAGGAAAGTGGTGTGAATGAACAAAAAATATCTCGGGAAGTACTGTATGTACATTTATATTTGTCATTACGTTTATATTTTCCACCACTTGGGGAGAAATTTCCGGGCTGCGAAATATCCCGGCGGCAAAATGCTGAGGACAAAAGTTCTGGATCTCAAAAAAAAAAAAAAAAAAAAAAAAAAAAGAAGACATACAATCATTTGAATTTTATTTAGATTAATATTCTAAACGTTGATAAGAAAAGCAACTTTATTATTTAGAACTTTATTATTTAGAATATTATATTATTTCCAATACGTATCAAGAGAGAGAGAGAGAGAGAGAGAGAGAGAGAGAGAGAGAGAGAGTTTGTAATATACCTGTATAAAATAGTCCTGTCACACTTAATTAAATTCTATCTGTAATAGACTTTTTTTAATTTTAATTAGCCACACTCATTCTAAAAATTTTAACAGAAAAACTATTAGAAATCATTTATTTTAAGTTTTATGTAAACTCACAGAGAAAAATAAACGAAGATTTTTTTTTTTTTAATCTATTTTATATAAGCATTTTAATCACTAATATCCATATAATTAATTATTGGAATATATTTGTGACTTAGAATGTTTTTTTTTTTTTTTTTTTTTTTTTCTAAAGTATAAACATCCATTTTAAATTTTTACTGAGAAATTAGATAATAAAAATGGATAAAAAGATAGAATGAAGATAGAAGATCTCGATTACTTACTTTTAAGAATTATTGCAAATTTATAGACTTATTACTTAAATTTACAGAATTACTGAAATTTACAGAGATTGCATAAACATTTCAATAATTTTAAAGAAATTTTTTACAGTACATTTGATAAGAAAGTTAAAATATCGATAATAATAAGTTAAAAAATAATTTAAGGGCCCTCTTCATTCACCGCCGCTGGAAGCCGAAGCTAATGTTATTCTATGGGAAATTTTTCTTTACAAATAACTTATTAAGTAATACGTATTTTTAAATTCTGTTTTCACATTCTGAAAATTCCCAGCTGTTAAATTGACGGATCTTTTTTAAAAAAAATATTTATTTTTTTTAATTTTGTATATTTTACTTCGAAGCTGCAAAATACGAATTTTCAATATGTGAATTTTTTTCATCTTGCAATTTCAAAATAAAATATTAAAAATTAAAAAAATACATTTTTAAAAAAGGTCCGTCAATTTAACAGTTGGGAATTTTCTGAATGTGAAAACAGAATTTAAAAATATGTATTAGTTAATAAGTTATTTGTAAAGAAAATTTCCCCATAGAATAACATTGTCTCGGGCTTCCGACAACGGTAAGTGAAGAGGGCCGTTAAATTGAAAAAACGGAAAAGACTTAAATTTGATAAAAGAACTGCAAATTTCTGGGTGTAAAAAAAAAAAAAAAAAAAATGTGACTTAAATATGACTATTAAAAATTTCATTTAATATTTATATTAGGTTTGTTCAATAAAATATATTCAGCTATAATTCTTATGGTTTTTGATATATTTTGTACAGCTTTGAAATCTTTAAATTGAGTTTTCTCAGTTTGCATTTTTTCATGAATTCATGATCTTCAAAATTTTAAAATTTCTACATATATTTAATTAAAGACTTAATATTTTTTTAATGTTTAATAGAACCTACTTAAAAGAATTAGGGATGGATTTTACAACATCTTTTAGAGGAGAAATATTAAAAATAAAATTCTAACAAAAATCATGTTTTTTTTCTTGCAAATATTTACTTAAACATGCACTTTTTATTTATTTATTATTATTATTATTTTCAAAAAACTATTTTTAAAATTACAAAATCCAACCCTAATTTTTTTTTTTAGTTCTTTTTTTAGCTATACAGTTTTCCGAAATCTTGTGATTTTTCTGCTCATGGAAGTAGATATTTCCCTGATGAGCGAATACTTCTATTTTTGATCATTCATTAATCCAATTCTCCTTTCCAGTCATCCTTTTTAAATATCCAATTCTCATTTCCAATTACATTAACATATATATATATCTTTGGAATTTAATGATGAACTGTATTTCAAAAAAATATTCGCGGGAAATGCACATTTTCCACTTTTACCTCCAATACTCTCTCTAATAGATTTTTAAGACAACCGAAATGATAAATGAAATCCGTTCTATTGTTGCTATAAGTCAGAAAAAAAAAATACCAGACAATTTCTGTGGCGCGTTTGTTTATTGTCTGATATTATTCAAAAACCCGGAGCTGCGAACGAGCCGTTGAAAACTTGAATTCCATTTTATGTCTCAGATTTGAAACTTAGCGTTCGTCGCTCCCGCTTCTCTTCTCATGCAATCGCACGTGAAGGTCACTTGGGGCAACGCAACCGGTTTCTAAAAAACCTCCCTCTACCTGCGGGCCATCAACCGCCAAAATTTGTTTTTATACTCCAATGAATCGCTCCGGTGACGTCATATAGTTTTCGTTGTAACCGTCGCTGTAATGTAGCGCAATTTCGAAGCTTTTCTTTTCTTTTTTTTTTTCTTGATTCATTTTTCCACCCCGCAGTTCGAAGGATTTTTATAAATGCTTTCTAAATCCCAAAATGGACACCTGTCACAGAAAATAAAGTAGAAAAGGTGTTACGCTCTAATTAATTTCGGAAGCAAATAAATATATTTTTTAAAAATAATGGTTTACATTCTCTAATCCTGTTTTAGAAAATAATAATAGTATGAGAAACAGGTATTTTAACGGGTATTTTGAGGTATTTATGTCTATTTGGAAGAATAACTAGATATTTTATCAACCGATCGTTGAGCTTTTTTTTTTTTTTTTCAGTCTAAATTGAAATACCACTTCTAATTATATATTTATATATTTTTTATATTTTTAAAGCTTGTTTTGTTTTCTTTAACTTTTTATTTCTTTTATCTATTCGTTTTCTTTGGTTATTTATTTAGTACAACAAAACAAAACATTAAATCTTATCTCAGAAAACAAAAATATTTGTCGCAAATATATTAACATTAACAAGCGGCACAGGTTAAAAAAGTCATTATTTTGTGATTTTTAGAATCAGAGTTACGACTAGTGGAGTACAGGGAAGGGAGGGGGCGAATAATATTTTTGTAGGAACACTTTCAATTTTTGTGCCCCTTACAGTCGGTAACAAAAGTGTCCGAACACTAGCAAAAATTCCTATGTGAAAAAAGTACACTTCAGATTCGATAAGGATTTATTTAATAGAACCGTATAAAGTGTACTTTTCTTACATAGGAATTTTTGCTAGTGTTCGGACACTTTTGTTACCGACTGTACATTATGCAATAATAGAATGTTTATTTACTCGTTTGAGAATTTACTAAATTTGAATAAAGCACAACTTGATAAATATCCACCAGTGTGGTGGTAACTGCATGAAAATATTAGGCCACCTATTATTGGTAATATAAATATTAAAGGTTAAAATCAAACTGATATTGAATGTGAAATGCATTTTATTTATTTATTTTTATTTTATTTTCTTTATTTATATATTTATTTTCTTTATTTATTTTTTGAAACTATAGAAAAACTTATTAAAATATTTAAAAGACTTTTTGAAGACATACCATTCAATACTTTATGTTTGTAGATAAATTTAGCAGTTTGCATGCTCTTAGGAGTAAGGAATGTTTACTACAATTTCAGTATTAAAATGCAGAAAGATGACTCGCAAAAATAATAAATGTAGTGTGTCCCCCCCCCCCCCCTGACAAAATACTTATAAGGCCTTAATACTTAAATATCCTATCTACGACACAACCAATGTGATAAAATGAAAGCATAAAAAGTTTTAATGTAGAAGTATTTTTTAATTTAGATGTTCAAAAATCTGCTGACACTTATCCCTAACAATAATTTATTTTCAATATTCTGAATAAATTAATAAACACTGAATTAAAAGATTCAAACAAAGATTATTTTAGAAAAAGAAATAAAATATATTTTCTATATACAAAGAGGACAGTATATAAATATATATATATATATTCTAAATCTACTTATGTATTGTTTTATATTTTTAAAGAAAACTTAATTAAATTATGGGAGAAATAATTGCTCCTTAGAAATTTGATTATTGCTCGTAGAGTATACTGACCAAACGTCCCCATTTTCTGGGGACAAATGGGGACTTCCCTTTTTTTTTAATGCATTTTTCTCAGTTTTAAAAAATTGTAGAAAGTAAATGATTAATCAATAATACTTTATTTTTAGTCCTTATTTATTAGATATGAAAAAATACATCCATAACTAGATAATTGTAGCAATTTTTAACGCTTCTCTATTATAAAGGTACTTTGATCTGGTCAGCCTATCGTAGAGGGTACATCACAGATCGTCAAAGTCACCCAAAGCCGATGTTATATTCTATAAAATTGTTTATAGAATTACAGATTAACTAATTATTATTTTCAAATTCTGTTTTCACATTCAGAAAATTCACAACCGTTAAATTAATACCCGTTTTCCAAAAATTTAATTTTTAAAAGTTTAATATTTCATTTTACTGCTGAAATATGAGAAAAATGCATTTAATGAAAATTCGTATTTTTTAAATCAAAACTCAAATTTAAAAACTCAAATTAAAAACGGAATTTAAAAATACCAATTAAGTAATGAAGTAATTCTATAAACAAATTTCGCCATAGACTTACATGGGATTTCGTGATTAGAGACGGAAAAATCAAAGAGGTAGTAGTGAGTAGCTTTAATTCACATGAACTCTGAAAAGTAACTTGATTTTTTCCTTCAAATGAACATTTTTATGGGTTTTTTTTTTAAATCTTAATCCACATCTTTCTCGAATTCTTTTATTCACACTCTCAATGGACAATTTGCACACATGGGGTATTTGAACAAAATCTTATTTTTCTGGTAGTTTTAGGCCCATAAAATTCAAAAAGTTTATTAAAAATGCAAAAAAAGTTCTCATTAATTTCAAAAATAACTTTAAAATTAACCAAAAATCATGTGACTTCAAAACGCTGTCTGACGTCACACTTTATGATGCTTCAATGTTTACATTTTGTTATCCTAGTTAGCAAGCAGCAATTCGTTTTAACTTTCGTAATTATTAATCATTTATGTGATTTCTGAGCATTTCTTTTTCATTTTATAATCATTTAACACCATTATCATCCTTTTTCCTAAATCATTATTTTCAATTGTTTTCATTTCATGGCGGTTGTCCAATGTTTTCGTTTAATAGGATCCTGTGGAATGCTAAAGAATAGCTTTTGAGAAGCATTCAGCCGTTGTATTAATGCAGAGGGGTACAATACAATATATATACTATGATTTTTTAATATCCGTCATTATTATAAAATACAAAATCTATTTTACTGATGCAAGAAGCAAAGCAAAGCACAAAATCGAATGTAAACAACGATTACTCCCGTTTGTTGTCATCTCATAAAGAGTGACGTCACGATGTTTTATACTGCGATTTCTCGATAGAGTAAATAGTGCGATGTTAAAATTGTTACGAGTATAAATCAGTAATTAGATTTCAAATAAAGAAAATGTTTGTATTTATTTTCTTACCTTTTCATATTCTATTATATAAGATATAAGAATAAAATCAGAAAACGTGCAAATTCTCTATTCTAAACATTCAATAATACTCTTTTTTTTTTTTTTTTTCAAATTACAAATGTAGGCGATGCATTTCGGGTAATTGGTTATGCAACTTTCCTAGTTTACGTATTGCTAATAAATAAAACAATTCTTTTATTTTTTTCTTTTCCTTCATTATTATTATTATTATTGGCAAAAGTTAGAAATGTATAGATGCAATTTTATAAATTTTGTAAAAAAAATCAATAAATGGTCCGATTTATTTATTTCACAACAGTAAAAGTCATCGAAATTATATCAAGTCATCTTGATCATAATTTATTATACACTTCATTTGCATTTCTTTTGAGAACTTTTTATGACTCTATAAAAGTACAATTTGAAGTGATACTGTGCTGATTTGATCAGATAAAGTCAGTTAACTTGCATTCTTTTATTGGATGTACCGAAAAATTTATTACTTGGAACTTTAAGAATTGAACATTTGCATGTCACCTTGATAAACACTGAAGATGTCATTGGTTAATCCCCAACCAATAAAGAAGTCCAAATCCCATATAGCCCTCCTTCCCACATTTAGGACTTGATTTTAACAAAGAATAGCCAAGATGATACCTATTTCATCTTTTACAATGATTTACTGAGAAATTTTCTTACATTTAATTTCATTACATTTCAAAACTAATTTTGATACATATCTTACTAAGTTAAGATTGAAAAGGATGAAGAAAATGGCAAAAGCCAAAGAACAATAAGAAATGATTAATGGTAAATTTTACATTGATAGATAGTGAAAAGCTAACGAAATTAAAATTTTTGAATGACAGAAATCATTCCGCGTGCCTTATGTATTTTCTATATAAAAAGAAAAAAAAAACTAGTTGGCATCTGGATTCTGCTCAGTGGTGGACTCTGCTCAGTTTCCCATCATATTTATGTTCTCATAAATTTCTAGTACGAGACATATTATAATCATGTTAAAAGAAATGAATTTGACCAAAGCTTGATACAGTGACAGAATGAAATCCCCACCTAGTAGGCTATCCACCGTCCACTTCGATATATTTATCTTATTCTAATCAATTAATTTATTTTATCAGGGTCGATTCCATTGTTTAGTTTTCATGCTACTATTTCCAATGCAATAATCCTCAAACTTCATATTTATATGAAAAATTTACAATTTCGCTATGTTGATAAAATCGTAAATTACGAATAATTTACGAAATTTTCCAATTAGAATATTTGTATTCAATCATGTTCAAACAAATATCATAAATGTAATTTTGAAGTTGTCTAATGTATTTATGATCCTCAAAATGGAAGTTTATGCACAATTTTGCCTTATTCTGACATGTTAAGTAAATCGTAAATTCCAAATAACTTACGAATTTTTTAAATTGGAAAAATCATAGTCTATGATATTCATGCCAGTATCCTAAATAATATTTCGAAAGTGGTTTGACATCTTTACGATGAAAATATCCCTCAAGATTGACGTTTATGTGAAATTTTGCTCTATTCTGCCATGTTAAAAAATTCGTAAATTTCCAATAACTTACGAAATTTTTATATTGGGAAATTCATAGTCATTAATATTCATGCCAGTGTCCTAAATAATATTTCAAAAGTAGTCTGACATCTTTACGATGAAAATATCTCTCAAAATTGACGTTTATGTGAAATTTTGCCCTATATTGCCATGTTAAGAAATTCGTAAATTTCCAATAACTTGCGAAATTTTCAAAGTAGCATATTTATAGTTACTGAAGTTCATTCCTGCATCAAAACTGATATTTTAAAACTGGTCTGACATTTTTACAGTAAAAAGTTTCCATTTAATGCACGTTTAAGTGAATTTTTGCCCTATTCTCCCATGTTAAGAAAATCGTAAATTTCAAATAACTTACGAGGTTTTTTAATTAGAATGTTGAAATTAAATAGGGTTCTTGCCAGTGTCGAAAGTAATATTTTAAAACTGATTTGACCTGTCTGCGACAATTTGTTCGTGAGATATCGTGTACACAGACTAACAAAATAACGGACTAACACACTAACAGACACCCTACAGACAGACACCATACAAATTTTGTCATTTTCGGATTCCTCACACCTGAAAACATGAAAAAAAGTAAAAAAACCGAGGTCGAAAATTTTCACGATTACCTAAGTTCCCCATACCTAGTATGATGGGGAACTAAAACTATATGCTCTTCTCCTCCTTCCCTCCCAAGCCCTCCGTAATCTGTTGAAATTTGCTTTAAAAACTACATTTTTCTTTTTTCTTTGCCCACTAAACCCCTCCTTTTCAGATGTATGTAAATCTCACTCTCAGTATATTTCTTAAAACTCTAAATAAAAATTAAACAAAGTTGTTTAATTTTGACCTCTCTTCGACAATTTGTTCTTGAGATATCGTGTACACAGACTAACAAACTAACGGACTAACAGACACCATACAAATTTTGTCATTTTCGGATTCCTCACACCTGAAAACGTGTAAAAAAATAAAAAAACCGTGGTCGAAATTTTCACGATTACCTTAGTTCCCCATACCTATAGTATGATGGGGAACTAAAAAAAAAACTTTGAATTTTAAAATCGACCGATGAAGATGTGGAAGGGACCGTTTATAAGTGAAAGGGGGGGGGGGGAGAGGCTGTATCTTTATATTTACGGGGTCTCGGATAAAAGCCCCACATTCAGCGGACAAAAGCCTCACTTACACACTTTGTATTAAGAAAAAGAAACTTAAAGAAAAATACACGGGGGCTAAAGGGGACAAGAGTGAGTATAGGGGAAAATATTATTTTTTTCTTCTTATGATTTTTTACAGATTTTAATGAAACTTTGTTTAATTTTTATTTAGAGTTTTAAGAAATATACTGAGAGTTACATACATCTGAAAAGGAGGGGTTTAGTGGGCAAAGAAAAAAGAAAAATGTAGTTTTAGTTCCCCATCATACTATAGGTATGGGGAACTTAGGTAATCGTGAAAATTTTCGACCTCGGTTTTTTGACTTTACTACACGTTTTCAGGTGTGAGGAATCCGAAAATGACAAAATTTGTATGGTGTCTGTTAGTCCGTTAGTTCGTTAGTTTGTTAGTCTGTGTACACGATATCTCAAGAACAAATTGTCGCAGAGAGGTCAGATCAGTTTTAAAATGTTACTTTCGACACTGGCAAGAACCCTATTCATTTGCAACATTCGATTTTAAAAACTTCGCAAGTTATTAGAAATTTACGATTTTCTTAACATGGGAGAATAGGACAAAAATTCACTTAAACGTGCATTAAATGGAAACTTTTTACTGTAAAATTGTCAGACCAGTTTTAAAATATCCGTTTTGATGCCGGAATGAACATCAGTAACTATAAATATGCTTCTTTGAAAATTTCGCAAGTTATTGGAAATTTACGAATTTCTTAACATGGTGGTATAGGGCGAAATTTCACATAAACGTCAATTTTGAGAGATATTTTCATCGTAAAGATGTCAGACTACTTTTGAAATATTATTTAGGACACTGGCATGAATATTGATGACTATGAATTTTCCAATATAAAAATTTCGTAAGTTATTGGAAATTTACGAATTTCTTATCACAATAGAATAGGGCAAAATTTTACACAAACGTCAAATCTTGAGGGATATTTTCATCGTAAAGATGTCAAACCACTTTTGAAATATTATGTAGGATACTTACATAAATACCATAGAGTATGAATTTTCCAATTTAAAAAAATCGTAAGTTATTTGGAATTTACGATTTACTTAAAATGGCAGAATAAGGCAAAATCGAGCACAAACGTCCATTTTGAGGATCATAAATATATCAGACAATTTCAAAATAACATTTATGATACTTGAATGAACATGATTGAGTACAAATATTCTAATGGGAAAATTTCGTAAGTTATTCGAAATTTAAGATTTTATCAACATAGCAAAATGTTGCGATATTTCATATAAATATGCATTTTTGGGATTGTTGCATTGGAAATATTAGCATGAAAAATAAACTACGAAATTGATCCCAAAAAAAAAAAAAAAAATTAATTAATAGATTAGAATAAGATAAATATGTTGAACTGAATGGTGGGTAGCCTATTAGGTGAGGATTTCGTTCTGTCATTGTGAAAAGCGTTTGGTCAAATTCATTTCTCTTAACATGAATATAATATGTCCTGTACAAGAAATTTATGAGAACATACATATGATGGGGAACTGAGCAGAGTCCACCTATGCCAACTAGTTTAAAGCAAATTTCAACAGATTACGGAGGGCTTGGGAGGGAAGGATGAGAAGAGCATATAGTTTTAGTTCCCCATCATACTAGGTATGGGGAACTTAGGTAATCGTGAAAATTTTCGACCTCGGTTTTTTGACTTTTTTACATGTTTTCAGGTGTGAGGAATCCGAAAATGACAAGATTTGTATGGTGTCTGTCTGTAGGGTGTCTGTTAGTGTGTTAGTCCGTTATTTTGTTAGTCTGTGTACACGATATCTCACGAACAAATTGTCGCAGACAGGTCAAATCAGTTTTAAAATATTATTTTCGACACTGGCAAGAACCCTATTTAATTTCAACATTCTAATTAAAAAACCTCGTAAGTTATTTGAAATTTACGATTTTCTTAACATGGGAGAATAGGGCAAAAATTCACTTAAACGTGCATTAAATGGAAACTTTTTACTGTAAAAATGTCAGACCAGTTTTAAAATATCAGTTTTGATGTCGGAATGAACATCAGTAACTATAAATATGCTACTTTGAAAATTTCGCAAGTTATTGGAAATTTACGAATTTCTTAACATGGCAATATAGGGCAAAATTTCACATAAACGTCAATTTTGAGAGATATTTTCATCGTAAGGATGTCAGACTACTTTTGAAATATTATTTAGGACACTGGCATGAATATTAATGACTATGAATTTCCCAATATAAAAATTTCGTAAGTTATTGGAAATTTACGAATTTCTTAACATGGCAGAATAGAGCAAAATTTCACATAAACGTCAATCTTGAGGGATATTTTCATCGTAAAGATGTCAAACCACTTTCGAAATATTATTTAGGATACTGGCATGAATATCATAGACTATGATTTTTCCAATTTAAAAAATTCGTAAGTTATTTGGAATTTACGATTTACTTAACATGTCAGAATAAGGCAAAATTGTGCATAAACTTCCATTTTGAGGATCATAAATAAATTAGACAACTTCAAAATTACATTTATGATATTTGTTTGAACATGATTGAATACAAATATTCTAATAGGAAAATTTCGTAAATTATTCGTAATTTACGATTTTATCAACATAGCGAAATTGTAAATTTTTCATATAAATATGAATTTTGAGGATTATTGCATTGGAAATAGTAGCATGAAAACTAAACAATGGAATCGACCCTGATAAAATAAATTAATTGATTAGAATAAGATAAATATATCGAAGTGAACGGTGGATAACCTACTAGGCGGGGATTTCATTCTGTCACTGTATCAAGCTTTGGTCAAATTCATTTCTTTTAACATGATTATAATATGTCCCGCACTAGAAATTTATGAGAACATTTTTTTTTTTTTTTTTTTTTTAACAATTTTATACGTATTTTATGTTAAGTATAGCTGTACAATGTAGGTAATATTTTAAAATATAGTACATATAGTTTATTTAGTTTAAATAAAATTAAAAGTATCAATAATTATTTTAAATCATAATATATACGATTGATTTAGTTCATATAAATGTTGTTTAAAATATATATATACATATATATATATAGGGCGCGAAATTTTCGCTCGCCAGCTCGCCATTGGCGAGTGGAATTTTTACTGTGGCGAGTAAGAATTTGGTCTAGTTATAGATAGAATTCTCACACGATATGGTTACAGAAAACATTCTTTTTATAGATTTAAATATGTCAAAGTCTTGCTATCTTATAACCTCATATTTAATCCCAGCATGGGAAAGGAAAAATGCTTACTGCATGCATAAAAGTTTTAATCTCTTAGGCAGTTTCGTTTCTCCCACTGTGATTTCTCCAAGCAGAGTGAGAACAGAGGAGCAGAGAACATCTTTGCCCGTCGCCCACTATCCCGGAGAAGAAAAATGTGAAAAATTGCTTATGCGATATTGGCGCATGAAAATGAACCCCAGCCCTTTTAAAGATACTGTTTATGTTTATTTTGTTGAATAGTGATAAAAAAAACAGTTCACATTTTCCAGTTTTTTACTGAAACTCCAAGGATTTGCACTTGTAATTATTTGTAGGTATGTAAGCAACGATTTTACAGAAAAAGTTTTTCCGAAATGGCCATTTCAAATGACAACAATGAAAAAGTTATACACATCGACATTCCGTCTGATTACAAAAATAAAATGGACGAAAAAAACATTGTAAAAAGTAAAAAAAAAAAAAAAAATAGGTAAATAAGGAAGCTTAATCTTTCATAATAAAAAGATTTTCACAGGATATTGTTTAACAAATAGTTTTTTTTTTTCTTCTTCTTCTTCTTTAACGACTCTTTGCATTTATGTTATTAGACATTTTAACCTTTTTCAAATCTCAAATACAATACATTATAACGATTTTAAATTATAGATGATTATGAGACATGGTGATAAACGACACACTTTTAATATATATAATTTTAAGCATATTTGTAAAAGCATTTCAAATAGTTAGGGGTAAAAAATGCACAAAAAAGAAAAAAAAAAAAAAAAAAACCTCGATTTTGTGGCGAGTAAAACTTTTTTTCGGCGAGTGTAATCTGAGTTGAAATTTCGGGCCCTGTAAAATATATGTCTATCTATATTTATAAAATAGTAATTTTTTTCACCTGATAATAATGTAAAAATCTTTATTTTTCAAAACTTTTTCTTTTTTAGCATTTGAAATGTTAATTTTATCCAAAATATAATTTCTGATACATTGATACACAGGGCCTTTGTTCCGGCTAGTGGGGCTTTTGTGCGATGCATGCGGGGATATTGTCCAGTGTAGGCGGGGCTTTTGTCCGTATTTTTAGTACGCATATTTGACTCCAACTCCTGGCACACTCCTATCCTATAAACAGTTTTTTTTTTTTTTTTTTTTTTTTTTTGCAACATTGCATGTAAAGTAATATATAATAAAATAGATTTATATTGGCATCTTTTTTTTGTGTGTGCGCGCACATTTACAATGGATAGCTTTCATTCGCTAATATTAAATAATCAGTTTTGTAAGCCATAACATTGTGAATATTGAATAATGATAGAAAAAAAAATGAAAGAAAGGAACTTGTTACAATGTATGATATAATTTAATAAAGAAAAATTGATTTTTCTTCACTGAACAGATTTTATCAGTGGAGTTATCTTCTCGGATTTAAGTTTACCTATAGCCGCATTTATACGTGCTCCGAATAAATTAGTTTTCCAAACACATTATTTAGGATCAGCATGAATTACACTGTTGAATTCATACTTTAGTTAAAAAGAAAAAAAAAAGTTTTTTTTTTTTTTTTTTTTTTTTTTTTTAACAGATAGAATTAAATTTACATCGGTTTTCCATAAACTTTGGAGAATTAAAAGAAAAAATTTAAAGCCTGTCACTTTTTATGTTTTGTTAGAGTTAATAAAATTTTATTTTCTAGAATTTATTAAATAATATTTCATAATCCTTATATATGTATATTGAAATATTTACAATTATTGTTGGAATGAAATAAAAACTGCTCTATGCATAGATATAAATAATAAAATTAAATGGAAAAAAGTTAAAGCAGTGTAAACTTATATTCATCACGGTTTCATATTTTAATAATTAACATTCATATATTAAGGGGACAGTAGACTTTTTAAAATTCATTACAGATGAACATTAAAAGGTATTGAAGGTGGAAATTGCATGAAGGAAAATTTTATAAAGTTATAGGATTTGTGCAGTACTTATCATTTGAGTATAAGATTATACACAGAAAATCAGGTACATCAAAGTCTGTTATTAGTCTGTATATTTAACCCGTTAGTAGTCGCTATCGACAGCGCCACCTATTACAGATTGCGAACTTTTTATTTAACTGTCACCAATAATTTTAAGAAGTGATGTGATCGACGTTAAATCGATTTTATTCGGGTTTTATGTATATCAAATGCCACTTCCAAAAATTTTTGGTGGCTATTGAATAAAAAAATCTGGAAAAACTGAAGGATGGGCGGCAAATCGACCAACTAGCGACTACTAACGGGTTAAAGAGACATAATACCTATCTTCGTCCACAGCCAAACTCTATGTTATTCTATGGACGAAATTTATTTATAGAACTATTCATTAACATCTGTCTTTCTTTCTTTCTTTTTTTTTTTTTTTTTCGTTTTCGCATCCAGAAAATTCCGAACCAATTAAATTTATTCTCGTTTTCCAAAAACTGATTTTTTAAATTTCTAATACTCCATTTCGAAGCTAGAAAATGTATTTAGTTTATATTCCGCATGTTTTAGCTGCAAAATGAAACATAATATTTAAAATGCAAGACTGATTTCCCACATTCTTTAGTTGCAAAATAAAACCTATCTATATATTTAAAACGCAAGGCTGATTCTTTGGAAAATTATGCAGTTTAGTTGCAGAGAAAATTGTTGTATTAATTTACTTTATTTTTGGTTTAAAAGAAAGAGTTTCGTCATCAAATGTGCCAAATTTCTTTCTTTCTTTCTTTCTTTCTTTTTTTTTTTTTTTTTTTTGACAACAATTGCTGTTAATTAACCGTAATTAACAAACAAACAAACAAACAAAAAGGGCCGGGGGTTCATATACGTGATGATTATTTAGGAGCTGATTTTGAATCTTGGAGAAATAATATTAGAGTTGGTATACAGTGTATCAGCATGCAACACTGAAAAAAAAAATATATATATATACCGCTTTAATCTAGAATGAATAAGTGGTCATTTTCTAAATCCCTAAACTAAAAATATAGATTTCCAAACTACGCGCATAAGGCACGCCAATAAACTGATTAGACGAAATGATCGAAAATTTCTAATCTACACATTTCTAGATGGTGAAACAATATTCTGAATATTCTGAATCTTTTGTATTGCGAGAAATTCTCGCTTGATTTTCTAGAATTGGGTCATAAACCAAGATTATAGTTGCTGAATCCCGCCTCTTGTATTCGCATTTATTTGCAGAGATTTTTTAAATAACTTTGCCCTCGATAATATAGGCAAACGCTCCAGAATTCTAATAGGGGTTTCTAGAACTCGCTTTGAAAGGGGACTAGAATTCATAAGGATGACATAGAACTATTTTTTCTAGAGCCACAATTTAGATTCTAGATGTCAGTTACAGAATTTTTTCTCAGTGAAGGGATATGAATTTAACTTTTGTCTATTCAAGATGACTGCCTCAATAGCAGCCAAGCCTATCCTAGGAGCCATATTAGGTCTACCAAAATATTGGCTAGTACTGTATGTCTTTGACAGCTTTACAATTACTTTACAATTTACAAACTGGTTAAAATGACTTTCGTCTCGAATGATCCATATTACATAATTTTAGAATAACAGGGATGGAACACGGGCGCAGAATTCATACCACTATCGATGTAAGAAAATTTTCTACTTCTTAAATCAACGATATTATAAGTAGAGAAATTTCTTAAACGGATTCCGGTATGAATTCTGCGCCCGTGTTCTATCCCTGGAATAACAATGCAGAATTTCTGAATATAATTGTGTTACTCAATAGCTTTTGCGGTTACAATTTTGGCTTCATGTTTTTCCGGGCATGCCATCTCTTCTTACATCATTCTCTAAGTTTTAAATACATATTTTCAGTAACCGCGTGAAAGGAAAAAAAAAAAAAAAAAAAAAAAAATCAGCTCAGTGCAAATTACAAAGTTATTCCACACTCAGTCGGTGGGTTTATTTAGCAATGAAATGATTAATTTAGATATACCCTATGAAGATCCCGAAAATTATTTATTAGCTTTTATTTCAGATAATTTAACAATAAATAGTCGCATTTCTTTCTTTTCTTTCTTTTTTCTACTCTCATGTAAAAAAAAAAAAAAAAAAAAAATTATCTGTCTTTAGCGATAAAGTTTCATTATAAGTTTTGCATTAAAAGATAACTTTCTTTCTATCTTTCTTTCTTTTTTTACATATACTTAAAAAAAAAAAAAAAAAAATCAGCTTATTTGTTTACATTTATATATACTAGTATCACCTAGTGGTCGAAACTCGACCATTTTTTTTTTTTTTTTTTTTTTTTTTTTTTTGCAAAGAGAGGCAAAGCAAAGTTATTTGTTCAAAGCCTTGTCCTAAATGGTAGATGTTAGCCTTTCCTGAAATGAAAGAAAATCGCAACGTGAAAACGCCCCTTGTTGTGTGATACAGCCCAGTAGCTAATAGGTACCATGTCAAACCAAGTCCCAACCAAGTATCAAATTCTGTTAAATTAATTCGATTGGTTCATAAAGTACAGTGTTTGAACAAAAAAAAAAAAAAAAAAAAAAAAAAAGTTATTTTTCAAAAATGGTCGAATTGAGTTCGGGAAATTTCAAAACGTATAGCTTTATCGAAAACCGAAAATCTAAAACTTTTCTGAATCTTATATTTTCTACTTATATATGCAGAAGAAAGAACAATAAATCCACTTTTTAAAAAATAAAAATAAGTAGTCAATTTCACTTAATTAAAATGCAAGGAAATCTCAAAACGTGTAAATTCATCGAAAACCGGAAATCAAAAGTCTTATGTATCTTCTACTTGCTTCTTCTACCCACAAAAGCTAGCAATAAAGACACTTTTTTTAAAAATAAGTAGCCAATTTCAGTTAATTGAAACGTAAAGAAAGCTCAAAACATGTAAATTCAGCAAAAAACGGAAATCGGAATTTTTTCCGTATCGTCTACTTATACATGCAAGAGTTAGTAACAAATCCATTTTTCTTTTATTTAGTATATTAGTTGAACATTTATTGTTTAAATATCACCCTTTGAAATGACATGTTTATGTTTACATTCGAAACTGGAAGTTTGCCATTTTTTTTTTTTTTTTTTTCTGGAGTTTTATGATTTTAAATTAAAATTTTATCAATTTTACAGAAAAAATAACTCAATCAAACACATGTAGACAGTAACTTATATATAACTATACCCAAATATCGGAATTAAAATCGGCGAATAATTTCCGTTATTTTTTAATATTTTTTTACAAAAAATCCAATGGACGATTAACATAGAAAATCTTTTTCATGGCTCCATGGACAGACAGTGACGTCATCACTTCGTTTGCGTATAGTGATGCTACATTATACAAATTACTGTGTCTATGGTTTTATTTGAGCTTTATGAAATTGCCAGATTTAACAACTTTCAACTTTTAGGTATTTTTTAATGTAAAGGAATATGTGTATAAAAGGGAAAAATGGGGGAAAATGTATAAAAAATAAATGTATTTTTAAATACCTTCTTGATATCGTAAGAAAATAATATTTGTATTCGCACCTTCCGGCTAAGGCTAACCATACCTTTCGAATGATACCATTTTCAACCCTCTACTCCCATAATTAATATGTTAAAAAGGGACAACAAATTTTATGCTTGCCTATTAATATATAGATAAATATCTGACATCTTAAAGGAATTATTTCAACAAATATCACAGGTAATTTTAATTAGATGAAATTTTATTCTTATTGGTCTCAGTGGAGCAGATCTGTTACTCGGCTTTTACTACGTTTTAAAAATTATTAATATATACATATATTATATGTAAAGCTTAGCGATACTTTAAAAATGCATTTGGCCAGTAGTTTTCTATCCTTAAAAAATTACATTTATTAATATATATAATGACCCTCATCTGTCATTCACGATTCCGGTTTACACCGCTTCAAAACAGAGACTTTTGGCAGCCATTTTTTTTTTCCATTTGTTCAATTCAACTTACGAAAACATACATATCATTTTCATACATGTTTTGTATCGCACATATTGTTATTTATTCCTTCTAAAACCTTGAAAAACTATTCAATTGTAATGTTTAAATGTTTAAAAATGTATAACGGATCACTGGCTATTATAAACATGAACCTATAAATAGAATTATGTAACTTCATGATTATAAACAACGCAATGCCAAATAAAAACAAACATAATTTGTTGCCATTCAGAAAATACAAATTCCAAATGGACAACTCTTTAATTGCGAATGAACGACTCTTTGACTGTTTCATTAAAAAAAAAAAAAAAAAAAAAAAAACGCTTAAAATATTTCTAAAACATATTAAAGCCTTAAAAATCTTAAAATATATTTGTAAAAACATATTAAAGTCTTTAAATATTTTTATCAAGCTTCATTATTTGTTTACATTGTATGGTATGATTGGCGTCGAGTTCAGTACGTAAATGTCGCCAGTTGATTTTAGTTTTGAAATTAATGTAAAGTTATAGTTGGGATAGAATGTTTGGTTGGGCAAGTAAAGGTCACCAGTTGAAATTAGTATTGAAAGTAGGGTAGTCTAAGGTGATAATGTCGAGTCAAGATAAAATGTTCGGTTGAGAATGAGAAAGTCCCTAGCGGGATCCTGGATATTTTGGCGATGTTGTGGGTGAGATAGCTGGTTGGGAGTATAGAGTAGAGGTGAATTTGGGTTAGCATGGAGTGTCTGTAATTATTAGATAGTTAGTTAGAAAATACGCAAGCAAAGTGATGACGTCACTGGGCGTCAGTGGATGCAAGAAAAAGATTTCCTATGTTAATCGCCCTTTGGATTTTTTGTAAAAAATTATTAAAAATTGAGGAAAATTATTTCCCGATTATAATTCCCATATTTCGGTATAGATATGTATTAGTTATCGTGTGCATGCGTTAGATTAAGTTGTTTTTGCTGTAAAATTGATAAAATTTAAATTTTAAATTTCAAAACTTTAGAAAAATAAAATAGCAAACTTCCATATTTGATTGAAAACATAAACATTTCATTTCAAAGGATGATATTTACACAATAAATATCCAACTAATATACTAATTAAAAGGAAAATGATAAATATTCTATCATAATTTGAAGTCAAATTTGTTTTCAAATGTTTAAATAAAGTGTCTGATATAAGATACTCATATGTTGCAGCGGAATAGATTTAATATATCTGTCATCCTTGGCGGAAAAAATATATCGCCAAATTATTTGGCGAACATATTTAATTCCTTTCAAAAATCATGGTTATTTTAACTGACTTATATGAAACAATATATCGTACAATACATATTACGAAAATAAACATCTGGCATGTATATTTTCGTAGTATGTTTTTAATCGCCAAATACAAAAAACGCCAAAGATGACACAGTTTTGAATTTTAAAATTTTGTCAATTTGACAGCACAATAACTCAATCTAACACATGGATACGATATCATACCTATACCCAAATACGGGTATTAAAATCGGAAAATAATTTTCCTCGATTTTTAATAATTTTTTACAAAAAATACAATGGACGATTAACATAGGGAATCATTTCTTGCATCCACGGACGGTCAGTGACGTCACACTTCGCTTACGTATTTGGAAACAGGATCTTCGATAGTCTTAAATAATCTGGTGTGTCACTCACACGACTTTCTCTTACCCTGAAATTTAATGCTATAAATACAGGTTGGAGATTAAGAGGTAAGATAACGAGTTCTGTTATGTAAACCTATGTTAAACAATTCATATTAGGCTTCTGAAGAGTTTTATATGATAATTAGTTCTGTGTGAGGGGGCTACCGCCCCCCTCAACCCCCCGTTTCTGTAATGCACCTACATTTATATACAATTTAATTCGGTTATTAAAAAATAATTCTGTTTTAAAAAAATAATTTATTAAAATTATTTTTTTAAAAAATTATCTTTTATGATAAGGCAGACGATTTCCATATTAGAGAAGTAGTTTAACACCAAATATCCAAAAAAAAGTGCATTTTATTCTCAATATTTAAAAAAAAAAAAAAAAGTACGATTTTTTTTCTAAGTTTTTTTTTCGTTAAAAGTAAAAAAACATCGATAACTTTGTTTTAAATTATCGCAGATCGATGGTTCAACCATTCGTTTTAAAGGTATTTTCGAGCTCTTTTGAAAGATACCCATCATGAAAATTTACTCCCCTCGAGGGGGGAGGCGAGGCTCCTACATACACAAAAAAATTTTCCCAGTTAACTGTCTCTATTACAAAAAATATATATTGGTTTCATTTGGTTTAGTGCAGTCTATAGACGTTAAACTCTATTTTCCTGCAATTTCCCCCATAGACGTAATGTATTAGAATTCTCTTGATTGTCCCTGTACACGAACCATTTGCTTGATCTTAACGAAAAGCTTACTGTAGCATCCCTATATGATACACATTTAGAATACCAAGTTTGAACTTTCTGCCATAATTTGTTTTTGAGATATGCTGATAACAGACAGACACACACACACACACAGACACACAGACCATTTGCTAAAAACATGATTTTCGTATTCAGGGGACCTCAAAACGTGTAAATATAACAAAATCTCGCGTTCGAAAATTTGAGCCAAAAACAATACTTTCTCTACCTTATGGGTAAGAGAAAGTAAAAAAAGTATTTTGGTAAAATGAAGTGAATCGTTATTTACTTCCTCTTACCCATAGGGTCGAGAAAGTATTGTTTTAGGGTCAAATTTTCGAACGTGAGTTTTTGTTATACTTACACGTTCTGAGGTCCCCTGAATACGAAAATCACGTTTTTAGCGAATGGTCTCTGTGTCTGTCTGTGTGTCTGTTATCAGCATATCTCAAGAACAAATAGTAGCAGAAATTCCAAACTCGGTATTCTAAATGTGTATCATATAGGGATGCTACAGTAAGCTTTTCGTTAAGATGAAGCAAATGGTTCGTGTACAGGGACATTCAAAAGTATTCAAATACATTACGTCTATGAGGGAAATTGCAGGTAAGTAGAATTTAACATCTATAGACTGCACTAAACCAAATGAAACGAATACATATTTTTTGTAATAGAGATAGTCAACTGGGAAAAATTTTTTGTGTATGTAGGAGCCTCGCCTCCCCCCCCCTGGGGTAGATGTCCTCCCTCGAGTGGAGTAAATTTTCATGATGGGTATCTTTCAAAAGATCTCGCCAATACCTTTAAAACGAATGGTTGAACCATCGATCTACGATAATTTAAAATAAAGTTATTGATTTCTTTCATTTTTAACAATTTTTTACTTTCTCTTACCCATAAGGTAGAGAAAGTATTGTTTTAGGCTCAAATTTTCGAACGCGAGATTTTGTTATATTTACACGTTTTGAGGTCCCCTGAATACGAAAATCATGTTTTTAGCAAATGGTCTGTGTGTCTGTGTGTGTGTCTGTGTGTCTGTCTGTGTGTGTGTCTGTGTCTGTGTGTCTGTCTGTTATCAGCATATCTCAAAAACAAATTATGGCAGAAAGTTCAAACTTGGTATTCTAAATGTGTATCATATAGGGATGCTACAGTAAGCTTTTCGTTAAGATCAAGCAAATGGTTCGTGTACAGGGACAATCAAGAGAATTCTAATACATTACGTCTATGGGGGAAATTGCAGAAAAATAGAGTTTAACGTCTATAGACTGCACTAAACCAAATGAAACAAATATATATTTTCTGTAATGGAGACAGTTAACTGGGAAAATTTTTTTGTGTATGTAGGAGCCTCGCCTCCCCCCTGGGGGGGAAGTCCCCCCTCGAGGGGAGTAAATTTTCATGATGGGTATTTTTCAAAAGAGCTCGAAAATACCTTTAAAACGAATGGTTGAACCATCGATCTGCGATAATTTAAAACAAAGTTATCGATTTTTTTTTACTTTTAACAAAAACAAAACTTAGAAAAAAAATCGTACTTTTTTTTTTTTTTTTTTTTTTTTTTTTTATATATATATATATATATATATTGAGAATAAAATGGACTTTTTTTGGATATTTGGTGTTAAACTACTTCTCTAATATGGAAATCGTCTGCCTTATCATAAAAGATAATTTTTTTAAATAATAATTTTAATAAATTATTTTTTAAAAAGAGAAATATTTTACCGCCCCCTCACACAGAACTAATTATCATATAAAACTCTTCAGAAGCCTAATATGAATTGTTTAACATAGGTTTACATAACAGTACTCGTTATCTTACCTCTTAATCTCCAACCTGTATTTATAGTATTAAATTTCAGGGTAAGAGAAAGTCGTGTGAGTGACACACCAGATTATTTTCTTTTTTTTTAAACTTTAATATTGAGAATAAATTCAACTTTTTTTTGGATATTTAGTTTTATACTATTTCTCTAATATGGAAATCGTCTGTATTATCATACAAGATAACTTTTTAAAATAATAATTTTAATAAATTATTTTTTTTTAACTGAATTATTTTTTAATAACCGAATTAAATTCTATATAAATGTAGGTGCATTAATGAAACGAGGGGTTGAGGGGGGCCAGAACTAATTATCATATAAAACTCTTCCGAATCCTAATTTGAATTGTTTAACATAGGCTTACATAACAGTACACGTCATCTTACCTCTTAATCTCCAACCTGTACTTATAGCATTAAATTTCAGGGTAAGAGAAAGTCGTGTGAGTGACACACCAGATTATTCTTATTATGAGGACTTTAAATAGAGCACTTAACGGAACACTGGGATGTGTTGTTGCTGTTGTGTTTTCGGGCCTATATTTTTTGTCAACCAGCAGTTTTTTTATTGTCATTCATATTTATTTATCGGGTAGAATGTTTTTAATTTCAGAACGAAAATTAGAAAATATCGAAACACATTTGATTTATAAACAAAAACTGAAAATACATTTGAATGATCACGTGGTAATCTTCATGATCTAAACATTGTTTTCAAGATTTATCGTTCACATTCCGTCATTTTTGACGGGGTTATATACTAGTATTCAAATAAAATATTAAATGCATATAAATCTTCCTGTCCCATCAACGACGATAACATCTCTACTCACTTAAAATGCATTGCAGTGCAAAGAGTTGAAATGTCATTCGCGATGAATCATTGAAAGTTTTTAAAGAATACATGCACATAATTGGAAAATTATTCATCCCGTGGTTTCAACAGCCTTAATTTAGCGTGGAAGCGCTGCTTCTTCATATATGCTATTTTGGTATTCAAACTTTCAAAAGATTCTAGAATCGCCAACCTGTCTGATTTCAATCTTGATTGTCCGGTTTTTAGAGATGTACGCTCTCAGTTCGGTTTCGTTACACTGTCGCCATTCGTATGCAAAATAAAACTTTTATTCATAAAACAAAGATAAAGATTTTTATTAAAAGTGTTTTCTTTTTCTTTTCTTAACCATTCTCTCTATGCTTTAATTCGCTGTGACTCAGTGTTGCCAGATTGGGGATTTTGTCCTCATTTTGGGGATTTTATGGACTTTTGGGGACCGAATGTTTGTGGGAAATATCAAGGGAGGTTTTGAATTTTTTGGGGAGAAATCTGGGAAATTTTCAACTTTCTTTAGACTTACAGCTTGCCCACTGTAGGGATTTGTTCCTAACCGTAGGGACCTTTAACAGTTTTCTTCAACCGTAGGGACTTTTAACAGCCTTCTTTTGAAGGTACATAGGTATACCTCTTCTACTTCTCCCCAGGACATCTTTAGGATATCCTGAGGATGAAAGTAAATCTTGCGTACATACTCAGCAATGAAGTACCTTGCACATATTTAAAATTTTCCGATAACTAGTGTGTATATAAAAGTTATTTTTGTATATGGGGATTTTTTTCAAAAATGAGCATCATTTGGAGAAAAATTTAGGCTTAAATCTGTTAAATATTTTTTTTTTTTTTTTTTTTTTGAAAAAAAAATTTACTTTTTTAGTAGAAATTGAGTTGGGAATTTTTTAGAAAAATCCCCTGATTTGGGGAAATTTGAAACTGAAAGCCTGTTTGGGGAAATTAACTGTGGACCATCTGGCAACACTGCTGTGACTGCATATTTTGCAGAACAAAGTTGAGAAAGAAGTAATTCGAAAATATAAATTTAAGAGGATACTAGAAGAAAGCTTCCCCGATCGTCGCTTCAGTCGACTCCTATGTTATGCTATGGAGAAATTTGGTACCCAATTTATTCATTTACTTAGTAATTTCTTTTCTTTTCTTTTTCTTTTCTTTTTTTTCGTTTTTACATTAAAAAAAACTCAACTGTTTGATTTGGTTTTGTTTTATTAAAATCGACTTTTTAAACTTAAAATTTTTCATTTTAAAGTTATGAAAGGGTGGAAACTTAACTGCATTTTTCGCATTCTGTAAGTTTAGAATGAAATAGTAAAAAGTTCAAACATAGATTTTTTAAAACAATAGAAAATATAACGGTTGTAAATTTTCTGAAAGTAAAATAGTTTTTTTTTTTTTTTTTTTTTTTTTAAGTTAACGAGTAATTTTGGGTATCCCCCATAGAATAGGATTCGGTTGCCGATGACAAGACTTTAGAGTTCCATATTAGATTAAAAAGCATAGAAAATCGGATTTATGGTACAAATGTCAAAGGTCCTTATAAAGATCAAATATATACTTTGTTTTAATCACACTCTATGGCACTAGGCGGTAAATGAAGCCGTTTTTTCTCAAGAAATAATTTTTAAAACGTGCTGTCGCTGTTGCTTTTTTTACATCCTTTTTCAAGGTCTTATTATTGTTATTATTTTATTTTTTCCAATTTTTATTCGTATCAATGGTACGTGAAAGCACCACCTAATTAAATCCTCATTAATTATTATGATAAGGTGATATGATATACTTAAATTTTATTGTTTATACATTTAAAAATTTATCTTAAGTAACTTAAAAAATACATTTGAAATATTTTTTTGTTACTTTGATAATTCAATAAATAAAATGTTAAACTATGTTAAACTCATGAAATTTTTTATAAATATACATCGAAAAAACAATGTTGAAAATATCAAAATTTCTTTAAAGCTTCCTAATTTTAAAGAAAAACTCCACAATTTTAATTTTACATAAAATATTAACCTACTCTAAGTTATGGTATCTTTAATTTCATCCTCCCTCCTGATATTATGTTATTTTAGTTTTAAAATATCCTCTATACACACTCTCTCTCTATATGTATATATATTTAAAAAAAAAAAAAAAAAAAAAAAAATGACGCACCAAGAAGGATTATCCGAATAGGACAAAAATTGGTAGATGTGATGTACATGTATATAAAAACAACTTATTACAGTTTCAGAAAATTTGAATGATTTAATCAAGAGAAAGGGCCTCACAAAGTAAAAAAGTCAATAACGCGTTGGTCACTTCTGGCCCTTATGTACGCAGTTATTCGTCTTGGTATTAATTGATAGAGTTGGCAGATGTGCTCCTGTGAAGTATCGTGCCAAATTCTGTCCAATTGTTGCGTTAAATTGGTAAAATCCCGAGCTGGTTGTAGGACCCTTTTCATGATGCTCTAAATATCCTCAGTGGAAGAGAGATCCGGGGACTGAGCTCAACCCCACTGAGCCGCCTATTAAGGGTATTTGAAGTCACTGAAGTACCAGTTGAACGTAGGATCGACGATAATGATGAATTTGTGCTTGATTCCATCAAAACCTGTATGTATGTCAAATAAGCATTAGTTATCGTATGCCTGTGTTAGATTTATTTATTTTGCTGTCAAATTGACAAAATTTTGATTTTAAATTTCAAAACTCTGTCATCCTTGGCGTTTTTTGTATTTGGCGATCAAAAACGTAATACGAAAATATACATGCCAGATGTATATTTTCGTAATATGTATTGTACGAAACATTGTTTCATATCATTCATTACTCTCTTAATATAAGTTGTTAAAATAACCATGATTTTTGGAAGGAATTAAATATATTCGCCAGATTATTTGGCGATATTTTTTTTTCCGCCAAGGATGACAGATATGAAATCTATTCCGCTGCAGCATATGAGTATATTATATCAGACACTTTATTTAGACATTTGAAAGCAAATTTAGCTTCAAATTATGATAGAATAGTTACCATTTTCCTTTTATTTAGTATATTAGTTGGGTATTTATTATGTAAATATCACCCTTTGAAATGAAATGTTTATGTTTGCATTCGAAACTGGAAGTTTGTCATTTTTTTTTCTATAGTTTTGAAATTTTAATTTAAAATTTTATCAATTTTACAGCAAAAATAACTCAGTCTAACACAGGTAGACAGTAACTTATATATACAACTATACCCAAATATGGGAATTAAAATCGGGAGATAATTTCCGTTATTTTTTAATAATTTTTTCCAAAAAAATCCAATGGACGATTAACATAGGAAATCTTTTTCGTGGGTCCACGGACGGTGACGTCATCACTTCGTTTGCGTATACTGATGCTACATTACACAAATTACTGTGTCTATGATTTTATTTGAGTATTATAAAATTGCCAGATTTAACAACTTTCTATTTTTAGGTATTTTTTAATGTAAAGGAATACGAGTACGTTTATGAGAGGGAAAAATGGGGGGAAGTGCATACAAAATAAAAGTATTTTTAAATACCTTCTTGACATCGTAAGAAAATAATTTTTGTATTCTCCTCATCCGGCTAACCATACCTTTCGAATGATACCATTTTCAACCCCCTACTCCCATAATTAATGTTAAAAAGGGACTACAAATTTTATGCTTGCCTATTAATATATAAATAAATGAAATATGTAAAGTTCAACTACGTCACAAGAAATTAATAATATAAATACATAAATAAATAGACAAATGATTATAAAAGTTAAATTAAACGATTATGACGTCATTTTTAATTTCTTGGAGCCGTTTGAACTTTAAAACATCTAAATATCATTAAAGATAAAGATATTTGTTTTAAATATTATGTAATGTAAACCAATGTTTTAGTATTAAAACAGGAATAAACTACTACGTCAGAAACGCCAAAGAAAAATTATTGAGGTGCATACAGCTGTTTCGGTAGCCTAAAGCGTACCGTCTTCAGTGCACTCTCCTATATATACGAGCACTTCTCCAGATTCAGAATTCTTTTTGCACTGAAGACAGTACGCTTTAGGCTACCGAAACAGCTGTATGCACCTCAATAATTTTTCTTTGGCGTTTCTGACGTAGTAGTTTATTCCTGTTTTAATATTCCAACGCCAAGTCTCCTGCTATTACAATGTTTTAGTAATTTGGAGAAATAAATTTTGGAAATATTTAAAAATCGAGCAATAGGCGGGCGCAGACTGAATAGTTTATGAAAAAGATAAGTGAATTCGGAATCTATTATTATAATTAAATAAATAAATAAACATACTTAATTTTCAATGGTATAAATAAACAAGATACTTGTTGTATCGTATAACCATTAATGTCGTTTGCCTGTGTTGGCGTACAAAGGACAGACAGAAGGACTTAAAGGCGCCCAGATAGACTAATTGAAGTGTGTTAAAAATGCTTAACGCAAAAGAAATGCAGCCCATAGATAGATATTAATTGCAACCCTTAATGTATCTGAATATTTTAGTGTAACCCTGCAAATTCGAAGGTAAACCGTATCGTATCATATTCTATATAAAGCATTATTTTAGCATATTAACAATAAAAGTCCATTTTTTAATGATTTTTTCCGTAGAAAGTTACTTAAATGTGATTTATTTAAATGTCTGCCATAAAACGCAACGCATTGGCCTTTTTTTTTTTTTTTTGCGTCCCTGTACACAACCCAGTTATACATGATCTATTAATGCCATTTTAAATAGGGAACATTTCATAGTGAATTTGAGCAACATATATCATTTTTTAAAATTCTGAAAATATTTATGAATGCTGGAGGCGGACAGACGAACAGATTGACAGTCGGACAGACAGATACACAAATTCGAATCATAATCACATTTAAAAAATGTTAAAAAGTGTTAAAAACGCTTATTATAAAAGAAAATGTAATTCTAGCAAATTTCTAATAATATCCCTTAACGTAACGGAATGTTTTTGTGTGGCCCTGTAAATCATAATGCTAATCATACTATATTCTATAGAAAGCATTCTTTTGTGCATATGAATAACATATTTTAAATTTATTAAGATTTGTGTAAAGTTATTAAAATTTGGTTTATAGAAATACCTATCATAAAGATAGAACGCAATCCTTTGGAATACTTTTGTGAGTTCCTATGCACAAACCAGTGGTGGTATTTACTCCATTTTTTATAGAAAACATTCGATAGTAAACTTGAATAATATATTTCAATTTCCTTAAGATTTGTGTAAAGTAAACGTATGAAAATATGGTTTATATAAATTCCTCTCATAGAAGACAGTGCTTTGGAATATTTTCGGGTCTTCCTGTACACAAACC